>JAPPVO010000059.1:133969826-135203895 GCA_030407325.1 Camellia japonica | reverse complement strand
GAGTGTTGAACACACATATGCGGAGGTTGTATCTTTAACTACCATGTTAGTTCTATTGAAGGGTTTGTGATCTCATGTTAATTGAGTCCGTTATTAGATGTACTATATATCTGCATCTAGAGGTTTTGTCCTTGGTCATCGGTGGAGGATGACGTGGTTGCATTGAATTGTCGTGTATACTTTACACATTGTTGATTGAACATCTTATGTGATGAATAGGGAGGAGAGAGGGGTTGTACTCCAGTGTGTGTGAGAAGATAGGGGATGGACTCCACACACCTATGTGTTCATTTACCTTAACACACTGTTTGTATTCTGATAGTTCATGTGTATGTTTTACACGTTGGTTATGCCATGTTGTATTGTGATTGTTGGTGATATACCCTGCGCTGATAATCAGAGGTACCGTTACCTTCCAGTTAGCGCCTGGAGAACTGTATGCGCTGATAATCTAAGGTACCACACCCTTCCAGCTAGCGCCTGGTAAAATGGTATGTTGTTGTGAGAAGTGTATCTTTGACTTACTACGCACCTAGCTAGTAGAGCAAAGTTTTGTTGTGATTGTTTCAGTGTATCTGGGAACATTGTGGATTGTGTTGGTTACAGTTTTGGAGGGCCGAGTTGCCTCATTGGTTTATTTTATGCATGTAGTTGAGCTGTTATCTCCCTTTATAAAGGCATACATGTATAGTTATGATAGATTTGGGATTGAACCAAAACGGCTTTTGTCTTTTGGAAGTGTAAAGAAAATCAAACATTTTAGAAACATGTTTTGAAATGCCACATCTGTTGTACGTGTGGGAAATGGGATAGAGTAATGGGCTTAGTGAATCTATTTTTCCTAAGTAGTCGTTAATGTTATAAAAGATTGGGAACGGGGGTTAATGAAAGGAAAAAGGAAATATGAATCGCTTATAGCGTTGAATTGTTTTCGAGAAAAGTTTATATATGTATATATATATATATTGTATAAACTGTCACATTATTATTCTAGTACGAGATTGAGTGTTCATGATCATAGCTATCTGTAATGTTGTTATTGTTGAGATCATGTTGAGATCCCTACTGGACTATATGTTCATCCCACGTTGTTGAAATCTTTTTCAGTGTTTAGCAGGATGTGCTACAAGATTTGGATCTTCTTAATTGTTGGCCACGGGGCCTCTTGTTGTTGGCGGAATGCCATATGTGTAAAAGGGTTACACCCTTCATTTGATTATTTAATGTTGTAAGCCTGAGGGCAATTTATTTAAGGATGCTCATGTTGTATTTAGTTTTCATTCGAATGAGAGAATTGTTGTTCATTACTTTTAATGGAACATTTGACTTTATTTCCGCATGTTATCTCTGAAATTGAATTAAGTTAAGGAACTTGGTAATGACTTCGAGTAATAAAAAGTGAGGCGTGACAACTTGGTATCAGAGCTACCGGGTTTGAATACCTTGAGCTCGTGGGAAGTGGTTTTTACCACAGTGGGTTTACTACGTGTAGTGAGGACGTTGCATATAGTTAACATGAAAGTTAGGACTTATGTGTTGCATTTATGTGAGCATGGGATTTAGTCTCTGGGATAGTATTCATAGCCGGTGAACTTGCTTTGAAGTCCTTTTGGAAACGCGCCTGATCAACGTGGTTTCTGATAGGAAATCCTTGAGAGTTCCGGGATGAGTGGCTATCTTTGTGGACTTGATTCGATTATGTGTTTACATGTTTAAATGTTTATATGTAATAGAAATGTAAATTTTGAGACTAAGTGTGCATTGTGACCTTTTGGTGGTAGAGTGTGCCTCGGAGAAGGCTATTGTGTTATGCACTAAGTGTAATTTATTTTTGTGCTTTATAGGATGTCTACACGAGGGAGTAGAGGACGGTTGAATAGTAGAAGTGTCGGTAGGGCACAACAGTTCCTTTAGCAACCGCCGTTGCAGCATCGGCTGTTGGCGAGGATGTCGCACGTGAGATTGTGAGAGCAGTGCAAGACGCCCTAGTTCGCACTGAGGGCGGCAACGGGCATGCTCTCAAACTTACTAAGGAGTTTTTTCCGCTCCGGTCCACCAGAGTTTGTGGGGGAGGCTAAACCGTTGGAGGCAGAGAGTTGGTTAGAGCAGATTACCAAGACTCTTGATATGCTCAGAGTCGAAAATGAAGAGTTGAGGGTCTCTTTGGCAACTTTTCAGTTGAAGGGTGATGCGAGTTATTGGTGGAAGTATGCTAAGAATACTATAGATAGCACGTGGGTTGCTTTTTGTCACGCCCTCAAAATTAAACCCATTAAATATAAAACAAGGCATGCATTACTAAAAGAAAAACATTACATTATTTAAATCATCAGAGTACTACGAAATAAAACATCAAAATAAATGCCCTACGGGCTTACATCTTGCCAAGCTAACACTTGGGTACAATTTCATGAGTTCTAACTCAAAACAAATAAAGCCCTGTGCTTGAATGTTTACATAATTCAAATAAAAACAACTAGAATAAATAAAACAGATCTTCAAGTCCAAATCCTCACAAGCTAAGTCTTTGGAGGTAGTGAACCACCTGAACCTGAAAATGAAGTTCCCATATAGGGTGAGCTACAGCCCAGTAAAGAAATACTAAACCAAATATACGCTTTGAATAAAGTCCTAGCATTCAATAGATGGTTAACCATGATAACCAGTTATATCACATACAATCTTAAGACACCAATGTCTATGACACTTATCAATTTCATTTATACAAATATGGCTCAGAGCCTGGCCAAATAACTCAACGGGGATAACAATTCAAGTTAAACCTTTCTTATATCATAATGGATACACATGTTGGTGTTGTATCAATATCTCATAAACCACTTCCGTACTTCACAAAAATAATGATATATATTAGTGCTATATCAAATCAAATAATCAAACACTTCAGTGGACAAGCATATGAGCTGTATCACACTTCAATAGATAAGCATATGAGCTATATCTCTGCAATAGGCGCGCATATGAGCTGCAACCCTGGGTTCATCCCCTATCTTCCCATAATCATTAACCGGTTTAGAGGTACATCCCCTATCTTCCCCTAAACCGTGGAGTACATCCCCTATCTCCTCCCATACACAAGTAATGCATATAAACACAAAGTCATATACAAACAATCAATACATAAATTTAATGTATTATTCCAATTTTTATACACAACGACATGGCCAATTGATTAGTTTCAGTTATCCCTAATCCACATGCAATGTCTACAACAATCATGACTATCCTCCACCGATAGCCCAAAACAGTTATCTCTAAACAGAAAATAACTTAATCAACAATTTAATAGGCATATGATTTAAATCAACCAACTACCCCATTTAATCAATAATTCCTCATATTCGTGAATTTAACCATTATTCCCAAGTTTCCTTAAATTAAACTTACAATTCAATTTAACACAACAACTAGGGTTTTTCCCAAAATTACCAAAATACCCCCAACATATTAAATTACCAAAACTTAGAACAAACATATACATTGGAGTAGGAAATCCCTACCTCAAAAGATAACTCAAAAAGAAGAAGATGATGATGATGCCCAAAAACCAAAGTGCTCCGAACTAACAACTTTTCAGATTAAATGAAAGCCCTCGCCTCACTCTACCTTTTTAATGAAGGAAGTAGGGTAGGAACGCACTCTAAATAGATCAAACCTAGGAGAGAAGGTGAGTAGGAAGAGAAGAAGTCGGACCTTAGGGTTTGGAATCTAAAAAGATCAAAAAAACTGTTTAAAACCCGCTGCTGCCTATATAAACTAAACAGGCTCGCTCGAGCGAAGACATGGTCGCTCGAGCGACCAGACACAAAAATCCACGCTTGAGCGAAGAAAAGCTCGCTCGAGCCAAAAACTCGATGCTTCAGGTCTGCAACCCAGAAGCTCGCTCGAGCGACTAAATTCTCGCTCGAGCGAAGAACTCGAAAACATACACCTCGCTCGCTCGAGCGAAGAAATGCTCGCTCGAGCCAAGAAACACATCTCTCAGGTCTAAGTACTAGACGCAGACTCTCGCTCGAGCGACCAAACCCTGGCTCGAGCGAGAAACAAAAACAACAGCTCGCTCGAGCGACCAACTCCTCGCTCGAGCGAAGGTCCAAAATCAGGACAGCAACACTTGGTTTCCAACACAGCCAACCTGTAACAAACCTGCCCAACTCAACCCATAACTCAAAAATAAAGAATTAAAGGACAACAACAACAAAACACAATGCCCGGATCCACGGAACTTAAGTCCGGATACAACAATCTAAAGGAAAAAGACCGGGGTCGCTATACTTTTACCGGGGCCTTTTTGGCCAAGTATTTCCCTCCTTCCGCTCGGGAAAGTTGAGGGATCAGTTTTTGGAGTTGCGTCAGGATGATACTCCTGTGGCACAGTTTGAGATGCGGTTTACTAGTTTGTCGAGGTTTGCTCCAGAGTTGGTGGCGACAGAGGAGCGTCGTTGCTACGAGTTTGAAAAGCGGCTGTGTTATGATATTCGGGAGAAGGTAGCTGGATCCTTTTGGAAGGATTATTATAATTTAGTCGAGGCAGCGGCCCATGTGGAGGCCATGGTTGCAAGTGATGATAGAGTTAAGGAGGAGACCATCTCTGTAAGTCCTACGGTTCCTAAGCACTCTAGGCTCAGTAAGGGGTGGAGGCGGAAACATGCTCAGTCAAGGGCTGATTCCTTTTCCTCGCCAGGGGTTTCGGACCCTTCTGTTGGGAGTTCTAGGGAGGTGCAGATTTCAGATCAGTCTCAGAGTAGGGGGTCTGGTGGTTGTTTTGTTTGTGGTCAGTTGGGCCATGGTAGACGTTTTTGTCCTTTGTGTGTAAATTCTACGGGTGTTTCAAAACCTAGTCAGACTCAGTCGTACCCGTCCAGTCGAGGGCGTTATCGGTACCAGAAACAGGCAGGCCAGGCTTCGGGAGCCTCGCGAGGGGCGACTTATTAGTTAGCCCTACAGTGTTACCCTGGAGAGGGACCTTTTGTAATGTTGGCTGGTGGTGTATCACGTTTTTTTTTTTATTTTGTTGTTGACCGGTGCACTATTGGATGCTGAGGCATCATGTTTATGTATCGCATATGCATGCATAGTATTGTTTGTTTAATCCTCGTGTATTGGGGAGTATGTATGGAATTTCGAACTCTCTATTTTATTTTGAGAAGTTGTTAATGGGGTCAATGATCCTAGTATTGTTGCTTGCTTAGTACTGTGTATTGAGTTAGTCTTGTGACGGCCTGTGGGCCTTGTTCTTTTTAGAGATTATGGGTTGAGAACGGGAATCCGTGGGTGGATGTGATTGATGTGATGGTTTCGAGAGTTGTGTATTAGCAAGGTTATGTGAGGTTATATCTCGGGTTAGCGGGAATGGTACCTGTATGTTGGTTTGTGTTTTGGGCTTGCTAGTTAGTGAGTCTGGGGTGACCCCAACGGTTGTATAGGGGTAGTGTTTGTTTTGTGATTGGTTATCAATTGTGGGGTATGGTTTGTGAGTGGATGCAGGCAGCATTCTTTAGAGGAAGAACAGTTTGTGTTCTAGAGTAACGAGAATAGCGTTGGTCGAATTATCCTTCTTGATTGGGTAGTTGTAATTGCGGTTGACCATGTCGGTCTTCGGTCGAGGAGATGAGTAGGCTTGCTATGCAGCCATGGGGAGGGAAATGGTGATACCCTTAGACGCAGTGTTGATGCGGTTTAATTTGAGGAGATCCGGTGAGATTCCAAAATTGGGGATTTGTGTAGAGAACTCCGTGTTAGGGGTTAGTAATTTGAGTGGCACATCAGTGTGTGGATTACTGAGTGTGGAGTTAGTTGAGTTGATTAGTCAGCTTATTGGTATTGTGTTTTGGGTGGACATCGGTCACCTTGAGGTTAGTCTCGTTTGTTGTAGACTTTGTGTGTTGATTAGGGAAAACTGAAACTAATCATCCGGGTTGTGTTATTAAATATGACGATTATAGTAATACAGCAAATATGTGTATTGAATGATCATTGTAAATGATTGGATTTTTTTATATACATTATGTGTATATATATTGTTTGGGAGGAGATAGGGGATGGACTCCGATGATACAGCACCAAAATGTGTATCCATTGAAAGATTGTAATAGCTCATATGCTTATTTATTGTGAAGTGAAAAATGTTTTATATGAGTTACTATCTCATATAATTGTTTGGCCAGGTTCTGAGCCAGGTGTATGTTATTAAATTGGTTAAGTAAAAGGAGGCGAGATGAAATTGCAAAACCATGAATTTCTTATGCCTTATGTGTTGATAGTATTGTTGTTATTTCTATTAACTATCATTATAGAAATGTTATGCTTCGTGTTGGTTTTGGTATCACTGTAAGAGTGACGGATATTGTTGGTGTTATGTTAAAAGGATTTGGAAAACAAAATTTTTTTTTTTTCCTAGTGTTTGGGCCACCTAAGGTTGTTGATGAGAAATTGATTTAAATCAAAGATTTTGAGAAATTCCAAATGAATCTTTTTGGTAAATAAACTGTGGATGCTTTTTGTGTTTTGGATAACACCGTATTTGTGAAAAATATTTACAAAACGTTGAGTTTCGCATGGAAAATGAAAGATTTATTTTGGAATGTTAACATTGAAAATTTGACTATCTTCGAGAAATGTCTCTTGAACAAGAAAATGTTTTCTTATTATTTTACTCAAAAGATTTGCTTTAGTTGCATTTTGGGAGTTATACTGTTGAATAGTGACTTAGCTTGAAGCACTAGTCGGTTGTTCTCGAATTGTGTTGGGGAAGGTTTGGTTTGTTAAGGTTTTCGTACCTAAGTGTTGTGGTTTGGAACGTATTCCCTTAGTGAGTCTCTTCCTTGGTAAGAGTGGCGTGACGGTTTGGGGGGTGTTGGTGTTGAATAACCAGTTGGCCTTGTATTCTGGCATATGCTTAATTTCGGGGACGAAATTCTTTTAAGGGGGGGAGGTTATAGCGACCCCGGTCTTTTCCCATTTGATTATTGTATCCGGACTTATGTTCCGTAGATTTCGTTGTCATATCATTGTTGTTGTTGTCCTTTAATTCCTTATTCTTGGGTTATAGGATGTTTTGGGCAGATTGATTGCAGGTTGGTTGGGTTTTAGAAACCAAGTGTTGTTGTCCAGTTTTCTGCTTGGTCGCTCGAGCGAGCTTCTCTTCGCTCGAGCTAGGCTTTTGTTTTTGGTCCGTCGCTCGAGCGAGCTCTTCTTGGCTCGAGCGAGCTTTGCGTCTAGTACTTAGACCTGAGAGTTGTGTTTCTTGGCTCGAGCGAGCTTTTCTTCGCTCGAGCGAGATCAGTTTCTTGTGTCTGGTCGCTCGAGCGACCAATCCTTCGCTCGAGCGAGCCTGTTTATATCAGTTAGCAGCCGGGGAGAACATCACTTTTTCATCCCCTTTTCTTTTTGAAACCCTAGTTACGAGACTCTCTCTCTCTAAACTCATTCTCTCTAGATTTTCATCTCCTTCTAGTGTGAATCCATCCTAGGTTCTTTGTAAGAAAGATAGAGGGTGGCTTGGGCTTCGTTCTAATATGAAGAATAGTGGATTTGGAGCACTTTGATTTCGGGTCATCTTCTCCATTTGAGTTCTCCATTTGAGAGGTAGGGATTCTTCTTGTTTCTTTTCAATACTTCATCTATAGATAGACATGTGGTAGTTTTTGTATTGCATAAAAACATTATATCATGTTGGATTTGTGAAAATCATGAGGTTGAACCTTGGGTTGGTTGTTGGATTTGGGTTTATTATCATTAGTTATGGTTTAGGCTAATTGGGGTGTTAATTAGCATGTTGTTATTGAAAGGAGAGGAAACCCTAATTTTTTATTTGATTTGATAAATTAATAGAGGGGTCTTGATCATTGGGCAAATACGTATGTATTTTGGGTCTTAATTGTGATCATTGTTGTTTTGTTGTTGTTAATTGAACCTTTTAGGTCAATATTGAGAAGAGGGAGGAAAACCCTAATTTAATGATTATGACTTAAATTGCATAATTAAATTGGAATGGCTTTGAAAAGAACGTAGTAGATTAAAATGAGTTATGGCCTTATTGTCCATGGAATTGAATTTGTGAAAACAAAAGGTATGAGAATTGGATTGTTGTAATATGAGTGTTGAACACACATATGCGGAGGTTGTATCTTTAACTACCATGTTAGTTCTATTGAAGGGTTTGTGATCTCATTAATTGAGTCCGTTATTAGATGTACCATATATCTGCATCTAGAGGTTTTGTCCTTGGTCATCGGTGGAGGATGACGTGGTTGCATTGAATTGTCGTGTATACTTTACACATTGTTGATTGAACATCTTATGTGATGAATAGGGAGGAGAGAGGGGTTGTACTCCAGTGTGTGTGAGAAGATAGGGGATGGACTCCACACACCTATGTGTTCATTTACCTTAACACACTGTTTGTATTCTGATAGTTCATGTGTATGTTTTACACATGTTGGTTATGCCATGTTGTATTGTGATTGTTGGTGATATACCCTGCGCTGATAATCAGAGGTACCGTTACCTTCCAGCTAGCGCCTGGAGAACTGTATGCGCTGATAATCTAAGGTACCACACCCTTCCAGCTAGCGCCTGGTAAAATGGTATGTTGTTGTGAGAAGTGTATCTTTGACTTACTACGCACCTAGCTAGTAGAGCAAAGTTTTGTTGTGATTGTTTCAGTGTATCTGGGAACATTGTGGATTGTGTTGGTTACAGTTTTGGAGGGCCGAGTTGCCTCATTGGTTTATTTTATGCATGTAGTTGAGTTGTTATCTCCCTTTATAAAGGTATACATGTATAGTTATGATAGATTTGGGATTGAACCGAAACGGCTTTTGTCTTTTGGAAGTGTAAAGAAAATCAAACATTTTAGAAACATGTTTTGAAATGCCACATCTGTTGTACGTGTGGGAAATGGGATAGAGTAATGGGCTTAGTGAATCTATTTTTCCTAAGTAGTCGTTAATGTTATAAAAGATTGGGAACGGGGGTTAATGAAAGGAAAAAGGAAAGATGAATCGCTTATAGCGTTGAATTGTTTTCGAGAAAAGTTTATATATGTATATATATATTGTATAAACTGTCACATTATTATTCTAGTACGAGATTGAGTGTTCATGATCATAGCTATCTGTAATGTTGTTATTGTTGAGGATCATGTTGAGATCCCTACTGGACTATATGTTCATCCCACGTTGTTGAAATCTTTTTCAGGTGTTTAGCAGGATGTGCTACAAGATTTGGATCTTCTTAATTGTTGGCCACGGGGCCTCTTTGTTGTTGGCGGAATGCCATATGTGTAAAAGGGTTACACCCTTCATTTGATTATTTAATGTTGTAAGCCTGAGGGCAATTTATTTAAGGATGCTCATGTTGTATTTAGTTTTCATTCGAATGAGAGAATTGTTGTTCATTACATTTAATGGAACATTTGACTTTATTTCCGCATGTTATCTCTGAAATTGAATTAAGTTAAGGAACTTGGTAATGACTTCGAGTAATAAAAAGTGAGGCGTGACAAAAACCAAATAAGCAACAGAAATTCTATAATATTCTTTTTAGATAATGATGTTAATCAACAAGAAGACCCATACACAATTGATTTCAAGTGCATTATCTGTACTGGTGGATTGTTTGACTAACTTTGATTCAAAATCTTACACGGAATTATTTAGTTATGAGAAAATATATCCAAGTAATTGAGATGATACCACAATCTTAGTAAACTTGGTTTGTATTAGTATACTTAGATTCTCACTAATTTATCGATTTGTTAGGGGAGGTTGGTGTTGTTTGATCTTCAAAAAATTGTCCCACTAAGCAAATCCCATATATGATTTCAATTCCAGCAAAATAAGTAGTGTTTGAACAAATTATAGGTTGGATTGCAACCAACAGCTTAGGTAGTTTATGAACAAATGAAATGAAATTTTCTGGCAAATCTGACTTTCTAAGATCCTACAATAACTTAAGTAATCCTAATGAAGGATATAAGATACAGAACACCTGCAACAAAACAAATAGGCCTAACTAGAAAAATTATTAAAAGCACCCTACACTAAAAGATAATGACTTGTCAATAGGTTTCTTCCCTCATTCTTCTTGTTCCTGAAGCAATGTTGTTTCTTAATTCTGTTGTCTAATCAAGTATAATTTATTAGACCAGTTGGAAGTGTAATTGTGATAACATGTAGTTTTCTATTGCTTTGAAACTGCAATATATATCATCATAAGGTCCTCATAATTTACTATATGGCTTTGCCTGCTTTGACTTATAACATATCTTGTGAAAAAAACCTCATATTTCTGATTAAAAAAAAAGAACTGCTAAGATAATAAATAAAAAAAAAGGGTAAAAGAAAAACTTAAAATTTATTTAGACTATAGTATAAATCTTTAGAGGCTAGAGAACACTTGCATATTTTAAACCCATTTCAAAATTTAAAACCCATTTAGACTATAGAAACTCATCTAGTAAAGACAGTAACAACTTTAAAGTTTCTGGGTTTACATCCATAAGACTCGTGGAAACATGGTGTTTGTTAAGAATAGGAACATATTTATATTTTAAAAACAAATGAAAAAGAAAATAGAAGAAACTGGGGAAAAAGCTCACTACCTATACAAACAACCACAATAATTGTTTTTCCATTATACACTAAAAAAAGGGAAAAGAAAAAAGAGAAGAAGCATTAATTACATGTTACCTTCCTCTTTGATAGTTGGCAATTGCTATGGCAATGTCCATGAAATTGATGGCCAAAACTGAATAACAAAGAGCAAAGCCTGCACATGTGAATATGTTATATATAAATCTCTAAATGTTACTTCAAATCAGATAAAGAATGGGTCCTATTCTCATGTGCAAACAGCTTCTCAACAAGTTGACATACCTAAACGACAATATGCTGCATTTTTTCGAGGACAATCCACCTCAACTAAGTCAAACCAATAAGTATAGTTTTGGTTCAAACTTTGCGTTAAATTTCATAGCAATTCAAGTTGTTTGACTTGAAGTTAAAACTACAGTCAAAATTCAAAGTTTTGACCTATGACAAGAACAGTCACTACTGCTCTAAATGCACACATATAACCTGCCATTTCAAGCCTATGAAGAAAAAAAAAAATGAAGGCAAAAAAAGAATAAATTATGGCTATGTTTCAGCATATAGAAATCATCATCAAGCAAATAAACTTAGCCTATATCATTAGGATTAGGTAAATTTGCAACATCACTCTACAAAAATCCTTTCAAGATGGTGGCAAAAACATAACTATTTAACAAGCCCCCCCCCCAAAAAAAACGAACGACTACACTTAATAAGATAAAGAAAATCACAGGGATAAATAGAAGAGTACATCAAAGATGTTTCTCAGAACAATGATAAACTAAGAGAATTCTTTAAAACAAAAATTTTGAAAAAAGTAATTGTCACTAAAAATAATTTGCTTACACAAGACTTAGAAGAAATGAAAGAACTAATATAATGCTTTCAACTCAATCAAACATAAAATCAATTTGTAAATATACCATAGAGGAATCAAATATTTTCATATTTCGATTTCGATTTTCGAATACTACACAATTTAAGAATGGTCAAGGTTTCAAAAAAAAAAAAAAAAAAAAACAGATTCTAGCTGCAAAACCTTACTAAATCTTCAGTTCTTCCCCCAGTCAATGAGTTCGACGATCGTGAGGAATAAGGAAAGGAGAAGGGTTGTAGAACCGTGGTGAAGATGGAGAGAGAGAAGAAACGGAAAGAGGGAGGAAAGTGATGCAGGTGTGATTTATTATATAGATAGATTTAAAAACAAAGTTAAAAATACGTATACAACCACCATTATATAGAAATTGCGAAAAAAGAAGAAGAAGAAGAAGAAGAAGAAGAAGAAGAAGAAAGTATATAATCACGAGAAAGTCTATAGTACATTTTGTCCAAAAAAAAAAAAAAAAAAAAGAAGAAGAAGAAGAAGAAGAAGAAAGTATATAAAAGTTTGGCAAAGATATCCGTTGCCACATCAGTTACAAATATACATCAGGAAAAGAAGAAACAAACAAGGAGGTTAAGATATCCATACTCAACGCAAAGAATATCTACAATCTAATACAGGATATACAACTTAGGCAATAAAGGTTAAAATGAAACTGTCATTTACAAATTTCTAAGTTCAATCAACAACAAAAAACAATAGCCAATTGTAACTTGCAAAAAGTAATGGAAATACCTAAAAATAAAAAAAATAAAAAAACAATGATGAACAAAGTTAAAAAATGAGCAATATTCGTTTGCTTTCATGTCCATAATGTCAAACCTATTGTCCATGTAAAAATATTATTCACTCTATCAAAATTTCAATTGCTTTTAGATGGGCTTCAAGCCATGGCCTTTCTTTTGTTCAATTGAAGGGGTTGGATTTTGTTGTAGCTGATGACAATAGGTATGGAATTAAGTTTGTATTGAGTTTAGTGAATAACAATGACAGGTTTGGAGTAAAGAAACATTATGTGAACTACTAAGAAATCAAGGTTAGTACCTAACACGTGATAACATGTGCCTACAAATTTGCAAATCTTCATTCTCTTTTGGCACTTTTGATCTGCCAATTGGAACCATCAAATTGTAAGTTATATTGATTTTATTCATGATAAAATGAAGATGTTTTTTTTAAACTGAACATATTTTTTTTTTTAGAAAAAACATTTAAATTGTTATTAAAATATTAAAAAATATATTCACTGAAAAATAAAAATGATATATAAAGGTTAAGTGTTTCTAAACTTGAGTGTACATGGTTAAATGGGGGGTGTAAAGAATTGTTTTTCGGGTATACATAGAAGCACCCCACACATAATAAAAATAGAGAAGATAATAAAAACTCCAAATAGATGAGAACAGTGAGGTCTGGTCTCAAAGTACCTGCACAATTTTGTTAGACTTGGCCTAGGCATTTAAAGCAGGCCCATCTCTACAAGAAACACTAAACGTGGTCATTGTATTAATTAGATTAAGTAATTAATAAAGGTTTATTTTGAACCAAAAGGGAAAATCCAATGAAATCATATTGTTGATTAAGAGTGGTACGAAATATTGCAGGCAAGGAAAACAAACTAATAAAAAATAAGTTGTTTTTCCTAATCAATAATAGTAAGTGATCAATGAAAGTATGTTATTATTGGTTTGGGCATATTATCAAACACATGGTGAGCAAAAGATAAAATTGTGGCAAAACAACAAAACAAAGACAATACATAGGCTGAGCCAAATATTAAATAGAACTGGGGCAAGAACAAGCATCAATCTAATATAGAAGCATAGAAATCAAGTAATGACATCTCCATAAAAGACAAAGAAACAGCAAAGTGAAAGCAATTAAAGGAATGTGAATATGACAGAACTGGTGTAAATTTTGAATGAGAACAAATATCAGATATTCATTATTTACCGTTACGGTTTTGAAATCAAAGCCCCAATGGCACAACTATCTTGGGTGGCTATGGATATTAATTTTGACTGATAAAAAAAATTAATAACAGATATTCAATGGTTAGGGTTTTGAAATCAAAGCACCAATGCACATTTAGATAAAGCTTAGAGTTAGCAACAAACCTGAACTACATAAAAGAGTTCTCGGAAAAATTCGATTCGACTGGAAGGGAAGGGAAAAGACGATGACTAGGTCTTTGGTCACAAACCCATGGTGGAGACGTCCAGAGAGTGAGAGCTTCTGAAGAAGATGTCGACATGGCTGAAGCCCGGATCGCCAACGAGGCTGGTGGTCCTTGGAAGCTTCGGCTATGGAGGAAGAGAAGAGGGAGGAGAAGAGCCAAACACGACTGATTCAATTTTGTTTCCCCTTCTAACCGGCTACACAGGTTGCCCATTTGAGAGTCAAATTATTTAAGTAAATTAGTTATGACCTGGTTATGAGGTAATATGGTATAAATAAATAACTGAATATAACTAAGTTATGAGTCAATATGATAGTGGTTATGACTAATATAGTATTGGTTATGACATAAAATCATATAAGTTCATAACTAAATGTATGGTACATCTAAATGTACCATAGCATCACCCTTAAGAATCAAACAACGAAATCAGAGAAACATGGTTCACAGATTATCAATCAAACCATAGATTTAAAAAAAAAAGAAAAAGAAAAAGAAGGAGGAGAGAGAGAGAGAGAGAGAGAGAGAGAGAGAGAGATAGAGAGAGATAGAGATTGAATTCAAGAAAAACAATCTTACCCCTTCAATAGCTTCAAGAGACCTCTCACTGTGTTTCTCGATTTTTCTTTGTATCTGTCTATCTATCTGTTACGATTCCTTCACCTTTTTCTATGCCTCTTTCTTTCTCTACACCTGTTTCTTTGTCTGTCTCTATCTCCATTTCTCTGGAAAATCTTTATTGGTTGAGCAAGATAGTAAAGATGATAGATAGTAGTATTTTGAAGGGATAGTGAGTGTGAGTGGGTTGTCAAATGGGATTACTGTAATCTGGAAAATTTTGAATTTTCAAATAGGAAGCGAAACCATAATTGCATACCAAAACAGACAACCCCATTCACACCCATTTGTAAACTCAGCCATAGAGAGAGCATCGTTGTGGCTAATTCAATTCAATTTGCCCCAACCCTCCCCTCTCTCTCTCTCTCTCCCCCCCTCCCTGCTTCTTTCTCTCTCTCTCTCTCTCTCTCTGGGGTTCTAGCCAAACATCCTCTTAGTCGCTTTGCTTTTCTCTGCTTCGTGTCTATCTCTCTATATCTTTCTTCAAACTTGAACCATACTGTGTGTGTGTATGCTTGCTCATCATCAGCTAATATTAATTGCTCACTTTGGACTTTGTTTGGGAACCCAGAGTAGGAAAACAAAAAATAAATTGTGATTTACACTTTCCTTATGTTATGGGTCTAAATTTCACAATTCAAGAGTGTTATTCGAGCTAGCAGGCCCATTATAGGTCTCGTTTGATGATCTAAATCATTTATTTTATAAAATTTTTGTGTATATCACTCACACGCAAAAGTGTTGATTTAACAAATCATCTTGAATTTTTAAAAATACATTTAACAATAAAAAGACATTCTTTCTTTATTGTAGGATAATTTAATGCTGTTAATTTCCATATGCCATCTATGAATCTGAGTAATTCCTCCCTACATGTACTGGGATTGTGTTGTTCATGGATGACACCATAACCTTGGTTTGAGGCATCTGTCTCTACAATCTTCTTTCAATTAGGGTTAGAAACAGAAAGACATAGTAATTGTTTGGCCTTTAATTTTATTTTCTTAACGGCCTTGGTGTGTTCATCACTCTAAAGGAAAGTCTGATGTAAAGAATAGCAGCATCTTGAGCCAAATTTTGATGATATTCAGCAATATAATTGAGAACCTTTGTAGTTGAGTTTTTTTTTAATTGCATCTGGAAATTTAGAGGCGAACTCAATACTTCGGTCAATTGGGATAATTGTCCCATTATGAATATTATGACCCAAAAATCTTACTGATGTTTGAAAAAAATTCATTTTTGGGGCTAATATTACTGAACCATTTTTAATAATTATATTCTCGAAAATATTAACATGCTTAATATGTTGGTCAATTGATGATGAAAAAAAATTAAGATTGTATTTTTTGGCTTTTGGTACAACAAAAACCAAGTTTATTTGGGTGAAAATTATTTTATATTTTTATGAGGTGAAAAACGTTTTCGAACTAAAATTTTATCAATACCATCATATTACCACCACTATCATCACCAACACCATGCCCACAACCACCATCGCCACTATTGCCGATGCCAACACCTTTACCTCCACGCCACTATCGCCAAGTGTCAATTTAATGATGAGCATTGATGGTTGTTTTCTCCAGATATCAATATTGAAACCAGTTAGAGCTTGGAAGAATTACAGTCAGAGCTAGATACTCATTCTCAAAATGCCTCTTCTAATGTTGTCCATCCGAATGTAGACCAAATTGTAGCACATGAGGACAACAATGAGGACATTGGCTCGAGAAGAAATGAAGGAACCTTTGAGAGAAATACTCGTCAGAGAACAAATCCAGAAAGTGAAAAAGAATTTCCATTCTCAAGCATGTTGTCCTCCACAAATGTTGGTATCACTTCCTAGAGCTTACAGCCTTCTATTTGCATCATCAATTAAGACTCTGGCAGTACTTCAAAAGGTGACTTTGGTTGAAGTGATTTCGTTGTGAATCCTGCAATAAATATTTACAAGATGGCTGGGACTTGGGATTGACAGAATATTTATCGAATCATTTTTTAAAATTATAGTATATAAAATAGAAAATATTCGAAAGTTCAGTGAGGGCAATTGGAACCACTCAACCCTAATGAGCTTAGTGGCTCAAGATTTTTGGAGACTTTAGGCCAAACATCAAAATGAGGCCTTATCTCACTATGCTTTTGAAAAATTGGGGGCTTTGGTAGTAAGAATTTGTTGCGATAGGCCCTGGGTGTCTGACTATGTGGCCTAGCGGTTGCGCCACCTTTGTGAGCTCCGGCCATTGAAGGCGCGATTGGTTTGAGTAGAATTCCGGGTATAAAGATCAAAATAACTTTATTATGAGGCTTGAAAAGTGAAATTGAGTATATGTTGAAGAGACTTAATTGCCATTAGTTATTGATCAGGCTTTTGTGGGAATCTGTCTTTGACATTGTGCATTGACTGGAATTTTGGATAATTTTCTTTGATCAGATCAATGGTCAATTAAAGGACACCTTCTTTAGGTACATTCCAAGTTGAGAAATTGCATAGGACGATCCACTTTCTTTATATTTCATGTTCTTACAAGATACAAACTCTGTTATTTAGATTGTTGAGCACTTGCCCATTGTATTATGAATCATTTTCTGCTCCTTGTTTCAATTTCAGGAAGCATTGGAACACTTGGCATCTATTGATCTAATTGAATTGTGCAATGAAGCAAAAGTTGAGTGTTTTCGGGCAACTAGAGACTTGAGAAGCTGTGGACGCTATGTAGAAAGTGTATTGAACTCATGTGGACATGCCTCCTTGTGTATAGAGTGTTGTCAGCGGTATGATAGTTGCCCAATTTGTAGAATTCCAATACCAAAGAATGGCAATGTACTTCGCCTTCGCCTTTACTATGAGTGCATAGAGGCTGGTCTTGTCTCCAAAAAATGTGACGACAGATTACAAGAAAAAGAATATGGGGAGAAGCAGATAGCTGCTGATATTGAACGGCTTTATTCTTTTTTTGATGTTGCCATAGAAAACAACTTGGTTTCTCTGATTTGCCATTGTATCCATACATGGTTTCTTTATTAATTTTTTTAATAAATTAAATGGTGGCGTGTATTGCCTTTTCTTGTTTAAAATGATCTCACACCCATAATGCCATGGGCATTTGCCAGCAAGGAAAAGTATTACCAAAAACAAATATTTTGCTAATATGGAAGGAATATGGGTGTATTGAAATATGAACAGTAAGAGGGATAATTTCAGCTTATCTCTCTTTGCATTTGTTATTACATTTTCTTTATATTGAGATTTCAGTTTTCTTTGACAGAAGGACCAACGGATGTTACAGATGTTTGTCTGGATGAAAGTGCTGTGTCTAGTGATCCTGTCATTGCTTTCTTGTTGGATGAAGTGGTTGTCAAGGATTGGTGCAAGCGGAGATTCAAAAATATTCTTGTAGAACTTCAAGGATTATGTATTCTTAGACATACTAAACATTTTGTATGTGAAGCCAGTTGCCTTTATTTATTTATATAATTTTGTCCCTTTACTCGTTTGTTCTTTCCATAATTTGGGTTGTAATCCTTAACGCATCTAATAGATGATCTCTCAATAGAAAACATGATGTAAGATATATATAATGCAGCGGTTAAAAAGATTCAAACCATACCTTGTGTGATAGAATCCGAAACGAAGAACCTTGTGGGTAAATCACGTGTTTCTTTAATCACGAACAACGAACACCCATCAATGGGGTGATACCACAGTATGAGTATCACCCACTCTAATCACAATGCAAAGGCTGGATCGTTATCTGATATTCTATATATTCAAAATATATAATCAGATATATAACCATATATATCCATCTATCCATATCTCCTAAGAATAAGATAGATGTAGATAGATAGAGGGTTATTCTAACAAATAGGATAATCATGAAATCAAATTCAAATTACATGGGTAATTTGAATGGACCATGGGTCGTGCCACATGGACGCCCAAATTCGGGTCCAATACCTGACCCAATTTCCAACATCTCCCACTCGCACATGAGTTGGCATGACACTGCCACATCTCTATCTCAATCTCCCTAAATATTTAACAATCTCATACTAGCCAATGAATCATGCGACCGCTGAGAAACACCTGCATACGGGAGCTCTATACTAGAACTCAAAAATGAGCCAGCATAGAGACATCAACCCGAAAATAAAAATAGTGTCTCATATACCCCAGACCCATCTAATTACACTAATCCAAAAAACATCTCTAATCCCTCAAAAGAGCATGTTTGACCCTCTCAATTCTTGCAATATATTCACACTCAATCCGCTTATCATACAAAGCGATGTAAGTTGTCAACAGTGAATATACAACAGTGGTGTAATACTAGATGATCTTCCCTTTGCTCTCATGCCATTTAGTTTAGGATTGACTACTTTCCCAGTGATGTCCCCTAAGGCCAAATCATACATGACCGCAGGCAACATACCAAAGTAGCAGAACATCAACCCCTTACCTTATGACATAGTCAAAAGTCACAAAATGGTACATAAGTGAAAGTCATATCAATAATGACATGTAAGACTCACATGGTGAGGAAACAGGGATCCATTCTCTCACCTCATTACTCGGTCACCAAGCACATGTAGTATGTATACATGCTACGGTAGAGTAACTCTTCCAAAGAGTGATGTCATACTCGATACACCGTACAAATCTTAATCTAGTCGATTTCTAGTGCCTAACCCGAATTTTCTATTTGCTCACCTTTTAGGTGCCAAATGAGATCTCACATTTGGCTAATCATAATAGGCATAACATGGAAAGTGGGTACTAACATCCATGTTTGCTTCTTAACACGACCTTATCTTGGTTGTAACCAAGGCGACAAATATAGTGGATAATTTAAGCCTCTCTTGGCTCCAAATAAAAATAAATCACTAGTCTCATCCTTGCTCGCTCCCAAGTGCTAAGGGCGATTACTCGTGTGAGTGAACCAATCTTGCCTACTGACATCATCATCTGCTAATCATTATGACATAAACCATAATAGTGTCAACATCCCATCATCTTACAACAAATAAGTGATCGATTTTAAAAAACACGACCACAGTCTACGCAATTTTAGATTCCAAGCATAAGCCTTATCAGCACCTCTTATGATAAGCATATACAACGGAATCCACCATGTGCGCCTTACATGAAGTGGTTCAAGATCACTACCTCTGGCACAATTACCTCTCTAAAGATATTTTGGTGACCAATCTGCGTTCATTCAAGATGCGCCCAACTAGCGCATTGAATCTTACAAGGGACAAATTTATATACTACTAGTAAAGCATTCTATCCACAGTCTAATGAGTAAGGTCAATGTCTAAACTACTCAGTTGACCATTTACCAACCAAAGATAACACTAATCATGCCAAATACGCCCACATAGCGTACTTTAGGCTCCCACAACAAAAAAAAAAAAGATCAAGGAATATAGGTCATCTGTTTCTCCCAAAGACAATCCAAGGATTCACTCAATAGCTAAGGCTCTAGCTTTTACCAATAAGTAAGTCAATGGGTTTGCAATTTTGTATCTAGAATCATTCTAGGATATTCCTTATGTAAGTCATCAAAGACAAATTGGGAATTCTCCTAAAACAATCCCTAAGGATCGTACATCCAAGCATATAAATTACATCACCCATGTTCATCATATCTAAAACAGAGGACTGCCCACCCTAGGTGGCGATAACCTTATAAATTCCTGGCTCATAATGACTATGCAAGGAAAAACTTCTTTTGGACCATTGATCATGCCTCAGTGGTCTTCATCGATCATCGTTGGCCTATTATGGCTCGACGAAATCTAAGAACCATTATTTGGATAACTGTTTTAGGCTATAAAACATTTATTGGAATTAGCAACCTTTTTACGCTCCCAACTTTTCACTATAAAAGCAGGAGGTAAATCCCTACGGATCTACTTATCCAATTCTCCAACGAGAAGTTGGGTCACAACGTCCACAAATCAATGTTCCGAACTTATGTCAATCATAGCCTAAGTCGAAATAACCTTACTCCCCAGGAGAAAGTCTTCTCTTGGTCTACACCTTCCTCAATGGTGTGACTTTTCGGTATGTAGCGAGCCTTATGCCTCAACAATGACTATCCAAATTGTGCATAACTTTAAAACAGTTTCGCATCATAATGGAAAGTCAACCAAATTATAGAAATGATTAATCCTCAAAGACTTTGTCTTAAACTGCACAACATTGATCCACTTTCTAAAAATAGGGGACTAGAGCCTTTGGCATTATCCTAGGCTCTTTATCATCTTGCGGAGCAATCATGAATGTTTCCCTCTCAATCACCTAGTGATGACGTGGAAAATTTTCACATTCGCTACCACGCAACTAAGAATGTAGAGTAATCTTCTCTAATGGAGTAATCCATTAGTAGGCACATCGCTCCCATTGTCCTTAGGATATTGAAAATTTCTTTCCATTCTCAACTAGGCTACATAGAGCGCTATGCTTAGAATTCTCTATCTTATAGAGTTCCAAAAACTCTATTCACGTCACCTTTACTAAGAAAACTTTATGTGACTTAGTTACACTCCCACAAAGCTGCTTATCTATAAGCACATAACCTAGAGGGTTTACATGACTGCATACAATAATGCACCACATGACCCTAAATGTTTATAAGACAATATACAATAATGCGTTATAGAACCCTAGGTCTTAACTTCGCAACCTTATGAGAAGTAAAATAAAGATAAACTGCTTAACGGTTACAGATTGCCCATAGATGGCTCTCCGCTAACCCATTACTCAAATGGAGTGTAAAATCTGATATGGAGGGCACTTAGTTAGGGATATAGGCAACAAACTAAAGTGCAATTCCCAATTGGGAAACATTTTGCGCCATCATCCACCTAACTTAAAAATACTTAATTCCTTATCTCTACTACACCATTGTGTTACTGAGTACTAGAAATAATCAATTTTCTAAGCATAAATTTCTCTTCCCAGAGCTTTCTAAAAAAAACTCAAATAGATACTCGCCACCTTGGTCAAAACTAAAGCATGAAAGCTGTTATCTAATTAATCTCGACCTCATATTTGCAATGTAAAAAATCATCTCAAAACTTTTGACTTATGGGAGATCAAATAGTCTTGACTCAGATGCGTATCGTAATCTATAAATGTGTCGAGATTGAGGCTAGTTATCATACCCTTACACATATCGAGTCACAAATATCATAGTGGACTAAATGCGCCAATACAAATGCCTTTCTGCGGCTTTTCTACTTACTTGTGCTCAACCATTGCGAACAAAGTTACACATTCATATGAGAGTAGGATGTCACAAGTGAGTGGGCCCGAGAGGGCCTACTAAAACCATCCATGTCATCTTCTCATTAATGTGATTAAGTATAATAAGCCACCGGTTCATGACCAATGTCATAAACTAATTCCAATTATGCTAATGTGTGAGTTCTCGAAGACAAGTTTTAAAGGTTTAGGCCTAACTAGGTAATGACTCACGACTAATTCATATTCACTAGATCATAAAATGATGTCATGGAGATATCAAGTCCGCCTAAGTCCCAAATTTAACTAGTAAGTGCTAATCTCCTGCACTTTCAAGTCAATTTTATTCTCCATACACTTTATTGCATCTAGTTGAAAGATGACGATACTCCTCTTACCATTTGTGTTTCTCGCTTCATAGTTACTTGCAATTAATTTTACTATCCACAAGAAGGAGAGAATAAGCTATCAATCTATAACAGCTCCTGAAGTAACTTAAGCGCGAATTAGGCTAAAGAATCTAATTCAACACAATGCTCTCACAAGCGATGCGTCAAATTCTTAGAGTCATAACAACCTTGTCAGCCTTGACCTTTTCATTACTATGCTGCAACGTTTGCGCTTAGTGGTAAACGTTATTCTAAAACGTCAGCCTAGCTAAGGAATCATACAAAGAAACCCCTTCTCATGTCTCACACTCAAGTGTGGAAACAGTAAGTGTCCAGACTTAGACAAGTTGGCAATGCTAATAGATTTTGCAGCCACTTGGGGCTAATCTTTTCACTTAGTGTTAATAGATTTTGCTGTTACTAAGTGCTAATCTTTTAATTTCAAGTGATACTTTAATGCACACTATTATAGTGTATGAAATTTTGTTCCATCCACTCCCAATAGTTGGATAGAGAGCAAAACACTGCTCATACTGGCTACTCATCTTATACTTAATGACTAATTCATTTAAGCTCGTATTTCTTGGATGACGTGACTCTTGAATGGTACTTTATCCAATGATGCAACATTATTTCAAGTCAAATTACAAAGTCAATCCGCGCAACTCAATAGTCAAGATCATATACAGATCTATTGAGGGCTTACTAATTTCATAACTCCAAAACTCGCCAATCAAAATTACGTAGCATGCCGCTAACCATAGTGCACACATCAGTTTTTTTTTTTTTTTATTGTGCCAAAACAAGACAACAAAACCACAGCAACTTTGAGTCATGTTTCCTTACTTTGGCTCAATTAAGGTCTGACCTAAAGTCTCCAAGACTTTTTGCTCATCTAAAGAATAGGATTACATTGTTCACATTTGAACATCTCTACTAAGTCTAGGTTAACCAAATTAACTTTCATAAGCTAAGTCAATTTAGAGAGAAATTCGCATTGGGATTAATTTGATTAGCATAATATAATTTTACCGTAAAAATCTAAATTAAATAGTGACAATATTACATAAGTCGCAAGATCGAAAATCTGCTATACTCGTAATCATCTCTTGCGCAACATGTGACAATTATGTAAAATTTAATTTAATTCATACGCAAAATATTAGTTTTCGGGAGTAAATCTATAAAGATATCTCTCAACCGAACAACCTCCCACTGACTATGGCATGTCTAAAACATGATAAAATATTATAATTCCATACAATAACATCATAATGTAGATTCACAATCAACTATGCTATGTTACAGTTAATAATGGAATTTAAATAAAAAAAATAATTAATCATGCTATTTTAATCACAACATATTAGAAACTCTAGGCAAAAAAAACAATATGCTGTATTTAATATTTAGATTATGCCATAACAGAAAGTATACACTACAACAATTTGCACCTTCAGCGACCAAATTTGGCGACTAAAACCTTTTTAGTTGCCAAAAGTCAGACCTTTACCGACTAATCTTGCTATTGGTCGCCAATATTTAGCATTTTAGCTACTAAAATTTTTTAGTAGCCATATATTAGTTATTGGCGACTGAAAAAAATTTAGTCGCTAAAATTCATGTAAATAGGCGACTAAAAAGGTTTTAGTAGGCATTTGTCTATTTTTTTGGCTACTAATATGATTTTAGTTGGCGTATATAGCCTTTTGGCGACCAAAAAAAGTTTAGTCGGCAAAAGATAGGCTTATTTACTAAACTATCAGTGACTAAAATAATTTAGTCATTGTATGGTTTGTGTTTTCCGAAAAAAAGAATACTTAGTAGCCAAATTAGACAAATATTGACTATTATTTGCCGACTAAACAGAATTTGGTCGCTAAAAGTAGGCAAAAAAAATTAGAGGGAAGCTTATGAATTGGCGCCCTTCTGTTTCACACATATTTTTTTGTATCTATTCTGTCTCACAAACATAGACCACTCACCACAAACCAGAGGCCCGCTCACCACCGATTGTCACTACCATCGTCGTTGGCCACCGTTCGTCCCCACCGTCGCACGTCGCCACCACCACCGCCAACGCCGAAATCACCACCAACACTGCCACAAATCACAGGTTTGTCTTTGTCTCTATCTCTCTCTCTATCAAGCCATCTCTCTCTCTCCCTCTCTCTCTCTCTCTCTCTCCCCCTATTTCCCCATTTCTCACACTTCATCTAGGGTTTATATGCTTTTTTAGTTTATTTTTGTATTGATTTCAGTTAAGGGCTCATTGGTTGAAGTGTTTGATTTCTATGAAATTTCATGTCCAAAATGGGTTTGATTTTTGTTTTATGGGTTTCATTTTTGTGTTATGGATTTGACAGAGACAGATAAATAGTTGAATGTGCCAATGTAATGTGGCTTTGGTCTTCAGGTTGCATTGGTCTTGTGGATGATTTCTTACATTGGTAATTTCTTCAACGTTCTTACCTTAGTCTATATTGGTGAGTTTTTTCGTGGCCTTTCCCTGTATATAAGTGCATAAGCCTTTCCATAGAATATTTTAATTCAATTTGATTATCTGCTTTGTTTTTCCCATAGGGGTTTTTCTTAGTCTGTCGGTCCCTGTGCTTTATGAGAAGTACCAGGATCAAATTGACGAGAAGCTGATTGTAGCTCGTAAGATCATTCAGACGCAGTTCAGGAAAATTGATGATAATATCATGAGAAAGCTTCCACTGCCTCTTAACAAGGAAAAGAAAACTCAATAGGCTAAGTGTAACTCTTCTCTCTCCCTCTCTGTTTGTGTGTATACACTATACACAGCATGCATGCTTAATAAAAGTGCCCTTTTTAATCACTGTGCATGCAAATGACAATGTTTTCAATCTTGTTTTTAACCATGTTTAATTTATATTTTATTATCACGGGTGTGTTTGGTAACATTTACGTTTACAGTTTATATTTACAAAAATTTTATAAACTGGTTTTTGTTTATTTTTAGAAAAACATAAACTACAAACGCATTTGGTAATTGACAAAATGTTTAAAAAATTTTAAAAATATAAAAAAGAGTGAGAAATGGCAAGTGGTGGCAAGTGGCGGCGGAAGACGGTGGTGAAAAGTGTGACGTGGGTGGTGGGTAGCTGGTGTGGTGGGTGGTGACGGTGGCGGTGGTAGCGAGTGGGTGGTGGTGGTGGTGGGGGTGGTGGGTGGCGATGGCAGGTGGTGGTGGTGGGTGGGTGGGTGACGGTGGCGGGTGGTGGTGGTGGTATGGTGACGGGTAGTGGTGGTGGTGGGTTGACGGTGGTGGCAGGTGGCGAATGGCGGGTGGTGGTGGGTGTGCGGCGGCGGTGGTGGGTGGTGGGTAGGTGACGGGCGGGTGGTAGGTGGTAGCGAGTTAGGTGGTGGTGGTGGGTCGGGGTGGTGGCAGGTGGGTGTGGTGTGATGGTGGTGTGGCGGGTGGTGGTAGGTGGCTGGTGGTGGCAAGTGGTGGATGGTGGTGGTAGGTGAGTGGTGGTGGCAAGTAGGTGGCGGTGGTGGCGGCGGGCGGGTAGATGGTAGTGGTAGGTGGTGGTGGTGGCGGGTGTATGGCAGGTGGGTGGTGGTGTGGTGGTGGTGGTGGTGGTAGTGGTGGTGGTGGCGGCGAGGGGTGTTGGTAGGGGTGAGTAGGGTGGGTGGTGGTGGCGGATGCGGGTGGTGAGTGGTGTGGCAGGTGTGGTGGTGGTGGTGGGTGGGTGTGGTGGCGGAAGACGGTGGTGGAAAATGGTGGCGGGTGGTGGCTAGTGTTGGGTGTAAAAAAAAAAAAAAACTGAAAACTCAAAACGGAAACACATTTTTTGTGTTTTCATTTTTTGGCCAAATTTATAAACTGATACCACTGATTTATAAATCAAAAAATTTTACCAAACAAGTTTTTATTTGAGTTTTTTAAATTTTTGTAAATATAAACAGAAAACTGAAAACGTAAGTGTTACCAAACGGCACCTTAATAATTGCATTTCTTTAAACAATTTATGTATAAGTACTGGTAGTGAAGTTATACTTCCAATAGATTTATCTAAAGCGACTGAAGTTTCAATGGACAATTTTGCTAGTTAATTGAGAGTTGGTACCACGAGTACTACGAAAAATTTGTCAACTTTTTGTGTTTTTTTGTTTTTTCCTTTTGGATTTACAGTCAATTTTTTTTTTTTCTTGATGCTTTATCTTAGTTCAAGTTTTTTTTTACTGTTCTACGATTTTGATATTTTTTTTTTTATGTTGGTTTGTTTTCCTTGGATGATTTTGGGTTATTTTGTGTTAACATGAATCAGAGTTGTTTATGTTGAAATAGATTCTCTACATATTAAGCCATGAATATCCATCTACGTGTTTGCCTCTTGCCCTTAAAAGAGATGCTTCCTACCTGCTTCATTTGAGTCATTGTTATCTAGAAACATCGTTGTGTTGATGCTTCTTTTCTAAGACATAAAGTTGCAAGTGTAATTTTGTTTGTTATATGTTTACATGTATATATGTGCACATGTTTATGTGCTTAATTGGTATTCTCACTCTCGCATTGAGTTAATAGACGTAGATATTTTGAATAGATTGAACTGCCAAATCCAACTTTCTGCTGCATGTGATGATGTTTGAGCTGTAAGTAAAATTCCTGTTTTTTGGGATTGCTATATACTGAGGTGGTTATAAGAAAAGAGAGAAATGAAAATACATTCAGTTCAAGTTACAAATGGTACCAGTGAAAGAGAAGATAAGAGAAAATAGATTGAGGTATGAGGAACATGCCGAAGAATTCAAGGCTATGAGGAACCCTTGAAATAGATTAATATGCATGGCAAATAATACTTAAAGAACTATTTAGTTGTGATTACCTTGTAGAATAAAATTAAAAAGAGTTTTGATTATGTCAATTTGTAGTGGGCAATACCATCAAGATAATCAAAGAAATAGTTATCTATTCGATGTAATAAAATTTGTATTTGGACGATCAAAAAAATTCATCAAACTTTAGACCTTATTGTCTTTTTAGTATGAAATTTTTAAGAGTAACAATTTTAATAAAGGGAAAAATATCATCTGCAGCTTCCTGCCTTACAAAATAGGGAAATAGGGAAAAAATCATATGCAGCTTTAGTAATGAGTATATGTTTGGTTATTTATGTTGAAGACATCATAAATAAGTGGAGATATTTGGTCAATTATTTGCTCATGTCTTGTATCATTCTTCTCATAAATTTTGCCAAATATAGTGCAAAAGTCTCATCTAACACTTGAAAGACAATACAAGGAGATTGATGCTCCATTATTAAAACAAAAATGATATTAAAGGCAATATTGATGAAATAATGTTATTTTTATAATATTCACTAAAGTGATAGACATTTTAATTTTTATTAAATAATATAAATAGGATAAATCATTATATGTGATTTTTTTTTTATTTATAAATTTTGTTTATATTTTCTTTATAATCCTACTTCACCCAAATTGTCATATTTTATGGCCATCCTTAAAAGTCCTAGTTAATCTTTGCTTGACTTGTAGGGTTCAAAAGATGGACAAGAGTTGGATGATGATAACTGATAGGTTGAAAAGTAAAGAGTACCAAGAAGGTGTTAAGTCATTTATTGACTTTGCTACGAAGGATTTAGGCCCACACGATGACATTCGTTGTCCGTGTGTCAATTGCTTGAATGGCACAAAACATAGTCAACAAGTTGTATGGATGCACTTGATTCAAAGAGGAATTACATGTTCTTATAAAACTTGGGTGCACCACGGGGAACATGTTTCATTGCGTCATGATCAGCCTAGTGTGTCAAACGATGCTGGTGAAAGCGATGGAGCTGCAATTTTTGACATTGACGATAATTTGGGCCAAATGCCTACTATGTTGGAAGAGATTTATATGAGTGGCCTTATGAATGATCATATCGACGAAGAACCTAATAGCTCAGAGAGAGAAAATTTAGTAAAGTTCATTAGGTTGTTTGATGATGCTCGACGCAAAGTATACACAAAGTGTGAAAAGTTTTCCGTGTTGTCCTTCGTTATTAAGATGCTTTATATTAAGGTGCACAATAAATGAAGCAACAAATCTTTTGATATGGTTATGCAAGTTTTCAAAAACATTCTCCCAAAGTGTAATGAAACTGTTCCATGGACCCTTTATGAATCGAAAAAGTTCTTACGTGAATTGGGTTTGGGATATGAGGCCATTCATCCATGCAAGAATGATTATATTTTGTTTTGGAAGGACAACACAAAACTGGATAATTGCCCTACATGTAAGGAGTGTAGATACAAGTTCAACAATGTGAGTGGTAAAAAGATTCCTCACAAAATATTGAGGTACTTTCCTTTGACACCGAGGTTGAAGAGATTGTACCTGTCGAAAAAAACTGCCGCAGATATGAGATGGCACAAAGAGAAGCGTGTGGATGATGGAATGTTAAGGCATCCAGTCGATGGTTAGGCATGGAAGGACTTTAATATGCAGTATCCTACGTTTTCTGTGGAACCCCGGCATGTAAGGTTAGGGCTTGCCACGGATGGTTTCAATCCGTTTCGAAATATGAGCACATCGTATAGCATGTGGCCCGTACTCTTAATGCCTTACAATCTTCCCCCATGGAAGTATATGAAAGAGCCATTTCTGATGATGTCAATGCTTATTCCTGGTCTATCCGCCCCTGGAAGAGACATCTATGTTTACTTGCAACCATTAGTGGAGGAGTTAATGAATTTGTGGGAGCATAGTGTGCAATCATATGATGCCTCAAATGGTCAAATTTTTAAAATGCATGCAGCAGTCATGTGGACCATCAATGACTTCCCCGCATATGGTACCATGTCTGGTTGGACTACAAAAGGTTACTTGGCTTGCCCTAATTGTAACATGGATGCATCATTTCAGCATCTGCGAAGTAAGATAGGATATATGGGTGCCCGCCGCCACTTGCCCGAGAACCATAGTTGGCGAAGAAGTAAGCTCTTCAATAGTCAAAATGAGCATCGGTCCAAACCTGTGGAGTTATCAGGAGAACAACTACTGCAGCAAATTGATTCGGGGACATACAGGTCGTATGGCAAGCATCCAAACAACTGAAAAAGACAACGGTCAGAAAATCCACCTTCCAATTGGACAAAAAGAAGCATTATGTTCGACCTACCCTATTGGAAAATGCTAAAGCTTTGACACAACCTTGATATCATGCACATAGAGAAGAATATATGTGACAATCTGGTTGGGACACTACTGAGCATTGATGGCAAGAACAAGGACACAGATAAAGCACGCTTGGATCTAGAAGACATGCGGATACGAAAGGAGTTACACTTGAAGAGGCGTTTCAATGGCTCATTCGAGAAGCCTCCAGCATCGTACACACTGTCCCTGGTAGAGAGACAAGGTTTTTGTGATTTTTTGAAATCGATTAAGTACCCTGATGGCTATGCAGCAAATATATCCAACTGTGTCACCGCTCATGGTGGAAAATTAGCTGGCCTCAAAACTCATGACTGTCATGTCCTTCTACAACGACTACTTCCAATTGGGATGCGTGGATACCTTTCCAAGGAAATTGGGACCACACTTTTTGAGTTGGGAAATTTTTTCAAATAGTTGTGCTCAAAGACATTGAGGTGACTGATTTGGAGAAAGTGGAGGAACAAATTGTACTTATACTTTGCAAGCTTGAGAAGATTTTTCCTCCTGCGTTTTTTGATGTCATTGTCCACTTGGCAATTCATTTGCCTCACGAGGCTATGCTTGGAGGGCCTGTGCAATATCGATGGATGTATCCCATTGAGAGGTAATACCACGAGCTCCTGAACATCCCTATTTACATATAGTAGATAATGTAAACATTAACATTCAAATCATATTGCCATGTAAGATGCTCGGACTTCTGAAAGGATTTGTTCGCAATAAAGCTCGGCCAGAAGGTTCCATTGCGGAGGCTTACATTTCAAAAGAGTGTATGACATTTTGTTCAATGTGTTTAGACGGTGTTGAAACGATGTTTAATTGGGAAGAACGGAACTATGACGGGGGTGACAACGGCCCGGGGTTGGCGAATTTCACTCAAAATGTTCGTCCATTTGGTTTACTAACAAGGGAAACTGATGTGTCTATAGCCGACCGTGAAAGGTCTCATTGGTTTGTCCTACACAACAGCTTAGAAGTGGAAGAATATGTAGAGTACATGTCGTACCTGTGACGTACTATTTGTGACCTATATACTTTTTTTTAGTAATCATTCTTCAAATTACTTATGAATTACATTGTCCTACGTAGGGAACACAAGATGTTGTTGCAACAACAACGTCGAAGTGCATGCGACATTGTCAAGATACAATGCAAAGAATTTCCTAAATGGTTCAAAGATCGCGTATGCTAAACTTCCTTATAGTGTAGTTTACACATCAAGTTAAGTTATGTCAAAAGTAACATGATAGTTTTTTTTAATATAGATGAACCAATTGCAGCACAACAAGTCACCCGAAGCAACCGATGAGATGTGGTCACTGGTAAATGGTCCTAACAGCTTAGTGAACACATATTCGGGATGTATTTGTAATGGCGTCCGATTCCATGCTCGTGACCGTGACAACCATTATAAAACTTAAAACTCAAAATAGTGGATTGGTAGTGGAAGGGGACCATGAAGACTAATTCATAAAGTTCTACGGCTACATTGCAAAGTTTGGGAAATGACATATTTGTTTAGGTACCGTGTTGTTTTATTCCAATGTGAATGGTATAACATCGGTACTAACAGAACTTTGCGTATCGAACCACATTTCATTACTATTGATATACGAATTCGATGGTATAAAGATAACCTGTTTGTGTTACCAAGTCAAGTGCAACAAGTTTTCTACGTGCATGATACGAAGTAGGTGCCAATTGGAGAGTAGTAGAAAAGTTTCAACAACGAAGAATTTGGGATGTACCTAAGGTGGATGTGCCACAACCTGATGATGTGTTCCAACAAGATGAAAGCACTGATGTTGTACCAACTGAGCCTATGGATGACGATGTGGTGTTGTGTCGAGATGATATTGCTGCTGAAATTATTCCAATGGAAGTTTTGCAGTTTGATAACCGTGTACAACCTAAGGTTGGTATGGATGATGACTTCATATGTGATGATGAAGATGAACCGACAATGGAGGGTGACAATGAAGAAGAAGATGAGCTTGACAGTGATTTTGATACAGATATGGACGTAGAATGTTGATGTATGGGTTATAAATTTGGATGTGTGATAGAGTCTTGATGTATGGGTTCTAAATTTCGATGTGTGTTCTTGGTAGTTGTTGTTTTGTCTTTTTGTCCTTTTGTTGATGTAATGGGGAAAGGGATGAAGGAGATTGTTGTTTTTTATGTGTTATGTAATTAGATGAGAGTTTAGTCCTTTTGTTTATGTTGTTTTTTATGTCATCATGCTGAGCTATATTGTAAACTTTTTCGCAATGTTGAACCTCTTAAATTGATGAACCTCCTCATTTGACATTTATGCTTAACATCGATTTATGTACAACACTTTTATTTGACAATCATTATCAATTATTTTCCTATTGTTGTCTTGTTGTAATTTTGTGAATACTTTAGCTTCTGTAAACAATCCGTATTGGTCATAATATCGATGATGCATGTGATGTTTTTACTTAATATATCATGTTTGCAGCTATTTTGCAGGTACCAGCATGGTTCCTGGGACGAAGACAGGGCGGCGTAAGAAAACAGCAACTGACCCCATAGCATCACCCTCAGGAACATCTACACATGTCATTGTCACACCACAGACTATAGGCCTATTTGGTAGAGCTTATAAGCTGCTTATTTCAGCTTTTAACTTAATTTAAGCTAAAATATTGTGTTTGGTGCAGCTTAAGTTAACCAGCTTATAACTTAAATCAAGCTATTTCTCAGCTTATCTTAAAAACTGGTTAGGGGGTGCTTAAATTTTTGACTTAAGTGCGCAGCTGGTGTTGGGGGACTGAAATTACTTAAATGCCCTCGTCAATACCCAAATATTAATATTATTAATTAATATTAATTAAAAAATAAAAAATTGTATATTTCTGAAGAAAAAGAAAAAAAATCCATATTAATTAAAAAAATCAATATTAATTGTTATTAATTATTAATAAATTAATATTGTATACTTTTGTAATGAATTAATTATTAATTGATACTAATTAATAACAATTGTTGATTATTAACATTAATTGATACTAATAAAAATTAAATATTAATATTAATTTATACTAATTAATAATTTTAATATTAATTGAGACTAATTAAGCCATTAATTGATACTAATTAATAATTTTAGTATTAATTGATACTAATTAAGCAATTAATTGATACTAATTAATTTATAATGGAAAATAATTGTGACAATAATACTTCCATTACATTTTTAGCAAATGTATCAATTTTTATATTAATTGATACTAATTAATACTACTTATATTAACTTTTATTAATGAAATATTTTTTTTAAAATTAAAATTGAAAAAAATGACAAAATAATCATTTTTATATCATATAAGGATAGAAAAGACAATTATACAGTAAAAAGTTATTTTACAGCTTATTAACCAAACACTATTCTGTTGCTTAAATCCATAATCTCACAGCTGCACCAAATAAGTTAACAGTTTATGTTCACAACTATAAGTCATAATCTGTTAAGGTATAATCTATAATCACTTTTCCACAGTTTTACCAAACGGGACCTTTATCTAATGAGACACAACCACCGGATGACACACAAACATTTGTGGAAGAGACACAGGCGCACGGCGTGGGTAAGACCATTGAACTTAAGTAAATGATTTTTGTTCATCTAGAAATACAATTTCTTGCATGTATAAAAAAATTATAATCCCCTAGAAAATTTGCTAATAAAATTTAAAATTTAATATTAATTATTGTCGATTATATGTTTGGGGCACTATTTACAATTTGAAGGCCTTACACTTGTTGCCCCTTCTTGACCAGGGAAAAGTACGTCAACTCATGTACACGGTCCTACACTCGGAAAAGGAGTGCAAAAAAGGATTGCGAGCAAAAAAGGGGAAGAAACTACATGTTTATGTCAATCGCATGCTAAATGCACTCACTGGAGGGAATGCCACCCCTAACAAATGAGTTGGGCTTATAGATAAGGCGATTGTGCCCTTTTAAGGGAGTGAAGTCATGGAAGAAAATTGATAAGAGTATCAAAGATGCTGTAGTACAAGCTGTGCTAGTAATTTCTGACCTTAAACTAAATGTCTTTATTATGTAAAGTTGCAATTGCTACATTCAATTTCTATAATACGTCACACACTTATGCTTGAAAGACAAGTTTGAAATTGGGGAGGATTTTCATACTGATCAACAAGCTCAAGAGATCATTGATACGAAGGTGTATGTCTTGTATAAAGATTGGAGGTACACCCTGAAGCAACACTTCGAAAAACTTGTAGAAGAGGGTGTTGATGACTCATATAGTCATCCGCCTACAGGAGTTTGCTTGAATGATTGGAAACACATAATTGATGTGGCTTGGAAGGATGCATCTTATTTGGTAACAAACAAATATAAATGACTCTATTGCTTTATTTGTGTATTATGCATTGATATGTACTAATTCTTGAATACTTCCTTTTTTTTAGAAACGCTCTAAAGCTGGTAAAGCAAACTGGAGTTTGCTACCATACAATCACACCGGTAGATCTCGCTATTTTCAAATAGCAATATTGCTCATAGTGAGCTAGATGCATTTGGAACATATTTCTCATCACTTATATATGTAAGATGAAAGTCATGGTTACTATTGTGACAAATTAATTTTGTTATTTGAAACTAACAGGTAGATGAAAATGGGGAGTTGGATTTTCCGGAATTTTATTCCAAATCACACAAATCGAAGAAAACAAACGAACGGATTGACTCCAAATGTGGTAAGCTAAATGTAAGGAGTAAACTTTTTTTGCCAATTTTATTTAATATTAATTCATATCTTAGCACAAAATTGAATGTGATTCTTTGTGCCTTTGTTGAATAGTCTATTTTTTTTGGTAATGACAGGATGCGATGGTGAATCTACAAGCGACAACCACGGATGTGGGGATCCCATTTGTCACAACCCAAAGCCGCCCCTATGGGTTTAGCATCGTAACCGGCCAGTAATCCGAGATTACCGAAGGCCTGCTTAACAGTAAGACAGTATAACAGAGTACAGGGGCATGGCAGAAGCCAATACAGTAAATAAACAATGTCCAATGAGCTGTGACAGTCTGTATGCCAAAAAGATTTTTCATACATTCACATATATATACGGTATAGCACAGTATGCAAAACATTTTACAAACATTCAGGACAGAGATCAAGTCCCTAATAACCAGTACAGTGCGGTCTATACAGTATTACAAAACAGAGCATGGACAAACGGGGAAATGAAAACACCCCTAAGCCTTAGCTTGGCAGGCTCGGAACCTCGCAGTGAGGCGCATTGGTTGGCTTGACAAAACGGGAGTTTACCCCGACGCTTCTAGCTTTGATCCGGTGCCTGTACACCTACATATATATATGAGCAGTGAGCTAAAGCCCAGTGAATAACACAATGCGTAAAGAGGTTTAGAATGAATGTCCTTACAGTATAGTAATGAAAACCGTTCATTAAATCAGTATTTCAGTCTTTCAGTCAATCAGTCATATGTGGTACATCCATTAGCATAACACATAACAGTAACAGTAGGTCTTGAAAGACCGAACAGTAATGATGGCCATCAGTCAGTAAACAGTAGTGGCTCCACGAGGGAACCGACAGAGATCTCTGTAACAGTAACAGTAAACAGTAGGTGCTAAGGATGCCACAGTACAGTTCAGAATATCGGACATACATTCATTCAGTAAACAATATCAGTTCAGTAAACGGTTCAGTTCAGTATTCAGAAGATAAACATTTTGAACATATCTTTACACAATTGTTACTCACAGAGTTCTGGGCTACAGTGAACTAGAGCGTCTCCTCGGAAAGCCAACCCTAAACAGTTAACAGATTGAACACATACTAAGTTTCACAGTTGGGGAAGGATAATAACTTAATCCCTAATTTGCCTCGGTATGTTCTACATCTATATCCTCTTTGAGATGCCTTAAATATGCCCTAGGAATGCCTAGGATGGAAAGAGGATGCAAAGATGCACTTTTGAACACTTTACAAAATTTGCTGAAAACAGGGGTCTCGCTCGAGCGAGGATTCCTTCGCTCGAGCGGACATGCAGACAAAAGAGCTCCGCTCGAGCGTGGATTCCGTCGCTCGAGCGGACTGTGTGCTACAGTAAAAATACTGGATGCTCAGAATTTACGCTCGATGCTCGCTCGAGTGTGAGACACAGCTCGTCGCTCGAGCGTAGGTCCCTTCGCTCGAGCGTACGCCTGCGCGCACCAAGATTCTGAGAGCTTGCAATTTACGCTCGAGCCACCATTCCGTCGCTCGAGCGTAGCTCAGAGTAAACAGTGGTCGCTCGAGCGTAGAATCCTTCGCTCGAGCGTAGAAGCCAAATTCTGAAATTTCCAGATTTGCCTCCCAGCTCAAACCAAGCATTCCAAAGCTCAAAACTCAATCTCTTGGGCCCAAATTCTGGAAAACACAACTAAACTCAATATACAACAAGTTTCAAAGCTCAATTTGTGAATTTAAAGCCCAAGGGTGAGTCAAATAAATCCAAATTCAAACCCATTTTCATGAACATGAAGAACATGCAAACATGCATGAATTCAAATCATTTCAAAGCTTCAATTTGATGCTCTAGAGAGCCAATTGTTCCAAAAACAAGTTGAAAACATGGACCATTGCAAATTCATGAACATGCATGTGAGGAATGATGAATTACAACCTCAAAACTTGCTAATATGCACATGCATGCAACAATTAAGCTTCAATTCAACATGCTAGAATCAATTCATGACTTAACTCTACAATTTGACATGAATCATGATAGAACAATCTTAAATACAACAATGAGAGGTTCAATTACCTTTCCTAGGTCTTGTAATCCAAGTGTAGAAGCCTAAAGATGAAATCTATACTTCAATCCTCTCAATCAAGCCAATCTTCAAATGAATTCAAGTCTCTCACTTCCTCTCTCTCTAAATTCGGTGGTGAGTAGCAAAATGTGGCTGATGAAATGTTTTTGTTAAGTGTAAATAGGCTCAATATGTTTTGTAGATAGTGGCCCATTAGATGGCAAAGTAGTAAATATGCCAAACAATGCAATTCATCAATAATTAATCTAATTTAACTATACCAAATCAGTTTTCAGATAATTACACCATAAAATTACATAAATTCTAATTAACACAGAACATCAATCAATTTTGGATTCGGCCGCCGATAAGGCCTTCAATTAACAGTTTAAGCCAAACAACTGAACAGATAATTAAACAGTCAAACAGATAACATGCAATTCAAACAGATCCAAACAATCAATTCAGTTTTAGATTTCAGTTAGTCAGTTCAGTAATTCAGTCAGTTCAATTACTTTCCATAATCGGTCTTAATTTAGCAGTAATCGGTATTAATCAGTGATCAGTAACGAGGGTTATTACACCATTGATACAGGAGGAACTCTCACGGCAAGTGCTTGGACAGAGAAAGAATTACTTGCGTGGATTTGGGATTGGCCCACGACCCTATTCGCCATTTGATAGTGCGGCACAATCTTATGACAAACAAATGTAGGCAATGTGATCTGAGATAGAGGTTCTTCATGAAAATTTGATGAAAGAGAAAGAAGAGCGCCAGAGAGATCGTGAAGAGATGATGAGGGAGATAGAGGAGTTGATGAAAGAAGTAGAAGAAGGAAAAAAAGCAAGGGAGGCCCAACAAGAACAACTTAATCATTTGAACTCTATGGTTTTACGACTCTCAACACTGTTGGAGGGTTCAGACGGCCATCGTCGTATTTGGTAAGAAGAATTTTATTCATATCATACTAAGACTTATACAAACTTAGATCTACATATTCACTAAACAATACTATCTCTTTATTGTTAAGCATGAGGACCTAAGATCATGCAATTGAAGAATTAAAATATGTGTACTCTTTATCTTCAAATAGGACTTGTGACAACTGAAGGAACGTAATTCGGACCCGTAGGTAGAGAGTTAGAGCCGAATATGTCCTAAACTTAGTCGAAAAAGGGCATTTCGGGGGCGAAAATTCTAAACAGCCATCGAACGACCGTGTGACTCTTATGGATAGCATCCCCATGACAAATAAGACTTGTGACAACTGACGGAACGTAATTCGGACTCGTAGGTAGAAAGTTAAAGCCGAATAAGCCTTAAATTTACTCGAAAAAGAGCTTTCTGAGGGTGAAAATTCATAACAGCTCCCGAACGACCGTGTGACTCTCACGGACAGCTTCCCCATGACAAATAGGACTTGTGACAACTGACGGAATGTAATTCGGACCTGTAGGTAGAGAGTTAGACCCGAATACGCCCTAAACTTAGTCGAAAAAGGGCGTTTCGGGGGAAAAAATTCAAAACAACCCCCGAACCACCGTGTGGCTCATGCGGACAGTTTCTCTATGACAAATAGGACTTGTGACAACTGATGGAACGTAATTTGGACCCGTAGGTTGGGAGTTAGAGCCGAATACGCCCTAAACTTAATCGAAAAAGGGCATTTTTGGGGGAAAATTTCAAAATGGCCCCCAAACCACCGTGTGGCTCACACGGAAAGTTTTTCCATGACAAATAGGACTTGTGACAACTAACGGAACGTAATTCGGACCCGTAGGTTGGGAGTTAGAGCCGAATATACCCTAAACTTAGTTGAAAAAAGGCATTTTGGGGGTGAAAATTCAAAACAGCCCCTGAATCACCGTGTGACTCTCACGAATAGCTTCCCCATGACAAATAAGACTTGTGACAACTGACGGAACATAATTCAGATCCGTAGGTAGAGAGTTAGAGCCGAATAAACTTTAAACTTACTCGAAAAAGAGCTTTCCGGGGGCAAAAATTCATAACAGCCCTCGAACGACAGTGTGACTCTCACGGACAGCTTCCCCATGACAAAAAGGACTTGTGACAACTGATGGAATGTAATTCGGACACGTAGGTAGAGAGTTAGAGCCGAATACGCCCTAAACTTAGTCGAAAAAGGGCGTTTCGGGGGGAAAAAATTGACAGTTTCTCCATGACAAATAGGACTTTTGACAACTAACGAAACGTAATTCAGACCCGTAGGTTAGGAGTTAGAGCCGAATACGCCTTAAACTTAGTAAAAAAAGGGCGTTTCGGGAGCGAAAATTCAAAACAGCCCCCGAACGACTGTGTGGCTCACACAGACAGTTCCACCATGACAAATAGAACTTGTGACAATTGACAGAATGTAATCCAGACTCGTTGGTTAGGAGTTAGAGCTGAATACGCCCTAAACTTAGTCAAAAAAGGGCGTTTTGGGGGCAAAAATTCAAAGCAGCCCCCAATCCACCGTGTGACTCTGATGGATAGCTTCTCCATGACAAATAAGACTTGTGACAACTGACATAATGTAATTCGGACCCGTAGATAGAGAGTTAGAGCTGAATACGCCATAAACTTACTCGAAAAAGAACTTTTCAGGGGCGAAAATGCAAAACAGCCTTTGAACAACCATGTGAATCTCACGGATAGCTTCCCCATGACAAATAGGACTTGTGACAACTGACGGAATGTAATTCAGACCCGTACGTAGAGAGTTAGAGCTGAATAGGCCCTAAACTTAGTCGAAAAAGGACGTTTCGAGGGAAAAATTCAAAACAGCCCCCGACCACCGTGTGGCTTACACAAACAGTTTTCCAATGACAAATAGGACTTGTGACAACTGACGGAATGTAATCCGGACCCGTAGGTTGGGAGTTAGAGCGGAATATGCATTAAACTTAGTTGAAAAATGGCGTTTCGGGGGGAAAAATTCAAAACAGCTCCCGAACCATCGTGTGGCTCACACAAACAGTTTCGCTATGACAAATAGGACTTGTGACAACTAACAGAATGTAATTCGGACCCGTAGGTTGGGAGTTAGAGCCAAATACGCCCTAAACTTAATCGAAAAAGGGCATTTTTGGGGGGAAAATTTCAAAATGGCCCCCAAACCACCGTGTGGCTCACAATGATAGTTTTCCCATGACAAATAGGACTTGCGAAGACTGATGGAATGTAATCCGGACCCGTAGGTTAGGAGTTAGAGCCGAATACGCCCTAAACTTAGTCGAAAAAGGGCGTTTCGGGGGCGAAAATTCAAAACAGCCCCCGAACCACCGTGTGACTCTCAGGGATAGCTTCCCCATGACAAATAAGACTTGTGACAACTGATGAAACGTAATTCAAACCTGTAGGTAGAGTGTTAGAGCCGAATACGTTTAAAACTTACTTGAAAAAAAGCTTTTTGGCGGCGAAAATTCATAACAGCCCCCGAACGACCGTGTGACTCTCACGGACAGCTTCCCTTTGACAGATAGGACTTGTAACAACTGACGGAATATAATTCGGACCCATAGATAGAGAGTTAGAGCCGAATACGCCCTAAACTTAGTCGAAAAAGGGCGTTTCGGGGTGAAAAATTCAAAACAGCACCCGAACCACCGTGAGGCTCACACAGATAGTTTCCCAATTCCATATAGGACTTGTCACAACTGACAGAATGTAATCCGGACCTGTAGGTTTGGAGTTAGAGCGGAATACGCATTAAACTTAGTTGAAAAAGGGCGTTTCGTGGGAAAAAATTCAAAACTGCCCCCGAACTATCGTGTGGCTCACATGGAAAGTTTCTCCATGACAAATAGGACTTTTGACAATTGACGGAACGTAATTCGGACCCGTAGGTTGGGAATTAGAGCCGAATACGCCCTAATTAGTCGAAAAAGGTCGTTTCGGGAGCGAAAATTCAAAATAGCCCCCGAACCACTGTGTGGCTCACACGGACAGTTTCCCTATGACAAATAGGACTTGCGACAACTGAAAGAATGTAATCCGAACTCGTAGGTTGGGAGTTAGAGCCGAATACGCCCTAAACTTAGTCGAAAAAGGGCTTTTCGGGAGCGAAAATTCAAAACAGCCACGAAACCACCGTGTGACTCTCACGGACAGCTTCCCCATGACAAATAAGACTTGTGACAACTGACGGAACGTAATTCGGACCAGTAGGTAGAGAGCCGAATACACCTTAAAGTGACTCAAAAAAGAACTTTCCGGGGTGAAAATTTAGAACAGCCCCCGAACAACCATGTTACTCTTATGGACAGCTTCCCCATGACAAATAGGACTTGTGACAACTGACGAACTATAATTTGGACCAGTAGGTAGAGAGTTAGAGCCGAATACGTCCAAAACTTAGTCGAAAAAGGGCGTTTCGAGAGAAAAATTCAAAACAGCCCCTGAACCACCGTGTGGCCCACACAGACAGTTTCTTCACGATAAATAGGAATTGTAACAACTGACGGAACGTAATTTGGACCCGTAGGTTGAGAGTTAGAGCCGAATACGTCCTAAACTTAGTCGAAAAAGGACGTTTCGGGGGCGAAAATTCAAAACAACCCCCGAACCATTATGTGACTCTCACGGACAGCTTCCCCATGACAAATAAGACTTGTAACAATTGATGGAACGTAATTCGGACCCGTAGATAGAGAGTTAGAGCCGAATATGTCTTAAACTTACTCGAAAAAGAGCTTTCTGGGAGCGAAAATTCATAACAGCCCCCGAACCACCGTGTGACTCTCACAGACAGCTTCCCCATGACAAATAGGACTTGTGACAAGTGATGGAACGTAATTCGAACCTGTAGGTAGAGAGCCGAATACACCTTAAAGTGACTCTAAAAAGAGCTTTCCGGGGTGAAAATTCAGAACAGCCCCCAAACAACCATGTGACTCTCATGGACAACTTTCCCATGACAAATAGGACTTGTGACAACTGACGAACTGTAATTTGGACCAGTAGATAGAGAGTTAGAGCCGAATACGCCCAAAACTTAGTCGAAAAAGGGCGTTTCGGGGGGAAAAATTCAAAACAGCCCCCGAACCACCATGTGGCCCACACGGACAATTTCGTCATGATAAATAGGAGTTGTAACAACTGACGGAATGTAATTGGGACCTGTAGGTTGGAAGTTAGAGCCGAATGCGCCCTAAACTTAGTCGAAAAAGGGCGTTTCGGGGGCGAAAATTCAAAACAGCCCCCGAACCATTACGTGACTCTCACGGACAGCTTCTCCATGACAAATAAGACTTGTGACAACTGACGGAACGTAATTCGGACCCGTAGATAGAGAGTTAGAGCCGAATATGTCTTAAACTTACTCGAAAAAGAGCTTTCGGAAGTGAAAATTCATAACAGCCCCAGAACCACCGTGTGACTCTCACAGACAGCTTCCCCATGACAAATAAGACTTGTGACAACAGACGGAATGTAATTCGGACCCGTAGGTAGAGAGTTTGTGCCGAATACTACTTAAACTTAGTCGAAAAAGGACGTTTTGGGACGAAAAAAATTCAAATTGCACCCGAACCACCGTGTGGCTGACACAGACAGTTTTCCAATGACAAATAGGACTTGTGAAAACTGACAACATGTAATCCGGACCCGTAGGTCGGGAGTTAGATCGGAAGACACATTAAATTTAGTCCAAAAAGGGCGTTTTGAGGGGGGGAATTCAAAACAGCCCCTAAACCACCTTGTGGCTCACACAGACAGTTTCGCCATGACAAACAGGACTTGTGACAACTGACGGAACGTAATTCGGACCCGTAGGTTGGGAGTTAGAGCCTAATAGGCCTTAAACTTAGTTGAAAAAGAGCGTTTCGGTAGCGAAAATTCAAAACAACCCCCGAACCACGGTATGGCTCTCACGAACTGTTTCCCCATGACAAATAGGACTTGTGAAAACTGACGGAATGTAATCCGGACCCGTAGGTTGGGAGTTAGAGCCGAATACGCCCTAAACTTAGTCGAAAAAGGGCAACAGCCCCCAAACCACAGTGTGACTCCCACGGACAGCTTTCCCATGACAAATAAGACTTATGACAACTGACGGAACGTAATTCGGACTCGTAGGTAGAGTGTTAGAGCCGAATACACCTTAAACTTACTTGAAAAAGAGTTTTTCGGGGGCGAAAATTCAAAACAGCCTCCGAACGACCGTGTGACTCTCACGGATAGCTTCTCCATGACAAATAGGACTTGTGACAATTGACGAAATGTAATCTGGACACGTAGGTTGGCAGTTAGAACGGAATATGTATTAAACTTACTCGAAAAAGGGCGTTTCAGGGGCAAAAATTCAAAACAGCCCCCGGATCGCCGTGTGGGTCACACGGACAGTTTCGCTATGACAAATAGGACTTGTGACAAATGACGGAACATAATTCGAACTGTAGGTTGGGAGTTAGAGCCGAATACGCCCTAAACTTACTCGAAAAAGAGCTTTCCAGGGGCGAAAATTCATAACAGCCCCTGAATACACCTTACACTTAGTCAAAAAACTCGCAACACTTAGTTTAAAAAGCGACAATTTTATGAAAATAATATCTACATATTCTAATAATTGCCTTTATAATTTTATAGGACGAAGAAACTACATATTAGATTGTTTGTGCAGTTGCTTGGAATAAATATTGCATGATACATATATATATATATATACTTTCTTTTATTTCCAAGAAGACATTTCTCAATTGTTCTACCTTAAATGCATGTTAGAACATGTTCCCTATGGCTGACTGAATTGATATTTTGTAACCAATTTTAATGTTTCATTTTTTATTTTTCTTTGTAGATGGCTTTGTTGCGTGGACTTCTGGATAATCCATATTGGTGTATAGAGAAGAATTTTCACTTTCGTGTAGAACTAATATAATACTTTTGTTGTCCTCAGCTTTTGTGTAGTTCATTATTACTGATAGAGAAAACTTTTGACAATCAACAGATAATGACTGTCGTAGTACATAGATCACCTTCTGTCGTGGTACATATATACCATTTGTCAGCGTCATATATGACCTTTTGTCATGGTCCATAGAAAACTTTTGTCGTGGTACATATATCACCTTTTGTCGTGGTACAGATTACGATGGTAATTTGTACCATGCCAAATGGTAATTTCGCTTGATAAGAAATGTATTTTTTGTATACGGAGGGCTTTGATTTTTGTATCATATATTTTGTATGGAATTATTATTTTAGTTTGGACAATAGTTGATTTGTATGGACTTTGACATTTAAAATTATTTATTTTTTGTATATGGATGTAGATTGTGGAATGTTGATAGTATGTATCATTTTGTTTATATACGTATTACAGGTTGCATGGAATATAGATAGGTTGTGGAGAAATTATAATTTTGCGATAAAACATAATATCATGTTTTGGGTGACTAAACAATTAGTAGCTAAAAAGAAATTGGGAAAAGACACTTGGCGACTAAAAGTTTTGTAGCAAAAAATAAATAAATAAATAAAAAATAGACATTTGGCGACTAAAAGTTTAGTAGCCAAAAGAAAATCAAACATTTGGCGACTAAAATATTTCGTACCTAAAAACAAAAAGCTAAAGAATAAAAACACTTTTGTCGACTAAAATTTTAGTAGCAAAAAATGTGAGACGTTAGGCAACCAAATATTTAGTAGCCAAAAGAAGAACTCTTTGCCGACTAAAAATTTAGTAGCAAAAAATGTGAGACTTTAGGCGACCAAATATTTAGTAGCCAAAAGAAGAACTCTTTGCGACTAAAATTTTAGTAGCAAAAAATGTGGGACTTTAGGCGACCAAATTTTTAGTAGCCAAAAGAAGAACTCTTTGCCGACTAAAATTTTAGTAGCAAAAAATGTGAGACTTTAAGCAACTTAAAGTTTGGTCGCCGAAAAGGGTCTAATTTAATTTAATGTCTAACCTTTTGGCGACTAAAATTTTAGTCGGAAATTGTATACATTTGGTGCCTAAAATAATTTTAGTCGCTAATTACCTTTACCGACAATTCTTTGATGACTACTTTTGCGACCAAATAATTTAGTCGGCTAAAACCCTTCGACGACTAAAAATTATCTTTTGGCGACTGAAAATTTAATTGCCAAAAGTGAAAATTCTTGTAGTGATATCACTTCTGAAATTTTTCTAGAATTTTCTGGTATTTTTTAAAATTTTAAATAATTAATAAATACACATAAAATCAGAAATAAATATCTTAGAATCTGAGAAAATGTAACAATTATACCAGTAAATAGTAAACCATTATAGTAGTCTACTGTAAAAATTTCAGCATTAGAAACTTAGTCATGCAACGCTAGAAGCATTTTAAAATAGAAATAATGAATTATTATTTCAGGAATTTTTTTTTATTTATAAAATTTTGAAAATTTTACAGTAGATAAAAAATTTAATTATGAGTCTAACAGTACTAACCACGCTTAAAACAAAGCTATAACGAATTACTTATATCATTTAAAACAATTCTGGATTTTTAAAACAAACAAACAGAGTCTTAAAAAAACAGCAGCCAAGCTGGCGCGGAAAATGGTGCGGCTCGGCTCGGCACGCGGTGTAACGCAGGGCGCGCACGTGGACGTGGACAGTGCTTCTGACGCACGCATGATGGCGCGTGGCCGCCGCTGACGGTATCATCTGGCATGTGAGGCACAAGCGCCGCCTTTCGAGGTGTTTTCTGGTCCAATTTTGGTGCTGCCGGACTCCATATTCGAAATTAATAACAATGGTGGTATCAAAAATGACATTTAACAAACCCAAATAATATGTTGTATCACACTCTCTCTCAAATGAGAGTGGAAGTGCAGAAACTCTGCACTTCATCTTTTTCCTTAAGCCACCAAAAAATACAAAACGAACCCAAATTAGGGTTTGTTTTTTCTCATCAATCGTAAGTCGGAATCAGGCCCATAATATACCGTTTTGAAGGTATCGAAACAAGGATTCCAAATATATAATTTTTATAACATAAAAACAAAGCATGTAAACCAGCATGCAGTTAAAGTTACGAAAAATTAAATATAAATCTCCATTTTTCTCAAAATTCGACCGTTGGATTTTTATGAAATTTGGCAGATATATTCTACATGAAATATACTACAACATATATAAATTTCAGGTTGATTGAAGAAAGTTCAGAAAAATATTAATTTTTCATGCATACATCATGTGTATATATATATATATATAATTATATACATATTTTAATACACAAAAAACAAGCACGAAAATACCCATTTATGGCTCTGATACCAATGTAAGATATATATAACGCAGTGGGTAAAAGGATTCAAACCATACCTTGTGTGATAGAATCTGAAACGAAGAACATTGTGGGTAAATCACGTGCTTCTTTAATCACGAACAACGAACACCTAACAATAGGTGATACCATAGTATGAGTATCACCCACTCTAATCGCAGTGCAAAGGCTAGATCGTTCTTTGATATGGTAGAGAGAGAGTATGGAAAAAATGTTATAGGTAAAAACCACATAACGTATCTGATATTCTATATATTCAAAATATATAACTAGATATATATCCATATATATCCATCTATCCATATCTCCTAAGGATAGGATAGATATAGATAGATCGAGGGTTATCATAACAAATAGGATAATCAGGAAATCAAATTCAAATTACATGGGTAATTTGAATGGGCCATGGGTCATGCCACATGGGCGCCCAAATTCAGGTCCAATACTCGGCCCAATTTCCAACACATGAAAATGAGTTTAAGCTCACTTCTTAAGTTTTCAGTTAAGCTGTCTGGCATATCCAATCTTTTGGAAGTTTTGGATTCGTCTTTTAAGGTTACTCTTTCAGCACAGCTTCATAATCTTTACCACCTTCAAGAAAGCATATTAAAGACAAAGCAAGTTTGATTGCTATAATTCTTGATTATTTCAATATCTACTTTCTATATGCTAAGATGTTTAAATGTGTTTAAATATGTTCATTACTTTGTTAGGTAACCGTAAAAAGAATGTAATGTCATGTAATAGTAGTCACATATGCATGAAATTATAAGACAAATGATATTTGGAGTTTAAGTATACGGGAAAGAAATACACCTTCTCGTATAATCCTGTTGACCAAGTTTGCGCTCCTCCATACGACGCCGCTCAACTACCTGAAAATACACACGTGAGCTAGCCAGCGGGTGTGTGCCGGAAACCTCTCCGATACCTAAGTCAGTAAGCTTGACAAATAGACAAAAGTTCTATGTATTCAAGGAGCAAAGTTACATTACCTCTCCAAAGGTGATATGGGTGAGCTTTTATAGGTTTCGTGTGGCACAATCCTAGTAGGACTCTTACTCCTCCATGTAGAGTCCTCCTAGGATTCAAACTCCTGGAAGATCACGCTTATCCTCCAACACCCCCCTCACTGCTTAAACCAAGTGAGATGGTTTTACTTTGGAAAGATATCAAATAACCGAAATAGCATTTCCTTGCCGGACCGGCTGTACGACCGAGCTAACCCATAGCTCGGATTCGCCTTCCCATGTTCTTACTTCGGCTCCTCATGCCGAGGCCGAGTTAGCCGTACCATGCCTCGACCGGTCTAACGATTACATCGGTTCTTCGTAACCTTTCTCCTACCTCGGCCTCACATGCAAAGACCAAGCTATCCATAGAAGAATTAAGCCGAGCTAACCTTTACTTAGGTCCTAAAACAGGCCCAACTTACCTCGGTTCCAAACAGTACGACCGAGCTAACAACAATAGAAACCGGACTAAGCATCCTTATACCGGCAGCAATCTTATACTTCGGCCTAGACTACCACATGGCCCATCTTTTCAGCCTTCTCAATATGGCCCAAAGAGCGGCCCAATTTATTTGTATAAATTACCCTCTCAATTGCCCCTTAATCCCATCTGCGTAGCATGATAGGGATTACCTGTCCATATAGCCGAGCTAGAGTTTTAACCACCCCTGCCGAGCTAAAAACATCCATTCGCCATTCCAGCCGAGCTAAAACCCCCTTAGCTTTTCCAGCCGAGCTATACTCAAGCCGAGCTGTGCATGTCCGGTCAAAACGTCTCTTCAGTTTGCAGAAACTGAATCGATCGTCCTTCCAATGGCACGTGGCATGCTCTGGTTGGCCAACACAGCTGTCACGCCGTTCTTCGTATTTCACACCTTTGGAATAGTTCCCGCCGACATTTTTCACAAAAAACAAAAAGCCCTTTCATCTTTTCAAATCATCTCACCAAACTATTCATCCTACTCTTTTTCTCTTCCTCAACTGTTCTTCAACTCTGAGCTCGTGTCCTCCATTGCTATTGTTTGTTTTCACCCCCAGTTCTTGCCTCTTCATCTGGTAAGTACTGCACATCTATTCCTCTTTCTCTGTTTTCTGTATTTTACGCCATCCACTGTAGTTTGCTTCGTATGTTTTTGCAAAACACTTTTTTATGCTCAGTTTTGTGTAGTTTCTGGGAAAAAACATCGTAAGAACCTCTTGAATATCAAGTAATAGCTAGTAGAACACTCATTTGATCCATAAAACACATCCAACCGGACTAGGAAACTGTTTTTGCTTGCTATGTAAAGATTTAGGTAGACTGGAACCGAACTAGAACTTGTACACATCACAGTAATTTCAGTAAGTCACCATCTGATTCACACTAGCCGAAACAAAAACGCACCGAACTAGAAACCTAGGCCCTCAACCGGGCTAAGCTTTTGGGGCTAAGCCAGCTTTCTTAGTTTCTAAACCGGACTCAGAAAGCTGCCCCTTGAAGCCCAACCGGAGTAACAAAGCCCATAGATGGAACCGAGATAGCCAATCATACTGCCGAGCTGAGATAACAAGCAACTTATAAAAACCGAGGTAGATCCTGTAGCACCCTATTTAGCCGAAGTTAGGCTTCCTTTTCTTGCTTTGTTTTTGTAGCACGGTCAATGATCTGTGCTTAACCCCTTTGTTCTTCCACTTTGCAGACTTTAGGTTGCCCAGGCCATTCTCTTTGAAGGCTCGACCGAGCTTCTGAGCACAACCTCTTCAACCGAAGTAACTTATTCTTAATTTATACAATAAATGGGAAAGTATAGGTTTTTAGTAGAAACCCCAGGAGGCTTAGCCGAATTCTGCAAGGACTACAATATTCCTGCCGATGTAAACCTTACCTTAGCCGATCAAGACGTTGACCCATGGGGCAACGAAGGCTCTGTCCCCTTTACCATTCAATCAATAATAGAAACCGGACTCAGATTCCTAGTCCAACCTTTAATATGCGAATTCCTTAGACAAACCAGACTATGCCCAACCCAGCTATCAACCAACACATACCGTATAATAATGGGAATAGCCGCACTGAACCGCCAAACCGGTCTCAACCTAGGCTTAGCCGAAATATTCCATCAATACTCCTTGGGATCCAAAGACGAAGGCTGGTGTTATTATTTAAGAATACGCCGTGGCCGAGAGAAAATAATAAAGCACACATCGGACAAAGACCTAAATGATGATGACTTCTTCTGGGTCTCCGGCAATTTGGAGGACCATCAAGCCCGGATTCCTGGCCGAAGAATAAATTGGAAAAAAGGAGAACCCGGTATACATACTTCGGTTTCAATTCATCCTTTTCTTTTAATTCGGTTTTCATTCTGAACCGGACTAACAGTTGTCTTTTTTTGCAGATAAAGCTCATCTCTTATCGAATTACGGTTATCCGAACCTCGGTATTCTACGCGCCGCACTACGGGTTAAGGAAAGAAGTTGGGCTAAATTGCTAAACTTCGAACCGACATACCGATACAGCGGTCGCCGAAAAGCTAGAGTGACCGACTTCCTCCTCGAAGACGCCCCAGAACCGGACCCAACCTTGCCCCAGATCAACCTTGTGCCCCTCACAGCCGAACAAGAAATGGCTAAAAGAAACAGACTGAAGGCCCTGCTAACTGCAATGACCCCAGCTGAAGTACCACAAGCCGGCCAGACCACTGAGGCCGTGGTGGCCCTTCCATCCCAACAGCCATCTTTCTCACGCCGAAACAAGCGTGCCCGGACTAACCAGACCGAGCCACGACTTGTTGATGAGGACGAGATCGTTCTGCCACCCAGCCCTCAGCAAAGCCTCCAACCAGAGCAGTCCGACCGAACTGCCTCCTCCTCCAAATGGGCTCCTTCCCTCGCCTTCAATGACCGAGATATCACTGCTTCTGATTCGGTGGTCTCAGAGAAGGACCACTTGATGGCTTTCACCCTGGCCAAAAGTGTGTGCCTTCCGAAGGACATGGAGCACCATTACAAGCAGCTTAACACCGAGCTGAAGTCAATCCGGTCTTCCACTAAGTCCATGATCCTGGTAAATAGCTTTTACCTCTTATGTAATTTTTTCCCACTCTCAGTCCGGCTAAAGTTACTTCTCCTTTGCAGGCCATCCAGAAAAACCAGGTTACACACAGGAGGGTCATGGAACTTAGGAGGAATACAAGGGAGGCCATGGCTGAGGCTGAGGCAAAAACAGCCGAACTAGAAGAGGCCAAAAAACAAATGGCCGAACTACGAGCAGAGAATGGTCGGTTGACCGAGCTAGCTAATTCGGTCGAGGTCGAAAAGCAGAAGGTTGCCACCGAGGCGAAAGACAAATACCTGCGCCTTTTGGCCAAAATTGAGAAGAAAAAAGACGCCGAGATAAACCAACTAAAGGCCGGAATGAAAGAAGCCGAAAAACGAGGCTTTAAGGAGGCCGAAGACGCATACACCCTCCAGTGCAACGCAGCCAAGGACTTATTCTTCAAATGCGGCTGGAGGAGTGCGGTGGAGCAGCTCGGTTGTACGCCTGACACCGAGGTCTACAATGCTCCATCGTATTCTATTCCGGCCTCGCTTTCGCAATATGCTGCCGATCTTCAAAAGCAATTTCTTGAAGGGTCTGATGAGGATGAAGATGATGATGATGATGGAGATGAGCAGACTGTCACTCCGGCCGTCAATGCAAACCAGTCAGTTCGTGTGAAGCCCAGGGTGGAAGACCTGACTACTGAACAACCAGGTGAAACCGTGCCTCCAGCCGAAACCACTCCTGTGGCCGAGACCGAGCTACCACCTGAGACCGGTCTTCGTGTAGATGCTGATGCAGAATTTGACGCTGAACTTGATGAGCTTCTCAGATGATTTTCTTTTTGTCGTTCTTTTGTTTGAAATTTGTAACCGGGCTGCAGCCCCTCACTTGTACTTGTTTTTCACTTTAATGAAAAAATCATCTTCTGTGCCAACTCTTATTCCGGTTTTGTGTATGTATGTTTGCACTTGAATGAATTTTCCATGAACTCATTTGCTCAACTGTGATCTCGGTTTGATGCTTGCTTTTTAACTGCTAATTGGAATATCTCTAGGCCGATATACCGTATTCCGGTTTTACCTATCTAACTTCCTAGCCAACCACTCTTCAGCCGATATAATTACTTCGGCTGAAGAGTATCAGTGTTGGTTTAATCCAGCCAACCACTCTTCAGCCTACACTTACTTCGGCTGAAGAGTACAAAGAGTTGGTTTAATCCAGCCAACCACTCTTCAGCCATACACTTACTTCGGCTGAAGAGTACAAAGAGTTGGTTTAATCCAGCCAACCACTCTTCAGCCACTTACTTCGGCTGAAGAGTACAAAGAGTTGGTTTAATCCAGCCAACCACTCTTCAGCCATACTTACTTCGGCTGAAGAGTACAAAGAGTTGGTTTAATCCAGCCAACCACTCTTCAGCCATAACTTACTTCGGCTGAAGAGTACAAAGAGTTGGTTCCAGCCAACCACTCTTCAGCCATACACTTACTTCGGCTGAAGAGTACAAAGAGTTGGTTTAATCCAGCCAACCACTCTTCAGCCATACACTTACTTCGGCTGAAGAGTACAAAAGTTGGTTTAATCCAGCCAACCACTCTTCAGCCATACACTTACTTCGGCTGAAGAGTACAAAGTTGGTTTTTCTAGCCAACTTAGAATAATGTTTGGTTATTCGACCAAACGTCCTGCAGCCTGGATCCTTATCCTGGGCTTAGGAGGGGTGTTGGTTTAATCCAGCCAACCTCTAAGTTGGTTTTTCCAGCCAACTTAGAATAAAGTGTTTTGGTTATTCCGACCAAAACGTCCTGCAGCCTGGATCCTGATCCTGGGCTTAGGAAGGGTCATAGTTGGTTATTCCGGCCAACTATGTTTACAATGCTCTACTACTAAAGGTACTGTCTACTGAAAACAATTATACTGAAAAAGAATCGACTTGTTTTATTGAGAAAGTAAAAAATTACACATACTTAAAAGAAAAAGCTAAAAATAAAACAACTTGAGATTGCTGTTCCATGGCCTGGGAATTGCTTTGCCGTCCTCTCTTCCAAGTGGTATGCCCCTTTGCCTGCTAATCCGACCACTTTGTAAGGTCCTTCCCAGTTAGGTCCTAGCTTGCCATCTCCTGGAACCAAGGTATTTCCCATCACTTTGCGCAGTACCCAATCTCCGATCTTGAATTGCCTTGGATGCACTGTTTTGTTATACTTTCTGGACAACTCTTGTTGGTAGGAGGCGATGTGAACCAATGCTCTGTCTCTTCTTTCTTCCGCAAGGTCAAGCTCCAATGCTATGGCTTCGCCATTTAAGTCTGGATCAAAGTTTTCGCTTCGAATTGTGGGGAGGCCAACTTCTAATGGGATGACTGCTTCCATGCCATAAGCTAAGGAGAATGGTGTTTCTCCTGTTGATCGTCGAGGCGTGGTGCGGTAAGCCCATAAAACATGGGGGCTCTTCTGCCCACTTGCCTTTGGCTCTTTCTAACCTTTTCTTCAATCCATCCAAGACTACCTTGTTTGACGCCTCTGCCTGTCCATTTGCTTGGGGATATGCCGGTGTGAATTGTAGAACTCTATCTTGTACTCTTCACAAAAGCCTCTGAAAATTCTGCCGTCGAACTGAGTGCCGTTGTCTGAGATCAGTGCCTTTGGTATGCCAAATCGAGTGATGATATTCTGCCAGACAAACTTCTTCACATCTTTTTCCTTGATTGACGCCAAGGCTTCTGCTTCTACCCACTTTGTAAAGTAGTCGGTTGCGGCAAGAAAGAACTTCCTGTTGCCTGGAGCTGTTGGAAGTGGGCCTACTATGTCCAATCCCCACATTGCGAAAGGCCATGGACTGGTTAGAGGTAGAAGTTCTCTGGCAGGTTGGTGTATTTGGTGTGCGAATTTTGACACTTTTCGCACTTTTTAACATACTTCTCTGAATCCGCTTGCATGTATGGCCACCAATATCCTTGTGAAATTGCTCTGTATGCCAATGATCTTCCTCCTTGATGGCTGCCACATACACCCTCATGTATTTCGAATAGGAATGCTTCCACTTTGCTGGGGTGAACACACTTTAAGTAAGGTCCTGAGAACGACTTTGTATAATGCCAAGGATGGAGAGAGCCAAAATCGCTGCGACTTTGCTCTTATTCTGTTGGCTTCTTTCTTCTCTTCTGGTAAGGTGCCGTCTTTCAGGAACAGTATGATGGGATCCATCCAAGAAGGGCCTAATCTGCGCAACATACCTCTTCTGCTTCTGGGTCTTCAATGCTTGGTCTAGGCAGATAGTCGATTAGTAGTGGGTGAGGAATGGAGGTGTCTGCCATTGAGGCGAAGCCTGCGAGTTCGTCTGCTCTGCTGTTTTCCTCCCTGCCGATCTGCTCAATCCTCACCACTTCAAACTTCTTTATCTCCGTTCTGACCAGTTCTTGGTACTTGGCCATTCTATCATCCTTTGCCTCATAGTCGCCAGATATTTGGTTTACCACTAGCTGTGAGTCGCTGTAAACCATTAGTTCGGTGGCCTTCATGTAGGATGCTGACTTGAGACCTGCCAGAAGCGCTTCATACTCCGCTTCGTTGTTTGACGCTGGGAAGCCAAGGTTGATTGCCTGCTCCACTACTAGGCCGTCTGGAGAGATGAGGACTATGCCAAGTCCTGCTCCATGCCGGTTGGATGCTCCATCCACGAAGAGCTTCCACATCTCTCCAACGAACAATTCCAGCAGGTGGAGGGATCAGATGATGCCTTGGGATCTTCCATTGCTGGTGTCTTCTTCAGAGTCCATGCTCGTTGTCTGCCCCTTGCTTTCTGTTTGCACCAAGTCTTTATTTGTTGGCGAGTCCTGACTTGGTGTAGCATGGTTGTTCTTCCTTCCTTTCTTACTCTGGTCTGCCTTGGGGCCTGACTGAGTAACCATACTAGGGGTTGCGTTATTCCGACGTCAACTTCCATCCCTAGTTCGGTTGTTTCAGTTAGGTCGACTGGGCAGATGTGATGACTTCCTGGTGTGAATTCTGCGACAAAATCTGCCAATGCTTGTGCTTTTATTGCGGTCCTAGGTTGGAACTTGATGTCGTATTGTCCCAACTCTACTGCCCACTTCAGAATTCGCCCAGAGAAGTTTGCTCTTTCAAATAAAGCCTTTAATGGGAAGGCTGTGAGAACAACTATGGTGTGGGCGTGAAAGTAGTGCGACAACTTTCTTGAGGCCATCATCAAGGCCAATGCCAGTTTCTCCAGTGGCAAGTACCTTGTTTCGCCCAGTAATGTCTTGCTGACATAATAGATGGGCATGTTGGATTCCTTCTGCGCGGACCAACACTGCGCTAATGCGTGCTGAGACTGCCAGGTACAAGAAAGTTCTTCTCCAGGAATTGGGGTTACAAGTAGTGGTGGAGAAGACATGTATTCCTTCAAGCTTTCCAGAGCTTGGTCGCATTCGTCGTCCCATTCAAACTTGGCTTTCAGACATGGAAGAATGGTCGTAGTCTGTCTGACGACCGGCTTATGAATCGATTGAGCGCAGCGGCCATGCCGGTGAGATGCTGCACTTCTTTGACTGAGTTTGGTCTCTCTAGATCCTGTATTGCCTTGATCTGAGAAGGGTCTGCTTCTATACCTCGGTTGGTTACCAAAAAGCCTAGGAATTTGCCAGATCCTACTCCGAATGCACACTTCGACGCGTTGAGGCGTAACTTATGCTTCTTCAGGATCTCAAACATCTCACCTAGGTCTTTGAGATGGTCATTCTCATCTTTGCTCTTGACCACCATATCGTCGATGTAAGCCTCCATTGTCTTGCCTAACAATGGTTCAACATCTTGTGACCATCCTTGGAATGTCCCCTGCGTTCTTTAGGCCAAAGGGCATGACCTTGTAGCAGTATAGTCCTCTTGGCGTGGTGAAGGATGTGACCTCCTGGTCTGGTTCGTGCATGGCAATTTGGTGGTAGCCTCTGTATGCGTCCAGAAAACTAAGTCGGTTGTGCCCTGCCGTTAAGTCTACCAGTTGATCTATCCTTGGTAGAGGAAAGCTATCTTTTGGGCACGCCTTGTTGACCGTTTTGTAGTCGACGCAAACACGCCACTTGCCATTCTTCTTTGGCACTACGACGGTGTTGGAGATCCATCTTGGGTAGTGCACCTCTCTGATTGCCCCTGCCTCCAGCAGGTTTCCTACTTCTTCTGCCACTATTTCGGCGTGGTGGAGTGCCGATCTGCGGGTGCGCTGAATGATTGGTCTGGCAGAAGGGTGGACATTGAGTTGGTGACAGATGAAGTTGGGATCAATGCCTGGCATGTCGTATGGGGTCCAGGCGAACACTTCGATGTTGGAGGTCAAAAATTCCAAGACCTCCAATCTCTCAGTGCTGGACAACGACGAACCAAGCAAAAAGAACTTATCCGGGTTCTTTTCATCTATTCTGACCTCCACCAAGTCCTCCACTGCTTTCTGACTAGCCGCTTTGCCAACATCTGCGAATAGTTCATTACTCTCAGGTTCTTCCACCGAATGAACGTATCCTTTGGCAGCGCGGCTGCCGTTTACTGTGACAAAGCACTGCTTCGACATGATCTGATCTCCATAAACTTCTTCTATTACTCCGGCGTCGTTGGGAACCGCATCACTTGGTGGTAGGAGGACGCCACCGAGCGCATGGCATGCAGCCATGTTCTGCCCAAGATAATGTTGTAGGTGGAGGGGACCTTCAACACCCAGAACTCCACTTGTTTCGTCACACTCCCTGCTCTGACTGGGAGGATAATTTTGCCGACGGGCCATTCTGGCATGGAGTTGAATCCGATAAGGGGAGATACGGCAGGCGCCAAGTCTTTATCTTGCAACTTTAGTTGTTTGAAGGTTTCATAGTACATGATTTCACACGAACTACCTTGGTCAATCAGAATCCGCTTGACGTCAAAATCCTTGACTCGGAGAGTGACGACCAAGGCATCGTTGTGAGGGCAATAAATCCTTGCCAAGTCTTTATCCGAAAAAGACATGACATTTGTGGCCTCTGTCTTCCCCTTTTTGACGACTGGTTGGGCACTTAGCACCTCTCTTAAGTGCTCAGCCTTTTTGATTGAACCTCTGAGCTCGCATACACGCTCAGGTTCAAAGACTCCATGTATTACGTTGATGATGCCTTGGGTGGGGCGTCGATCGGCATTCCATTGGGGTTGTTATGGTCCTGGGGGGCTGGCTGTGCCCCTCCCTCTATGTATTTGTCCAGGTGGCCTGCTGCCACCAACTCTTCCAGATGCTGCCTCAATGGGTGTGCAATTCTCAGTGCGGTGCCCCTTTTCTTTGTGGAAGGTGCACCTGATCTGTCATCGTAGTCCTTCTGCCTCGCCTTCTGGCCACTTGACGAAAGGCTCGTCTCGAATCTCGCTAAGTATGCGGTAGATCGGTTTCTTGAAGACCGTGGTTATGGCAGTGCGGACTCTCAACCATCTTTGTCCTGGTCTTCTCCGTTGTCTCTTTTGCCACGTCCGTTTCTGTTCGGACGGTCTACCGCGTTGACCTTTGCTGAGGCCTTCTTTTCTGGTACTGCGGTCGCGCCAGATTTTGCTTTGGCACGTGCGCCATCCTCTTCCACCCTGATGTGCTGATGCACTCTCTCCATCAGGGCTTCCATGGTGAGGGGGTGTCATGGTGATAGAGTCCCTCAGTCTGTTCCCGACTGGAAGGCCTCTTTTGTATTGCGCAATGGCGAGATTGGTTGGGCAGTCCCCAATCTGGTTGAATGTCTCCCAGTAGCGACTGTTGTATGATCTTAGGGTCTCCTTGTCGCCCATGTCGATGGAGAGTAGCTGGTCGATCTCCACCGGAGTTTTAGTGTTTGTTCGGAACCTTGTCACGAACGCCTCCGCCAATTGCGCCCAGGAGGCTATGCTGCCTTCTGGAAGTTTCTCAAACCAAGTCAGGCCTAGGTCGCCAAGGCTTGAAGGGAATAGGATGCACATCAAGGCCTCATTCCGCCGGTATACAGCCATGACCTGGCGAAAGTGGCTCAAGTGTGAGTAGGGGTCCGTCTTCCCCTCATATGTTGTGAATTTGGGCTGTAGGAAGCCTGACGGTAGGGGCGCGTTCTCTATTGCTGGGACGAATGGTGAGGTCTGCAGCCTCGCCAATGCCTTGTCCGTTGGTTCGTAGGCCGGGCGCGGTATTGGCATTCCAACCTCGACGCTTCCATGCGTCCGAGGAGCCAACCGCTGTAAGGCAGAAACTCTGTGTGGATCGCGCGCCCTGGCGTCCTCCTTCCATCGTGCTTTCTCTTAGCACGGTTCGTAGGTCGGACGATCTGGGCAACTCTGTCTGCCTGGATCTCGTTTGGTGCGTATGCGAGGGCCAATATGTGCTTCCCTCAGTGTGACCTCTCAGATCTCGTCCTCTCAGACCTGGAGTGACGAGTTCTGGAGGACTGGATTGGGTATCGCCTGTCCTGAGGCTTTTGCTTTCCGCTTGAAGGGTGTAGTATTCCGACTACGATTTCCGAGTGGCGAGGGGGCGTCTTGTTTGTGCGCCCCTCTCCTGTCGCCACTCCTTTTCCCTTCACCTGGCGCTTTAGAGATTCCATGTCCGCTGCCATCCGACGGATCAGTTCGTCTTGTTCCTGACGCGATCCTCCAAAGTTTGAGGATCAATTCTGCGTCTTTGTCTTTCTGGGCTTTGCGAACGAGAGTGATGGGGGCTGTTATTCCGCCTTCGTCCCCTTGCGTCCCTTCTGGAATTTTGTCTTTGTGGTTCCAGGTTCGCCATGGAAGTGACCAAGGGTAGGCCTTCGCGCCTTGCACCCCCTTCTGGAGTTAGTTCGTCAACGGCGGACTGTGGTAATTCTTCGTTGTTCGCCATTGATTTTTGGGAGGAGAAGCTTGATCAAGAGGTTGTTCTTGTTTGCAATTCCCACAGACGGCGCCAATTGTACGGGAAAGAAATACACCTTCTCGTATAATCCTGTTGACCAAGTCTGCGCTCCTCCGTACGACGTCGTTCAACTACCTGAAAATACACACGTGAGCTAGCCGGCGGGTGTGTGCCGGAAACCTCTCCGATGCCTAAGTCAGTAAGCTTGACAAATAGACAAAAGCTCTATGTATTCAGAGCAAAGTTGCATTACCTCTCTCCAAAGGTGATATGGGTGAGCTTTTATAGGTTTCGTGTGGCACAATCCTAGTAGGACTCTTACTCCTCCATGTAGAGTCCTCCTAGGATTCATACTCCTGGAAGATAACGCTTATCCTCCAACACCCCCCTCACTGCTTAAACCAAGTGAGATGGTTTTACTTCGGAAAGATATCAAATAACCGAAATAGCATTTCCTGTCAGACCGGCTGTACGACCGAGCTAACCCATAGCTCGGATTCGCCTTCCCATGTTCTTACTTCGGCTCCTCATGCCGAGGCGAGTTAGCCGTACCATGCCTCGACCGGTCTAACGATTACATCGGTTCTTCGTAACCTTTCTCCTACCTCGGCCTCACATGCAAAGGCCGAGCTATCCATAGAAGAATTAAGCCGAGCTAACCTTTACTTAGGTCCTAAAACAGGCCCAACTTACCTCGGTTCCAAACAGTACGACCGAGCTAACAACAATAGAAACCGGACTAAGCATCCTTATACCGGCAGCAATCTTATACTTCGGCCCAGACTACCACATGGCCCATCTTTTCAGCCTTCTCAATACGGCCCAAAGAGCGGCCCACCATCCTAGCTCGGCCCAATTTATTTGTATAAATTACCCTCTCATTAAGCTAATAAAGTTGTTTCCTGCTTAGGTTATTGAGTTCTCTTGATATTTTCATTGACAGGGTTATTACCTTGTTTCATTGATGCGTGTGCACATGCTTGCCTCTGCATGTTTAGTTTGTTTGTATTGGTTGGCAATGGTTTTTATTAGGATCTTCTTTCACTGCTTAGTTTGGTTATTGTTCAGAGGTTTTCAGGTTTAAAGTTCTACACAAGAACAATGCTTTGATTTGGTTAGATCATTGTTAATCTATTATCTGACATTGTTTTGGGTTTCCAGCATATGGAGATCGTGATATGGTGCATAAGGCATCACTTCCTTGAGAATGTTGGGTTTCAACATACGAATTTTACATCATGGCGTTCTTCTATCTGTGAAAGGAAATCAACTGCAATTAAGCGTTCATGGCATGATTCAGTAAATCACTCTGCAGAATTTGCTAGAACAAATGGTTCTACACTCTTTATTGAAGATGCACTGTTGAATATTGAGATAGAACAGGGATATACACATGAAATAGGAGGGGAATTAGAAATTGCGTCTTTGCAGAAGACTGGAGGCTCATTGTTTTTCAGGTCTAAGATAGAGGGGATGACAGGGTGTTACCCATGTGAAAATCTGAGAGCTGCTGCTGACATACTCTTTTTGTATGGGAGTTCTGATTTGGTGATTGCTAAACAAGCAATAGTATCCTTTCTCATTGTATTGTTTTGTTGCTTCTGCTGATAGGACATATTTACAGTTATTAGTATAGTCTTTTCTTCTGTTTCCTTAATTTTATCTTAGTTTCTATATTACCTGTTTGATTGGCATTGGACAAGGCCAGAAGAGGAATGTAGACACATTATAGATGACTTTGAAGCTACATTTAATATTACGAGGCATTTCTTACTGGAGTTTTTTACCTTTTATCTTCTGGATGACCATACTGATGACGCTCTGCAGGTAACTTATCATATTTTCTTCAGATCTTTGTTGCATATAAATGCAGACTTCTGCTTTATGCTAACTAGGTATACTTTTAAGCTTATCAATCTTATGATGTTTTCTCAAAATTTATTCTGTTTATTTAACCCCAAGGGGTTGGCTTGGTGGTAAGACCTTGGGTCTTGGGGGTGTGCTCCTTCCAGGTATAAGGATCAAAACCTTTTAGGTACTATCAATTCCTTGGTTCCATTGGATTGAAGGAAAACCCTTGAGTTAACCGTGGTGCACCTGTGGAAAACTCCTTGCTGAGGGCTTGTGCATCCCAGGGGATTGATCGGGCTTTAATCCTGACACTCCGGTGTCAATAAAAAAAAAAAAAACTTTATTTTGTTTATTTAAGTTTCATACTTCTCTTAATTTGAAATATTATTATAGTAGTAGCAAAATGCTTTAGTACACAGACAAGGTTGGAATATAGGTGCAGTTGGCAGTGTTTCTTGCACTATTATCTGTTATGTAGTTTTAAACGAGTCCTTGATGACTTAAATGTGGCCAATTAATCGTACACTGAAATTAATGCTCACAAATAACATGTTGAAGCAGAAACAAGAAAGTTGATTGATCTGGCTAACATCAAAGTTTACCTGAAATATTTGAAGTTGGTTTTTATAATCATATTTTTCCTTAGCAAGGATATGTTATCTGTCTTTTCAGAGTCATGGCCCCTCTTACAAATGAAATATTTTTGTGGTAGGCCTTATTTTTGCATGAAGTTATGTGGCTGAAATAGCAATATTTGTGTTCTTTATTTGTTTACTAAATCTTCCTAATTCCTAGTGAGTGCTTATCTATTGTAGATGTCAAATCTGTTGACCTTTCATCATCTTTCTTGGTGAGGGGAAACATAATTGATAGGTTCGCAAGGACATAATGTAGGTAAATTTTACCCTAGCTTTGTTTGAGTTTGGGATATTTTAGGGCTGGAATGAACCTTGTTTGCTGAGGGGTTGTTGACAAGGCTTATGGATTTGAGAACTCTATTAGAATATTTTCTCTCTTGTTGCAATAAGGTTTTGTAATATGAATGTTACTCTACGTTTTGAACGTCGTTTACTGGGCATTTCTTCTTTTCCTTGGTAGGAAAGCTTGTTCGTTGTCTAATCTTTACATTCAAATGTTTCTCACCATGTAATATTTCTTGCCTATAGCATACTACCTGGATGCTTCAATATCTCCTAAGAAGCACGGACACTTCTAAGAGTGTGACGTATTCTTGTTGTGTCCGTGTTGGACACTGACACTCTTTGGACACTCTTCAAAATGTGTCTTATTTTTAAAGACTCGAACACTCTTTAGATACTTGGAGGACATACGTGTTTATTGCTTAAACACACGTGTCTATCGATTAGACACATGTGAAACTAATCATAAGTTTGAATAAAACAACTTAAGACATAATAATAAAACAAAAACCATATAAATTTATAAAAATTAGTGTCACATTATATTTTTTTATTATCTTTGAATGATATATTCATATATATATAAATATATAACATATAATGAATATATAAAATTATATATGTTATGCGTGTCCCCCGCGTGTCTACATTTTTTGAAAATTAGCGTGTCGGTGTGTCCGTGTCGTATCTATGTCGTGTCACGTGTCCATGTCCGTGTCCATACTTCTTAGAATATCTCCAAATTGTGGTTGGGAATGATATTATGGATGGATATATTTAGACCAAATTCATGTGTCATTTTTGTATCTAGACTGAGATGCGATATGGTTATTATAACCTGACTAGTCCTCGATATCATGCTGGTGGTAACAAGGTAGACTGCCTTTTGATCCTGGCAGAGTTATCCAAATTATGCTCGAGTCTTGACGTTGTTGTGTATGCTTATGGTTCTTCACATTTTTTGTCACATAGGAAGCTTGTCGCCTTCTTCCAAAAATCTCAGGCCCAACAACTCATCCTAAGGTTGTACAAGTTCTGTTAGAAAAGAAAAATGCCGATGCTGCTCTTATGGTTCTAAGGTGGTGTGGGCATGATGGTGGAGCACGGTTGGTTTCACTTGGTAAGGCTGTCACTGCAGTTCGAGTGAAAGTGGAGTGTGGACTTTTGACCAAAGCATTTATGTACTAGAGAATGCTCTGTATGAAAGTTAAGGAAAAGAAGTTGAAGTATGGATCATCTCAGCGCTCCTCAGACGACTTAATAGGTGAGTGCAGGACTTGGGTGGAGGCACTGGTGACTGAAATTTGTTTTCTTTGTATCCGGAGAAACTTGGTTGACCGACTGTTAGAATTCCCATGGAATTCAGTTGAAGAGAAATATCTCCACAAAAGCCTCTTGGATTTTGCTGTTGATGTTGTAACAACCCAGATTTTTAATTATTCTACCCATCTATATATATAGGTGTGGTGTTGATAAGGAAAGGAACAAAGTGAACAAAGCATACATAGAGAATAATAGGTGCAGCATACGTAGTAGGGACTCAAGAGTAAGAAAATAAAGGTTAAGGGGCAATGGTAAGGTGAGTTATATTATATCTTGAGTCACCATAATATATTTTGCATATATTTTGAGTTACCATAATTTATTTTACGTAATTATGTTTTAATTATGTTGTTTATTTTATGCACGTTATTTTATATAATAAAAAAAATCCATGGATATAACTGTTTATTAAAATGTGTTTGGAGTAATTATTTTATCAGTACCACCACGGAGGTCCCATGCCTTGGGGGACTTAAATAACCATTGGTCCCTGTTTGGCCACGTTATGGTCCTCTGTTTGTCATGAATTCATTGACCTCTGTTCTGATTGTTACGCTAGTGACCCCTATTCTGTTCTGTCTTGTACCGTGGTTATAATTATTTACGTAATTTCTGTATTATTTGTCAAATGATTTCCGTATTAAATATTATGTATTTTCATATCAAGCTTTGTTTAACCCCATAATTATCAATAGTGAATTTTATGCCCTCATGGTCTTAGTATAATATCTCTCACTCTGCCATGTGCTTATAGTTGTTTACTACTTTCAGGTGACATGTCAGGGCTAGCGCGTAGGATAGGCCCAAAGCACTTTGTAGACATAGTTCAGCTCTGACAATTTAATTAAATAGAAGCTCCAATGATTATTTTGGTACCCTCACTTAAATATTATTTCTACTCGCGTTTATTAATTTGTTCAAGAATTGGCCGTAGGTAACTTCAGTTACTGGCCATCACAATGCTTAACCCTTGGGTACGGGGAGCAGGTTGTGACAGATGACCCCTCAACAACAATTGGAAGTCTACTTGTGGTTTTCTATCTGCTGGTAACTTCTAAATTTGTTCAAAGTCGAAAACATTGTTATTTCCTCTCTATGATTTGTATGACTTTGAAGTTGTGTTACCAACTTCAGTATCTAATAACACGGTTAACTAACATGACAACCAACTAGAATATTGTCTTTTATAGGCAATGCTGTAGCACAAGCAAAAAATGTGTAGGCAGGATTAAGATGTATGGATAGGAGTAGCCAGGTCTGCAGTAGAAAAAAGCTAGGGTTAATTGAGAACTTGGAGATGAGCAAAGAACACCAATGGTGAAATTGAGGAGAATGAACTTTTGTGCTTGTAATCAGCCTTGGAGTGAGCTGAAGATGAATGATTTGGATTTTGGAAGGCTTGTATGATAAAGCATGATTTGTGTTTCATCCCAAAATAGTGTGGATAATGCTCCATGGAGAAAAACGAAACACTTGGTTATTTTTTTCCTATCTATTGGTGTTAGTGTTTAGGTGTCCAGTAAATATCCTGTTGTCTAATGTTAGACATATCTTCATGTGGTAGGTCCTTGTAAAGGGTCTTATGCTTGTGTTCTACATTGATTTCTAGACACAATGTGATATATTATGTTTAGTATGTGTCAGATTAATTTTTTTTATAAACTGTGTCATTCGAAAAAAATTCTATGACTGGTATGCCTACAACTTAGTTCACTAACTTGTCTTTTTTTTTTTTTTTTTTTTTTTGTTCTGACCATTTTAGCGCTACCGATTTGTTGAGGCATACTAAGTTGATCGTAAACTTCAGAGTGTGGAGCAAGACCTTATTTCAAAGGATTCTGTTAGTGAAGTAGTCATATCTAGAATGAGATCAACAAGTCACTGGACAGCAGGATTGGTTGTAAGTATTTTAAATTGCTGATGCTTTTGTTTTTGAAAATTCATTTTATGAAATTCATATTTTTCCTTAGCTTCAAATGGCTCATGAAGAGCAGCATGCTACTTAACCTTGATATCTGTCGGGAATAGAAATAGCTTATCTACACTCTATAGTCTATTTGGAGATTGCATAATTGATTTGTATTCCAAGTTCGACTCTCCATGTCAACTTTCACCCTTCCACTCGTATTTCAACTTAGCCCCCCCTCCAAAAAAAAAAATTTTTTTATGAGTTGGTTGAGTGAAATCACCTCGTGCAGGATTCAGAGGTCATAAACAAGATTTGCATGTTTGATGAACTTTAACTTTGTATGCTTTCTCTTTATGAGTAAGGTCTTTGTATCTAAATATGTGAAAATTAAAGTATGAAGTGGCCCATTTTAAGCTAAAGATCAACTAGGTATATCCCCATGTATCAAACTAAATACATCTTTTGCTAGGTTCTTTTCTCTCCAATACATAATGTATTGAGGTGGGTGGTAACTATCTGGCAATGGAGAGTGCTTTTATGAAACAGGTTTTTCTAATAGAGTTTTGTATTTGTTGGTATCTTCTTTTTCTTTCTTTTTTGGTTAGAAGGCTATTCTATGCAATGTGTTTCTTGCAGCCCCATTACTCCAACTGCACGCCAACAAAATCATTACCTTTTGATGAACTGACTCAAAAAGTGCATAGACGAATGATTTAAGAGAGAAAAAAATATACGTTATGCCTTTTAGTGTTGCTTAACATTTATAATAACAAATACTATTTTGGAGTGGCAAAAGAAAAAGTGGGATGCTTATACTAACGTGTTTTTAATAGGAAAAGAGCATAGAGTTGCTGCCAGAATTTCAGCAAGAAGAAGTGAAGTGAGGAAAATTGCTTGAGATTGATGTTTCTACCACTAATGAACTTGAAACTCCTGCAAGTTGTGATCTTGCTAGGGTACAAGAACCAGATTTGACGAGTTTATTGGTTCCCACCTCCATCGATTCTTTCCATGTTCTTCGGATGGGAAAAATAGTCACTTCCTCAAAACCTTTAGTTCTCGAAACTCCATCAAAACTAGGTGGATATGCTAACAATTCAAAATTTGAAATTGGGAACCATGGCTCTCCCTCCATTCTGCAAGGTAGTTTCTCAACCAATGCGGAAAGAGTCCCAAAACCTCAAAGTGGTGTTAGCAAGATGTTCAAATTCGAAGACATTAGGACTCCTGGTATTCATTGTGTTCGTCCAATCATTGCAACCCCATTCAAAGAGTTCAACAAAAGTTCATCAAGAGTACCTTAGAATAACAGCTTCCAAGATTATCGATTTGATCAAGTTTCTCCACAGATGGAACGAAATGGGGTCATTCACAGACTTCAAAATTCCAGGCCATATTCCCTCGGGGTTGGAACTGATTGAGTAATTTCACCCAGCAGCAATGGTTTCTTAACAAAAAAACCAGCTAGAGATCCTTACCTAAACACGTCTGGTAAACAGGCCCCATCAAATGGACCTCACAGACTTTGGAAGGCGGTCCCCTCAGACGATCCAATGGACGTCTCTTGGAGGTAAAATCTTTCTGCTTCTCTTCTTCCCAACCTTTCATAGCGATTTTTATTTTTGATTGTTTGGTTACGCAGTTTAATGCCTATAATGTTCTGTTACTTACTAGTAACTTAAATTTCAATTTGTATGTTGTACTCCTTTGTTTTATCCATGGAGAGATGGGTACTCTTGGGGATGGAAATGTAAATGGCGGGCCAAGATGGAGGTCTGATGACAGCGATGAAGATGAAGAACTGCAGAGTCCAGATAGGCTTACATGACCGGCTTCTTATACAACACCTATGAGGGGACTAAGAAGAAGCAGATTAGCCAGAAGATGATGGTTACTTGTACATCTTGGAATTTTAACAAAAAGAGACTTGGCCTTCCATGATACTTTGGTTGGATCGGAAACAAGAGACTAACAGACAGAAAAGTAGTGGAACTGTAGAGGCTCAACTATTTGGTGTGATTAATGTCCTGCTCTTAGTTTCTCCCTGAGTGGGGCTGCATCGTATTATATATTTACCTAGTTTAATGGCTTGTTTGCTGCAACTTAGGGAGCTATTTATATATATATATATGATGATGTCTGATCCTAGGGAGGGCGAGTCGGGTTGACCCACGGTTCCAACACCTTTCACCAGTCTCAGAGCTCGATGGTGGTGCCTATAAAAAGGTCCAACGGGGAGTGGGAGTCCCCCAACGGACCCTCCGACGATCAAGTTAGAAAAGAGGAGATTGACTGTGTAGAGAGAGAGAGAGAGTGAGAGAGTGAGAGAGAGAGAGAGAAGAAGAAGAATGGAGAACTTAACCCTTGATGTGTCTTGGAAGCCTCCTTATATCTTTTGTTCATCATTTCTTTATCCACTCTGACCTGCCGTGTTGGCCGAAACTCTATACTCTAGCTTGCATTGTTCACGGTGAGGCTGCTTGTCCTGACGTGAAGGGGTTATCGCATTTAATGCTGTATGATGTGTGGTGCAATAACTCTGCAGGATCTTTGTTTGCTTACGTGGCTGGTTCCCTGCTTGACAAGTGTTTAGATGCCATTGGTTCCTAGTTCAACGTTGGGTTCTCAATGGTATTGGACTTTAGTACTTGAATCGTGAATTGGGCTCTAAGTAGTGGGCCAGAAGCTTTTGTGGGCCCACCGATGTCAGTAGTCCCCCATTTCCAAGTGCAGTTTTAGTCTAATGAAGGGAATAAGAAGGAAGATGGAGAGTGTGTGGGGCCGAGCGAAAGGGCCGACTGCGAGAGGGGGTCGAGCGCGAAAAACGACCGAGAGGAGAGCCGACCGCGGAGGGGGTTGAGCGCGAAGGTCGACCGAGAGGAGAGCCGACTGCGGACGGGGTTTGAGCGCGAAGGCTGACCGAGAGGAGAGCCGACCGCGGAGGGGGTTCGAGCGCGAAGGCCGACCGAGAGGAGAGCCGACCGCGAAGGGGGGTCGAGCGCGAAGGCCGACCGAGAGGAGAGTCGACCGCAAAGGTGGGCCGAGCAGGAAGACCGACTGAGAGGAGAGTCGATTGCGGAGGGGGACCGAGTGCGAAGGCCGATTGAGAGGAGAGCCGACCGCGAAGGGGGCCGAGCGGGAAGACCGACCGAGAGGAGTGCTAACCGCGAAAGGGGGGTTGAGCACGAGGTGGTGGTGTGGCACACGGGGCTCGAAGAGGCACGTGATGATGTGAAGTGGAATAGACGGGAAGGGAAAGGGTGGGGAATCGTGGTTGTACACGTGGTATGATCTAAACCAATGGTGAGGGAGGTGATGCATTAGTAGGAAGCGAAAGGTTAGGACTAGGATAGGACGTGGAAAAGGCGGGGGTTGTAACTTTTGAAAATTTTAAACTGGCAAAATTTAACCTTGATCCTTGGAAAATAGGCAAACCGTGGGCATTTGGAGTTATTCATTTTACGTATCTCATTACGAGAAACCAACACATCCCAGACCTAACCTGACCTCATTTGTTTCGTGTAACACTCCCCTCCAACAGTTTGCGAACTTCCTCGCGCCTACATCTGAAGCAATATACAGAAACGTAAAAGAGATGGCTTGAGACGAAGCGCCAGCCATGAGGTTAGAGGCGTTAGGCGAAGACGATGCGGTGGAGTTGGCGACGCAATATAGGACGGAAAGGCGGGAGGAAAGAGGGGCGGAGAAAGCGGTGCGACCTCGTCCGTCCACAATGATCGTGGCTGCGAGACCGATTAGCCAAGTGGGACCTGACCACTGGCACACCAAGGCTGACAAATTGACGTTTACAGCAAAGGAGTTTGAGGAGGTGCATAAGAAGTACTAGATTCCTGCAGAGATAGAGTTAAAGTTGCCGACGTCTAAGGAAAGGGCGTCGGATGCGTATCCGATGGAGTTCACGCTATATGAGGAGGCGTTGCGAGGGGGTCTGAGGTTGCCGCTCCCACAAATAGTGGTGGATGTACTGAACCGGTTAGAGGTGGTGCCAAGTCAGCTTATGCCTAACGCATGGAAAATATTACTGGCTTGCGCAATCGCATGGCCACAGGCGACCGGGGAAACGGCGATGACGGTAGATGAGTTCTTTTCTTGCTACAAGGCCTCTGGTCAACAAGAAACATGGGTGACCTTGCAGGCGGTAGCGGGCAGATGATTAGTGGCAGGTTTGCCATCGTTGGTGAAGGGGTGGAGACCAAGGTGATTTTACGTATCAACAATGGCGGGATGGGGGTGCGCACAATGTGGAAGATTTCCATCAAGTCGGTGAAGCCAAGGCTAGAGGCAGAGGTAGAGGCAGAGGATAGGGTTAAACGGGTGGAACATGGGGGGATGTTAGCAAAGCACTGACATTTATCACACTTAAGCACAAATTCGTTGGCATCTTGATTGAGCGTGGGCTAGAAGTAGCCGGTGCAGAGGATTTTATGGGCTAGAGATCTTCTACCTGAATGATTACCACAAATGCCCTCATGTACTTTTCTCATCACATAGGTCGCTTGAGTAGGACTGAGACACCCGAGGTATGGGCGTGAGAATCCCCATTTGTATAGTAGGCCGCTGACAAGGATATAATTGGACGACCGGGCTCTGACTTTAGCGGCCTGCTATTTATCGTTCGGTAACTCCCCTCGTGTCAAAAACACAATGATATCTTGAGCCCATGGGATAGGTTTGTTCTGGAGGAAGTGGATCTCCTGTGGATTTGGCGAAGTAGCCGAATAGGTCAGGTATTCAATGCGGATGCCATGACTGAAGTCTAATTGGTCGGCCGAGGCTAAGTGAGCCATTTCGTCCGCCTTGGAGTTTTTTGACCTAGGGATGTGTCTGATTTGGAAAGTATTGAAGAGGCAGACAAGAGAAAGGGCAATGTCCCTGTATGCTCGTATCGTTTCTTCTTTTGCACCGAACTCCCTAGTAATCTGCCCAACAATTAGTTGGGAATCACTGAATACCTAGATATGGCTTACACCAATGTTTCGGGCCAGTCGAAGACCTGCTATCAATGCCTCATACTCAGCCTCATTATTGCTTGCGTCAAACAGGAAACGGAGGCCACACTTGAAGTACTCACCCTCTAGGGTGGTGAGGATTAGACCGGCTCCACTACTCTCTTTGCGGGATGAGCCATTAACACTAAGGGTCCAGGAGTGGGGGTCTTCTGCATCAGTGGTGAAGTGTGTTGGTGGATGAGGTACATTCGGAATGAGATTGGTGAACTCTAAGATAAAATCGGCGACAACTTGGCCTTTGATCTCTGTTTGATGTCGGTAGGAGATTTCAAATTCACTTAGCTCAATGGACCACTACATAAGTCTTCCTGACGATTCTGGTTGTTGCATGACCTTTTTCAGAGGCTGGTCAGTGAGAACCACTATGGGGTGAGCTTGGAAATAAGATCGGAGGCGTCTAGAGGCTATGACCAAGGTGAGGGCCATTTTTTCTAACAGAGGGTAGTTTTGTTCTGCCCCCTTGAGAACACGGCTAATGTAATAGACTGGATGTTGTACTGAGCCATCTTCTCGGATAAGGGCAGCACTGACCGCAGTGTTTGACACAGCCAAGTAGAGAAAGAGGGCCTCGCCTGGCAGCGTTTGAGAGAGAAGGGGAGGGTTGGCCATGCATTGCTTCAGTTGTTGGAAGGCCTCCTCAGATTCGGTGCTCCATTCGAACGCCTGTTGAAGGATTTTAAAAAATGGAAGACACTTGTCGGTTGCTCGGGAAATAAAGCGGTTGAGAGCGGCAACTCTGCCCGTGAGCCCTTGAACCTCCTTGACTGTTCCGGGAGACCGCATTTCTATCAGGGCCTTGATCTTTTCGGGGTTAGCCTCAATGCCCCGTTGGCTAACCATGAAGCCTAAGAACTTCCCAGATCCCATGCCGAAGGCGCACTTCTCCGGATTTAGCTTCATCTGATATTTGCGTAAGGTTTTGAAGGTCTTTCGCAGGTCTGCCAAGTGATCGGAGAAGAGTTTACTCTTGACTAGCATATCATCGACATAGACTTCTATGTTCCGACCTATCTGGTGTTGAAAGATGGCATTAACCAGGCATTGGTAAGTTTCTTCGGCATTCTTCAAGCCGAATGGTATAACGCGATAGTGATAAGTCCCTCTGTCGGTGATGAAGGAGGTGTGCTCCTAGTCGGCCAGGTGCATCAGGATTTGATTGTAGCCAGAGAAGGCATCCATGAAGCTAAGCATCTGATGTCCTGCAGTTGCGTCGACCAACAGATCTATCCGGAGGAGGGGATAACTATCTTTGGGGCAAGCCCGATTGAGGTCGGAATAGTCGATGCAGAGTCGCCATTTACCATTATTTTTGCGGACCAAGACTACGTTGGACAGCCACCTGGGGTAGTCCACGTTTTTGATGAACTGTGCTTTCAGTAGTTTGTCCACCTCAGAGGTGATGAAGGTATTGCGTTCCGGGTGAAAAATACGCTGCTGTAGACACCCCATTTTTGACCGACCTTAAGACTCAGACGTCATCGATTGAGCGCTCGGTGATTGTATATGTTAAGCTCATTTCGAGGTTCTGGAGTTTTGGCCGAGTGCCTTGCCTCCGAGCCTCTGAACTCTTTGTGCTTTGACTCGGTTTGCAGACTGAACCTTGTTTCTCTTCCCTAGAGGGAGGAAGAGGTCTGGTAGACCATCCTTTTGTGGTTGTAGACCACTTTTTGCTCTTAGAGACTAGTTTCCGATTTTCGGAGTCTTCAGTCGCGCGCCTTGTCTCGGGACCGCTTAACGTTCTCCGTTTGGCTTGGTTTTTGAACCATGCCTTGTTGCCTCTGCCTAGAGGGACACTGTGGTCCGGGAGACCACTTTTGTGGTCGTAGGTCACTTTTGATGCCTGTAGACTAGTTTTCGAGGCTTTCGGCTGCGCGCTTTGCCTCCCGAACTTTCGTCTTGCATCCTTTTTGGTTTGTTTTTGGTACAAACCTTGTTTTCCTTGTTTGGAAGGTGGTACAAGGGTGGGAGACCAGTTCTTCCCCTTGGAGACCACTTTTCTTCCCGTCGGCCAGTTTTTTGGTCGGCCAACTGGTCTCCTTGGTCTTTAGGCCACCTTTTCTGGTCGGCCACCACACCACTACTTTGCTTTCATGCTGTAGACCTTCTCCCCCCATAGCCGGCCACTTTTTGTCTTGGGAGACCACTTGTGGTGGTCGACCGACCACTTCAAGTGGCTGGCCGACCACTTCAAGTGGTCGGCTGCTTTTCATCACCTTTTTGGAGATATTTTTAGTACAACTGTGCTAGCTGAAAGGCACAGAAGCCATCTTCCATACACGTGTATGGAGGGATGGCTTTAGGCCAAAAGCTTGTCCAACAAGCTTGTTGCTTGTTCTCTATATAAGAGAACCTCCTCCTCTCTCCTCTAGGTTCAGATTTTTGTGGTTGGAGTGATAGATACACACTTGTCTCTATATCTCTCTTTTGGTCTCATATTTGTGCCTTAAAGTGTAATTTTTCCATACTATTACACACAAACACACACTCAAACACCATCTTTTTGTTGTTGAGGCTTCTTGAGGTTGTTTTTGGTGCTTTTGGACTGGTTTTGATCCAAGAAAGCTGCTGGAGTGGTAGCCTTGAAGAGGTTCTACAAGGGTGAGTCAACTAACCCTTTAACCCTTTGTTTTGATTAAGCTTTTGGACCTATTTGCATGGTGTTTTAGGATTAACTTCCTACTGCAAAAATTTCTGTTTTTCAGTCCTTAAAATGTTTATTTAAGGTCACTTTTGTGTTGGGGGTAGTCTACCCCCTCTTAGGCCTTGTTTGGCCCTTGTCTTGTGCCATTCTTTTAAGCTATTGGGACCACCTTGTTTTGGCCTTCTCACCACTGAAACTTAGAGGAATTTCAGTGGTGGAAATGGTGTTTTAAGGTCCCAAATAGGAGAGGGTCATCCCCTCTCCTTGTGTTTTGAATACTTGCTTCATGTGCCTCATGTTTGAGCATGTTTGTTAAGCTTATGTTGGCAATATCTTAGCATGTATTTGGGGTTATTTCACCATGTCATACCTCTATTAAGGTTTGGTTTGGTTGGTCCTTGCATGCTCCATGCACTTGTAGTGCAATTCCATGAAGTAGCCTAATGTGTATCATGCTTTAACATGTCTTTCTAGCATGATTTTGGCTCAACTCTAACAAGCTTTTGTCCATGTTTTAGCATGCTCTAGCTCTGATTTGTATTGTTTTGGTCATGCATGCCATGCTTTGTATAGCTATAGTGCATTCTAGCTTGTTAGCTTTGTGTATCAAGTCCACTAGCATGCATTGCTTGGGCTATTTGAATGATTTGACATCATTTGTTATGTGATTTCAGTGCGTGTTTCATGCTCATGCATTCACATCTTTCACTCTTTCAATGCGTTGGAGGGTTTGCCCTTTATGCCTTAACATGAATCATTGCGTATGCCTTCATGCCTAAGATTGCGAGCTATCATTTCAACGTGTTTTTGGGGTTATTTTGCCATGACATAGCTCTAATTTTTGTTGGTTAGGTCATCTCATGCTTGGTCTTGGTAGGTGTAGTGTAATCCACCTTATTTGCCTTGCATATTCCATGCCCTATACCCTTCATGCTAGCTTATTTTGGCTTACTTCCATGCATGTTTTAGACTCATTTTGACATGTTCTAGGACTGTTTTGGGTTGCCTCGACCATATGCTTCATGTTTTGTATAGTTGTAGTGCAATTGGCCTTGCTAGCTTCAAGCTTTGAGCACCATAGCATGCTTCATTTGCATTGTGTACATGATTTGGCATCATTTACCATGACATTTCAGAGCATGTAGCATTGCCATGTTCTCACTCCATTCACTCTTTAAATGCCTTTGAGTGTTATGCATTGTCGCCTTGTTTGTGGCCTAGCATGTATGCCATCTTGCCTAGGTCCTTAAACCCTCATCTTAGCATGTTTTGGTCTTTGTTTAGACCTAATTAAGCTCTGTCCATGATTGGTTCAATCATTTGTGCCATGTATTGCATGTCCCTTGTGTAGTCCCTTTAATGGCTTTGTGCCTTAGGCCCTCTTGCATGCTTTACTTGTGTTGTTTGAATGATTTGGCATCATTTCACACTTGATTTCAGAGCCTTTAGTGTTGTCACACTTCTATGTTTATCACTTCTTCATCATGCTTGAGAGTTGTGTTCTTAGGCCTAGTTGATAGGCCATTGCATTGAGCGTGCTTGTCTTGATCTTCATGCCTTAGTTTCATCATTATGGCCACTGATTTGGGCATGACTGAGGTCTGTCTATTTTGGTTTAAGTCCATTGAGCATGTTTTCTTTCATGTTATTTGCATGCTTACATTGCTATGTTGTTGCATGCTTATGTTACCTTGCTTTGTGTATGCATACATTAGCCTTCTTTGCATGTCATTAGCTTTGTTAAGTTGATCATGTCACATTGCATTGAGTATGCCATGTTGTTCATTGCATTGTGTATGCCATGTTCTTCACCTTGTGCATGCCATCTTACATTGCATTGTATATGCCATGTTACATTACATGTTTAACATGCTTGTTGTTGCATTGCATTTGTTTGGATTAGGTGTTAATCCAAACATGAGAAACGAGGGACGTTTCATACTTGAAGTAATGAAACGTGCCTCAATTCTCGGTCGCCGACGCTCTTGATCATACATGATAAAGTTCTAGGCTTTATGTGTTTATTTGTGCATTCATTTTACATTGAATTGTGCAATTTGGCTTCGCGGCCATCATGCATCGAGATGCGCGATTGGTGGCCCGAGGGTCAAGAACCACACTTCCTTGAGCTTATGAAATGATAGGGAGGGTAGTTGTGCACACATATCTTACAAATATATTGCCATACCCTTTCTTGCTCTCTGTTGTAGCAAATTAGAGAAGTGCAGCAAAAACTGGTCGGCCAACCAGAAAAACTAGCTGGCCGACCACTTTTTCTGGTCTGCAGCAATAGAAAGTGGTCGGCCAGTGGCTGGAAACACCCCTAGGTGGTTGGCAGCCCTCCCACAGGTCTCCAAGGTGAGTTAGAAGCTTTGTGGAGCTTGGTGCAAGGTTCTGAGAACATTTGAAAACAGAGGCAAATCAGGGCATCGCGATGGATTTCCGAACGAAGCGACCGGGCATGCATACACTTCTCGCCTCGAGGCTCCTGTTTTACTACTTTCCTTAGCTAGCTTATGCTTTGGTTCTGTACTTAAGTAGTTAATGCGTTTAGCTTCTTATTCGTTTTGTAATAATTAGTTGTAGCTAGTTATTAATTTGTGATGTAATAATTAGTTTAATTAGCTTAGATTAGCTAGTTAGCTTCTTATTCGGACCCTCCGTCGAGAGGGCCAATTGTTGTAATAAGCGTGCGTGTGTGCGATGTATGTCTTCCAACCCCCATTTCTTTCTCCCTTTTACTTAACCGCGTACGATGGTTAGTTTTAGGGCATATTTCAATTAGCATCCTTATGCCTTGCATGCGTGCACTCATTCATCTGTTTTGCATGCACCGGGCTCGGCGCATCATACTAACTACATTGTATTTCAATTCCAAGTTGAATACATGTATCGAATTGTTGCATTTCATATGTCATCTTAGAATAGCCGAGCCTATTTTAGTTGCATTCTTGCATGTGTTGCATTAGCCATCTTAACATGAACTAGGATCATGCATGATTTCTAACTAGTTCTTTGTTTTGGCTCGGAGTACACTGTGAGTGTTTACGCTTTAGAAATGAGATGTGTATGTTGCCATGTTAGCATGCTTGCCATGAGGCTAACTGCTTAATTGATTAACTGCCTGAATACCTGTGGGTGAAGGTTGGATTGTTTGAATTGGAACAATTCATTGAACTCTGCGACTTAGCCTACTTGCGAGTAGCAAACTTCAAACCGTTTTCAAACAAACAAACATGCAATGTTTTGTTCCAACTTAGGCGATCTAGTCCATACTTGTATGTTGTGCGCATCACATAGTAATCCTAGGTTAATAACCGGAATAAGAACACATATGTTTTCAAAAATAAAATATCATGCTTAGTACATGCCGATCTTTGATCGGGCGAGCGGGGGTGCTCATAGCTGACCTTCCCCGATCGTACCCAAGCTCCCGAGCCAAGTCACTTTGGTGATGACGGACATGTGGCCTTCGGCACCGAGTCAGGGTTTCCTAAATTTCCCCATTAAAAAATATTAGGTGGCGACTCTGTAATCTGGCAAAGCAGTCCATGTTTGGCACTACTTTTTCAAAATCTTTTTTCTTCAAAACGATTTGCCAGAGTGGCATTTGGATTGGATGCTTAGTAACGCGAACAAGCGTGAGTCCGAACGTAGAGGAAGCCACGGGTACAACAGCCATCCAATTTGGCTCATTTCCTCCAGTATCAGTCAATATGGTACACATACTGCCTCATGAGTTCCAGGCTGGAGATGAGGACCAAGATGACCAAGACATGGATCCTATTCCTCTCTAGTGAAGACTCATAAGTAAGTATGGTACAAAATGATTCTGGAATGGCTACCCCAATGGAAACTGAATATGAGAGTGAAGAAGAGGTGAGCATTAAACCTCTCGTATCCTTTTGAGTATCCCTGAATTCTATGACACAACATGTCAAGCCTTTGTACATCAAGGCTTTCTTTCGATGGGATAACACTGAACCGAGTCCTGATAGACAATGGGGCAGCAGTGAACTTACTACCGAAATCTTCTTTGAAGAAACTAGGGAAAAAGAATCCCAGGTTGATCCCAACCACACAACCATCGCTGGCTTTGCTGGAGACAAACAGATGGCTCAGGGATTCTACCATTAACTTGAGTGTGGGAAACAGGGACTGCATGACAGCATTCTTCGTAATCGACAGTAATGCTAAATACAATGCTTACTTGGGAGAGATTGGATCCACACTAACAAATGTGTGCCTTCCTCTTTGCATCAGAAAATTATGATGGCCTTAGGCAATGGGAGACACGAGGAAATTGATGCAGATCCTCAACCCTTCATAGCCTGTGCAGACTTTGCAGAGGCCAAGTTGTATATTGAGGGAGTGACACCACTCAGTATACTGAGGAAAGCTGATGGCTCAGCCGAAGTGAACGGCTGATGAGGAAGTGACAACACCTGAAGCACTGTCCAAGAAAGTGCTAATGAAGAGATTGTCATTAAGATGACAATGATGCCTGGTTGTAGGCAAGAGATGAAGAACAAGAAGCCAAGTCTTTGGCTCTAATTAAGTTTCAACATTGGATGTAAATCAATAGTCCAGCAAGTACAGGAGCAAGAGAGAAAACCATGATAATTGGCTGTAAACAGGAGCAGCAACAGGTCAGAATTTTGACCCTTGGAAAATACTGTGCATTGGACATTGAAACAAAAGTCCAGGAGATACAGGAAGAGGATGCTTATGGACAGATTTTGTCTATGAGGAGGAGGGCAAAGATGTTGAACTAAAGAACCTGGGAGCAAAAAAGCGAGAAGTTGCTTCGAAGGTAGAAGAAACCAAGGAAGAAGCTTCAATAAGTTCTCAGACAAAGACCCCTTAGAAGAAGTAAATTTAGGGGAAGGTTCTATGCAACAGCCCACCTATATAAGTGCTTGTTTGAATGATCTGGACAGGGACCAGTTATTGGTTGTTCTAAAGAAATATAAAGATTGCTTTGCATGCATGTCTTATAATGAACTACCAGGATTGGATAGGTCATTAGTGGAACATAGGCTCCCTATGAAGCCTAATTTCAAGCCATAAAGCAGAAACCAAGAAGAATGAGTCCAGAAGTAATTCAGAAAGTCAAGGAAGAGATTCTTAGACTACTCAAGGCAGGCTTTATATTAACAGCCAGGTATGTTGAATGGCTATCTAATATTGTGCCTGTAGTCAAGAAGAATGGTAAAATGAGGGTATGCATTGATTTAGAAACTTAAATCTAGCAACTCCAAAAGATGAGTACCTATGCCTATAGTGGATCTGTGGTAGACAGTTCAGCAGGGCATCAAGTTTTATCAATGATGGATGGGCATTCTGGTTATAACCAGATCTGCATTGCAGAGGAGGATGTCCACAAGACAGCATTCAGATGTCCTGGAATATTGGCACCTTCGAATGGGTTAAAAATGCCATTTGGCCTGAAGAATGCTGGAGCTACATATCAGAGGGCTATGAACACTATCTTTCATGACCTCATTGGAGGGTATTTAGAGTGTTATATTGATGACATTGTAGTTAAATCCCCATCCATGGAGGAGCATCTGTTTCACTTAGAAGCAGCCTTTGAAAGAATGAGAAAGTTCAAATTGAAGCTCAATCCTCTTAAGTGTGCTTTTGGCGTATCATCTGGAAACTTCTTGGGCTATGTGGTACACAAGAATACAGATTGACCAAATAAAGCCAAAGCCATCATTGAAGCCAGACCTCCATCAAGTAAGAAAGAATTACAAAGTTCCTTGGACAGGTTAACTTTCTTCGAAGGTTTCATTTCTAACACTGCAGGGAAAACTAAAGTATTTTCTTCCTTGTTAAGGCTGAAAGATGAAGAGGAATTTGTGTGGACAGCAGAGCATCAAATTGCTTTCGAAGGTATCAAAGCCTACTTGGCCAACCCTCCAGTGCTGATGCCACCAAAGGGTGATAAGCCCTTGAAGTTGTACATAGCTGCAGCAGAAGATTCATTGGGAGCTTTCTTGGCTCAAGATAATGAAGAAGGCAAGGAGCAAGCTGTTTATTACCTTAGTAGGTTTTTAAATTCTTGTGAATGTAAATATTCAGCTGTTGAAAAGCTGTGTCTTGCTTTGTATTTTGCTGCAATGAAATTAAGATACTATCTTTTACCTACAACTGTCTTGGTAATTGCAACCACAGATTTGGTTAAGTACATGTTATCTAGACCTATGTTGAGGGGAAGAATTGGCAAGTGGATACTAGCCTTATCAGAGTTTCATCTAGAATATGTCCCTCAAAGGGCAGTAAAAGGGCAAGTTTTAGCCAATTTTCTGGCAGACCATCCATCTCAAACAGAGAGCCAAGAGATAATGGAACTTGGTATGGCTAGTGTTGAGCCATGGCAGATGTGGTTCGATGGGTCGAAAGCCAATGGCTTAATTGAATTGGTATTGTGATTAAATCACCACAAGGGGTAGAAACCACACATGGTTTCAGAGTGGATGAAGCTACTTGTTCCAATAACCAAGCTGAATATGAAGCCTTAATAGTGGGACTAGAAATTCTTATTGGATTACAAGTTCATGCAGTTGACATTTCGGAGATTCTCAATTGGTGGTTAACCAAGTGAAAGGGATTTTCAAGTGTCAAAGCATAAGCATTTTACTATACTATGTTGTTGCATTACATCTGCTTTCTCAATTTCAAATAGCAAATGTAACTCATGTTCCAAGATTCTTGAATAATAGAGCTAATGATGTGGCTCAGAAAGCTTCGAACTTCAAGAGAAGGGATAATGCCCAAAGGGACATAAGCCAAACAACATATCAGAAATTGATACCACCTTTGAATAAAAGGAATGTGGTCTTGGAAGTCAATCATAATGACTTACAAGAACAAGATTGGAGGCATCCAATAATGCAGTACTTGGCTGGTCCATCTTCGAAAGCCAGCAGGAAAATTAAATTGCAGTCTATGCAATATATGATATATGGTAATGCTCTCTACAAAAGGGGGGAGATGGCTTATTGCTGGAATGTTTAGGCCAAAAGAGCATTAACAGCAGCTATGGCTGAGGTTCATGAAGGCATCTGTGGTGCTCATCAGCCTGGTGTGAAGATGAGATGGTTGCTTCGAAGGCATTCCTACTATTGGCCAACTATCCTTAAAGACTGCATAGAGTATGCAAAGGGTTGCCAGGCATGCCAAAAGCATGGCACAATAAGGCATGTGCCCATAACTGACCTACATGCAGTAGTGAAGCCCTGGCCATTCAGAGGGTGGGCTATGGATATGATGGGGAAAATACACCCACCTTCTTCGAAGCATCATTGTTTCATTCTAGTGGCCACTGATTACTTTACTAAGTGGGTCGAAGCCAAGCCATACAAGCTGTAGACCAGACAGAGGTCATTGGGTTCATTAAAGATTTGATCCATAGATTTGGCATCCCACAAACTATAACTGTGGATAATGGGACTGTGTTCGATGGGAAAATGGTGAAGTCCTTCGTGGCAGAATTTGGAATTAGTCTCGTTAATTCCACCCCATATTATGCACAAGCCAATGGTCAAGCTGAATCATCCAATAAGTCCTTGAAAAAGGGAATACAAAAGGTTGTGGAAGATAATCCTAGGGATTGGCATAACCTGTTGTTGGATGTTTTGTGGGCTTACAGAACTTCCCCAAGGTCAAGCACATGAGTCACTCCTTATGGCTTAGTATATGGGCATGATGCAGTGTTACCTGTGGAGATTAATGTTAAATCTTTGAGGGTAAGATGCCAAGACCAGCTAAATCTTGAGCAATACCATCAGAGTATGTGCTTGGAATTAGAAGGCATAGATGAAGCAAGAATTCTGGCATTAAACAGCATTCTCTTGCAAAAGAAAGAAGCAGCCAAGAATTATAATAAGAAAGTCAAACACATTGGCTTTGATGAAGGTGATTTGGTATGGAAAACAATACTCCCAATAGGAATTAAAAGCCATAAGTTTGGCAAATGGTCACCTACTAACTGGGAAGGACCATATCAAATTCATAGAGTTCTGCCTTTTGGAGCATACCATTTGAGAATTTGAATGGTATATACATCCCAAAAAGATTAATGGTAGATATTTGAAGCCTTATTTTCCAACCATTTGAGAAACACAAGGAATAAAATAAACACCAAGTACAAGAACATAAGACTGCTTAAATGATAGACAAAAATTTGCTTTTTCATAAAGAATTAAGTACATTTTGCCACAAATTGGCCCAAAAATCATTACAGTGTCTTAATTGTTTTTGTACAACAGATTTCCTATTAGTAAATGCTGAAAACAGTCGAATAGCTGCAGCCATCTCTTCCTTTCGATCAGCCAGTCCTTGGTTGGTAATTTCAGTTTAGTGTCAGTTCGGACTAAGGCCTGATTCACTGCAGATAGCTCCTCTTCAAGTTGAGCTTTCCTCTCCAGCAACTGGACTCGAAAGTGGGAGGCAGAGGAGTGTTATTCCTTAAGCTTTGACACTTCAGTATGTATGTGGGAAACAAAACTCTGGTCGCCAGCCAATTTCTCATCCTCAGCCTTGGCAGCCTGACAAATGCTAATGTAAAAATCGACAGTAGCTGCTGCCTGAGATAGATGACTTGAAACATTCATGCCGGACTGCTCAGCAACTTTGCAGCATTGGAGGAACCCATTTCTGATTATAGGCCTTTGTAGAGCCTCGAAGGGGATCCTCGAAAAAGAAATCAACAGATCCAGGCATGTGTCCAGGTCTATCAAAGGTGCAGAAGGCTTGCTGTTGGAGGAAGAAGAGCTCTCAAAAATTTCTAGCAAGGAGCCAGCCAAAACTAATGGGTCAGCTTCAACATTGAATGTTGGAGAGGTAGAGGGTATGTCAAAGAGACTCGCTAGTCTGGCTTCGAAGACATCAACCTCATCCATAGACATGAGAGGTGCAGAGAGAGTTGTGGTGGAAGGCACAGAGGACTGCATGGGGATAGGAGAAGTGGATGGAGCATCTTTAGCAGTCTCCACGGTCCTAGCCACCAATGAATCAAGTGAAGAAGGGCTGGAGCTAGGTAAAGGTGATAAACCACGGGTTGGAGAGCTACCAGCACCCTCAATAGGGGAATCAACTGCCATCGTAGATGGAGTAGCAGTTGGAATTTCCTTGGAAGAAGAAGGAGGAGCAAGGCTCGAAAGAGAAGTGTCAAGGGTCACGTGAGGAAGATATGGAGTCAAACCAAAAGAAAGAGTTAAAGGAATGCTAGGACTCAAAGGAGGTACATGAAATGTGGGCCTAGGAAGTGGAAGTATTATCTGAATGGCTTTCACATTTTGCATCTGATCAATTTCAACTGAAATTGAGGGAGTCCTCATTAGAAGTATAGCCTCAGTAGTTGTTGCTGCCAAACAGGAAGAAACGTAAGGTCAAGCTCTAGTGTCGAAATTGATAAGGCAAAACATTGATGAAGCTAATTATAAATTTGATGTAAAAATAATGGCAGTATGAGGAAGAGCTAGAAGAGATGTATGCGCAGTTTGTTGCCTTTCTATATAAGCAGCCTTGATGAGCAATAGTAGCAGCTTCATTATTGATTTTCTTTAGCATTTGAGTTCTGCTTTCTCTTACACTTCTTGCAACAGCAGCTTCATCTCTTAGAATTGTTGCTGCCGTCTCTTCTCAGCCCTCTCAAAGACATCATGCTTTGGAATGTTCCTGTTCTACTACCTTGGCAACAGCTTCATGGATAGGATCTTCAATCAAGTCAGTAGCAGGAACAGTCACTTTCTTTCTCTTCCTTCTTGGCAACGATACTACTGGCTCCTTCTTAACCTCTCTCTCTTCAATTTGGGGATCAAGTTCTTCAGAAGTAAGCTCCTGTTCCATTGCTTTGTCAACTGTCTCAGAATTAGGATCTTCGACCAAATTAGAAGAGGGGGCAGCCACCCTTGTTCTCTTTTTTCTTTGAAATGGTGTTTCTTGCTCTTGCTCAATCTCTCTCTCTTCATTTTGAGATTCAGATTCTTCAGGAGTGAGTACCAGTTTTCTTTTCTTTTTCTACTGTTGTCTGGCCTTGAGAGCAGCTAGAGTTTTAGCTCTTTTAGGAGATTTTTCTTGTGGAGACCCTGCACCAAAATATGTGAATATAGAGGAAACAAACAAAAGAGTTGAAGGAAAGAGGAACTTAGAAATTCTTACCTTTCTTCGAAGCAGCTCTGGTAACTCTAGCTGGAGGAGGTGAGGCTACAGAGGAAGTTGTAATAGCTGCAGAAAAGAGAGGAGTGTTCTCAACTGTTGCTGACTTAGCCTTCGAAGGCACTCCTAACCCTATTAGCAAGTCATGAGGGTGTACAGATAGGCGCACTTCCATATTGGTTGTCCACCAGTTCTGGAATCTTTTCAAAACTAAGCCAGATGGGAGAAAAGGGACAAATTGAAATTCATTCAATTCCTTCAGCAATTTGAATATTGCCGCCTCTAGCTTTGATTTAGATATTTTCAAGTCTCTAGCCGTAAGGTGGACATTCGAGAGACTGCAAAGTGGAACAGGTATCCCTTGAGTGAGCCCAAATTGTCTGGCAAACTGAGAGTGGCAGTACACCTCAGATATGCATTTATAACCTCGAGGGTTTAAGTGCCAATGAACAACTCCCTCGGTAGCAAAATTGAAGCCCACATATCTTTGTGTGGTGAGGTGGAGCACTCTTTATCAGCCAGAAAAGTTTGCAGCCAAGCAGGTCCTTTATTGGCATCAAAAAGACAAAAAAGGGAAGCAGGAGGAGAAATAGGGAGTTGGTAAAAGAAGGCAAAGTAATAAGCAAAAGAAGCAGGGTAAAGAACAATCCTAGCATACTTTTCCCCATAGGTGCTAGGATCCTGAACAAGGAATTTTAGACATTTGGGATGTAGGTCAGTGAAATAAGCGAAGAGCTAGAGTTGGAGCACCCAGAGGGGACCTCCTTGGTTAACATCAAGAGGTTTTTCGCAAAATTGGGAGCAAGCTCTGTAGACATGACCTAAAAGATAAGGGGCAAGAGCTATGTGTTTTTTCAAGACAAGTGCCTTCGCAAGTGGAGCAAACTCAGGCATAATCCTCTCAGATGAGGTGCAAAAGAGAAATTTGCACAACCAGTATAAAATGAAGGAAAATATTTCCCTGTCTCTCACGGGGCCTTCCTTTTTTATTTTTAGCCTTTACAAAGTCACTGTAAGAAGAGTTTAAGGCTGGAAGGGAAAATTTGATAGGGAGGTCCGGGTAGTTGGGAGTGAAAGGAGAGCCATGGGGTGAAAGCCCTAAAAGATGGCAAATATCAAGAACGGTGGGGGCCATCATGCCGCACCGAAATTGGAAGAAATTAAAAGCCGTATTCCAAAAACATAGAGCAGCAGGAATTAGAAAGGGGTCCTTAGGAATGATGAACTTGGAAAGACGAAGAGTGTCGAGGATGCAGAGCTCCTGTAAGTCATCTTCTCTCGCAGGCACAACCCTGTCATACCATTCCTCCCATTCGGTTCTCAATGTCGGCCAACAGCGATGAGGCCGGGTCATTCTCCAATTGCTCCAGTCAAGCCCTCCTTCGTAGAGAAGAAAGTGATCCTCCAAACGAGGGTATAAAGCTGGAAGTTGGTCAGGGGCCTCCCGAAAGATGGGACCTAGGACGTACTCTTGTTGGTTGCTGTGGCGAGGAACAAAGAGACGTCTATCTATGGCACTTGACCCACCAGTTGTTAGCTTGGCGATTTCTTCATCAATGCATTTCTTCAAAGCCATGGTAGGGCTGATACAATCGCCAGCAAGCACTTTCAGCGAGGAAGGATCCATTGATAGCAAGTAGCAAGGAAAGAGAGGGTTTAACAGAAGATCGGTAGGGTTTGTGTGTTAAAAGAGCAAGTGATTTCAGAGCACGAAACAAAAGGGTTTTTAAAAGCTTTTGTGTCTGAAAAATATATTGCGTAAGTCGTTAAGTACTAGAAGTACGAATACGAAGAGTTTCTTTCAATATTGATACTTTTGGAGGGAAAAACACAGCCCAGATACTGAGGTTAGCTTCGAAGTAAAATATTTGGTTTCGAAGCCAAATTTTGGCGCCAAAAGCCAAAAAACAACGGCTTCGAAACGGAGAAGCCGGCTTCGAAGCACATTCCATACTTAAGGATACAAGAATGCTCAAGTATTTGTTTACTTCAGAAAGTGAAGTCCTTCGAAACAAAACTTAAGGCCTTTTAAGGATGTGAATTGTTGTTCGAAACATCAAAACCAATAGTTGGTTGGTATATATACGGGAAGATTTTGTCTTTTGAACTAAAACAGCATGAACTGTTGTTCGAAGCAAAAGATGGTCAATTCTAAAACTAAATTGATCATATTAACCATGATCAGATGTTGATTATGACTGAAACAAGCTTTAAGTATAAGATTGCTAGATTTGAAGCATTGTTTCTAGATGAAAATCAGCAAAAAAACTGTTAACTTTATTCCATAAATTGGAAAAGTTCATAATTGGTTCTTTGCAGTGTTTCATTTAAGACAATTGAGTCCAAATTCGAAGGATGAGATTGTTCAGTTCAAAGTCTTGAATTTGCTTTTAAAGGCAAACAGAGACAATGCCGAACAGAGGAAAAGTCTTAATGATATTTAAGCAAAAATGATTACATCGAATAATCCTATTTGGGTACAAACTCAAGCTCATAAAAATAGGGAATGGAATAAATAACAAGACCATGAAACTTAGTTCAACTATGATCAATGAATTTCTGTTCTTTCTTTATTCTATCCTCTATTTCTTCTAATATTGGCTGCATGAGTTGATGTGTTCTCACTTCATAAAAAAGCTCGTCAGCCTTTATTTCGAACGCCGTTTCTCTTAGTCCTTGTTCCAACTCATCCATTTCCAAATCATCCCAGTGCGCAGAATCCTTATTTTGAAAGTCGTTGTATTCTTCGACGAGGTTCTCTGCTTCATATTGAGAATGAACTCGGAGCGATAAAAGTTGGTCCAAGGATTGAGTGGTGGCCCAAGAAGTGCGGTGCCAATGGAGAAGTGATGAAAGTTGGTTCAAAAACATGTGAAGTTCTGCTTGAGCAATGGGGTTGAGAACGTGGCCCCGAGTCAGAATATTACAAGCCCATCGAAAGTTCTTAAGGGGAACATCTTTTTCAAGAACATTGAAGGGTAGGTGAGAAAAGGCTGCAAGTAGGAGTTGGGCTTGCTTTTGTTGAGCTGGAGTAGGAGAAGGTGGAGGCTCGTAAGGAGGGAAAACTTTCTCTATAGAAATGGCAAGCCTCAACTTCTCTATCCAGGAAAGTTTTTTCGAATGAGGAGGTATAAAGGCCCCCATTTCGAAAGAAAGAGGAAATTAAGGAGCATTGACACAATCAAGCCAGTCAGAAGGATGAAGCTTCGCCTTCTTGGCTAAAAACGAAGGGTTATACCCCTGTGCCTCTTCTGGACGTGGAACAGATCATACCATTTTTGTAGGCATGGATGATGTGTACCATGCCATGAGTAGATTGTCCTCTAAACTGCATCGACAGTCGATAAGCATATAAGGGTAAACCACCGAGTTTCGCGCATCAGAAGGAAGTCTAAAGGGTCAGTGAACTCAACAAATGATGGTTAATTCGCTCCCTTAAGACACAGACGCCTCAGATTCCAACCAGCCGAAATCCCAGAACCCTCGAAGTAGAAGGACAGAATATATCCAGAGTATCATGGACTCGAAGAAAAATCTATCCTGCAGACTGATCCTTGATATACCTGCAATTTTTTTTAATTAAAGGATTAAGGACAATATGTTTGTGGTCCAAGGATTCATAAGTTGCAGAGGCCTCCATGACTTAAATATAGGAAGTGGAATGAAAGTGGCTAATTAGTGTATGGAGTTTCCTTCGAGGAGAAAACAACATCGTCAGATGACTCTTCATATACTTGATCAATAGAGAAGAAGTTTGGTTCAGTCATGAAAGAGATATTAGTCCATTTGATTACTAAGGTGGTGGAGATGTTCCAAAGGTCGAAAACGAAATTAATGCAAGTAATCATCAATGAATGGTGGTTGTGTTTCCAGAATATAGACTCCATGCACGTTCCAAAAAGCGCGGGAAAGGCTTTGATCCACTAATATCACCAAGTATTGGATATATTAGTGCGGGGGGTAATGTTGACTACATATTTTGTAAAAGCCAGTTACAGTTCGACACGTGGCGAAGTAAGGGCAATACAGGAAGAATGTTTAATCTTCGATCATGATCGTACACGTGGCGGTTAATATTGGTTCTTGCGTGGTCTGAGTAGCATTGGAACAGCGAAGAAATACAATGTGACGTGGCTTCAACGGTTACTCACATTCAAATTCAAATATAGGAGGGAAGCCCAACTGCAAGTAATGGCGTAGTGGAACTACTTCTAAGGCAGCATGATCAAGCAATCATAGAGGAGCAGTTCGACGACTTGAAGTGCAGTTCGATGGTCATCCTTGAGGAGTATAAATAGCAGGGAAGCCCCCAGAAAAAGCCCCCAGACTCAGATCCAACAAACCAGTCATTTACTTCATATTTTCTTTTCCAGTTTTATATTTCCAGTCTTTACATTTCTCGCACTTTAAATACCTGTTCTTTACATTCCTGCACTTTAAATTCTTGCACTGCACTTCGTTCATAGGAGTAGTTTCAAGTAGATCGTTGCTGTAAACCTCTACGAGGCTGAGTTTGGATCATTGTAAGTTTTCATCTTAATGAAATACATCAATTGTTCGTCATTTAACTGTTATTTTGCTTAATTTCTCCTAAGTCAAGCAACCAATAAAAGTTCTCTTCATTGAGGCTGAAAGAACTAAAATACAATCGTCTGATAATTGGTTGGCAATTATAATTTCTGTAAGAACTGATTGATCCTTGTTGGCACGCTCGCATTTACAAAAATACCCTTCGAAAGCCAAAAAGCCAACAGTTTAACATTCTTTTTATTATATTAAATTTGAGTAAAAACTCCATCTGATATCGCGCCGTCCAACAGAGAGTCATCAAATCACTAGTCGACTGCCAGGTTGACCGGCCAGTGTAATTTTCACAAAAATCTGTAATATTTTTCACCCAAGTGGTCATCCGGGGGGACATCCGGTGATGTTGTATTACCTACAACTCTAACGGCTCTGAATAGTAAATTGGTGAAAACTACAGCCATCCTCAATTTGATGAAAACTGTAACATATCCTAGATTTGATATTGGTTTGGTAAAACCATTGGAGCAACAAAAAGGTATTTTTTTTCATGAAATTCAAATTTGATGAAATAAAAGGTGCTGGGTTGAAGATAGTCTAAAAGGGATCGTTCGCTCTTTGATCGATTTTGATGTTTTAAAACTTTTTCTAATATTATGTTCGGTTGAAAAATTTGAGAAGGGATTTGAAAACGAAAAATAAAAGGGAAAATGTGTGTGAAATTAGGTGAAATGTAAGTATATTTTATTTATAATTTATCTATATTCTTCAAATTCCTCAATCAAACATAGTATAAGTGAAACTGAAATGCAAGAACAAATTTTGGACTTGTTTGATATAAACTTTCTTACGCTGAAATTTGACAATTAGAAAATAAAAACTAAAAAGTAAAAACTTATTTTAATTTTTTTTATGATTATTATTATTTTTTAAAAAGTTATTTATGACTCATAAACTATAAGCAACAAATACACCAAACACACTACCACCTACTTAAAAAAAATAAATATATATTTATAAGTGACTCAATAAATTGCACCAAATAAAATTATTAGTGCAATTGTATCTTATTTGCTGTCACAAACTAAATAAAAATCATAAAAGAGATTAAGTGGATAATTCTTAAGAAATATTGTAAATAAGTGATATTTCTACATAATACTTACTAATTTATGAAAAAACTTATAAGTTTAATTATTAAAATTGATAACTTTTCTACCTATTTGTAAATATTTTTAAGAATTTGCACTGAAGTGCAATTTCTCCAAATTCTTATCTCTCATTACCTCCACTGTCCACCATACATTTTGTGAGAACTCCTATTAATCAGTACGAGTCACTCTTTACATTTACACAATAAAAATGTGTTTTTAAATTGTTGAAAGGCTGATTTGATTAATAGATACATTTTATTAATATTTGAAAAACCTTCCAGGTGAAGATTTGGAGTCACTTAGTGGGGTTATTTGAAATAATTTAAATAAGTGTAATTTTTAATTTTTTTTAAAAAATATATAAAAGAATAAAAAGATAATTTGATCTATAAAAATAAATACTTTTTAGTGCAATGCAAACAACCTCTTAGACAGGGGGTAGATATCAAAAGCTGGGTGAGGGTACAGGATTATTTTGAGAAGATGTTTGGAAGTTGATTTTTTAATTTTTTAATTTTTTTAAAAGAAAATATGTAAAAAATATGAAAAATGATATGACTTAAAATAAATTAAAAATTAAAAAATAACTTTTAACCATCTTTTTAAAATAGTTCTTAGGCCTGTTTGTTTTTAGAGATAAAATGGAGGGGATTAATAGTAAGGGAATTAAGTAAAATTATATTTGTTTTGATGATAGTTGTTAATGTAGGAATTTTTAAATTATTTTTATATAAAATAATAAAACAAATAAAAAATACAAAAAATTAAACATTAATATTTAAAAAAAAATTCCCAATATATAAAAAATAAAAAAAATTCTAATCTCTTCACTATTTTTCTAATACCACCTCCACCTCCACCTCCTCCATCCCAATCCCCCTTCTAACCTCCATCTTAATCCCCTCCTCCATCCTAATTCTTCCTCTAACTCTACGAACAAACACAACACTAAATAGTCACACCTCTATTCTAATCACATTTCATCTTTTACACCCAAAACAAACGGGCCTTAATGCGGATCTTGTCTGGATGTAGACTGTAGTACGTTCACATGATGGCTTTAACCACGTGACGGTGTCCTGCAATTTGCAACAAGTTCCATGCGGCCGGCGTGGCGTATCACACCAACTTAAAGCCTGTTTGGCAACTTTTTTTTATTTTTTTATTTTTTTGATAAATTACAAACACTCCTTGAATTTTATTTAAAATACTAATTATTTCTATAGTTCGAAAATTTACCAATATTTTATTATCAGAATTTTTATTTAACAGAATTAATTTAAAAAAAAATTCTTAATTATTTTTTTATATAATAATAAAATTATATAAATTATTAATTGAAACAAAATTTTGACATCATTAAAAATTATTAATTAACTTAATGATTTATTAACAAAAGAGAACATTCGTTATGAAATTATAAATTTCAAGGGACATGATGTAATTTATATAACCACAAAACGTAATTCGTATTTTAAATAAATTTCAAAGGGTGTATTTTTATTTTATTCAATTTTTTTTGTTAAAAAAGTCAAAAAAATTATTTAAAAAAATTAAAAAATTATTAAAAAAAAGTTAAATAACTTATGATTTCCGATACAATTAACTTTTTTTTTCCACTTTATAAAAAATATAAAAAGCTATCAAAAAGGCAAATCGCGAAACAGGTTCTAATTAGGGATGTAATTCTGGCCCGGCCCGGCCCATGTCGGGCCTTGCGGGTTCCCACCAAAAAATCAGGCCAAGCCGGCCCACAAGCCAGAAAACTAGGCCTAGGCCCAAGGGTATTCGGGCTTTGGGCTGGCCAGTGGGCCGGGCCTAGGGTCGAGCCCCTGGGCTTGGGCTTTGGGTGTGCTTGGGCGAGCCTAAACAATTTTTTAATTTTTTCCATCAAAATTTTATTATTTTCCATTTAAAATAACATTGGGCCTCAGGCGGGCCGGACTTTTGGGTGGGCCTTGAGCGGGCCGATGGGCCGGGCCACGGGCCGAGCTTCAAAATGATGACCCAGGCCCATGCCCAAGGCCTCAAACTAGGCTTGGGCTCGGACCTAAACGAGCCTTAACAGGCCGGGCCCACCTCGGGCTGCCTACGGGCCACGAGCCAAAATTACACCCCTAGTTCTGACAATTGGTCTGAATTGATAGTTTTAATGAGAAAGAAAGAAAATAGTGGGAAAATAAAACTTTATTAAGCGCGTGGCTAGTTAAGTAGGTAAAAAATTGAGAGAAACAGTGATAAAGAAAAAAAAAAATTTACTCATAAATTTCATTTAAAGAAAAGTTATTCTATTTAGCCTTAAAAATTCTTTTTCAAATCAATTAGTTCTTTTTATGTTGGATATGTTGTATTTCTTTGATTTGAGGGTTTGAAAGTTTACTTATTTATTCCTATATGTGATTTTATTTGGATTTTTTTCCTAATATTGGATGTGCGTGGGCAATGTATATTTTTACGTTTCTATTTTTTTGTGGGGATTTAGTGGAGTGATTTGTAGGTGGAAGATGTTACCCCCGTTTGTGGTGTTACTGTTGTAGTGTTCGTTTATTTTTGTGGTGTTCGTCCCTATTATAACATTGACATTAATTAACATCCAAACGTAATACTAATGTAACACATAAAAAAATTCGTTACTGTACTTTTTCCAAATATAACACTCTAAAAAAACTCCTTAGTATAACACTTTAAAGTAACGCACCAAAAAACTCTTTGATATATTTTTTCCAAATATAATACACAAAAAAGCTTCTTAATGTAACACTCTAATGTAATACACACAAAAATTCCTTAGTGTAATACTCTAATATAACAGACAAAAAAACTTATTGATGTGCCTTTTTCAAATGTAACACTCTAACATAATATTCTAAAAAATTTCTTAGTGCAATACTCTAATATAACACACAAAATCTCCTTAGTGTAACATTCTAATGTAATACACAAAAAAACTTCACAGTGTACTTTTTCTAAACGTAACATTTCAATATAACATTCCAAAAAAATTTCTTAGTGTAATACTTTAATGTAACACACAAAAAGTGTAGTTTTTTCAAACGTAATGTTTCAATGTAATACATACAAAAAAAAAAAATCTTAGTGTACTTTTCCTAAACATAACACTTCAATGTAACACCAAAGAAAAAAAAGAATGTGAGATTCTTCAAATCATTCCAAAAGGAGTACAAATATTCCTTATAAGTTTTGAATAAATGTATAATTTCAAACTGTGAGTGTTACGTTTAAAAAAAAATACACTAAAGAGTTTTTTTAGTATTTTTGTGTGTTACATTGAAATATGTTACATTAGAGTGTTACGTTTGGGAAAAATACACTAAGATTTTTTTTTTTTAATATATTTGAGCATTACGTTTAGGAAAAGTACACTAAATAATTTTTTTGAGGGTTAGTTGTTAAGTTTGGGAAAAGTACACCAAGGAGTTTTTTAGTGTGTTACATTAAAATGTTGCATGTTATTAGAGTGTTACATTAGAGTGTTAGGTTTTTGTTCATAATGTGAGATTTGTTCTAGAATAAGGGAAAATCCATAACTCTATAGTTCAAATTGTCTAAATGTGTAATTTTACATTTTGAGAAATCACTTTTATCTCTAAAAAATTAAACTCAAACATGTAAGTGACTATCTTTTTATGTAATTTTTACTTTAATGGGATCTTTGGGTTTATAAAAAAAATAGAAAACTAAATCGTTCATAAGATTACATTTTGAAATTTATGGGTGCTTCACCCTAAAAAATATAAAAAAGAGCAATCTTATTCATATTTTTCTTTCATATACTTTTTTTTTTTTTTTTTTTTTTTATATCCATCAAAATTTGATAGTGGGAGAGTATTTTCTTCTTCTTTTTTTTTCTGACTTCAACGGGAGACCAAACGATTTTTTTTTTTTTTTTCCCCACTTTGTATCTGCAAATAAAATATGTACATAAAATCTAGTATTAATTATTCTTAGTATTTCTGTATGTTTACTAAAATATTAATTTTTAATCCTTCAATTTCAACTGTGACAAGTAATCGCTTACACTTTTAAATTAAATTACAATATCATCATTTTGTCCACCAATTATTAACGAAACTGATGAAAACTAAAAGTAAAGGTTTAGAGTAAGATTTTAATGAAAGTGCAAAAATCAAATTATTGGTTTGAGATGTTTTAAAAAGTACACTTTTTGACTTATTGGCTTATATGGGTTTGGTTTGGGTTGGGTTTGATGTGATGTGTTAGAGTGGTGATTGATTTAAATAAGATGATATGACTTAAATAGGATAATGACTTTTTAACTTTTTGTATTATTTAGATTATGCCAAACTTGACCTAAGATTTTGATGAAAATATAAGAGGTATTAATGAGGAGAGAAAAATATTGAGTACGACTCACATGACAGTTTCGTCAATTATTTAGTTTTGTGTTATCTAAGCCTCCGTTTGGGAAGTGGGTTGACTTTTTAGCTTTTTGGCTATTTTAACCTGGGGTTAAAAAGCCTGGTTTGGGAAGGATTTTTTGACTTTTTGATTTTTTTGACTTTTTTTGTGAGAGAGGAGTGTAATGATTATGGGTTGGATTTGATGTTTTGTTTTTTGTGGCTAAAATAGCCTATTTTGTTTTTTGTGGCTATTTTAGCCCCTAACCCACCAAAACCAACTTCCCAAACTATGCCTAATATAATTTTAGATTTTAATTTTCAGTAATTTTTGTGTCTTTAGTGACATTTTTAAATATGTTAATCAAACTTATTAACTTTTTAAATGCAAACATAAATGTACTCTAAAAATAAAATATTTGTGAATTCTTCTTTTAAAAGTTCACTAAATATAAAATATAAAAATTTAGTATATTTTCTTATTTATTAATTTTTTTTATAAAATTTACAAATATTTTTTTACCTTTTAAATGCAAGTGCATCTCAAAAATAAAGTTTTTTTTTTTTTTTTTGGGACTAAAATACGAAAAAAAAGGTTGACTAACGACAACAAAACATAAGAAAACTCAAAAACCAAACAGGGTAAAGTTATGCAAAACAATTTTGATGTTTTCTAAAATATGAAAAAAAAAAAAAAAAAAATTTATGTGGACCAATCCCTTTTTTATACAAGTTGTTAAATCAATGACAATGCCTTTTTTGTGTGGACCAATCCCCTAATTGATGCAGATTTATTTTATTATTATTTTTCCCATCGCTACCTACTGGCATGAAACACCTGATTTTCTATTTTAACTCAACTATTTATTTATTTATTTTCTTATTCATGTAAGGTTGGTCATACCCTGATATCAATATAGATGATATATTTTCATTGAAAAAGAAAAAAATTAATAATAAAGTGAGCAGACCGCAAACGTTTGTCAAACTTTGGTACTTGGAAATTCAGCTACCTAAAAGGCTAAAAAAAGCCTCCCCTCTTCCCTCTGTAATACTGAAATTTCCAACCCAAAAAAATATGCCCATCACACATACTATTGGCTTTATATTATGAGGGAAGATATATTTTATATGTAATGAAAAAAATACACACTTTTATGGTTTACTAAGCTGTCAGAACCAAGGGGTATTTTTATCATTTTATCAAAATTTATTGGCCAACTAAAAAAGTGCCTCTAAATGCACCTCAAATTTGAAGTTGGTTATTTTTTTTTTAAAATATCATTCAATCCTTAAATTAAATTATCCAAAAGAACTCAATTCAAAACTCTAACTGCTACGACTCTTAAATTTGGCCATTGCAATTGTCGCCATTGATGGTAGCACCACAACCCTCTCCCCATACCCTCTTCAAATCCCCTCACCACTTCCCACCGACTCTCTTCATCTCTGATTGCCATCCCTCATCTCTTCCCCATCCTCCTCTACATCAAATCCCTGTCAGCCGCCAAACCTTCTCTTTCGCCACTCACAACTAGTTGTCCCTCCTCCTCGTAGCCACCTCTTGCCCCTTATTCTTTTTCTTCTTCTTCTTTTATCATTCGTAGCTGCCTTGTTGCCACCTCTTCTTCTTCTTTGCCACCATGATCCCCTCCTCCGCCATGAAGCCTAGACTAGCCTAGCCTTTCTCTCTTGCCACAACTCCCTTTGCATCTCGAACCCCCTCCATGTGATGGCAGCAAACCTTGAAAGAATGGCCGGCATTATATTTATTTTGAACTAGTTAATTAAGATAATGTATAAAATTTTTGTAAAAACTATCATCACAAAAGAGGAGATTTTGTTGTTTATATACAATAGGACAAAGTATTTCTATTTGCCACTTAAATCTCATGGAACTGGACTACTAATACCATCCTCCTTCATACTCCTAATTCTTCCATTTTTTAGGAATTACCAGTCCCATCATATTTTTATCTTATAATTTTTTTTTCTACCCAACAAAATTTATACAAATCAATTGAATTACTCATTCAATCATAGTTGCTACAATGATTGTCAAACATAGCCTTTACAAAATAGAAAAGCCATGGTCTCTCATTATCTTCTTCTAATTCCATTTTTCAACATCCATCACATATACCTGGCATACATATTTGGCATGTTTGATTGGGTGAATTAGTGCATGGGATTGGGATTATTAATCCGTGGGCCCAATTATCCTATATTTGTTTTAACATTTTGGTTTAGGATTATTAATCCAATGGATAATTAATCCAACAAATTTGTAGGATTATTAGTAATGGGGTAGGGGTGGGATTATTAATCCAATGGATATTAATCCAATTGGATAGTGAATACCACACTAATTTAATAGGATTATTAATACTTCACTATTAGTCTTGTGAATCAAACATGACCATTGGGTATGTACAAAACAAATAGGGCCTCGGACGGGTCTCAAAACCTCCAACTTAAGTAATTATTCAGCAATTTCAAAACATCATGTGATCTTATTTACGTGATACACTCCAAATTAATAATTTAGTAAATTTTTAAAATTTATATTCACTAATCATGTGTAGTAACTGTTTTTTATTTGTTAGGAATACCATATAGATATTTAATAGTTTTCCTTGCAAATTAAACAAGGAGTATGGAAGCAGTTTTTTTAAAATTAAAATTTTAATTTTATTATTATTATTAAGGTTGCCAGCCGTATCATGTGATTGCTAATAGTTGACAGACCAAAAACGTGATATCGCTTTCCACCACTAGCTTTGTAGCTTCCACTCTATGAACCCTATCCGTCTAATATGCAACCACAGCACAACAACTACACTACGGTTTCATTAATTGCTCATCAACTACATTTTTTTTTTAAATTTTTGTTTTTATTTTTATTTTTTTCCTTTTCTTCTACTTTGAGCATGTTTAAAAATAAAATAAAAAAATCTCATCTTGTTGTAAATTATAGACAAAAAACAAAAGAAAAATAATAAATAAATATGAGAGGTCAAGTTAGCTATTTAACCATTTTCACCTTAAAATGTTAGGGTGCAATTAGATTGTGATTTTCTTTTCTTTCTTTGGTAAATGTAATAATTTTTGTGATTTGTATAACAAGATTGTGGCCACTTGGCTGTGTGCTATTGGAGTGGGCACATCATTAATTGCGTGAACAAAATCATTTTACACATGTAGTGTTAGTTTTTGACTCATTTTAAATCTTAATTGAGTTGCAATTTGATTTATAGTTATTGTTGTTGGACAATCTTTATTGTATATTGAATAAATTAAGTTTGTGTACTTAATAACAAATTAAAGAAATAAAGGAAATGAGAGAGAATGTTTGATTATAAAAATTCAATTGATTAATTTCTTGAAAAATTTTTCTGATCAAGTCTAATGTTTAACACTGTGTCCTTAAGACAAATTCGTCCTCTCTACGGTGCTTTCAGAATGTGGACGTCTATCTCCCAGGATAAAATGATCAATTAACGAAAAATTGCAGCACTACAAATTTTTCGTACAACGAACACACTTAGTGTATACACTCTTTCTCACATAAAATTAATGGAATTAATGCTGCAAAATGCAAAGATGAATTGCAGTAGACAAGAACGAAAATTGGAGTGAAAATATCAAATGAGGGTTGCCTATTTATAGATAGAGTGATGGCTGCACATATTTGAATGAATAGGTATGATACCTATTCAGACAGATTTGGTTTGATTTTCAAACAGATAAAACTGTTTTGGGTTTGAACAGATTCGGATCTGGTGGACAGATATGAAACTGTTCACTGGACAGATTTGAATTTAAACTATACAGAATTTGAACTTGACAGATTTGAATTAAACTGTACAAAATTTGAAGAGGTGCAAACAGATTTGAATTCAAAAATTGAAAACATATTTAATTTTACCAAAAAATAAAATTAAATTCAAATATTTTTTGCCCAAAAAGATAAGTATTGGGTCGGACAAGCCCAACCCAATCTCACACTACGCACCTGCGCCCAAGCCTAGGTTGCCTGACTAGACGGACGGCGGCGGCGGCGCGCGCGCATGTGGTAATTTTTGGGTTCAATGGATGTAGCCCATTTTGTCCATAACCTCCATCTTTACAAAACTTGGGTGCCCCTTGAGGCCTACCCCAAGTTTCAAACTCAAGCCTTATAAACCCATTCAAAATATGCCCACCAAATCAATGTGGGATAAGCCTTAAACCAAATCTTTATGAAATTTTACCAAAAACACCATCTCCATGGAGCTCTCTTTAGCTTCAATTTTCCATTCACCCGATAATGGTTTTGAGCAACCAAATATACCACGTGAATCACAACGCGGCATAGAACGCGTTACCACTTTGACCTGCCAAATTTGGTGCACGGGTCCCACCTAAAAATTAGACCAAAGTTTAGAAAAAATTCTATTTTTTTTTTTCCAGATTTTTTCAAAACCATTTCTAACAGTCCCCCCACATGAATGGAATTTGATGACAACGGAAATGCAACAATATTCAGAATTTGTCAAAAAAGTATAAATCGAAAATTTCTTGCATCAGGATAGGTCGCTTTTGGCCTTAAACCTTCCCTAGTGATAACCTATCGGACTTACTAGCTAACCAATGGACGCGATGCCTTGAATTGTTCAGCCGTTTGTGTAAGCCAAGACAATAGATTTCACACAAAATATTTTCTGGCACATCGTGGTTCTCACGGTTGTGTTCATTTTGGCCTTAAACGCTCCTGGTTGTTCATGAGTGCTTATAGAGAATTTGGCCTCTTCATTATCATAGAACCGGCCCCAGTTTGACACTCATATAGGTGATTCTTATTGTGAGTATCTCTTATACTCGTCTTGACTTTATGCCTAAATCAAGATATAAGTAATCATTAAAAGCTAAGCTTATCCTTAGAGTCATACATCTAACTTAGTTGAGTCATACATAACTTAGTTGTCCCTTTGAACTTAGTTCTTGGATCTTCAGTCATATAAGTAGGGTTACCATTATGATGACTCTTATGTAATAGGCTTTAATCTCATCCCCTTCGATGAACTATACACTTGCTTTTTTATCAAACTTTTTGTTAACGGATCCGCAATATTCTCTTTAGATTTTATATAATCTATTGAGACTATTCCATTTGAGAGCAATTGTCTTACAGTTGTGACAATCCTCACCACTGTTTACTGATAATACCATTGATTATTGCTAAACTGTGACTGAACATGATTAAGTAACTGATTTGACTGACATTCTGAACTAATTGATTGAGTATATTAGTTTAAACGCATTTCTATCTATTTGACTGTTAATTGATCTGTTCATGTTTTAAGTTTGAACTGTAAATTAAATGCCTTATCGGCGGCCAAATCTGAAATTGATTAGTGTTTCATGCTAATTAGAATTTATGTGATTTTATGGTATGTTGAATTAAAATGTGATTTGGAGCGATTAAATTAGATTAAATAATGTTAAATTACATTAGTTTGGCTTATTTACCAAATTGCCACTTAGTGGACAATCCTAGACCATTATTTGTCTACTTCCCTCATGTTTGATATGCCATTCATTTTTTCTAGAGACCAAAACGTGAGAGAGAGCTAGAGAGTTGGGAGTAAGCTTGTGTTCATCAATATTTGCTTGAGAATTAGAAGAATTGAAGAGTAGATTGCATAATTGAGCTTCCATTCTTGAAATTGAAGACCCAAGGTAGGAGAATCATCTTCTTGAACTTGTATTTAAGTTGTATCTTGCATGTTTCATGGAAGTTTGGTGATTAGAATCTAGAATTGGTTCAAAATATTGAATTGAAGCTTAAATCATGCAGGCATGTACATGTTCTAGCATTTTGAGGTTGTTTTCATGGAAATTGCTACATGCATGTCCATATCTTGATTATAGTTCATGAATTCATCATGTTTTTGGAAGTTTTGACTCATTTGTTCTTGTATTAGAAGCTTTGAAGTTGATTAAATTCATGCATGTTGCATGTACATCATATTCTTGAAGTTTTGTTTGGAAATGGGTTCAATTGAACTACCTTTGGGCTTTGATTTTGCAAATTGATCTTTGAAACATGTCATATTATGAGTTTTAAAGCGTTTTCCAGAAAATTAGCCCAAAATGATCGAATTTGATGCTTTAGATGTTGAGTTTCATGCTTGGAGACAAATCTGGAAATTCCAGATTTTGGATCCACGCTCGAGCGGGGAACTCCACACTCGAGCGTACACTCTGAGTTCATACAGTCCACTCGAGCGGGGAAAGTAACGCTCGAGCGTGAAATGCATGTATCCAGTACTTTGCATGTGTTTACAGTCTGCTCGAGCGAGGGAATGCACGCTCGAGCGAAGACTTGTGTCTCACGCTCGAGCAGGGGTCGAGCGCCCGTCGAGTGTGAATTTCATGCATCCAGTACTTTTGCAGTCCGCTTGAGCGAGAAAAGTCACGCTCGAGCGTAGCTCTTTTGTCTGCATGTTCGCTCGAGCGGATAAAGCCACGCTCGAGCGGGACCCCTGTTTTAGCAAAAATTTGAAAACTGTTTTAAAGTGCATCTTTGCATCCTCATTCCATCCTAGGCCTAGTTTAAGGTATCTTAATGAAGATAATGCTATAGAACCACACCGAGTCAAGATAGGGACTAAGTTATTGTTTCCCAAACGTACAACTTAGTGTGTGCTCATCTTGTAACTGTGTAGGGTTGGCATCCGAGGACGCTCACTAGCCTATCTGTAGCTCAGAACTCTGTGAATAACAATGTTGTAAAGATATATTCAATCATGAATATTTTCTGAATGACCAATTGTACTGCTTTCTGAAATGATATTTCTTACTGAATGAATGTTGTCCTATTTGCGAACTGTATTCGTGGCATCCATAGCGATTTACGGTTACTGTACTGTTACTGTTACTGTTATAGAGATCTCTGTCGGTTCTCATGTTGGAACCACTACTGTTTACTGATATGATGGCCATCAACTGACTGTTCAGTCTGTTAAGACCTGCTGTACTGTTTTGCTATGGGATGTACCACATATGACTGCTATGACTGAATGACTGATATACTGTTATAACTGACTGTTTTAAATACTGAAAGGACATTCATTCTTAACCTCTTTACACATATGTCATTCACTGGGCTTTAGCTCACTGTTTATATATATATGTAGGTGTCCAAGCACCGGATCGGAGCTAGGAGCGTTGGGTTTAACTCCCTTTTTGTCAAGCCAACCATTGTGCCTCACTGGGAGGTTCCAAGTTCTTCTAGCTAGGGCTTTTTGGGGTGTTTTAGATTCATCATTTCTGTCTCTGTTTTTGTATAGACTGACTGTACCTGTACTGTACTGTTCTAATAAGGATTAGGTCCTTGTCTTGGATGATTGTATATGTATGTGTATACTGTTTTGGTTCTGAATGTGAATATGTATGAAAAACCTTTTTTTTTTTTTTGCATACAGACTGTCACAGCTCATTGGACTTCTTTTATTACTGTTTTGGCTTCCGCCAGTCCCTGTACTCTGTATTACTGTTATTACTGTTAAGCAGGCCTTCGGTAATCACGGATTACTGGCCGATTACGGTGCTAAACCCATAGGGGCGTGTTTGGGTCGTGACAACAGTATTATGTCGACGATGAATATGTCGTGACTTACCATTATACATATGATTTTGTGCCCTGTCTATTGCAGGTTGACTATCATAATGAATGCAGATAGCTGGCACAGGTTTTGGCCACATTGGAATGTCTTCTAAGAAGTGACGAAGCCATTCTGCTTTTTCTCCTGCTTTGTCTAAAGCAATGAACTCTAAGTCCATTGTGGATCGTGCGATGCATGTTTGTTTCGTGGATTTTTAAGAAACAACAGCGCCTTCCAGAGTAAAGACATATCCACTAGTAGATTTTGAATCTTTAGTATTCAATATCCAATTGGCATCACAATAACCTTCGAGTACTATTGGATATCGAGTAAAGTTTAAACCATGATCACGGGTAAATCTTAGATATCTAAGAACCCGAATGATCGTTTTCTAATAGTCTTCTCCGGGGTTACTAGTGTACCTACTCAAGTTACTAACAACATAAGCTATATCAGGACGAGTACAATTCATTAGTTACATTAGGTTTCCAATGATTTGGGAGTATTTTAACTGAGACACCACATTACCTTTATTTTTCGATAAATAAAGACTAATGTCTATAGGTGTTCTAGCTACATTCATATCATCCTTGATAAATTTATCAAGAATTTTCTCAATATAATGTGATTGAGATAATGCATATTCGTCAAACGTTTTAGTAATTTTCATTCCTAATATTACATTTGCGACTCCCATATCTTTCATATCAAATCTTCTATTCAGCATTTACTTAGTTGATTTGATCATATTTTGACTGCTTCCAATGATAAGCATGTCATTCACATAAAGACAAACTATGACATATCTTTGGTTAGTGTTTTTAACATAGACGTACTTGTCATATTCATTTATCTTAAACCCATTAGTAAGCATAGTATGATCAAATTTTTCATGCCATTACTTTGGCGCTTGTTTTAATCCATAAAGAGATTTTACAAGCCGACAAACTTTCTTTTCTTACCCCGGCACTACAAACCCTTCAGGTTGCTCCATATAGATCTCTTCATTTAGATCACCATTTAAGAAAGCTGTCTTAACATCCATTTGATGTATTTCTAAATTATACAACGCTGCTATAGCAATAAGCATGCGAATGGATGTTATTCTTGTCACAGGGAAATATGTGTCAAAATAGTCCAGACCTTCCTTTTGTCTGTAACCTTTTACAACAAGTTTTGCTTTATACTTGTCTATTGAACCATCTGCTTTCATTTTTCTTTTGAATATCCACTTATATCCAAGAGGTTTAGAACCAGGTGGAAGATCCACCAATTCCCAAGTATGATTTTGCATAATGGATTCAATTTCATTATTAATAGCCTCTTTTCACAAAGGTGCTTCAGGACCTGTCATTGTTTCCTTAAAGCTTTGAGGTTCATTTTCTAACAGGTATGTCAGAAAATCTGGACCAAAAGATTTTGATGTTGTTACTCTCTTACTTCGTCTTGGTTAATCATCAGTTAAATCCTGTTGGTCTAGACCATTACTAGTCTCTTGTGTTTGATTGCCATTAGTCTCTTGACTTTGTGTACAATCATAAGTTCTTTTCTGTGAATTTAATTCATGTCCTTTCTTATAAGGAAAGACATGTTCAAAAAACACAGCATTCCTTGACTCTATAATAGTGTTCACATTTATATCAAGCATTTCTGATTTATAAGTCAGAAACCAATATGTATTACTATTCTGAGTATAACCAATAAACACACAATCCACTATTTTGGTCCTATCTTAGTCTTTTTAGGAACAAAAACTTTAACTTTTGCCAAACACCCCAACACTTTTAAGTATTTGTAGGAAGGCGGTCGACCTTTCCACAATTCATAAGGAGTGTTATTGGTTTTCTTATGGGGTATTCTATTAAGAACATAATTAGTAGACAATATTGCTTCCCTCCACAAGTTCTGCGGTAAGCCTGAACTTAGTAACATGGCATTCATCATTTCTTTAAGGGTTCTATTCTTTCTTTCAGCAATTCCATTTTGCTGTGGAGAATATGGTGCTGTAGTTTGGTGAATAATGTCATGTTGTGCACAAAATTCATTTAATGGTGCATCATATTCACCACCCCTATCACTTCTAACCATTTTAATGGTTTTATCAAGTTGATTTTCAACTTCAGTTTTGTAGAGTTTAAACATTTATAAGACTTCATCTTTACTTATAAGTAAGTATACATAACAATATCTTGTGCAATCATCGATAAATGTTATGAAATACTTTTTGCCTCCTCTAATTTGAACAAATTTAAGATCACATACATTAGTATGAATTAATTCTAAAGGTTCGGTTTCCTTTCAACCGATTTAAATGGAGCCTTAGTTAGTTTCGCTTCTACACAAATCTCACATTTATAATTAGGATCAATTTTAAACTTTGGTATATAATCCAAACCAATTAATCTACGCAAAGTATCAAAATTTACATGTCCTAATCTACCATGCCATAAATTCGACTAAAAAATGTAAGCAAAAGATGTGTTATTCTCATTAATAGCAAGTTTTGGTACAACTGTTATTACATTTAACTTGAAGAGACCATCACTCATGTATTCCTTACCAACATACATACCACTATTTGATAATACAAATTTATCAGACTCAAATACAAGCCTAAAACCATTTTTACTTAACAAAGAGCTAGAAACTAAATTCTTCCGGGTGTCTGGTACATGCAGTACACTGTTGAGGGTAAGTTCGTTCCCTGATGTCATCTTCAAGATCACCTTTCCTTATCCAGCACAGTAGAAGTAGAAGAATTTTCCATGAAAAGTTGTTTACCATTTGCAGTCTCATTGTAAGTAGTGAATATCTTCTTGTCCGCACATATGTGATGAGTTGCCCAGTGTTGACCCACAATTCCTTAGGATTTCCAACCAAATTAGCCTCAGACACCACAGTAGAGAGGTTGATGTCATTTACCCCGTCAGAGATGTAATCTAATTCTGTCACATTGGCTTGATTGATGGTTTTCTTGCTTGTACTTCTGAGATCCTTTTTAGGGCGGCGACAATCAAAAGCTCGATGTCTGGTCTTGCCACAGTTATAGCATTTACCTTTAAACTTTTTATTGCCATTATTGTCGCCTTGTTTAGGACCATCTTCAGTAAACTTCCTCTTTTTGTTATGTGGTTTGTGCACTTATTCAACCACATTAGCCTTGAACTCAATAGGATTTTTACCATTCCTCTTTTCAGCCTTTCGATTATCTTTTTCAATTCTTAGTCTTACAATCAATTCATCCATGGTCATCTCCTTGCGTTTATATTTTAAATAATTTTTGAAATCTTTCCAAGCCGGTGGTAACTTTTTCACCAAAGTAGCGACTGGGAAAGACTCGCTAAGAGACATACCTTCTGAATGAATATCATGCAAAATTATTTGAAAATTTTGAACTTGAGAAATTACCGTTTGGGAGTCTACCATAACGAAGTCCAGAAATTTACCGACAACAAATTTCTTTGTGCCGGCATCCTCTGTCTTGTATTTTTTTTCCAAAGAATCCCATAATTCTTTTGCTATTTTCAGAGGGCTGTAAACATTATATAGCATTTGTCAAGGCCATTGAGGATGTAATTTCTGTACAGGAAATCAGAATGTTTCCAAGCATATACAGCGGCAACAACTTACCGATCACTTTTACCCTCTTTAAGTACTGGAGCCTCTTCACGAAGAAACTAGGCCAGATTTAGAGTTGTAAAATAAAACAACATTTTCTGCTGCCATCTCTTAAACTCAGTACCGTTAAATTTTTTTTGATTTTTCTTCATAATTTATTGGAACTTGAACATGGTTCTGGATAGGGATCGGAGTCTGTGTAACAATTGGAGTACCATTTCCAATTGCAGTTTTAGTTGCAGTAGTTATAATATCTTATTACAAAAATAATAAAAAAAAAACCAAAAAATAAATTAATTCTTTAGTTACTAAGACCAGAAAACAAATTATAACACAAAATAATTTTACTTTTCTTGTTACTAAAACTAGAAAAATAAAATACCACAATAATTTTCTGTAACACAAATTAATATTCTGCAAATGTTAATGACATCAGTATATTACTACTAGTTATTAAAGAAAATAAACAGTATATTACTATTATTTGTATTTTCCAACCAGAATTTCACTTTGTGAAAACTTAGAAAATTAAATACAATAAAGATACAAAAAACTGGATTTGTCTTAAGATTGTTGGACAATTTTCACTATATACCGAATAAATTAAGTTTGTGTACTTAACAACAATCCAAAGAAATAAAGAAAATGAGAGAAAATGTTTGATTACAAAAATTAAATTGATTAATTTATTGAACAAATTGTCTAATCAAGTCCAGTGTTTAACACTGTGTCCTTAAGACAGATTTGTCCTCTCCACGGTGCTTTCAGAATGTGAACGTCTATCTCCCAAGATAAAATGATCAATCAACGAAAAATTATAGCACTAGAAATTTTTCGTACAATGAACACACTTAGTGTATACACCCTTTCTCACAAAACATTAATGGAATTAATGCAGCAAAATGTAGAGATGAATTGCAGCAGACAAGAACGAAAATTGGAGTGAAAACATCAAATGAGGGCTGCCTATTTATAAATGAAGTGGTGGCTGTACAGATTTGAATGAACATGTATGATATCTGTTCGGACAAATCTGGTTTGATTTTCAAACAGATAAAACTGTTTTGGGTTTGAACAGATTCGGATCTATTGGACAGATATGAAACTGTTCATTGGATAAATTTGAATTAATTGTACAAAATTTGAAGAGGTGCAAACAAATTTGAATTCAAAAATTGAAGACAAATTTTATTTTACCAAGAAAAAAATTTAATTCAAATGTTTTTGGCCCCAACCCAATCTCACACCCGTGCCCAAGCGCGCCTGACCGACCGGACGGACAGCGGTGGCGCGCGCGGGGTAATTTTTGGGTCCAATGGGTCTAGCCCATAACCTTTCTCTCTACAAAACTTGGGTACCCCTTGGGGCTTACCCCAAGTTCCAAACTCAAGCCTTATAAACCTATTCAAAATATGCCCACCAAATCAATGTGGGACAAGCCTTAAGGCCTCGTTTGGCAAGTGATTTTTTTAGCCAAAAAGCTAAAAAGTCACTAAAAAAATCAAAAAGCCAACAACCCATACTAAAAAGTCAAAGATTCTTTTTTTTTTTCCTACTTTTTGCACATCTTTTCGTAAAAAATCAAAAAGTCATCCCAAACATACTAATTTTCTTTAGCTCATATTTTAGCCAAATAGCTAAAAAGTTACTAAATTAGCCTGTTCCCAAACGAGGCCTAAACCAAATCTTTAGGAAATTTCACCAAAAATACCGATTCTATGGAGCTCTCTTTGGCTTCAATTTTTCATTTACCCGATAATGGTTTTGAGCAACCAAATATACTACATGAATCACAACGCGGCATAGAACGCGTTACTACTTTGACCCGCCAAATTTGGCGCACGAGTCCCACCTAAAAATTAGACCAAAGTTTAGAATTTTTTTTTTTCAAATTTTTTCAAAACCATTTCTAACAATTGTTTGAGTCGGTTCCAAAGTTGTATTGGAATTGGACTTGAGTGCTCTACATCAACAAGAATTGCAACTTGCAAGACTACACAAGTCCTCAAGCCATTAGAGTAAAACTTTTTATACTGCAGATGAATCATTAAGAGTTTTAGAAAGAGAAGCGACTCAAAAAGTGCTTAAATAGGCTCGCTCCGAAATGTTTTTTTGGTTCGCACTCGAGATATTTTTCGAGCTTGAGTTGGATTCGTCAATTTGGTGAGATATGAATCGGTTTATTGATTGTAAACCTTCAAATCGGGACTTTCACACTTAAATATAGGCTCTAGGAAAATATTTTCCCATTAAAACATATGGAGAGTAAGATGCTCCTTTTTTGGGGAAAAATGCATTTTTGTCCTAAATGCAGAAGGCTTAATTTAGCATATTTTGATTAATCTAACATAAAATTTAATGTTTTGGATATTGTTTCAAATTCTAATTTTTGTTTTTTAAGTAAATAAGGAATTGGGTCGAAAAAAAATTCAAAATATATAAACAAGTCAACAATTAAGCCTTATGAGATATGGGGTTTTTTTTTAGTGTTTTTTTTTTTTTTATAAATAAATAATTTACATGAATTGCAATTGCTAAATAATTCCTTTATTTTTAATTTTTTTGGTAACTATAGTTATGATTTTACCACATTAGGTTAAACCTCATGTGTTTCTCCAAACAAGAGGGAATGCTTCCCTTCCCTACCTGCCTTCATATTGACGTTATTCTTTTTCCCCCAAACTCGTGGGAGTGCATACCTTTGTGTGGACGTTATTTTGATGTGCTTTTTTTTTCTTCCAAAGCAAAAATAGAAAAAAAATCATGTGTTACATACATATACACCAACTTGTAGCATAAACAACATGTTGTGATTCGAAAGTTACAATGATAGAGAGTATATCAAAGCAATGTGATTGGTTAGATGTCCAAATCAAAATCTAGAAGAAGTTGTTGTGGTCACCAACAAGAGAAATGTAATAATACAAAATACTTCTAAATAGCAAAAATCAAAACCCAAAAGTCTTATTTGGTGAAGGTTGATATTTTGGTGGAGTAATATTACACAAATTGAATTTTGATATTGATGTGATTTTTTCTTGGAAAAATTATTTATAAGTTCTATTAGGAAAATTTATGCTACATATGATCTTACTAAAAAACTTTCAATAAGTCCTGTGGAAAGTTTGTTGCCACATTTACCCTCAATATTAGTTGTTAATATCATAAATAATAGTAAAACTATATATAGGAAATTACATGTTACCATAGATCATATTTACATAAACGTAACGTGACAGCTACATAAACGTAACGTGACACCTATGATCTATGGTAACATTCAATTTCCTATCATATTTATATGAAACGTAATGTGACACCAATATAAACCAACAACATTTTCACATTCAATTTAAAAAAATAAAAACTCATTAAGTTTGCGAAACGTAATGTGACACGTTATGTTATATTTATGTAGATGTCACGTTACGTTACGTTTATGTAGATGTCACGTTACATTACGTTTATGTAAGTGTCACGTCACATTACCTTTATATAAGATCTTGTGGAATATATTCCTATCTAAATAGGACTTGAGACTCTGTTCATGTAAGATCTTGTGGAATATATTCCTATCTAAATAAGACTTGAGACTCTATAAGAAATTACACAGGACTTAGCCTACCATAAGTGTCTAAAAATGGACTTATAAATAAGTCTCTCTTTTTTCTAATGTTCTTTTTAATTTATAATTATAATGATTTAATAATAAAAATATTAGTATTACATTATTTTAGATGAGACTTTTATATAAAAATTTAATTTTATTAATAAATGCTAATTTAGGACACACTAAAAAGTTAAAAGATAAAATACAAGATATTTTTCATTAATTTCAAAATAAATGTGCACCTATTATGGGGGGGATTAATAATTAATTCATTCAAGGTTTATTATATTTTTGTAAGTAACGGTTAATTCATTGAATCAAAAATGCACCTATTATGGGGGGATTAATAATTAATTCATTCAAGATTTATTTGGTTTGTGTTTCTGAAAAAAATTTCAGAAATTTTCTCTACAAACAAATTTCAGAAATTTTCTCTACCAAACAAATTTTCTCAAAAAAATTTCCCAAAACACACAAACCAAACAAGTTTTCCAAACAAATCTCTCTCACACACACATCAAATCAATCACTTTTTCCAAAACTCTCTCTCAAAACAATTTTCCAAAACAAATTTCCCAAAAAACCAAACCAAATATATTTTCATACTTTTTATCTCTAAAACACATCTCTCAAACACAAACCAAACATACCCATTATATTTTTGTAAGTAACGGTTAATTCATTGAATCAAAAATCACGAGTGGTAGAAGATTATTCAACTCATTCATTGCACCCTTCAATTAATAACACCAATAACTATCACAATCAAAACCGCGTGGAGACTCTTTTGTAAACAAAATCAAAAAAAAAAAATACAAAATCTGAAGAATAATTCCCAAATCAAATCAACCACGTTTCTTTCCATATAGTTCACAATCACGTGCTTCAATCTTCGCCACCAATATCAAGATCTTATATATATATACCAATCCCCAAAACAGAGTTAGTTGTGACAGAGTGAGACCACAAGCAAAGCAAAACCCAGAATTCAATCTTACTTTCGCTCCCATGGAGTGGGTTCGAGGCGATTTACTCGGCCATGGAAGCTTCGGAACAGTGAATTTAGGAATACCCAAGAGTCAGAGCCTTCAATTTCCTCCATTAATGGCCGTGAAAACTTGTGGGTATTCACACTCTGCTTTGCTCGATCATGAAAAATCGATTCTACAACAACTCCAAGATTGCCCACAGATTATCCAGTGTTTCGGAGGAGATTTCAGCTTCGAAAACGGCGAGAAATTGTACAATCTGTTCTTAGAATACGCTATGGGTGGTTCTTTGGCTGACAAGCTCAAGAACTCCGGTCACCGGAGCTTGCCGGAATCCGAAGTCCGGCGACACACAGAGTCGATTCTAAAGGGTCTTCAATGTATTCACGAGAATGGGTTTGTTCACTGTGATCTCAAGCTTCAAAACGTTCTTCTATGTCAAAACGATGTCGCGAAGATCGCCGATTTTGGTTTGGCGAAGAAATCGGGAGAGAAGATCGTGGGTTTTGAGTTGAGAGGTACGCCGATGTATATGCCGCCGGAGACAGTGGTGGCCGGAGAGCAGGAGGCGGCTGCGGACGTATGGGCTTTGGGGTGTTTGGTGGCGGAGATGGTGGCCGGAACGCCGCCGTGGCGGTGCTCGGCGGAGGGGAATGTGTGTGGGCTGCTGATGAGGATTGGGTTTGGGGAGGAGGTACCGGAGATTCCCGGAAAGTTGTCGGAAGAAGGAAAAGATTTTCTCGGAAAGTGCTTCGTGAAGGACCCTAGAAAGAGATGGACGGCTGAGATGCTTCTAAACCATCCATTCGTCGTTGATCACGGTGATGATCATGATCATGACAATACCAGAGTAGTAGCATTGGAAGAGACATGCGACGCTACTTCATCATCTTCGTACTCGCCGAGAGGACCGTTCGATTTTCTTGATTCGGAGTTGGTTCAGTCGTCTTGTTCATTTATTACGCCTTTGCCATCGCCGGAATATTCGCCGGCCGAGAGGCTGCGGAGGTTGGTGACGGAGGAGAGACCGGATTGGTCTGTTACGGACAGTTGGGTCACCGTAAGGTAGTTCAGTTAGATTAGGATTCGAAGATTTTTAATTTTTAATTTTAATTAGAGGGGGTTGTCTATAATATGATTATTCTGAGGTAGTTGTAAATGAGATTTTTTTTTTTTCCTTTTTTTTTTTTTTTTGCCCGGGGGGGGGGGGGGGGGGGGTGTTTGACATCATTGAAAGGGTTGTTCTAATTGGGAGCTGAGAGATCAGAATTTCAGATTGTACAGGTTTTTAATTTTTTTTTTTATTTTATTTTTTGAAGAAGTAATTGAAAGAGTTCTTTCTTTTTTATGGGGAAAGTGGAAGTTGCAACTTGCAAGAAGGCATGTGGTGTTTGGATTTGTTGTAGATATTTCACCCAGATTCTGTTTCTTTGTTTCCAAGTTTATATGATTTTTTCTTTTTTCATTAAAAGAATGAGAATTATCATCGATCCTGACAAGCAAAGCAAGGCTACCAAAGGATAATATGGGGAAATTTTAGCTGTGTTTGGAAGGGTTTTAGAACTTTAATTCCACTCTTTGATTTGCTTATGGTGTTTGTTTGTAGTTTTAAAAATTAATTTCACGTTCATTTTTTAAAACTTAGTCGCAGGTGGAAAAATTTAGATTAATCGGTTGTTCCACCAGACGTCCTATCGGTCGTCCTGCCGAATGACCGAAACAGTAATTTTTTTTTTTGGCAATTGACACATGTTAATTTTTATATATTCAACAAAAAAATATTTTTCGAATTTTTTAAATAAAATTTTGAGTTGTGAGTTTGATTATGAGTTGTAAATTTTTATATCAAATATCATATGTCACATCAAAAATTTTCTACCCAATTCAAAACTCTTTTCAAAACTCATTTACCAAACAAATTTTTCATACTCAAATTATAATTTCAAAACTCACAAACTCAAATCCTATTATCAAATTATAATTAGAAAGTTTTACCAAACACAACCTTTAATTTTTTAGAGTTGGTTTTAACAAGGGTGGTCCTAATAGCGGAATTTTTATTTTTTATTTTTACATTCCCCATAACCCCTTTCATCTTATCACTGATCTCTCCATTTCCCTTACAATCCTATTTTTTCAAACCTTAATTCTACCCTACCCCCAACCACCGATTTGGGTCGTTCCTACTGTTACGTGTGATCACCAATCCCAACCCCTTTCACACAATATGGTGCTTTGAGAAAATAATAAAAAGTTGTTTCTTTTTATACTTTTTTTAATTTTTTTTCCTAAAAAAATAAGGAAGTGGTGTAACTCAAAAAAATCAAAAAACTAAAAAAAAGCTAAAAGGATAATCTTTCCCAGTTGTCCCAATATACATATATATACATATTTTATTACAATCCTATCTTTTACCTTAACCGTAATATCCCTCCCACCCTAGTCACCAACCATCACCACTATATTCAATCGTCACCTTTAGCCCCACCTCTATCCACAACCTCTTCCCAACCCCTTATGCCACCCCTGAATTTTCTCTAACCTCTATTGTCACCCCTTCCACACTCTCTTAATCCCTCATTCATGTGACCTCAACCTTTGCGATCCTCGACCACCTCATGACTCACCACCACCACTATCGTGACCACCCACTCTTATGACCCCCTGTTTCCTTTTTCACCCCTTTTTCTTTATCTCTCTTTTAGTAGTGTCCAAGAAGCTAAGGAAAGTTGGGGCGATGGTAGTAAAATAAGGGGTGTGGTGCGGTGGGATAGGATTGAGGTGGGTTGTAGCGGTGAGATGAGATTGCAGAGAGGAAAGAATAGGTTGAGGGTGGAGAGGAGATGCAAGAGAGGCTAGGAGTGGCGGGTAAGGGTTGGGAGGTGGTTGCTAGAGGTAAGGAGGGGCTAGGAGTGAGTAGTAGAGGTGGTGATTATGAGTGAGTGGAATTAGGGTTAGGGTTTGGGTTTGGGTTTGGGTTTGTAGAATTGAGAGTTAATTTTGGTACTAAATGAGATGGCCAAAGAATTTTTACAAAATTTAAAATTAATTAGTAGGAGGCCAAAGCGATGGGGGTCCAAAAAAATTAGTATTAGCATCACCCTGTTAATAATTTGCAACTTAAGAAATCCAAAGATGCTAGAATTGAGATCTTCTATATGATTATCCATAAAAAAATTATTACCCAATAAAATATTTGCTTTACGATTAATTTAACAACCTAACTTTAGAGTACCTACCAATATCACAATCTGTGTGATGACGAGGGAATATTACTACTGAATTTGAGAGTACCTAATTAAGGCTGCTACTACAAATATCAAAATCTATGTGATGACATCGAATATTAGATTGTATTTAGATCATAAATTTTAATATCACGGATATTATTAAAAAAAATTGTCACCAAAGCACAAATTTGGCGGGGCTCATCTCACTTTAAAAATTAAAAAAGAAATCATGATATGAACAACAAAATTACTACTATGTAACAATTTAATTAACCAAACACATTCAAATATTTTTTATTTACTTATAGAAACTATGAAAAGCTCAGCAAAAAAGATTTATAACTTAATTTAAAACTTTTAAGCTAATAATCTAAAAAATTATAATTATAAAATTTAACTTGTATGTGATATTATCTAACTTTTCAATAATACTATTTTTTCAAGTTATTTAAATAATTTTTGTCTTAAAAGATGAGGAGTCCTACTGTGCCCTCATGGATAAATTTAATTCATGAATATTAATGAATTATATCTATTATATTCAATTATTTTTAGAGCTAAAATTCTTTATGAACTATGAAATCATTAATTATTGTATAAAATATGCAAAACTCTATTCACAATGACTTTAAAAACTCTATGAAACTTAGTACATATGTTAATTCATGCTTATAAATTAAAAAACCACCAAAAAATATATTTCGGTTTATGGATTCTTTGTTGATTTCCTATAGTTGGGAGCAGAGAGATTGTCATTGGACCATGGTTACGATCTTAGGGTGAGTTTGGGAAGTGGGTTGGCTTTTTGGCTTTTTGACTTTTTGACTTTTTTAGTTATTTTAGCCTGGGCTTAAAAGCTTGGTTTGAGAAGGGCTTTTGGCTTTTTGGCTTTTTTGAGTTTTTTTGTGAGAGAAGAGTGTAATGATTATGGGTTGGATGTGATGTTTTGTTTTTTTTTAGACTAAAATAGCCTGTTTTGTATTTTGTGACTATTTTAGCCCCAACCCACTTGACAAACGGGGCCTAATATTATGATTCCAATTTGCCCAAACAATTTGAATTATACTAAGATCTAAAACTTATTAAAATATTAAAATAGTTACGATCTTAATCACAGAATTGTATAGAATTGCAATATTTTACCTATTCTACTTATTTCTTTTAGAACAAATTACACTAACAGTCCTTATAGTTTGAGACTCGTGTCACTTTGGTCATTGACTTTTCAATTGTAACACATTTGACCCTGAATTTTGAATCTTGTTTCAAATAAGAACAATTGAAGATACCATTGTTTAATTTCAAGGGCAAAATCGTCAATTTAATAAAATATAAACTAATTTGATAAAAATAAATGTCAAAAAAATATTTTAAATTTTTAAAAAATTATTTTTATCCACTAATGACAAAATTATGTAAAATTGATAAAAATAAATAAAAAATTACATGATTAATTTTTACATGATCATTATCCAAACATATAATAAAATTACTTTGGTAAAAAAATAAATAAATGTCTAAAAGATTTATTAGATTTACATAATTTTATTTTTAGTGAGTAAAAATAATTTTTAAAAATTCAAAAATATTTGTTTGACATTTATTTTGTCAAATTAGCTTATATTTTATCAAATTGATGATTTTACCTTTGAAAAATCTAATGATATCTTCAATTGTCCTTATTTGGAACAAGATTCAAAATTCATGGTCAAATGTCTCACAATTGAAAAGTCAAGGACCAAAGTGACACAAGCCCCAAACTATAGGGACTATTACACTATGTTTGGGAACCTAGGAGAGAAAATAAAAGAAATGATTACTTAAGTACTAAGAGAAAAGAAAAGAAAAGAAATGATTGTAACTTCCCTACTTTTTATTTGGATAAGGAATAAATAAAAGAAAAGAAATGATTGTAATTTCTCTCATTCTTGTTTGGTTAGATTTCATTAAGAGAAAAGAAAAGAAATTATTTTATGTTATATTATCAAAATAACCTTTTTATATTTTCAATCATTTTATTTCTTTTATTTTTATAGGGACAAAATTGATATTATGAAAATAGTGGTTTCTTTTCTCTCCCAATCTCTTCACTTTTGGGAAGATTATCTCTTCACTTTTGGGAAGATTGAAAATGAGACAGAGAAATAAATTTCTCTCAATTTCTTCCCATTTCTCTCTACTTAGGTTATCCAAACAAATGAGAGAAATACAAATCACTCCATTTTTTTTCTTTTCTCTCTAAATCACTCAATCCAAACATAGTGTTAGTGTAATTCACCCTTTTTTTAAGTGTGTGCATGTATAAAAATTTTGACTACAAGCCCCATTTCAAAGTCTCTCCTCGTATAAAGAATGTGAAAAGTAGCTTCGGAGGAAGAGTATCTAAAATCAAAGCTACTGAATTCAATTTATTATTTGAATCAAATTGATTGGTAAGAAAATTGAAAATTTGAATTACCTCTAATATTAATATTAATATTAATAAATATTATTAGCAAATGCTACACAACAATTTATGTTAATATAGAAGATGTGCTATATCAAAGTTTTATCATTTCTAGGATTTTAATAATTTTTTTAACATACATCATCATTATTGATAATTTTTCATTTCATATTGAAAGTATTATCTTATAAGTTTTACTCATTCGCAACTGTAAATCTGTCAGCTACTTCAGTAGTTGTGGAAGAACTCAAAGCAAACATTTTTATTATTGTAATCATTATTATTATTTAAACTACATATCAAGAAAGAAGATTATTTATTTGACAATAAGAAAAACATATAAACTAAACGCGTATTAAATACTGACTGTTTGAAGAAGCTCCTCCAACAGCACTTCAATCACTAATGCCCTCCCATTAGGCATGCAAAATCTGTCGTTACCCTTGTCTGTACATCCTCACTGCAACTCGCCAACAGGCGCCTCGTTGAGCCATAGGAAGTGGATGAAGTCGTACAACTTTGCACTTACACTGACCTGCTCGGGATAGGAATTGTATATCTTAGTACTTGCAGATAACGAAACATATACAAAGGAAAATGTTTTAATTTGCAGAGTCGGGCAATCAAGAGATGTATTTGTACAACACCTTGTAAGGAGTCGGATTCAATCTCCTCATGTGGTCAGACCGCATTAGTTCCAGTTGTTTAATACAACGATCCCTAATGTCCTTGAGCGGTGGAAGTTCTTCTCTTGCTTTGTCTTCAAGAAGCAAAAAACAAAGTTCAGACATTGTAAGCAAAATTTAAAATCTTTCACAAACTGTATACACAAAGGTCTTAATTATTTATTGCTAAGAAATGCTAAAGAAATTTCTGATCTTCCAATAAAATATTGAAAGTTATGTAGTCCACCTATTACTGCAAAACCTAATTCTCAATCACAGAAGAAAAACCTTTTTCAAACACGACTTTCTTTTCATTTAACTTCAACAATGTATAGATGTGGAAGATAACAAGGACGTTGAGATTGATAAATAAAAGGCTAAAACTGGTTTTTAAATGACTCACATGAATGAACAAAACAAAGCACTGTAAATAGTAATTTTCAATGTAGAAACACAGAAATTAATATAAACACTCAAAATTATGCATTGACAAGCTGGCTATATTTGAAGATCAAAGTTACGTATCTACAAATTCTCACCTGTGCTGCCAGGCCAGAAACACTTTAGAAGCTCCTCAACACGTTGCGGCACCACATATGCTCGCTTTGATTCACTAAATGGGTGACGACATAAAATTCGTTCTGATACCTACACACAATTTGCTTTGATTCAAACTGGGTAAACAACACAGACTGACTTCATTAAATGGGTGACGACACATCACTTTGATTCATTATAAGAAAATAGTTCCAGTAGCGAATAAGTAACATGAACCTGTATGTAGTATTCTTATCATGTTTTAACTTTTGATGCATATAGTTATACTTAAAAATTTTAGTTTTAGTACACAAAATAACTCGAACTTTCGAAGGTGGATGAATAAAAACTGGCAGTTTCTCAGGAACTGAAATTAATTATGTTCTTCATTAACAAATGTTTAGATATTTCATTCTAATATAGTGATTCAGAAAGTAGATTGCATGGGGAAATATGGAATTTTATGGCAGGATAGATGATAAAGTATGAAATTTAATGTGCTACATTAAATTCATCAGATTTCTTGAATCTATTGCGAACATGTCACATAATTGCACAGAAGAGAAAAGGATAAGAACAAAGAGATTAATAGGAACAAAGCATGCAGGTGAACTACCTTCGGAGGTGGTTCATTTTCGCCCGTCATTATATCTACAAGTGGGTAGCCTTCTTTCCCGTACAATCGGAAACACCGTTTTCTACAAGGAATAGAGACCTAAAACCACAAGGTCAACCTTCATAATATAAAACCATAAGGCCACCAAAATATTTAACGGCATGAGCAAACCTTTGAAACATCCTCAGAAAGTTTGATACGAGGCTGATTATTTATTTCGACAAGCTTGAAAACACAACCTAAAGCAGCTTGAGCATAACATGTAACAAGATAAGTTCCAATTCCGAATGCATCAACTTCATGCCCCTGTGGAGGAAAAAAATCACTCAATACAAATATTTAGGTCCATAAATAAAGTTATCTTCTCTTTTTCTTTCTTTCTGTAATAAATGAAATCTTCAACATTGTTTAATATAAAATTTGACAATCAATAAATAGAAAATGGAACTATGATGGCAATATTGAATTAGAGATATACTTACCTGTTTGTTTAAAGCATCTAAAGTTTCCTCATTGAGGTCATTACTAGCAGTAATACTCATCTTTCCAAAATCTGGCACTCTGAGTTCCTTTTCAATAGTGTGAAAGAATTTGCGGGCTTCACAAGATAAATACGCAAGGTCACCAGAGTCTAACCTAATGCCTACTGCTTTGTACCTGCACATTATGTCAGCTGGGCAATGAAGTTTAAAACTCATAAAAACAAAACAAAAAAGAAAAAGCATTTGTCTTATATAAGCAGATAATAGGAAATATAATGAGGCAAATAGTAAGGATAACATAAAGACACACCTAAACTCTCGGAGAAAAATGACAACACAAAGCAGCACTGAGGCTTATAGACAACTTGTAAAATACCGATGGACATCATACTCGCAAGAGCATTATTATATCATGGGCTTTTGTAAAGTCTACCATTTGTACACGTGGTAGGTTTTGCAAAATTGTGCACATGCCAACACATTCATTTTTTCACATCCAATCAGATTTTTATAAAATAAACTGATAACATTATGAAGATTGCATATATTAGTTTGCATTGGTATCTAGCACATTGTTATTATTCTTGTATTAATTCTTCTAGACATATGTACAAAGTCACTCAAATTATGTGATCTATTGAAGATTTTCCACAGGGAGTGGGAAAGTGAAATACATTTCATTTGAACAAGACATTCAAACTTCACAAAAGACGTTAGCAACTTATCTGATGTATGAAGGAATTGCCACCATAAGGTAAAACATTTGCATTCAAGTCCAATAAAATATTTTCCATAATATGTTTTACTTTTTATAAGTAATAAGGCCCTGATAGTTTAACAATAGTTAATTGGTAACCTTATATATTAAACTATACCTCCCATTCAATATCACTATCGCACTAATCACCACCATGATCACTATATTGTAAGTGTGTAAAGGCAACCATTTGGTCTTGGTAAAGAAGATTGTTATTTGGGGAAGAAAAAATCCACATGTCAAACTAAATTGAAGAGGGAGGATACCACAAAAAAGAAGAGAAAGGTTGATAAATGGAAAACTTTGGTCATCATAGTGAAACCACGTTCACACAGAGAAACAATCATAGTAAGCAAAGATGTATATACACTTGTAAACCTTTTGGACATACCCCAAATCATTGAGTGCCAGAGCAACCGCACAGAAATTAGGAATTCCACTTCTCATAACCTGGTAAAATGAACGCAATTTTGTTATAGTTGGGAAACCAAAGATTGATTGACACAATGGTAGATGTACTGATATGAAAGTAAGACAGTATGGCTTGCACAAGAGTGAAGTAGTAACCATGCTCGTGAATAACCAAAACGAAGCAATATCACCTGACTTCAAATGCGAAGCAACATAAAGCACATTTAACCGGGAAAAAGTAAAATCTACTACTAAAAGTATGACCACAAGTTACGATGTGAGCAATTGGTTGCTAGCAGATTATGAGACGCAAATATCAAGATCATATTGTAAATGCCAAAATTCAAGGGTTATTTTTTGAAGACCACAAGTTACGGGAATTTTTTCCCTTTTTTTCATAAAGGAAAATTGCATTAGATAAGAAAGAAGAGAGAACCAAGAACACAGGAGGTATACAAAAAGGCAAAGAAAGCCAAAGATATCAACAAATTGGAAAATGACAATTATGTCCCATAATTAGCATCCCCTAAAAGCACCCAAGGAAGAAAAGGACACTAAGAGCAAGAACTAAGAAGAGTGTCTTCCATCTTTATAGTTGCTTCATAGATCTGTAACAAATTCAAAATATGGTACCCATGGCTTATCTAGGCAACCTTAAAGATTAAAACTATTCAAGTTAACAAAGTATCTTGGGAGGAATGGGCATTTTAAGGAAACAACCCCACATGACCAGAACTCGCTAAATGATGAAGACCCTGATTTAAGTAGCAGATCTCTAGAGTTTAATGAATCAATCTAAGAGAGATTGAAATTTGAAAATGAATTTACAATCTTTTGCACCCTATCTAACAGCCCTTTAGATATAAAACAAACTGAAAATAATGATTAGGTAAAAAAAAATTGTTGGTCAATCATCTTGTAAAACATGTTTTGTCTAATATGATAAAATCATCTGTTTGGTTATAAACAACAGAGATAAACAAAAAAGCCCGGTTAGATGAAAGATTATACCACATGATACAAGGTTAATCTAACAAGCTCATACTTACATCATATGTGTCTACAAGAGCTAGAAAACTGTTGGGGAATGCTAGGGCATATGAGGTGAAGGCTGCTAACTCGCTCTGATTCGTCTCACCAAAAATGCCATGTAATGAATGTGATCGCTGAAAAGCATCCACAAACAGAACAATTCAAAAATCAAACATGTAAAGATAAGAAAACACATACAACACTAAAAAGCCTATTGCAGAGGCCAAAAAGCCATCCTAAAATTCAAAACAGAAAGAAAGAAAGAAAGGTATAAAGTATCAACATAAATTGATCATATTTGTATTCAATGCACTAAAATGCATGCCTACCTGAAATTGCAAGAGAAGAGGGGTATGATGATATAGAGCATTGAAAGAAGAAGAGGGGTCTTATCAAAAAATAAGAAGAGAGGTAAATCTGAAACTTTATATGGAGCATGCTTTGCACATTATATAATTACTGCTTAGGGTCAATTTAATAATAATAATAAAAAAGGTCATACCCAGTGCACAAGGCTCCTTACAGCAGGGTCTGAGAAAGGCAGTAGGTAGGCAGCCTTGCGCCCACTTTTTGCAGAGAAGCCAATTCCTGCGATTTGAGTCTTATTTTATGTATTTTGTAGGTTAGAATGTTGTTACACAGATTTATAGGTTCAAGCAATGTTTTTGGGTATTTTAGAAGGTCTAGAATACTCTAATTAGAAAAAGTTTATTAGTTTCCTATTTGTGAGTTAAAGTTCTTATACAAAACGGAGAATTCTAACAACCTATAAATATGCCTGTGGTTTTGCTTTTCAATAGAGAATTGAGTTAATGAGAATTTAATTCTTCCTTTTTATAATGTTCATGCCCCCCCAAAAAGTGCACTTTTCAACCCCAAAAACCCCATCCAATCAAGCTTAAATCAAACCTAACACCTTCCCCTACCTACTAGCCTTCAATTCAACTACTGAAACCCTAAAATACTCAGTGTTAAAGCCTTCAAATAGCCTCAGTTAAGAAAATCCAGCAACCTGTCACTTTTATAACCAAACAATTTTAGCTCTTAAAACCCTATCCTTCGAATCTATTCCTACCCCTGAACCCACCAAAAATCCAATTGTAAGCGTCATTAGGCCAAATTTACAAAATAGTCCTACATCAGATGAAATAAATCTTGCACAAGCATGGTAGATGGAACTTTTCAGAAATTGGAATGGTATGTGATGTGGAGATATCCATGGGTGAATATCTTAGAACATATATGAACAGACATGATTACATTCATGAATACTCCAATGCACTAGAAAATGGTCAATTGGCATGAGAAACACGAGTTGGAGAACAGAACTCAAAGTTGACAGGGTTACATGTAATTTGGCATTCATACTATCTACTTTTTCTGCACAAGAGCTATTCTAAAACAAACTATAATTACATGAAGTCATTGCAGTGTGTTATCATACAAGATGAAAATTCTCATTTTCATGCTGTCATGTGTGAATGTTCACAGCGCTTAGGTCCATTGGTCCAAAATTACTGTGCATGATTATCATAGTTTGCATTCCACATGAAAAAACATATTACGCATCTTGCATAAATTCATCATGCGCAACAAGGTTTCTTCAGTCTGCTAACTCACATTTGAAGTGGATATGCAGAAGGGTAGTCTCAAAAGCAGAAAAGTAACCCAGAACCATATGAACAGAATGAAAAAGGACAAGCAGAAATATCTTAAGCTCAAAAACACACAGTAACTCAAATCATATTAAGGCCTCGTTTGGCATGCTTCTGTTTTAGCCAATTAGCCAAAAAGTTACTAAATTAGCCAATTAGCCAATTAGCCATACCAAAAAGTCAACAATTACGGCTTCTCTCTACTTTTTGCACAGCTTTTCGTAATTAGCCAAAAAGTCATCCCAAACATACAAGTTTTTTTTACCTACCTTTTTAGCCAATTAGCCAAAAAGTTACTAAATTAGCCTGTTCCCAAACGAGGCCTAACTTGTGTCTTCAGCTGAAGATAAAATATTACATGAATATTGTAGGAAATTAATGTATTGATATTATTGATAGATATTGATTGATATCTAATGTTCTTACAAGAGCTCTCTTTTATAGAGAGAAATGGGATACAATGGAGCCATAATGGAGCACTATACCATAATGGATCACTAACTATATCACTAACTATATGGGGCACTAACTATAGCACTAACTAATGGAGCACTAACTAATGTGGAGTAGGTGGAGTATTTGTAGGTGGAGTAGGTAGAAATTGTAGGTGGAGTAGGTAGAATTTGTTACATAGAAATTGTTACATTCAATAGCCCCCCTCAAACTCAAGGGGGTTAGGAACTAACCAACTTGAGTTTGGAGAGAGTAACAAAACAGGAAAAAATAATCTGACAAATAAAATAAAAGTGGATAGGAGACACTGTATGGTCGTGTCAGACCGTTATAGAAGACCGTATGGTTATGGCAGACCGATGTAGAAGACAGTTTATGGGGTCATGGCGGACCGTTGTAGAGGATAGTTTATGGGGTCATATTGGACCGATGTAGAAAACAGTTTACGGGGTCATGTCGGACCGTTGTAGAAAACAGTTTACGGGGTCATGTCGGACCGTTGTAGAAGACACTATATGGCTGTGTCGAACCGTTGTAGCAGATAACCGAAATCAATGTCGGGACAGTTTATCGAGTCTTGTCGGACCCATATAGGAGCTAACCGGAATCAATGTCGGGACAGTTTACCGAGTCTTGTCGGACCTTTAAAGGAGCTAACCGGAATCAATGTCGGGACAGTTTACAGAGTCTTGTCGGACCCATATAGAAGCTAACCGGAATCAAAGTCGGGACAGTTTACAGAGTCTTGTTGGACCCATATAGGAGCTAACCTCAAAAGGCGTGCCCAATCTTATCAAAAGGCGTGCCATCAAAAGACGTGCCATCAAAAGATGTGCCCGACAGCCATCAAAAGGCGCGCCGATTTGTCGTCTGGCGTTGAGAGGCGCGTAAGGCGCACGCCTTGCCTATTTAAACCAAGGTGAGGCTGCCGCTGATGCATAACAAACCAGCTGAAAAACTTCTGAAAAAAGACTCTTCATTCTCTGAGAGCTGTTATCTCTGAAACACTCTCCAACCAACTCTGAATATGGCCTCTTCTTCCCGTTCAGCTACCCAGAACATAGCCTCTTCGTCCCGTGGTCTCACTCTCTTTCCCGACCTCAACGAGTCCACAAGAGAGATGGCCGGGGCAGGTGCCCTTGAACCGCAACCAAGCGCCCCTGGACCAAGCGCCCCTGGTTTTGCGCCTTTGAACTTTCCGATGCTGTCTGTGGAGCAAAGAATGGCTGCACAATCGGATATTGAGGCGAATTATTACACACTGAAGTCATGTGTTGAGACCATGACTGCGGTCTCAAACCTGTTGCACCGGCTTCAGAGTAGGACAAATGAGGTGCAGCAGTTAAACGCCCAACTGGCTCTGCTCCAGGGCATGTATAAGGTTGCCCGAGCAGAGATATGTGGGCTGAAGGCAGAGAACAAGGAACTGAAGCGGAAGGCCACCGTGATGCTCAGATTTGGAGGGCCGCCATATGTGACGGTTGAGGAGCAACGGGAAGTTAACGTGCTCGGCGGCGTGGGAAATACGGAGGCAGCACCGGCAAGGGAGGCCCAAGACAAAGGCAAAAAGAAAAGAACAGCTGAAGAGACGAAAAAATAAGGCTGGTTTTGGTTGTAGTGGTTGTGGGTTGTGATTGATTTGTTTTTGTGAGGTTTTTATTTTTTTAATTTTTTTTTGTTTGTGGAGAACTGTGATCGGGGTTGATCCCGGATATGAATAAAACAAAGTGGTGGTGCAAATTTGTTTGGAATTTTGTGTTTTTTTTTTTTTTTTTTTTTTTTTTTGCTTTGGTTAAAAAAATTGGGAATATGGGTTTTGATTGCTGTGGGTCGGTCACGGGAAGGGATGGAAAGGGAGCATTTTTGGTTGGTGTAAAAGTTGACATAGTGGAGGTTATATGAGATAGTGGGTGTAAAGTGAGAGAGAGAACTGAAAAAATAGGAGCCAAAGTTCGTGGTTTGCGGGGATCCCATATTCTTAGGATAGGATCAGAGCCACCAGCAGCAATAAGGGCAGAACTTTCACCTCCAACATCAAGGCAGTTGATGACCTTCCCACAGAACATGTTCAGCGAATCTTTGCCAGTTTCAACATCCCATCTTCTAATTGAGTGATCCCATGATGCAGAATAAATTGTTTCATGCTGCGGCCAAACCACAGAAGACACACATTGTGTATGACCCACAAGTGTAGAGACAGCCTCTCCCTCTGATTGAGATTCCTCATCTTCACTGTCCATTTTTCTCTTCTTAATTGACACACTGTCACCTCCTTTGAGAACATCACCTACTGGAAAATGCTTCAGTAATTGGTGAAGGGCACGTGACGCATTCTTCTTACCTTCTGAAGTTCCTCCCCCCATTACTCTAGTCAAAGCAGAAACAACATCTTCTGCCAGTGCTTCTACAGCAATCTGGGGATCAGACAGAAGATTGGCCAATGCTGCCACTGCAGTCTCGGCAGCATCAATGGAAGAAGTTTTTGCCAATTTGACCAGAGGCTTGACATCTCCTTCTGCAATGTATGACATTTTGTTGCTAGATTTTGTCTTGGTTGGACGGGACAAAGCACCCAAGGCGCGAGCTGACTGTGCCGCAATAACTTCAGTGTTGCTGGTCAAAAGCTTCATGCATGGATTCAAGACTTCGTCAGTTGCAAAACTGTCACAAATATCTTGTCTGGTGCTGAATAGATCAGCTAGGACAGAAGCTGCATGCTCTTGGGTTTCTTCATTAGAGGAACTGAGAACCAGGACAAGTGACCTCAGTCCTTTATTAACTGCAGCTCCGTTCTGCACAAGATCACTTTGTGATGCCATAGTGAGTACATGACCCAAAACTTTAATTACGTGGGCCTTTGAGCATGGAGAATCTCCCAGGAGCAAAGCTAGCAACTGATTAATGGTAGCAGGATCAGCTCTTTGAATAAGCTTTGTTAGTGCTTTAGCTGAGGCTTCCTGACCCTTTGGTCCACCACTATTTAGAAGCCATAAGAATGCCGGAACGGCTCCAGCACTTTCAACACAGGCACGAATATCCTCACTGTGACAGCACATGCATTCTCACAGAAGCTGTCAGGTCTTCCCCTGGATACTGTGTTCCAGCCACTGCTCAAGGATAATCTTGTCTGTCTCACTTTCAGCAAGTATGTTGCCGCCGTTGATGGCGAAGAACTCGAAGCTATGTTTAGCAAATTCCAGCGGGCAGCGAAGGCAAAGGTGGGCGGCTGCCCGCCGGTGAAAAATAAATACAGGCCTAAATCTTATAGCTCTAATACCATGTAGGAAATTAATGTATTGATATTATTGATAGATATTGATTGATATCTAATGTTCTTACAAGAGCTCTCTTTTATAGAGAGAAATGGGATACAATGGAGCCATAATGGAGCACTATACCATAATGGATCACTAACTATAGCACTAACTAATGTGGAGTAGGTGGAGTATTTGTAGGTGGAGTAGGTAGAAATTGTAGGTGGAGTAGGTAGAATTTGTTACATAGAAATTGTTACATTCAATAAATATTAAAGAATAGTGAGAACAATAATTGCTGGACAATCCAAACATTAGTGAATCTAGGAGGGAACAAGAAATTAATTGAACAGTTGGGTAAAATCAGGGCACCTTTATTTTGCTTAGCCATGTCTGTGCTAGACTAACGAAATCCTCACAAGTACTTGAACCATCATGGCTTTTAAGTGATTTCTCCACAATCTCATCAGGGCTCTGCAAATCACTGAATCAATCAGATAAAAATAAACTCATGCAACAGAGAGTAAAAAACTCATGCAACAGGGAGTATGTACCCCAATAGAGTGATAAAGACGGGAATTGTTGTTCCCGTTTTCTCTAAATTGTTGAAAATATGATGTCCTATATGTAGAAATACAACAATGACACATTTGGAAAATGACTAATTGAACTACATAATAGAAAGCAGGAAAATTTAAGCATGACTTGCATCATGGTGGCATACACACTGAAGTTCACATGAAAAAAAATAAAGGAAAAAAGAAGAAGACCAAACATTTGATAACATAAGAGGAAAAATGCAAATCAAGATGTAAACACTGACACAAACAACTCAATCTTTCGACAATTTCATGCCTCCTTGTAGCTGCTGAATATCGTAAATATTTGAGCAAGAAATTCACAACATTCAGTTTATGAGATAGATTGAACTGAATACGTACATCAGCAAATAAGAGGGCATAGTCATATCCTTATAAGAAAACCCAAAGCATCTTAAATTTCCTATTGCTTTATGATCTGGGTATGCTTTTAAGGATCCTAATGCATTTGCAAAGCAATTGACAAACTTCCGTACTCCTCCAAACAGATAAAAGAAACAAGTAACCACCTAACGACCTGCCAAGCTAAGGATTCTTTAGGTTATCATCTCCATTTCCCATAAGCAACATATGAAGTTTAAAGTAACTGAAAAGTAGAAAATCCACTCAATATTCCAAGATAAGGGCAACTTCTTGTGTGTTTGTAGACTCGCTGACACCAAGAGCCAAACTAGATTTCAAAGTTAATCAGATGTCATTTCTACTTTAAAACATTTGATAACACTCCTAACACTGGGCATTATACCAACATTCTTCTTCTCTTTATTCCATCAAATAATTGTTTTTCTTAATATTCACCAAATCCATCAATTTATGTCCAAATTTCTGTTACATGGAACAAATTATTTCAGACACTTTTAATAAAGACAAACTAGACTAACCTTACGAATAGATAAACTTCCTACACTGTGGAGAAAGACTTTAAAACCTAGAGCTTTTAGTTAAAGAATCTGGATCCTATAGAGTGATCTTAGTATTTTTTGTATGGATGAGATTTAATTCTATCAAAGTTGAGGGTACAATGGTATTGACAGTCACTTTTAAAAAAAATCTCAGCCATAGAAAAAATCACTCTAAGATTACTCAAGGAAAAATCGCTCTAGAGGATCCGGACTCTTAGTTTAAATTGGAGCAAGATAGAACATATGGAGTGTAAGTTCAACAAAACTAGAAGTATGAGAGCCGAGTAAAACTTAATGGAAATGAGGAGAATGTTGCTCAAATAGGATGGATGAAATAGAAAAGTGCTTAAGATATTATTGTGTGATCATTTAGAATTTTTGACAAGTTGAAATAAAAGTTTTATAGAACTATAATGCCAAATACATTATATGTGGAGAATGTTTTGAAAAATGGATGTTGCCAAAATGAGAATGTTGAGATGAATGAATGGTGTCATAAAAAAATTTGAAGCAAGGAACAAGTACTTTCGTGAATTTTTGTTTTTTGTTTTTTTGGGATTGGCACCGGGGTATCCGGATCAAAACCCGACTAATCCCCAGGGGTGCACAAGCCCTCGACAAGGAGTTTCCCACAACTGCACCACAGTTAATTCAAAGGTTTTCTCTTAGTCCGATGGCCCCAAGGAATTGTTAACACCTAAGAGGTTTCGATCCCTGAACCTTGGAGGGAGCACACCCCCAAGACCCAAGGCCTTGCCACTAGGCCAACCCCTTAAAAATAAAATGAGAGGCTGGACCATGTATGACACTGACCAAATAATGCAATGATAATGAGGAGTGATGTGATCTAAATAATGCTAATAAGGAGTGATATCATACAAGTAGAGAGTGGCAAAAGGACAAGAAGAAAATGGATCCATGTTAGCCAACATCAAGCGATTGGTAATAAGGCTTATCGAGTTTCCATGGAAGTACATAATGCCCATAAATATCAATAGGTAAAAATGAAGAAACCTATTTTCTGCATAAGGTTGCGTTTGGATCTTAAATTTGTGTAGGGATTTGTTGATGGAAAGGAAAATGCAAGGGAAAAGTAACAAACTTCTCTTTTCCTTTCCCTCCAAGAATCCCTACTCAAATCCAAGATCCAACAACAACCTAAGATTTATGTAGGTTTTCTAATCTCTTAGTCATTAGGACTTTGGCATCTCCCATGATTCCATACTCATAGAACTTTAACATCACACTTGGTTAAAGTTATTCCAGGCAAATACTAAACAGATAGGAAAAACTTTTCTCACAATGAACACTTCCTCCAACAAAAAATAAAAAATAAAAAAATGAACTCAACATACAAAAGATTATTTAACATCAAATTGCAACTTTCCACAACTAAATCAACTCAATATACATAATCATAAATCAAATTTCATTAAGTTAATCATATGGGAAGCGAATAAAATGCATGGTTGAAAGAAGAAGCTGTGTTATGGAGGGAAGACTGCAAAATACTAAAATACAAAAATAGTTTTGGACCATCATTTTGGTACAAACAAAATTAACGAGCTGCTTCAAAGGATTTGTTTATAATATATGCTTAATAAATGTCAAGCTTCTGTATAGAAATTTCTTGCAAACTACACCAACCATAAATGAGCTAACAAAGGCATGGGAATGCGTTCCTCGGAGCGGTATTCCAAATAACCTCCCAGCTTCAACATTGCTGTCAACACAACTCAAAAGTAAAATGAGCCACTCCAAAATCTACTTTCATCAAGAAGTTACTAGAAAACAGTAAGGATGTAAAGTTCAAGTTATTCATAAATCACTCAAAAACGGCAATGCACAATATATCTTTCTGTCATTCTATGTCTAACCTTTTGGTTTTAAATCTTTAAGTACATTAAAACATACTCCACAGTGATAAAGTAGAAGATTAGCAATGAATGTTTGCCAAGTAACATACTGGGTTCATAAGCTTGTATCCTGTTGTGAGCTTAATAAATCCTAGTGTTTTCTCTCTCGCGATCTTGTATCCTCCTTTGTAGTAGTACTTCATTTGTGGTTGCAAGTTGAGCAATACTTATCTAAAAAAGGAACATACTGCGTAGAGTGCCAGTGAGGCATCAAAATTGAAAGGGAAAAAAAAAAAAAAAATTCATAAATCACATTCGAAAACACATAAACACACACACACACACAAATACATAAAAAAACTAAACATATTAATAGGAAGGGGGTGAGGCCAACAATAGCTTAAGATGTATGGCCTTGCAGATCATTAAATTTTTTTGCATCTCACATAATAAGATCAAATTTAGAAGCCTTCAATTCCTGCCCCCCCCCCCCCCCTCCTTCTCATCATCAAGATTTCCTCTAATGTCCACATTCTAAAACCTCATTAACCAAAGAAATATGTAGATGAAGAGCTTATAAGTAAACCAATGGGCCATTTATCTCAAAAAATTTCACTTCCCTTTCTTTCATATATTCGTCAAATGCTTTATAACCCTCTACTCTGGTGCTGTGTAGTTGCAAAAGGCAAGCATTACCTTGGCTGAAGAGATACAGTATGGCAGCATTTTCCCTTATCTCAAACATAGCACACAGACAGGTATGATGAATAACTCCAAGTACAGTTATGGTGGACACATGTTCAAGTGGGCAGATCACATTGTAAATATCGCAACATGTAGCAACCATCTAAGACAGCAACGTGATATATTATAATTGTCCATGGATTTTGTAATAATAAGTTCAATATATTTTCATGAACAAATGTAAAGTTTTACACAAAAAATATTTCATTTGCAATACTTTTTCCTCAAATTACTACAAGAAAACCAACCCTATATTCCAAAATTTTGAGAAATGCAGAATCTAAATCAATCCCATCTCTCAAATAAGAGTGGCTTTAGTTTAAAGCTGCAATCAATTTGAATTTAAAACATTAACTTATTCCAAATAATTCTTAACATGAACAACAGGTTTTGAACCTGAGTTTCTGATCTGACCAATAGAGTAAAAAGACGCCAACAAATATATGCAATCCCAATACATAAGTTTGTTAACCACAAATTTAAATAATAATTTAATATTCAAAAAGAATCACCTTGTTGCATCAAATCCTCCAATATAGCTGTACTTTGAAGCCCCTATTCCACCATCGGGCCCCTAAATGTAAAAATAAAATTAAAAAAAATAAATATAGAATCTATTGAAAATGAATAATGTTAATAATTTCTTCAAATCAAAGAAAAAATCTCAACAACCTGTGCACGACGAAGCCCAAACTCAAGAAGAAGTTTTGATTTTCCAGCAACAAAACGATGCCTTGCTGCATTTGTAGATACTAGTGATGCATAATTTATAAGATTCAAAATTGGAGTTTCCAGCAATTGAACTACCTGGAATAACAATAAGAGTATTAAGGTGTATTATGATCACAATTCAATAATGTAAGCAATTAAAAAACTTTATAAATTTAATGCCGAACAAAGAGAAAAAAATTTCAGAAATTAGAAGAAACAGTATGTAGGTACTCACAGCAATTGGCCCTTCAACTATCAGGAGAGGTACCTTTGGGAAAGCAACAGAACCCTCGGGAACAGCGTGTACTTCAACATCAGAACAGTCAATTCCTCTAAGATAATCATAGAAACCATCCTATATTTCATCAATCAATAATAATTAGTGAACCACTATTCTATACAGTACGAACATAGGCATAGTATCTAACAACTGCAGTTTTAATATACCAGTAGCAAAAAAATGTAAAATAACTATGTGAAATTCTTTCATATTAGTAGACAACTTGCTCAATTTTCTAATGTGAGAAAGGTTTCGTAAAAGAGTGTGCAATGGTGAGAATGAAAATAGATTATAGAGTTAGCGTATAGTAGAAACTGTTTTAGCTTCTTGTAATGTTGCATTTGTATTCATAAATCCACATCTCACTCGCTCCAATATGCATTAATTTTAGTGTACCCTTGATGATTCCATAAACTCATCAGGCCCTAATAGCAAAATTTACACAGGCAATTTCTCTGCTATAATTTAAAACTCTGAAAGATTAAGTGGTCTACAATCTTGTTCATTTTGTACATCAGATACCACTGCAACCTAGTGCAAGAACAAGTCAACAGGCCATTCCCAATGCTGGTAGCCGATAATCAAGGGTGCTGGGAAACGTAGATTGGATATGGACCTAACCTTTGACATATATGCACAAAATGGCTAAAACTAAATGCGACTCCAACCCGCATTCCCATGCTTGGCAGTCTGAGCATTTTGCCACTGCACAAAACAACGGCCCCTTGTGCAAGAACAAGTCATTTCAAAAAGTTCTCAAGTGTTAGGCTCATGTAGGACTACAAACGAGCTGAACCAAGCCAAGCTTTTGAGCATGGTTATCAGAATCCCGATCCGGATCTTACGATCTTACGATCTTACAATCTTACGATCCATTTGAGTACAATCGATCCGGATCATGTAAAAAACTCCTTATAGGTAGGATCTTTCGATTCTGGTAGTGGAATCTTATAGGATCGTGAAATCCTGATCCGAATCCGATCATATCCGATCCAATTTACAAGCTTTGTTTTGTATTGTATGACATATTTTATTATAAATTTTATGTTGTCTAAATACCAATTTATGTGGTCAAAATAAATAATAAAAATTAAGTAGTATTGAATCAAATAGACTAAGAAAAACAAACTAGGAAACAAACATTCAAATATTGCGCTAATTTAAAAAAATTAAATAGTCGGAAAAACAAACTTAACTTTAGCGAAGTCTAAGGAAGATAAGATGATTGTAACTTTATCCCAATTTTTGGAGAGATTATTTTTGTGACTTGAATCCGCTCCACCAGGGATGCTAACAACAAACCTTATCATTCGGTTAAGCTACTCTTTTGAGTTCATAATCTATTTTCATATCCAACTTTGTTAAATATTTTTTCTTCACTTTTTATGCATTATTGTAGATTGTAAAGTATTTTATTATAGAATTCTTCTTCTTCTTCACCTTCTTTTTTGATGAAATACAAAATTTTTACCATCGAATTTTCTATTGTATAATATTATATGTACATTTTACATGGAGTATTATATTTTTCACAATATCTTCACTTCTTTTTAATAAAATATAGGCTCATTTTGTGTATATTTTATAAGAAATATTTATTTAAATTAAATTATTATGTAATTTGTCTTTTTCGGTAGGATCTTACGATCCTCGATCCGATTCTACGATCCGATCCTATAAACACCTCCAACGATCCAACGTAGGATCCCGATTTTAACAACCTTGCTTTTGAGTGTTCAAGCTTGTTTACTAAGAATTAGTCGAGCTCGAGCTTGGCTAGCCAAATATTTGAGAAACTCGAGCTCAGCTTGAGGCAACTCAACTACATAAACGAGCCGAGCTCAATCTTGAAAAAAGGATTAAACTTAAATTAATTTACTTATTAAGATTAAAAAAAAAGAAAATAAAAATTACAAGCAAAATATACAAGAAGGCTTATATTAATAAAAAAATCAATCAAATACGTAAACTTACACAAAACACCAAACACAGTAGAAAAATAAAATTAATGAAAATTTATTTGATCTATTATTATAAATAAATATTAATTTATTTTCTTTATGTTCATGAGCCTTATTGAGCTGAGCTTGGGGCTACTCTAGCTCGGCTTCATAACGAGCCTAAAAATCAAACTCGAGCTCGTTTATTTAGTAAATGAACCGAGCTCAAACGAGCTGTAAACAAGTCGAGCTTGAGCTGTTCATGAACAGCTCGGTTCATTTGTAGCCCTAGGCTCATGTACATACATCAGACAACATTAGACATTGCCTTGAAATCTATGAACACAAAAGGTGCATTAAAAGTTGTGAACAATGTGTTGGATACAACATTTTATTTTGCAGAGAGGATAATTCATGTGACTATGTGCCACCATGGCTTGTGATCCAAATCATTGTATCATATGATCCTACAATATTAAATTGCCAAAACGGTTCAAATTGTAGTAAAATTGGTATTATAGCGGGATCTCAAGTAGGATAGTGTGGGATCATAGTAGGATCATAGGTAGGATCACAACTAGCATCTTTGGTCTTAAGATTTTTCACCTTATTTTTACTATGTGTCATCCTTATCGCTGTTTTTACCTTCTTTTTTTTATTTATTTATAGAAAGTGGAATCTTACAATCCACAATCCAATCCGCGAGACCCTCTCACTGATGCCACGTAGGATTCCAATCTTAACAACCATGCGTGCCACAGAGTTGGGAGCGAAAAACACTTGCCATTGATCCAAGTCACAACCTCTTATTCTCATCTGTATATATGGCATATGCCCACAAATATAAATCTATACTGGTATCCAGTCATCCATGTTCTACAACAAAGCCTTCTTGTGCAAATATTGCTCAAATATTGAAAAGAAAAAGGAATTTTTTTGCACAACCCTGGACAATGCATGACGTAACACAATTCACTTTTATATTTCAAAAATGAAAAATCTTTCCCCCAATTGCATGTATGCATCATATGAAAAATTCTGAAGGCTTTTACTATTTATCCATAGACAGCAAAGATGAACTAGTTTACCTCACATGTTTTAGGCAATGATGCCCGGATAAAAGCGATCTCCTCAGCTGTAAATTTAAAATTAGCAATGAACCTTATGCACTCTTCGAGACCAGCAAAAATTGTATATTCACCGCCGAAGGGATTCTTCCGAAAATATAAATCGAACCTGAAACATATTAAAGGTTGCAAGTGATAGGCATATTAGAAATATCCAAAGTATATATGGCCTCATAAAGGATTGCTTCACAATATGGAAAGAACAAAGTTCGAAGCTCAAAAGCGAGAGGAAAAACATACCAGCAAAATATAAAGTCAGTGCATACATGAAATTTCAAGAAGAAATCACCATGAAAATTCTAATCATGTTAAAGGTTACAAATGATAGGTTTCATTTCTCACCATAAGTGGTGAGATTTAATGAAAAACAAATTGATTGGTAGTGGATTTTTTATAATACCAAGATTGGCCATTACAAAGAAAGAAAAAGAAATTTCACCCATATACCTATATCACATACTTTGCTTTCCTACTCATCCAAACATGATAGTAAGAAAACATAATCAATTCTTTCTTTTTCTTACCTATATGAGAGAAACAACAATCATTTCTTTTCTTTTCTCATCCGGCAATCCAAACATATTAACGACCCTGTAGATTCTTATGTTTGTCGAATTCATTCAACCAAGCTCATCATTTTCTCAGCTAAATCACAACATCCATGTTAATGAGATTCCTGTTCTATGGTTCCTTGTTTGTTCTCTAGCTTCCTAAAAGTTCATAGCTTGAACACCACAAATGCTACTTTTTCACAAAACTTCATTAGGATTAAATTCAACGGCCGGGTTTCATCAATTTGACTATTGGACAACGACCCACTTTCAATTACAACCAAAATTTCAACTAATGCTATCAAATAAACAGCAAACAACATTTAAAAAGTACAAAAAAGAAAAAAGAAAAAAAAGAAACAAGAATGGCAAGAGACAATTGAGGAAAATGGACTCACACGGCTCGTTCGTTATGCTTGGCAGCTTTCCAGTAGGAATAGGCCATGGTGAACTGATAGAAATCGGAGAGGAGAGGTGTTACCATTGGATTGGTCGGTCCTGGGATAACAGGACGCTGGTTTTGTTCTTTTTTGGGGCCATTTGCTTTCGCAGCCTCCATTGCTGGGCGTACAAATCCTAGGGTTCGGCTTTCTCTCTCTAGAATCTGCTTCTTCTTCTTCTTCTACGCCAATATATATATATATATATATAAACAAATAAATAAGAGAAAGCAAATGAGAGTAGAACTCCTCTGAGAGAGAGAGAGAGAGAGAGTTGTTAAGACCGTTGGAGAGAAAGGGATGGAGGAGAATCAATTTACGCAAACAATGAAGTAATGGAAGGACTACGATAACGAACCAGAATCCAACCAAACAAAACAAAACAAAAACACTCGCAACAAGTTGGTGCCATTGAATCCACCGATTACTCTCGACATTTGTTAAAAAATTCGATACAAATATAATATAATAATGGATACAAAATTCACATAATTTATGGGTTACTGACTTCCATCAAGTCTATTTTGACTATTTAAACCACACTCGGTTTAAAAGCTTAAATTATAATTTTGTTTACTTGAAAATATAGCGTTTGAAATACTTTGTTCAAAGAAATAAGTTTTAAGTAAAATTACCAAAATACCTTTTATATATATTATACACTATCATCGTTCACAAAAATCAAAACTCTCTCTCTCTCTTTACATCTCACAGTCACTTATTTACCACGAGCAGCTTCACGGAAACGATTAGTCGATGTCGTCAGATACTGACGACAAGAAGACATCATCATTCTCGTCTCTTCTGGAGGTCATTATCATCATGATTGAGGTTCTGCCACCGTCGAGAAACCCTTCACCACTACACCGCCGCGTCAATCACTTCAGATCTGAGATCATCACCTCAATTCGATGACTCTATTGCCTCCGCCATTGCCATCGTGACTGCCGCTACCATCTCCGTCGTCGCCCTCTCTCTCTCTTTCTCATTTTCTCTTCTTTTCACCCTCCGTCGCCGATCTTCTCACATCGTTGCTGTCACCTCTTCCTCTTTCGTCACTGCCGCAACCACCACTGTTGCCGCCACACCACCTTTGTCGTCGCCCTCTCTCTTATCCTTTTCTCTGTTTCTCTCCCTCTCTCTATATATATGTATATGTGTGTGTTTATATGTTTCATGAAAATAATTTGGTTGTTGTTGTTGGGAAATTAAACTGGAAACCATAATCATAAAATAATACAATATCGAAATGCAATACCAAATTAGTCGAGACTTATGTTGGACACAATTTCTTTAAGTTTTAATTCGCATCCACCGAGGTGCTCGGATTATCGATGCCAACCTTACAAGATGCAACGACTAGAATCCAAGACAGTAGCACAACGATCCCAGATATAGTGAACCAAACTTGTGTTGCACTCTCTTTGACTCAAAGACACAAAATTGAATAAAGATGAAACAGAAAACAGAGCAATGAAATTCTAAAAAATTTCGACGCAACTCTGATTCTAATTTTGATTGTAATTCAATTCAAATTTCTTTTACCAACAACTAAGGATGAGGAGGTATATATATAGACTTGAAATAGTGGTGTGAGGAACATGTTAACAGCCTCAAATGTTGTTCCAATTTCGACTGTCCATTGTAAGAAATGTAGTGAGCAATGTCATGAGAAACGTGGTGTCCTGTACCAAATTCGGCGAAGAATTTAGCCTACATCATATCACACCTCCATTGGAATTCTCAAGAAGAAGAGAGAAACCAAATTACAATTAAATTGAATTTCCACTGAAGGCTTCAGAGTTTCTGAAAGAAACCAAAAACAAATTCGATTTTGAATTTGTTCAAATACCGTTTTGTCGAAACCTTCTTCAAAGTCAATTTTACATTCACTTGAAAAATGATTTTGATCAACCAAATATACAATGTGAATCACCACCCGACATAAATCACGTTTCTAACTGGATACATCTCAATCGGTATTTGGATTCCATCTCAAATTAGGCTCAAAGTTGTCCAAAAATCATGGTTTAAAAACCATTTTTCCAACAATTGTTGATGTGCATAAGATATATATGGTAGATCTGATGTGTGGATAAAATATATGGCAGATCTGTGTTTTGATTTTAAAACCAATCAAGTTTTGGAAGATCACTAATCTTCAATTCTTTCCTACTGATTTCTCTATTCTGAATAGCATTTTCATTTGGTGCCATTTTTTTTTTTTTTTTTTGGGGTAGTTGTTGATCTCTAGTTCTTGTTCTTGTCATTGTTGATGATGATCTATTAAAAAAATCTGGTGATAATCTATTGAGAAATCTGGTGATGATCTGTTCAATTTTGAATAGATTAAAAACAAACTAAACAGATAAAGTTTTTTTTAGTAGTAGAATAAAAATAATTTGAATAGGTAATTTTTATTTGTTTAGCTTCATATCTTTTTGGATTTTTTTTTTCTTATTTTTTGTTGTTGTTGTTGTTCTTGATGATGATGATTATGATGAAACATATTGCAACTTATTGAAAAAAAACACTTGCACAAATTTGTTCAATTTTGAACATATAGGTTTAAAAGAATTTGTATGAGATTTGTTGAATTTTGAACAGACAGATTTCAATAGGTAGGAAAAGTAGGACATGTTTTAAAAAGATTTGTGTGTTGATTTTTTTCTTTGTTGTTGTTGAACAGATAAAAAAAATAGATAATTTTTTTCGTTGTTGTTGTTCATTATCGTCCCAAATGATTTTTTTTTTCTTTGTTGACCAGATATAGTTGTTGGATTTAGCTATTAGTTCTGTAAAAGTGTTGTTGTGGTGTTGTTTTTTGAACAGATAGTTGTGTTTTTTTCCCCAAACTACAGATAAGTGGCAGTTGTTGTTATTGTTATTGTACAGATAAAAGGTTCTGATCTATCCATATTGAATAGAGATTTTTTTAGCAGATAAAAGCGAAAAATTGAATATATATTTGTGTATGTATTGGATTATATTTGACTATTGGTGGTGGGAAATTTTAACAGATAGGGAGAAAGAACGAGAGAGAGAGAGAAACAGATAAAAAGAGGAACGGAGAGAGAGTTTAAAAATGGTGTGAATTTGAACAAATAAAAAAATAGGTAAAAAAAATCTAACAAATAGGTTAAAAAATTCAACAAATAAAAAAATGAAAAATTAGTCTAAGGTCCCTCTCTCATTTTTAGTAATAGAAGAGATCCACAATATTATTTTATCATGGCTAAGGTCCTTTAGATAAATTTGATATATCTCACACCTTCAAACCCTCATCTCCCTTCTCTTTTTCTCTTCGCTGCTTTTTTTTCTCTCTCTCTCTCTTGTCGATCCAGCTCATCGGTCACTCTCACTTCGTCGAAGACATCGTCCTCTCTTCCGACGGCCAGTTCGCTCTCTTCGGCAGCTGGGACTCTGAGCTCCGTCTCTCGGACCTCTCTACCGGCATCACTACTAGCCACTTTGTCGGCCACTCCAAAGACGTCCTCTTCGTCACTTTCTCCTTTAATAATCGCTAAGATGTTGGAATGATAAACCTGGTTCTGAGCACTACTCAATGTTGAAATGGTCGACGCTAGCGTTGAAACAGTTGGATGATGATGCTTAGATAGAAGCAAGGATGGATCTAGGGGGAGGGAGCGGCCGCACCCCCAAAAATTTGAAAAATATCATATATTATACTAGAAATTTTAAAATAATTTAAAATTATAGGAGTTCACACCCCCAAATTTTTTTTAAATAATTTCAAAATTATATAGAGTAGCCCCCCCAATTTGTAGTTTGATAAACATGTTCAGTGCTACTTGTGCAGTCCTAAGAAACATAATTAATGATAGAAGCAAATCGAATCAACGAGCTGAGGCAGATGGAGTTTATGATTCCATTACATCTTTTAAGTTTGTCTTCATCTTACATCTTATGAGGGATATCATGGAGATTACTGATGATCTTTGCCAAGCTTTGCAAAGTAAATATCAAGATATATTGAATGTAATGCATTTGGTGTCTACAACGAAGATACTTACTAAAAAATTTAGAGAAGATGGATGGGTTCCATTGTTGGAGAAAATTAAATTATTTTCTAATGATCATGATATACAGATTCCTGATATGAGTTGTCCTTATAAAGGAGGCCGAGGTCAGTCTTATTCTGAAAGAGATCAACTCACCATGGAACATCATTTTCAAGTTGATATTTTTATGGTTACAGTTGATTCTTAGTTACAAGAATTAAACAATAGGTTTAAGGAAGATGTAATGGAATTGCTTGTTCTTAGCTCAGCTTTGGATCCTAGGGATGGTTATAGATCATTCAAAATTGAGGATATTTGCAAACTTGCAAATAAATTTTATCCCATGGATTTCTCTGAGCAAGAAAAATTGCATTTGAAATATCAGTTGGAAAACTATAAGCTTGATATTTCCATACTTCCCGAGTTTCAGAAGTTGTCAACCATTTCTGAGTTGTGTCAAATGTTGGCAAAAACAAAAAAGTCGACAAGTTATCCTTTTATTGATAGATTGATCCGCCTTGTGTTGACTTTACCTATTTCAACTGCTACATCAGAACGTGCATTTTCAGCTATGAAACTCATTAAGTCTAAATTGCGCAATAGGATAGAAGATGGTTTTCTGGCTAGTTACGTGATTACGTACATTGAAAAAGACATTGCTCGAGGGTTTGATGTAGATTCTATCATCCATGCTTTTGATATTATGAAAGAGCGTTGAGTTCAATTGAAGATACCTAATTTTAGTGAATAAATGCATGTAGAAATAGTTACTACTTTTTGTAAGTGAATATGAGCAAAAAAATATTCTCAATTGTATAATCATCTTTTGATACTCAACTATGTTGACAAGGAATATATAGTTCAATATTTTATCGTAACATTATTGATTTTTTTCATGTTAGTAGAAATTGGTATTGAACTTCAAATTTTATTTGTTAGAGGTTAAACGTACTTTGGCCCCCCCAAAGTCATAATCCTGGATCCGTCCCTGGACAGAAGGTTGAGTTCCCAAAGAACTGAAGCTAGGGCACTGCTAAGATTTGGGTCTGAGGCATAAGGTTAATACTTCTGCAAGTAATTAAATTAGTCATTAGTAAAAGGTCTGGGAAATTAAAATGAAGAGCCCACCAGTTCAATAGAAGGTTAACTACATAACAAGAATAGAACAGGTATATGATCAAAAGTTTTGGGGAATACACTCGCTACATGTATAAATTATGTATATACAAGTATGATTATATATATATACACTTGTATGTGTGTGTGTATAAACTGATGTAGTGTATGATTATATATTTTGATAGGTATATATCTTTGGTTGTTCAAATTTCTCCTATGGACCAAACCAGAGAATTTCTCTGGACTAATCTAGAAAAAATTCAATTCAAACCAGAGAATTTCTCTGGACTAACCCAGAGAAAATTTAGTCCAAACTAGAGAATTTCTCTGGACTAATCTAGAGAAAATTCAGACCAACCCAAAGAAAATTCAGTTCAAACCAGAGAATTTCTCTAGACCAACCCAGAGAAAATTCAGTTCAAACCAAAGAAAATTCAGTCTAAACCAAAGAATTTCTCTGGACCATGTAAACAAACCCAGAAGTCTCTGAAGATTTTTTTGGGTGGATAACACTCTGAAGATCCGTAGTGTTTAATCCCAATTGCTTTGATTTCACAGTGTAAAAGCCCCTCTCATGTTTGGATTTCTCTATTTCTCTGATCAAAATAGATATCTGGTTCTTGGGTTATTGCCAACAGTTGCTGAAATCATTACTTGTTTTATGCTAAACCCTCTCATTCGTTTATGAATGTTATAGTGCAATTTCTAATCACCTATTTTGGTGATCTTGCTATTGTTGTTTGATTTATTTATGACCCAATTCTATAGCTTGCTTGGTGTTATCATTTGATGCTTTTTTGTTCAAGAGAACCTTATCTGGAGCGTTTGATCATCTTGAATCTCAGAGGTTGTATATTATCTTTTATATAATTTGCTTGTAGTAAATTTATTGGTATTTTGCAACATTGAATTGATTATACATTTCTAATTACTTGAATTTTCCTAGTTTTCGTACCCAAGCTGGGGTTCAATACCATACTTCAAGTTCTATTCCAAGAAACCTATTTCCTGCCACTTGAATTTACCATATTCTCAACAACCTTCTAAAAAATTTAACAACCGCATTTGAAATTCTCTCATCATGCTTTGAAACCCTTTTTGAACCTCCTATTTCAATTGGAAATCATTTTTGTTGACTACTCTGATCTGCCATTCACTTAAAACCCATATGCCTTTTTGTTTGCATTGCTATTCTCTGTAAATATGCATCTAAATCACTGAAGCTATCAAACTACATTTAACACAAGTGAATTTCTGTGGTTGGCGGGGATTTTCTCTGGGGTTGTGTAAATTTCTCTGGGGTAGAGAAGGAAATTTCTCTAGGTTGAATCTAGAGAAATTCTCTGGTGAGATTTTCTCTGTGATGTGTCTAGAGAAATTTGAAATTTTCTATGTGATGTGTTCAGAGAAATTTAGAATTTTCTCTGTTATTTGTCCAGAGAAATTCTTTGGATCGACTTTTCTCTGGATCAAATTTTCTTTGGATCAATATTGAGGGACCTTAGACATTATGAAAATATTTAGTGTCCTTTATGTTATAAAATCTTAATACCAGGGACCTTAAAAAAAATTCCCATAAAAATATATTTGAACAGATAAATAAAAAATTTGAAACAGATAGATGAAAATTTTGAACAGATTGAAAATAATTTGAATAGATAGAAAATAATTTGAACAGATAGTCAAAAAAATCAATAGATAAAAATGTAAAATTGAAATTAAAATGACCTTCAAAAACAAGTGAAAGGATTTCTTACTAAACTATTTCACAAATGGTAGAACTCTCGCCAATAAAAAAATTTACTGGACCTAATGCCTTAAACACCCTCTAAATTGGATTTATTATCAATTTTTCTTATTTAAATTGTTTATTTTATATAATATATATATATATATATATTATTTATTAAAAAATATTTAATGATCATAATATTTTAAAAAATAAAATAAATAGTAAGTATATTTTAAAAAAAATATTAATTTTTATGAATTTAGATGTGCCTAAAATTAAACAATGGGTTAACTTTGCCATCTCTATATTATTTGAGAGTATTTCTAATGAATTCTTTAATCGAGACATGCTAGTTATTATAATTAGTATCACATATTTAGTTATTTTATAATAATTATGTTAACAAAAGGTTAGTTATATTTTTGAAAAGTCTTGGAGGCTCTTTAATAATTTTAGTACATATATGTAATAAATAGTAATATTAGAAGACATAGATTAAAAAAAGGGAGAGTTACTGATAAATCCCATAATTTGAAATGTTGGTTCAATTAGTCCTGAAATTATTTTATTACTCCGTGTGGTCCTGTGGTAATATACTTTCCTGAAATGCCCTCATTTGGTGGGTTGTGACAGAGTGTGACAGTGGGGAAAATGTCCTATAGTACTTTCTGCTGTGTGACAGACAGTGTGACAGTGGGGAAAATGCCCTATAGTACTTTCTGCTGTGTGACTGTGTGGTGGGAAAAATGCCCTATAGTACTTTCTGCTGTGTGACTGTGTGACAGTGGGTGTGACAGTGGGAAAAATGCCCTATAGTACTTTCTGCTGTGTGACTGTTGTGTGACTGTGTGACAGTGGGGAAAATGCCCTATAGTACTTTTTGACATGTGATAGTGAGGTGTGACGCAGTAAATGAAGGGGTAGAAGCGACCATAATATCACAATATAAATCAAAATAGGACCTATTAGTGATAATGTTATCACCTATGGGATCTATCAGTATATGCATTAATTGGTAGGACTAAATGGGGTTGCTAATGCTGATATGGGACTTTTGGATAATTTTCCCTTAAAAAAAATTAGGCAAAATAAAAAGTATAATTTTTTTTAATATTTTAATTAATGAAAAATATAATTAAAGTTGATACAATATTTTTACCTGATTCATTTTACCATACACGCCCCACAATTATATTATTTTTTTATTAATTTATAAATATTTTATAAAAGTTCTGATGCAGTGGCGGAGCCGCAACAAGGTTAGGAGGGTCACGTGCCCCTCAGTTTTTATTTTTTTATTTTTTGCATTGTTCACACATAATACGTAATTTATTTAGTACTCTTACAACGCCATGTAGTGTTATTTATGTGGTAGTCTAAATCAATAATATAGTATCAAATTTTATGAATGAAACATAATAACTCATTATTGTTAGGTAATTGGAAAATAATAGGTGAATCACTTAGTGTGAGTTGCGATTTCTTACATCCAAAAACACCACGTCATCAACACCACATAATATTCTGAGATTATCTAATAATTTCTATTCAAAACACATTTTTATAATCAATACTATCTCTCTAATATTTTTCTATCAAATAAAAATTATAAAAATTTTATAATGATTTGTGCTATAAATGATTTGCGCTATAAATGATTTGCTTCTATTTTTTAAAATTTAGAATTTTAATTTGTATTTTTTTGTGCTAAAATTGCATACTTGCATTACTATTGTGTTCGAATTATTTCACATTATTATAGAATTTTGATTAGTTGCTATTAATAATAAATAATTAATTTTTTGTACTTTAATTTAGCTCATAAAATTATTATTATTTTATTGTTGATCACCAAAAAAAATTAAAATTATAAAGTACCCCCTCTACCTTTAATTTCTTGGCTCCGCCACTGTCCTGATGTATAATTTCCAATAAATTATGTGTTTCCAATGATTGTTTATTGTTTATGGTCCATACTAATTCCTAATAAACATTAATTTAAACATAACTTGCATAGAATTTTTTAATTTATTTATTATTATAATTACAATATGACATGAGCCGACAAACAGTCATGGCTAAAGAAAATAAATTGACAGCCAGCCTAGCATTGAATTGAATTTGAATGGTCCAAACCAAGCAAACAAATTTGTTACATATGTGACAGACAACAAACAAATGCACCATCGCAAACAAATTTTTTATTTTTAGTGAATGTTTTTTAAATTTTAAATATTTTTTATTTTTTTAAAAGTACCTTATTTAAATATATTTAAATAATAAAATATTTGTGAAAAAATATTTCAAAAAATTAATAAATACCCAAAAATATTAAAAAAAAAATACTAAATTTTCATATTTTTGTTGTATTGTGTGGTATTTAGTGTATTTTTTAAAGATCTTTTTCACAAATATTATACTTTTTAAGTATATTTATGTTAGGTGTGTCTAAAAATTAAAAAAAAATTGCTTCAAATATTAAAAAAAATTATTGAAAACATTAAAATACGGAAAATAAAAAAATATAAATTTTTTGAAAACTGTTTTCTGAAAATCAGAACCAAACAAATATTATTTTTTCATTGTACTTGAAAAACAAATAAACAATAAAAATATTAAAAATATTTTGAAGGGGGTGTCATTATAATATGGTTATGAAAAAGTCTAGAAATCATACGTATTTACTCGAAAATTTTTAAGTGAATATTTGTGTTTATATAGTGTGAAGTTTATGTGTAGAATAAATTTAAATTATAAGATGACAATTTTAAATAATTTTTAAATAATTAAATCTGAATTTATAATATTATTGTATTGTTATTGTTATTGTGTGCGTGTATGAATGTGTTTTTATGTGTGTGTGAGAGAGAGAGAGAGAGAGAGAGAGTTGAAATTAACGTTTTGTTGTCTGACGGGGATGTTGAAGCAATTGCGAAGCATACGAGCTTCTCCTTCTTTTATAATTTAAGAAGTTATTTGAAAAGTGTTAAATAATTATAATTTTTAATTTTTTATAAAAAAATATGTAAAAAAATAAAAAGATAATATGATTAAAAATATATATATATATATATATTAGGGTTTTTTTTTTTAAGGTCCCTAGTATTATGATTTTATAGCATAAAGAACACTCAATATTTTTATAATGTCTAAGGTCCCTCAACATCAATCCAGAGAAAATTTGATCCAGAGAAAATTCAACCAGAGAAATTCTTTGGTCCAAACCCATAGAAAATTCAATTTAATCTAGAGAAATTCTCTGGTCCAAACCAGAGAAAATTCAATTTAATCTAGAGAAATTCTCTGGTCCAAACCAGAGAAAATTCAATTCAGTGAAATTCTTTGGTAAAAAACCAGAGAAAATTCAATTTAATCCAAAAAAATTCTCTGGTCCAAACCAGAGAAAATTCAATTCAGAGAAATTCACTCTGGTCGAATTTTCTCTGGATTGGTCCAGAGAAATTCTCTGGTTTGGTCCATAGGAGAAATTTGAACAACCAAAGATATATACCTAGTGTCAGTGGCATCCGCCATTTCCATCTTCATCTTCTTATTGTTGGTACAATTATTAGAGTCTTGAATTTGAAGCTGTGATTTCAAATCTTCCACTTTGTTTTTGAGCTATGACTTTCTATGATACTAATTGTCAGTGCCTGCCTGCAAGCCATTTCAAGAACACCACAAGAAGTCGGAATACAAACCAGAGTTACAATTCCATGGATCTGAGCTTCTTTAGCTCTCTCACAGTTATAAAACTGAAGTTGATGACCACCGGTTAACCAAACCAAAGACCTAGAACTAAAAGCCTTCCCGAGAACTCCATCTTCGACGTCTCCGATCATCTCCGACCATCTCCGACGATCTCTTCTGTGGCAATAGTGAACAGAAGTCCGATTCCGTCGCCGAAGATAGACTAGGGTTCCGAGCTCCTTCGTTCTAGTCGGAGAATGCGCCGGCGCCTCCGTGATCGATGGCGGATTTTAGGGAGAGGAGAGAGAGGCCGTCGGAGGAGAGAGAGTGTGTGAAGTTAAGATTTTGGATGTAAATAAAAAAACATAATAGGAGCAGAGAGAGTTGAGACATTTGGAGAAAAGAGAGCAAAGCTGAGCTGATATATGTTTAGAGAGACAAAGAGTCAAATTTCTCTGATATATGTTTAGGGATCTTAGACATCAAAAAATAATTTTGTGAATCTCTTCCATTACAAAAAGTGGGAGAGGGACCCTAGACTAATTTTCCCTATATATTACAGTAGGTCTTCCCAAACAACTTCTAATTTTAGTAACATTAACAACTAATAAAACATAGTAAATGTTTTGCATTGGAAAAAAGGGTTTAGCTTGTCTTATGCTTTGATTATTTGATTTATTTATCTTATAAGTTGTTATTGTTGTGTGAATCATTCGGGAATAAAATTAAGAGTAAATTATAAATACAATTATGAAATTTACTTAAACTATGAATTGTCTTATGTAATTTTACTTGCAAAAGAATTTTTTATTTAACAAAATTAACAGAAAAAATAAAATGTTTAACTAATTTTGTATATGGATGTAAATTTAGAGTCACATCCAAAATAAACTTCATTCACACACTTCTTTCAAAATTTTTATTTTTATTTTTTAAATTAAAGTATTTTCCCAACTATTACTGCTAAAAAATAGATGGGTAATTAGGATCGCAATGTAACCACAGATAGATGAATGTTAAGCAATTTATTTACTTATTCATATTTGATATTATAAAATGAAATTTAATGAATTATGATAATAATTATAAAGATTAACTACAACACATAATTACGCTAATAAAGATATTCGAATCACTGATCTTCTAATGAAATGCATGGGTTATATTCATCATTCATTAATTAAACTTACAACCTATCAAAATTATAACTCTTGATTAAAACCACATCCATAATAAATTTGGATCATAGAGTTTTTCTTTTTTTTTTTACACTCTTCTATACACGTAGCATTCCTGATTAAAATATGCAGCTCAGAGTTCAATAGTACTCGGATCGCAAAGTTAGATCAGGAACAGATTGACAAAAAAAATACTCACTTATATTTTAAAGATGAAGGAGCAAATGATATCATCCAAAAGAAGAGGAAGAACAAGAAGAATGAGAGCTGAGATTGATTTCATGCAAAAAATTCATAAATTTTGACAAGAAAATATCAAGGTAAAGGGTATTTTTAGGTATATCGAAGAAAATATTAGTCCCACATTAAATAAATAAATAAAAAGGCTGATTTCATATGAATGTTTTTCTATTTTTTTCAATCAGGGTTGGTTTGGGATGTTCTAAAAAAGTGTACTTTTTGACTTGTTGACTTATATGGGTTGAGTTTGGGTTGGGTTTGATGTGATGTGTTAAATAGGTGATATGATTTAAATAAGATGATGTGACTTAAATAGGATAGTGACTTTTTGACTTTTTGTATTATTTAGGTTATGCCAAACTTGGCTTAAATATTACAGGCCATGGCCAAATGCCCCTATGTTGAGTGACATTCCAATTTCAAGGCATTTGGGTACACATAAGATTCATGTTTGAAACTGTGTCCTATGCAAAGCAAATAACATAATAATGTACAAGTTACCTACAGAACTTGTGGCTGCACCAAGTAAAAAAAAAATGTTGATGGTAAAATCATAGGCCAGCAAATCTCAAAACTTCAGCCCTTCAGCCTTGATGTCATCCTCAGGTGGACCTCTTCCCTCGTGCATGCTGAATAAATCTAACAGTTAATGTTGTTTCCCAAATAATGAAATACAGTGCATATAATGGCTGCCCGAACAAAACAAAACACTTTTGTTGGAAGTTATAATTTTGTTACCGATTCAAATGGGGGGCAAGAACTGGGTTGTGCCCCAGATTTGATAGAAGCAGATTTTCTGGTCTCTCTGTTCGTAGGACGAATGCTTCCAGCTCATTGTCCTTTACATCAGATGCTTGTGTTTCCAAGGGAATTGATACTGTAGCTTTGGTTCCCATTTCAAAATCTTTCAGCAGATCAATGCAGGTTAGAACAGGAACATAATGACTAATTCTTTCCGTATGTTAAATTGTTATTACTCCCTCCGTCCCAAAATAATAGTCGCTTCTGAAGAATCTAACTTTTTTTGGTAGTACAATTATTGCACTATAAAAAAATTAATTTTTCAAAATTACCTTTTGATAGTACATTTTTTGGAAAATATCAATTGTCATAATTATACTTTTTGTGTTAATGAATTTAAAAGAAGAGCAAAATAGGAAATTCATCTTATTTTAGTCCTTGATTTTTGAAAATGGACTAATATTTTGAGACAATGAAAAATAGAATAAGGGACTAATATTTTGGGGCGGAGGGAGTAATAGTTTTTCTTCAGCCAATAAACACATATGGTATAGCCATGAGCAACATGCTATAAAAGCATCCATATTGGTCCAATGCCAACAATTGGATCCTGTAAGCATACTGTTAATGTAAGTGTCACCACTAACAAATATATGTAGTTTTCTTTAAAAAATATAAATAAAAACAGAGATGCAAGCTTAACAACCCACCAAAGGAATTCATCTGAGAATGATCATCCACATTTAGATGTTGACAGGGCAACATGTCCTCCCTGCAGATTTCCTTCACCTAGCATAAATATAAAGTGATTGAGATCATTCCTTCAATCGAGATCAGATTATACATGGGTCAGGTTAAACTTATGAGAAAAACAAAGTGCACAGAGGATTTTCACAGAATGGGACATAGATGTGAGACAAAGTACGAACCCCACATGTGGGTCCAATTCCTTTGTCTCTGTATTCTAGTTTGTAAAATTCTCATGTGTTCTCAGCACAGCTGTAAACTTACTTTGGATGATGTGTGGGGTAGAAAGGGTCTAAGGTGACCTTGGATTGATGAATCCATGCCAAATGAAGTTCCAGAATTGATTATACTTAAGTTGGCTGCTGATAGCTCACTTGGGTTAGTGCTTTGATTGGGTATATTGAAGAGGGTATTTGTCGGAGTTTCTTGGTTCACAGGAAGCATGCCTGTCATGTCCATATTTAGGGTTCCGTTTCCTTCATAAAAGCTCATTTTTATATCCGACAGTTGGGCTGGTTGCAAGACTCCAGGTAGGCACATAGGATATAAACTCAGTCCATTTCTCATTGTCAACATCTGAAATGTGAATGGCAGTGTAAGAAGTTAAATTAATCTGAACAACGGAAATAATGATAGCAACTAGAAGGATAATAAGCAATCAGAAATTTTAATAAAATCTTTTAAGACGAAAGATAAGAATGAAAAACTCAAAACACAATAAGCCACAGTGACAGCTGCAGTGTAAAATAAGCCTAGAAAAAGGCTTAGGAGAGGAAAGGCAGAAATCAGCATCCAAAAGGATTATTTCCCTAAGAAGAATGCAGGAAAATAGATTCAGACTAATCTTGAAGAAAAACATTAAGAAACCTTTGAATTGCAACTCTTCCATTAGAAATTGGATTTTCACACAAGCAACATATAGTTATATCTTTGTTAATGGACAATATCTTCACTTCCTTTCTACGACAACCATGGGCAAAGAGTTTCCTGATGCCATGATCTTACGATCAGCCTGGAGATTTTGATTCGTCGTAGAGACCATGTGGACACTAAAAGGGATCTAATTAAACTTAGTGCCTATTCCCATGAAAAGACCACGACGATGCTTCCCAAGGACATAAGATACTTGTATGGGACTTCAATTCCATTTTGCTAAATACAACTAATAGAAGAAGTCATGCTGTCAATAATTTATCAAAATATGTCCTATGGTTACCAATAGTCACCAAGTGATGAATTGCCCAAGCAATTGGTACTTCCAACTTCCATTCATTTAAGTGTGAGATACTTGTATAGAACATTAGGAAAAAGAAGTATAGGCCATGATATTAAACTGTGATCTCCATATGGAAGCAAAAGAAAACCCAGAAAGTCAAGTCATTCACAACTAGGACCAATTGATCTGAAAATCCCAAGTCAACCTGGGCACCATCTCCTCAGCAGCATAGCTGTGTTAGCTCAAGTCAAGCCATGAGCCATGCCTAAAGACATCCTTTGTTACACGAAGTATCAATAAGAGAACTAGGGGCCTCACTTTAAGCACACAAGTGAGAAGGGTGACAGAAGCGTAACTTGTCCAGCTTAGGCACTACGGGTGTGCATCAATTGTCAATTCAAGAGAGCAACACAACAGATTCTGATGAAGAAAGTCACTCCACTCAGCTATGCAATTTAAACATGAGTCACGTGATGGGAGGAAAACAAGTTATGGTGGCCACTTGGTTTGTCAGCTAACTCATTCCCTAAAGGGATATGATGACCAGTCGGATACTGAGGAGGCTGTAGTATGAAAATTTGACTAAATGTTTATCACAGAGGATCACATAACCTTCAAGTTCAGTCATGGTCCAACTATGCTGCCAAATGCTACCTTCTAATATACAGGGGGTCTGGTCACAATACCTTAGATGTTATCTTTATCTGTCTGCAGACAATGAAGACATTGCTTCAATTACAATTATTGACAGCCAGGTGACTTTGTCATGCTTGGCTTAATCACACTATCACACCCAAGCCTATATATTAACGGATTCAAGTAAACTTATTGGGTTCTTCTGGTATGCATCTAGGTGTCTAATTCCATTAAACTCCAAAGATTTTGTGAATTATAACGAGTTGGGTACCAAAAACCATACCATGTCGTATCATGTGAACATTGCCTCCAAAATCTATGACAAGTTACAACCTCAGGGCCTGTTTGTTTGCGGTATTAAAAGAGGGGATGGAAAGTGAGGGAACATGTGGTTCCCACTAGATTTTTAATTGGGTGTTTGATTGATGATGATAAGAATGGGGAGGACTAAATGTTGGAGAACAGATGTCTTTATCCTCGGTAATCTCCTTATCTGAATATACAACTACACACATTTGCAACTAGAATTTGGCACCAAAAGAACAAGTTCTTCACAAGATTCAACAAACAAACCCAAAAAAAAAAAAAAAATAGAATTATACCCCCTTTATCAGAAACAAAATAGCAAATGGATAGATTTAGCATTCCTTTGATAAAAATTTAGCAATGAAGCACACTTCATCTTTGGAAGCCAAACTCCAAGTATCAGCATCTAATGCATTCTACATCTACATCTGGGTGGGATATAGATTATTCAATTGTTATACAACTAAAAGGTGTGCCTTTTTTCTCTAAACCAGTAAGAACAACCTATGCCTCACTATCACAAACCATCCACCAAAATTCCTGAAGAAAACCAGCATACCTGTACTTGGAGCTGAAGCTGCTTGAGGTACTCAATAGCTTCATCGAGCATGGACGCCTTATCAGTCTACAATCACAAACAAAATCTCAAATAAAGCACTAAATCACAAAAATTGATTTGTTAACAGAACTAATCAAGCTTAATAAACACCAAAATCATGAAAAACCTTGTTGGAATTCGGAATTAGATTCTGCAATGCTTTCATTTTCTCATTAATCCTTCTCCTCCTCCTCTGTCCACCAAAAAAGAAACAAAAACCCACATAATTAAACCCCCAAAAAGAGAGGTTTTTTTAAACAAATTCATGACATTATCATATAGAACCAACCTTTTCAGACAAATTATGAACCTCTGCTGCTCTACTTCTCTTGGAAGAATTACGCGGCGTAACAGCCTTTGCTAGACCCTCTTCAACCAGAGCTTCAAAACCCTCCTACAATCAAACACAATCACATTCAGTATCCAATATTTAGAAGAAACTTAAATCAAAGCAAAATTCAAAAAATTGTGAAAACATTCACGCAAGTACACCTCGCTTTCGCAATCGTACTCGTCAGGGTCATTTAACCCGGAAGATGATTCGGCGGCGGAGATCGGGTGGGTTGTCGGGCGTTCAAACCCAGAAAGCAGAGACGTTGGGATCGGACGGTGAGGGGTGGTCTGCATTGGAGAAGATGATGATGATGATGATGAGCGGAGGAGCATTTGGTGAAGAAAGAGAGAGATATCGTCGGGTTCAGAAGGAAAGGAAGATGAAGAACAGGTGGTCTTATAGTTATACATATCCGCCATTGTTGTGTATATGTAAATAGAATAGAATACAGAGAGATCAGAGTTTGAGAGTGAAGAGAAACCAGAAAAACTAGTTATTGGGTTCGGCTTTGTTCAGTCTAACAGCAAATTGCAAAACCCATTTTAACACACTCTCTCTCTCTCTCTCTCTCTCTCTGAATTGTGGTTTTCTGGGTTTGTCTCTCTGTTGTTTGTTTGTCTTTCTGGTTTTCTCTCTCTCTCTCTCTCTCTCTCTCTCTCCAATATTGAAGAGTAGTTTTAGCTGAGAGAGAACAGAGCAGTGTATGGAATTGCGGGCGGGATTAAAAATAAGAGCGCTGCTTCGGACCCCTGTACGGAACTGAACAGAGATATGAGTGTTTGGGAAAAAGTTCTCTGTGATCACAATTTTTTGATTTTAAAAAATAAATAACTTTAGCATTTATTCACTTCTTCCAATTCAAATTTTGTTTGTACTTCTCTCATAGCTATTACAGCACATTTTTTAACTTCTCCTATACATTATGGTTAGTGATGAGATTACTAAATTATTTTTATAAAAAATCTAAAAAAATAATTTGTTTATTAAAAAAATATCTAAAACAAATATAAATATCTATATTTACATATTATATAAGAAAAAAGAAATTTCTAATGAGAAGCTTTTTAAGATCTCCAAACTCGCATTTTAAAATTATTAATTTTTTAATTTATAAAATAGATTAAAAAAAATTTATTGGCTGATTTATTTATTTAATTATTTTAGAAATAATAATGAGAAGATAACAAAAATATTTCATGATCTCTCCATCATAATCTCTCTCACCAATTTTCAAAAAAAAATATATTAAAACTTGCATTCCTTTTCTCTCTTCAAAAAAATCAGATAAAATTAATAAATTTGATTTTTATTTATTCAGTTAAAATATTTCTTTTGCCTCTTAATATCCAATTTTAAATTTTAAAAATCTATAAAATTTATCTAAACAAATCTAATTTGAAAATATTTCTCACCATCATACTTTAAATCAATAAAACTCACATATCTATCACATATTTAACTCATATCATAACTTACTTAAATAATAATAATTAAAAATAAATAGAAACCACAGATAAATTAAATTTAAATTAAAAAAATCTATTGGCTGATTTATTTATTTAATTATTTTAGAAATAATAATGGGAAGATAACAAAAATATTTCATAATCTCTCAATCATAATCTCTCTCACCAATTTTTTAAAAAAATAAAATAAAATTAAAACTTGCATTTCATTTCTACCCTCCAAAAAATAGATAAAATTAATAAATTTGATTTTTATTTATTCAGTTAAAATATTTCTTTTGCCTCTCAATATCCAATTTTAAATTTTATAAATCTATAAAGTTTATCTAAACAAATCTAAGTTGAAAATATCTCCCACCATCATACTTTAAATCAATAAAACTCACATAGCTATCACATATTTAACTCGCATCATAACTTACTTAAATAATAATAATTAAAAACAAATAGAAACCACAAATAAATTAAATTTAAAAAAAAAAACAAATAGAAACCACATAAAAATAAAAAAGATAAGAATTTAGATATAGATCTTAAAAAGATATAATAATATCTAAATTTGAATTATGATTTAATAATATAATTATTTATTTTTTTGAAGTATATCTATCAAAATTTTAAATCACTTAATGGGACAAATTTAACAATTTTTTAAAATTATTGATTTTTCAATTTATAAAATAGATTTAAAAAAAAATATTGACTGATTTATTTATTTAATTATTTTAGAAATAATAATTATCCTTTAATTTATAAATTCAAATGGAAAGATAAAAAAATATTTCATAATCTCTCCATACTAATCATTCTCACCGATTTCTAAAAAAATATATTAAAACTTGTCTGTTTTCTCTCTTTCCTAAAAAATTAGATAAGATTGTTCATGAAAGTTGTGAATATTTATCTATATCTTATATATTATATTATAACATAACAAAAAAAAAAAAAAAAACTAAAAATCAGATATACTAACAGATAAAATTAATAAATTTAATTTTTATTTATTCAGTTAAAATCTTTATTTTGCATCTCAATATCCAATTTTAAATTTTAAAAATCTTTATAGTTTATCTAAACAAATCTAATTTGAAAATATCTCTCACAATCATACTTTAAATCAATAAAACCCACATGTCTATCATATATCTAACTCACATCATAACTTACCTAAATAATAATAATTAAAAACAAATAGAAACCATAAATAAATTAAATTAGAAAAAAATAGAAACCCACAATTCCATCTTAAGTAAATTGAAAAAAAAAAAAAAAAAAATAGAAAGCACACAAAAATAAAAATAAAAAAGATAAGAATTTAGATATGGATCTCAAAAAAATATGACAATATCTAAATTTGAATTATGATTTAGTAATATAATTATCTATTTTTTATGTATATCTATCAAAATTTTAAATCACTTAATGTGACAAATTAATCAATTTTTAAGTCTTATTTAAAGAATAATCTGATTAGTCATACCAACTCCTAGACTTCGCGGGCACTGACGGATGAGCTAACGGATTAGGTTAGGTGAGGTCTAAGTTGTTGGAGATAACATTTTCTCATTCTATAAATTTATTTGTTTTTTAATGATATTTTTTTTCATGTATGATTCTCTTTCTCTGCTGTTAGTTTGATTTTGGTTTTAGCGAGATTTATGTATTTATTTACAGGTTTGCATGGTGGAGAAGAATTATTAGTGATTATGGTTACAATCGAAGTATCTATAGCGATTTCGGTTTTGACTCGATTTTTATTCTATTCCGAACTCGGGTTCCGTGGTTGTATGTTGTTATCCATATCTTGTTTTCCTTCTTTAACTCTTTGAATTTGAGTTTTGGAATATGTTGAGCGTGTTTGGAGCAGGTTGGTTATTAGTTGGTCTAGATTGTTGTTGTCCAGATTTTGGCTTCTTCGCTCGAGCGAGCCTTGTGAAATTTGCTTCTTCGCTCGAGCGAGGTTTCTTACGCTCGAGCGAGAATTGAAAGTCCTCATATTTCTTACCCAGACGTAGAATTTCTAGGAAGGTGAAGTGCTTCGCTCGAGCGAGGCTGTCACGACCCAAACCCACCCCTATAGGTTTGGCACCGTAACCGGCCAGTAATCCGCGGATTACCTACGGCCTCTGAACAGATTAACAAAATATTAGGGGCTAGCGGAAGCAAATAATAATATACAACGTCCATTGAGCTGTGCAGACTTATATGAGACGAAAAAAATTTTAAACTTTTTATATACATATATACACATTACCTCTAAGTCATAATATATATACAGATTAGGCAGAAAGAGACTTAGTCCCCCCTCCCTTTTCAAAATACACAAGACTTGAAGAATCAAATAAGAAAACATGACTTAAACTTTAAATTACACAACGACAACACTTAACACATCCGGAACCTCCACGGGAGGCACATAGGTTGGCTGACAAAACAGATTCTAGACAGAAGCCTCTAGCCTGGTCACGCGCTTGATCACCTACATATATATAATAAACTGTGAGCTAAAGCCCAGTGAATAACAAATGTGTAAAGAGGTTAAGAATGATGTCCTTTACAGTCTTTGAAACAATCAATTAGCATTAGAACACTTTAATCACTATCATTTGTCAATCAATCGTTCAATTCACTCGATTCAATCAATCTTATTCTTATAGGTCATACGTGGTACATCCCATAGCAACACTACATTAGGTCTTAAAAGACTGAACAATCAATTGATGGCCATCAACAATAACACTAGTTCCAAGATTTGGAACTGACAGAGATCTCTGTAACACTAGCAATATCACTAACAATAACGATAACACTATGCTATGGATGCCACGAATACAATTTAAAAGAGGATCATCAATCAATCGATAGAAAGTAACCGTTTAGAAACAATATAAGTTATCATTCAGAAAATAAATGCAATTTGAACATATCTTTACAACATTGTTACTCACAGTGGTTCCAGTAGGTAATCAATTGATCTCCAGATGTTGACCTACAATCACAAAATACATAGCACAAGCATGTCTTATTATTATACGTTCAAGTGGCCAACACGGCTTAGCTTTCATTACGTTGGTTCTTGTTCATTCTTAGCATATTGCTTAAAACACACACACTTGCATTCTCTTAATTTAGTACATTCATTACTTAGTGTGTTTCTAATCTATTACCTCATTACTAAGCCATTCTTTTTCCAAATAGATTGATCTTTTACTTGGCTTCTTAAACAATTACCACTAGATCAATGATTCATTCTTTAACTAACTAATCTATGTTGATTAGTAGCTTATTAATCTTTATTAAGTCATAACTTTAAAAATCATTTATTCAAAATCACGCCCCAATTGTCCAAATTTAGTTTGAAATCATTTTCTCCATATCAAGCCAAATTCCAACTCAAAATGATTAACTTCTAACTTAATCTCCATAAATTGGACTTCATAAATTTAACACAGCTCCAATCTCTCATTTTCTTTTTAGTTACATAAAATTGATTTCAAGCCCTTTCTATTTTCCTTCAAAGCATGAAATTAAAATCATAAATTCCCTTGGAAAATTATTCACATGTATGAAATTGACATCAAAATTACTAGTTTTATATTTTTATAAATTTTCCAACTATTTTCCATAACCATGAGTCTACTTAATTTCTTACTCAATCCATGAGACTAATTCATAGCTTTCTTAATTCATGATGCATGTAACTTATTTTATATTTGACACCCAATTTCATCCTAATCCCATGAATTAAATCTCAAATCTCCAAGTATTATAGGATGGTTCTACAAAATTAAGCCAAAGATAATTAATTTCTAATTTATTTTCCATAACCACTCACATGCATGTAATCCATTTCAAATTAACTTCTATAATTTTGAATCTAATTCAATTTTATCACTCTTTCATTAATTCCTTTTTGTTTACATGAAATTGAAGTTATATGACTCTTAGGAAAGCATTTCCATGTATGGAATTAAGATTAAAACCAATTAATTTCCTTAGATTCAAAATCAAATCTAATTTAATTCTTGATTTAGCCAAATTCTAGATTTAATCAATTTTCTTCATATTACACCCAAAACCTAATTCACAGTCATAGATGCTCCATAACACATTTAAATTTTGAATTAAATTCTTTCATTATGTTACATGCATGAGTTAGAAATCAAAATTAAATCGGTGTCTAATTTTCCATAAATTGAACATAACTCCATTTATTCCTCATTTTGTTAACTCCTACTATTTACATGAAATGGAACCCAAGTTTAACCAATTTAAGAAATCATAAATCATATCTTTGGTCCTAACTTGATTTTACATGCAACCCAAATTTATAAAGAATAATGAAAATCAAACTCAACTAATTAATTTCTAAATTAACTTTCATAACCATCCACATGCATGCAACCCATTTCAAATTAATTTCCCTAATCTTATTCTTAGGCTAATTTTCCTTCATCTTCTTGCTATTGATTCCCATTTCATCCTTAATTTCAAGTATAACATAAGAATTCTATAAAAATTAAGCATAAATCCATACCTTAATCTTTAATTTCAGCATTTCCTTGATTCTCCTCTACTTTCCCTTTTCTTTCTTCACTTCCCTGTCTAATCCATAGATTTTTCCTTGACTTACTTTTGTTCCCAGCAGCCTACACACACACACAAACCCACTCTCTCTCTCGGCTGTTCTTCCCAGCCCAAAGCTAAAAAAAAATGAATTCTACTCTTTAACTTCTTAACATAGACACACACATGATTCACAGCAAAAAGGTTTTGGAATTACACTTGCCTCTTGTGCTCACCAACACATACACACACACATGCTTCTCTTGTTGCCACCACATTGCACACGTGCACACTTAATTAAGCCTCCAACACAACACTCACATGCACAGATTTTCTTTCCACACCCAGAATTTCTCTGCACACACACCTATATACACCCTCAAATTTCTTTAGATCCTCTAATTTATGATTAAAATTAACTTAATTAAGTAACACTCGGTCTTAATAAATCTCAATTAGCACATCAGTAGATTAATTATAACAAATCATAGATCTCTCATAATTTAATTAATCTAATTGATTTCTATTAGAGCCTAATTAATTATATTTAATTTTATTAATCCGAATCAGATTTTTAATCAGGCTCCCAAAAGGCTCCAATTAATAAATCGAACTTACTTCCAACCTCAATTTTGGTTTCTTAAATCATTTAGGTCTTCAATTTCTGATAAGACTCCAAGTTTCCGTCAATTAAATTATATATTCAAATAGGACACCCCATAACTAAATTTTAATTTGCAATATTCATAATCCTCAATCTTTCATGATTTAATTAACTTAATTTTCTCTAATTCAGATCTAATTAATTGAATCTCAATTTCACTAAACTAAATCGAATATTTAATTAAACTCCCAAATGGGTCCGTAATTACAATTAAATTGATTCAACTTTCTAACTTCACTTTCTTAAGCCATTTGGACCCTTAATTTCTAATTCCAAAATAAACCTTCAATCAAATCATATACGGATCAGATTTCACAATTCTCATAATCCCAAATAAATTATAATACTCGGTAATTAAACTCAAATCCTCTTAATCAATCAAGTACTAATTCCTTATACGTGATGGGGTTGTTACAGAGGCTTCTTGCGTTCGAGCGAGCGTGTGCGTCTATAAAATTTCTGAAGCTTTGCATTTTGTGCTCGAGCGAAGCTTCTTGCACTCGAGCGAGGTCACTTGTTGTGTCTAGTCACTCGAGCGACAACTCTTTTGCTCGAGCGAAGGTCGTGTATATCAATTCGCAGCAGGGTGATCTTATATCACTTTTTGATTCCCATTCTCCTAAAAACCCTAATCCGACACACTCTCTCTCTGCAAATACTCCATGATCTAAGGGCCTCTCCACCCTACTCCCTTTGATAAAGAGTTAGAGTATCTTGTGGGCTTTCTCTTGATCCGAACAAAATCGAGTTTGGACACCTTTTAAGGTTCTTCTTCATCTCCTTTGAGCCTCTACACTTGAGATAGGGATATTCTACACATTGTTATGGTTTTTAACCTAGGTATTTGTCATTTTGTATAAATGATAGGATTTGGAAGGATTTGGGTAAAGTTAGGGTTTAATATCAAAAGTTAAAGAGGGGTTTTCCATGGTGGTCTATAAAAAAAATGCCTATGGGACCTTGTGTATGAAGTTCTCTTGTGTTAAAATGGTGAAATTTGGTCTTAGGGTTAATATTTGGAAAAAGGGGGAAAATTGCCCTAATTTGTGTTAAATAATTATTTTGTATAAATATTGAAATTAATATGGAAAATATGAAATTGAAGAAGTGTATGAATGAATGATGTAATTGGATTTGATAAATTTTCTGTTTGATGGATTGTATATCTGTTTAGAAATATCTATTTTGGGCTATTGGTGGAAAATATCTATGATTGTTGTAGAAATTACATGAGGATTAGGTAAATTGAAACTAATCATTTGAATTATGTCATTGAGTATGACGATTTGGTTAAACCATTGAATATGTGATTTGGATAGTCATTGTATATGACAACGCCTTTAAATACATTGTATATGTTTCTTTGTTCGGGAGGAGATAGGGGATGTACTTCATTGTTTGGGAGGAGATAGGAGATGGACTCCATTTTAAATTAAGTTGGCTGGAGTGTCTAGGGTGAAAGTCCCAAAACCTTATATGTGTATATTTGGGTGCCAACTCCCTTGGACGAGAATCCGTAAAATTGCAAGAAGTTAAAGTGTTTGAATAATGAATGTTATTGAAATGTGAATGAATGAGTTGTTGTCTCATTTGGGATTGTTTAGATGATAAGGAACTATACTTATGCATTGATTTGAAATGAACGAATGGATGGAAATGGATTGAGATATGGTTATCTATATTGAATGGTCATGGAAATAATATAAATTGGTTTATCTCTACTGGGTTTTGGCTCACCCTACTTGGGAAACTACTTTTAGGTACTGATGACATGCCACCTCCAAGGACATAGCTTGGGAGGACTGAGGGCTGAAGGCTCTATTTTGATTTTATTTGTGCTTAAGTGTTTATTCAAGCCGAGGGCTTTAGATGTATAGAGTTTAGGACTCTTTCTTTTGTTGTAACCAAGTGATAACTTGGAAAGATGTAAGCCTGTAGGACATTTATTTTGTTATTATTAACTAGTATTACATGCTGTAGATTCAGGATAAATGTTTATGAATGTATAACGCATGTAATATCTTTTTGTAATAGAAACTCTGATGAATGAAGTATATCATTTTGTTATGTTTACAAATCTTACGTGAGGGATTATTAGTATTTTATTTTGAGGGCGTTACATAATCTATGTCCATTCTATGCCAAGGATTTTGTTTTCTTCAATGAAGACCATAAAATTGAAGTAAAAAAAATGGGTATCAAATTTTTTTATTTTTTATTGTCATTTTATTTTATAGAAAATGTGAAAATTTATTAAGAATTCAAGATTTCACTATAACATTAGGTAAATTTAAAACTTTTAAATATCATTGTGTTATTTATTTTTATCCTCTTTCTGTTCCATTATACTATTATTGCTATTTGTTAGTTTAATTATAATTCAATTAATTGAAAATAAAAGCTTAATATAACTTTTCATATATATTATAGTTAATTTGTTACATCTATAGTTGTATATAATAGCATAATATATAGGGATAATTTGTAAATATAATTTCTATTTTTTTATGTAATTAAATAGTCCATCTTAAATAGTATGTAGAAGAGTTAGATGGCTTCTTTTATTTCTAAAAAACCCAATCTATTTTTTTTTTTACTTTTTAATTTTTAAATTGCAACATCAATTGTTTATGTCCATAAAACAAAACTGATAAACACATATCCAAAAGCTATAATTTTTTTAATTATTTTTTTAATATGTAGGATATTTATAAATGAAAAATGTTTGACACCTCAAATTTTTTTTTATTTTATAATCTGACTTATAATGATATAGTCATAAGTGTCAATTTTTATACAAATATGAAAAGAAAATTAATTAAATTATACATTTCAACCAACCACATACTCAAATTTGACTATTTCAAGATGTTATTTCACTATAATTCCAATTAAGAGAATCTTTAACCCTTAATATTTTTTTCATCAAATTATAATTTGATAAAAATTTAAAAAGATGAAACGTTAAAAGTTATTGTTTTTTCTATCAAAATTGGTGAAAACAAAACACACACACAAAAAAAAAAAAGGATGAGAATAAAATTCTTTTAAAAATTGATAAAAATTTAATAAAAAAGTTAAACTAATTCATATCAAATCAAATTTTTTATTTAAATTTAAAATCAAATTAGATAAAAAAATTAAAAGAAAATGATGAAAATTTGAAAATATTTTGAAACCTTCTTATTATTAAAGACTAGAAATTCATGTGTGTATTACATTCATATTGTATTTTTAGTTATGAAATTGAAATCAAAATAAATGTAACCTAAATTATTGGATTAATAATAGAAACATCATATTAATTATTGTTAAATATCACTTCACTTCATATTTAATAATAAAATTGTATATTGGTCTTAATTATAACTTTTATATTTGTATATTTTCATAACAAGAAGAGGTATGCCATAACTCATTTAATCTCATTTAATTAGATTTAACTTTTTTTTAATGAAAATTATCAAAATTTCACTAAATAGATTTATATATACATTTTGATTTTTTTAAACTAATAATTTAAAAAGCTATAAACATAAAAGTTAACTTATAAATTTTATGTATACTAGCAGACAAAATAATAAATTGTTTTAAGATAATTATAATAATTTTTTTTAATTTATAAAATCCCGTGTATAGCACGGATTACCATTAGTTATTTTTCATTAATTATAAATATATATATGTCTCTTAAACATCTAATAACATGACTTTTATTTTATTACCTATCACCAATTATAATAGTAAAATATATTCATAGATATACTATATTTGTATACAAATCTCTCTCCCTATTTGAAATTTGTTTATTTGGTGACTTTTTTTTGGCTTAATTTTTTTAAAAAAGTTTTTAGATTTAATTCAACCAAACGAATAAGAAATTTTAAAAAAATTCATAAAAGACAAAAATAAGTTTAAAAAAAGACCTTTTTTTTAAAAAAATTATTTTGGTTTTTTTATAATTTTTCTAAAAAAATTTACTTTTAAATTCGTCTATACAGGACAAATTGAAAAAATAATTTTTTGACATAATCTTTTTTTAAAAAATACTAAAAATATATATTAGAGAAAGAATTGGCTTATATAGGTGTTCCCAAAATATGTCACCGATGGTTTTCAAAACAAAAAATAATAATTTGAATATTTCAAGTACAATAAAATAAAATAAATATTATTTATTAATTTCATTTTTCATAATTTTAGAACATGTCATAATTTCCATACTAAACAATGTGATAATTATTTAATTGTCTCGAAATATTATTTGATATTTGTTAAAAATTAGCCTTTTTTTTTTGTTGTTAATCTTTCATGTTTCACGTCTTTCTTTATATATTATTCTAAAAGTTAATTTATCTCTTAAATTACATTGAAAATAACACATTAACAATAAGGTGATATAAAAACATTTTATTATATAATTCACACATTTAACACAAATTTTTAAAAAATATATTTTTATATTATGTGACAATTAATGTGGTGTTTTTTTATTTAATTTTGAATAAAAATTAATTTTAAAGTAAATTAGAAAAAACTTAAAATATAAAGAGTTAAAATAAACTAAAGAAATTCAAGAATCTAGTAATAGAAGACAAAATATAAGGAGACTTACGTGTAAATCATAATATGTGAACTTTATTGTCCAATAAGTCTTGTGAGAATAATGACATTTTTCATTAAATACTAAAAATATCACTAATTATCAGTTACAATTTAAAAATCTTGTTATAAAAAATATTACTAATTATAAGTTTCAGTGATAGTTTAAAAAAATTGTCACAAAAAATCGCTAATTTTTAACTTTTAGTGACAGTTTAAAAAATGTCACAAAAAAATGTCACTAATTATAAAATTTAATGATAATTTATAAAAATTGTGATAAAAAAGTCACTAATTCTATTTTTGACAAAATATGTAAAAAATTATTATAAAAAATTATTTTTAATAATAAATTTATTAAAATTTAATTTTAATAAAATTGGATGAAATTCTACTATTGAAATCTATGAATAACTTATTCAAATATCATAGAGCTGGCAAAGTGCAATTTAACTATAATAAACAATAACAAATGAGAGAGGAGTCCGGATCATCTGCCGTTCTTTCCTGCGGCGTCTCCTGCCATGGTCCAAAACGGCGCCGTTTTGGTTAATTTTTTTTTTTTTAAAATTTCTTTTCTCCTCCTCTTTTCGTTTCAATCTCCTTTGCTTGAACCCTTACCTGTTGACAGAGGCAGAGGTGAGGTCCTGCAAAACGATCTGGATACATATATATATATATATATAAGATCAAGAAGTTTTTGTATCCATACATACATACATACATACATATATATAAGATCAAGAAGGCAAGAATCAGAATCTGATGTAGATTCATGAAACTTTCGAAGGCAACATATACATATATATATATATATATATATATTTTGTGGGTTCTGATTTTCGAAGGCAAGATTCATAAAAAAAAAAAAAAAAAAAAGGGAGAGAGAGAAGGCAAGAATCAGAACCAAAACGATCTGGATACATATATATATAAGATCAAGAAGTTTCATATACATACATACATATATATATATATATATATATATATATATTTTGTGGGTTTCATTCATCAATTTTTTTTTTTGGATATATACATATATTTGAACACAAAGTGGGTTTGAGAAATTTGTGGGTTTGCAGATTTTGTGGGTTTCAGATTCATATACATATATTTTTTGGATATATATATACATATATTTTTTGGGTTTCAGATTCATGAAATTTTCGAAATACAATTTCAAACTCATCAATATGGAATCTGGCCATGGAGATCGAAGAAGAGAGAAGGGGGCTCGTGGCTATGGCGGGTTGCAGCGGCGATGGCAGGGAGATGGTGGCGCCTTGGGTGAAATCCTTTCTTCCTCCTCCTTGCCTTCTTTCTTCTTCCCCTCTCTGGTTCTTGCCTTCTCTTTTCTTTTTTTTTTTTTTTTTTTTTTTTTGAAAACTTGCCCCAAAACGACGTCGTTTTGGGGCACCGCAGGAGGGCACCGCAGGAGACCACGGCAGAGGATCCGGACTCATGAGAGAGGGTGCTTTGTCTGTCATTGTCAGGTGACAGACAGGTCTCTGGTAAGCTCCACTCCCGTGTCGCACGTGAGCCACACTTTGCGAGTTTTTATATTAAATATTCCAAAAAAAAAAAAAAACTAATTAGAAAATGGACCATGATTTGTGGCACTAAATTCAGGGGCCGAATTTCTATATAAGGTAAAAAAAAAAAAATAAAAAAAATAAAGTTACCAAAATTGAAAATTAGTGCCAACAGTTTTAGTACCACAAATCATTTTTCTTAGAAAATTAACCTACTTTTCAAATTATTAAAAAAATTAACCTACTTTTTGGAATCGCATTTTCAAAATACGATTTTAAAATTAAAATTACATATTCAACATGTAATTTCACTTTAAAATCGCAAGTTAAAAATGTAATTTAATGCGATTTCGCCTTAAAATTGCTATTTCAAAATTATATTTTTAAAATATGATTTCAAAAGTAAATTAATTTTCTAAATAATTTAACAAGTGGATCAATTCTTTAATTTGTTTTTTTCTTTAAAATATTTAAAAAAAAAACTCCAGATACCTTCCCCCAAGTCCCACCCAACTTCCAAAGTGGTTTCTTCTAATTTTTTAAAATTACACCCAAGTTATTTATTTTAATTAACAATATACACAAATTTTTTCGGAAATAGTCATTTAGGCCACAACATAGATGGTTAGTAGGTCAAATATTTTACAATTAGACAAATCATATTTAGGCTTCCTTTGGGAATAAATTTTTTTTAGTAATTTTTTAACTTTTTAATTAAAATATGATATAAAAAAAATTAATATGTTTGTGATAATTTTTTAATTTTTTACGAAAAGATGTGCAAAAAAGTAGAGAAAAAAGAGAATTTTTGACTTTTTAATATAGATTATTAGCTTTTTAGTTTTTGGGAAAAGCCTCAGACCCCCATTGGGGTGACCCCAGGGCCCCAGTGGACCCCAGTGGCGTGTGATTGGTTGAATTTTTTTTTTCCCTTGGTCCACAGTCTCCCACGTGGAGTGGGGGTGCTGAGATCACCCCCACTGGAGGTCTCTAGTACGACTATTAATTTTTTAATAATTTTTTAACTTTTTAACTAAAAAAATTACTTACCAAACGAGGCCTCAGAATCAAAAGTATACCAGACGAATCGTATTCAGTATAAAAAATATAGATTTAAATCAACATCTATATATGAATCCGTAATTTACACCTATGAGGCCTTCTTTTTCTTTTTTTGTTTTTTTTTGTTTTAATCAGTTGGCATATTTTAGACCCCAAATACAAAAAATGTCCTTTTTTTTCTCGCTTTTTATCACCATAACCAAATACCACCTCAACATTATTCATACCAACAAATTAGTTTATCAGGTAATTTTTTTTTTTACTTATTTTTATATTCAGTGAACTTTTTAAAAAGAAAATTCAAAAAATTTTAAGTTTGTAAATTCTGCTCGACGAGACGAATTAGAAATTTTTTTTTTTAAAATTTCAAAAAAAGATAAAATAACCCAAAAATATTGAAGATTTTTGGCTTATTTTGACTTTTTCAATTTTTTTTGAAATTTTTGATTTTTTTTGACTTTTTAAATTTATCTACCCAAGACGGAAAATAAAAATTTTGACATTTTTTTAAAAAAGTCACTAAAAACAAAAAAAAAGGTAATTTTTTTAGCCAATAAACAAAGTTCCCAAACTATACCAAAACACCATTCCACCACCATCATTACCACCCATTACTCCACGGGTGTGTTTGATTGGACGGACTGAATAAGAGGAGATTATAATCAATCGGATTTAAATCTTGAGACTGTGAATCCTCCGGACTATTTGGTTGGATTGGATATGTATCTCGTGTCTGTTTTCTCATGAGATTAGATGTCTGGAAAGGATTATTTTAGTGAATCTAATGTTTGGTTGGACGGATTAAATATGATAAATGAGCAAAAAACTATTTTACACTTTTTCAATTATTTACTAATTAATAGCAATATTAAACATATCTTTAATATTTTAATTATTTTTAGTTAGATTACATAAAAAATTATTTTATTTTATTTTTTACACAATTAAATAAATTTATTTTTTAAAAATTAAATAAATAAAATAAATAAAAATATATGTTATTTTTTAATTAAAATTTTAAATAAATTTATTTTAAAAAATAATAATAATTAAATAATGAAATTAAATAAATTATTTATTAAAATTTAAATAATGAAATTAAATAAAATATAAAAAAAATTTTAAAATAAAATATCTATAAAAATTATATAAATAAAATATCAATAAAAAGTTAAATAAAATTAATTTATTTTTAAATTGAGACATTTAAATTTTACTAAATATAATACATAATTAAATAGTAGAGTGTAAAATGGCCATTTCATCATGTAATCCCAACAGTAAATAATCCTATGAAAATTGTCTTACACCCCCCCGTATAGTGTAATCCCTTATATGAGGGATAAGGAGTCCGGCTGGACTCCATGTCCGGCAAATTAAAAAAAAAGCAAATGCCGAATTAGATACTCTCAATAAATTACAATCCGCACAGTAGATAATCCCCCTTATCCCTCAATCAACCACACCCCACCAGTATTACAAATCCACCACCACCCTCCTCTCTCCTCCCCTTTAATAATCATCAACAAAGTATATTAATAATCATAAATAAAAAAACACATACCAAATCCAATAAAATACTAACGAAAAGCACTGATATGCGTTAGCAAGTCGAAAGTTTGTGCATTATTACCAAACCTTAAACCAATCATAACACATCATCAAATTTAAGATGAGTACAACGGTGGCTTAACATTTTCTTCTAATAACAATGCATACTTGTATATGATATATAATTGATTTGGCTACTAAACACCAATACATGAAGTAACAATTCTAGCATAAAGCTAACAGAAATTTAAGTTACAAATAATTTGCAACCACAAAACTTACCATACAAACCATTATTTTTTACCTACTGTGAGGACATAATTTTTGAATGACAACATGTGGCCGAGATGACACTGAAGTGTCAGCCAAGGGTCACGTGTCTTGGTCATGACACCGAGATGATCTCGGCTAGGCCGAGGTTATCTACGAAGAAATCGGAATCCGGGATAAGCGGATAAGGGACAAGAGTCCTAGAATGGGAGATGACTTTAGTTTAGATAAAGATAAGACTCTTAGAGAGTTTATCCTAATACTACTGAGAGTCCAAGATTAGCAGTAATCTTAAGTCCATTGAAGTTAGGCTTCTATTGGGATTAGGTAAGTGTTGGCTATAAAAGAGAGGCACCCCCATAGGTGTAAGGTATGCTTTTTGTATTCTGAATAGTAAGTTAAGCACTTTTGGTATTTTTGAGAGATAACTGACTTGATCATCGGAGTGCCCTCGGGTGGACGAACCACCGCCGGAATCTCTTCTTTTTGTGACAGGTCGTTCGGGCTTAATCTATTCTGCCAGTATTCTCCAACTGAGTGCTTGATTGGCAGTGTGGTCGGAAATTGACACACACAATTTGGTGCCGTCTGTGGGGAAGAGAGGAGAATAGATGGCCAACGACGGACAGAAAGAGAAGGTTGGGGACAACACCCTTACTGAGAGTGGAAAACATATTAACTTTGACGCCGAAGAAGACAACTGCAACGAAGAGACTCATGATAAGAATCACGGAGGAAAGGACGTCGGCCAGGAAGGCGGCGTACCGAAGAAATCGGACTGGAGTGGTATTATAACGAGGATGGCCTCTAGGTATGGAAAGATAGATGCCTGCAGAGCGACGACGAGATGAAGGGAATGGCGGACAAATTGGTGGACCTGCAAATGGTTGTCAATTTCCTGATGCTGAACAACGTCATGCAGCCACCGTTCCCGCTACAAGATACGCCGATTTCAGCGGCCAAGAAAGGTGCCCAGAAAGGGGAGTAGAAAACAGTTCCTGCAGTCCCTTAGCATGGCGGGACCAAGGGACATTCTCACCGGCCTTCGCGGGAGGTTGGGCATGGAGAATCCCAGAAGACACGATCTCGGCCTAGATGATTAGGTCTGAGAAGAGAAGAGCTCAGCCTAAAGTGAGCAGATCCCAGATTCTAGAAGACAAGATCTTGGCCTAGATGATTAAGTCCGAGAAGAGAAAAGCTCAGCCTAAGTTAAAGACTTTTTATATAAAGTCCACAAAGGAGTAGGTGGAAGCCATGCAGAGGGCTGGAGAATGATGCTTGGGAGTTGGAATTTTCAAGCCAAGATTGGTTTAACACTTGTTGAAATTTTTAAGAAAAATTTACAAGTTGAACTTAAACTGAGGTTATGTTTAACACTTGTTGAAATTTAAGAAAAATTTACAAGTTGAAGTTAAACTGAGGTCATGTTTAACACTTGTTGAAATTTTTAAGAAAAATTTACAAGTTGAAGTTAAACCGAGGTCATGTTTAACACTTGTTGAAATTTTAAGAAAAAATTACAAGCTGAAGTTAAACCGGGGTCATGATTAAAGGAATGAATGATATATGTTCCATCACCTCAGGATGCCGAGGTAATAGAACCTAGGGGGCAGTTGTGGGGACATAATTTTTGAATGACAACACGTGGCCGAGGTGACACCGAAGTGTCAGCCGAGGTATCACGTGTCTTGATCATGACACCGAGATGATCTCGGCTAGGCTGAGGTTATCTACGAAGAAATCGGAATCCGGGATAAGCGGATAAGGGACAAGAGTCCTAGAATGAGAGATGACTTCAGTTTGGATAAAGATAAGACTCTTAGAGAGTTTATCCCAATCCTACTGGGAGTCCAAGATTAGCAGTAATCTTAAGTCCATTGAAGCTAGGCTTCTATTGGGATTAGGTAAGTGTTGGCTATAAAAGAGAGGCACCCACATGGGTCTAAGGTATGCTTTTTATATTCTGAATAGTGAGTTAAACACTTTTGCTATCTTTGAGAGATAACTGACTTGATCGTCGGAGTGCCCTCGGGTGGACGAACCACCGCCGGAATCTCTTCTTTTTGTGACAGGTCGTTCGGGTTTAATCTATTCTGCCAGTGTTCTCCAGCTGAATGCTTGATTGGCAGTGTGGTCGGAAATTGACACACACACCTACTAACAGTCATAAAGGTTGGCAATATAGCATCAACTTTGCACACATTTCAAATAACTATCAAACACTAGAAAGACAGACATACAGTAACAACAAGAGAATAGATCCAAAACATGGTTTATTTTAAGCAGAATAAGTTTAGGAATTCAGCTGCCCGAGCAGCATTTAGTAAAAGCCACAACCCTAAGTGTTGAGGAACCTATTGTCCCAAAACCCACAACGATAAAGTTTTTTAAAAGTCTAAGGTGCGTTTCAATTCATGATCAAAAACCCGCTAAATATATATAGAAGCTTCTTCAGCTTCTATAACTTGGGTTCTGATGGAATCCTCATAGAGGACCCTCTCATGTCATGCAAAGCAAAAGCATGAGAAACACAAGCTTCTCATGAGCTTGCATATTATTGAAATGAACTTGTCTCATGGAGGAAGAAAAGGAAAACAAACAGTATAAGTTTTGATAAAAAATGGAACATAGAGAAACTTAGAGGGATCAACCAATCGGCAAATGACATATGATTTGAGAGCCCCGAAGGTGATAATCTCTCTCTCAATTGGCCAGTGCAACCCTTTTGTAGATGGGACAGGAATTCTTCTGGATGAGCCACTGTTTGATGCAGTTCAAGTGAAACTGATGTCTGCAATCCAGCTTCCCAAGATCCTCTTCATCAACATATTCTTCCTACAAATTGATCCGATAAATGGAAGCATATAGTTTAATGGGAAGCTTGAAATCTAAGAAAAATAGAAGCCCAGAGATGAAGAACTTTAATGCTCTTTACTTGACTGTATGAGAGGGTTCAAGAATGTTGTCGAAAAATTTGAAGATCTTCGAAGATCTTTGAAAAAAATTTGAATTTTCTAGAAATGGTGAGAGACTTAAATTCTTTAACAGTCGCAACTAGGAACACAATAGCAAAGAGATGATGGAGATAAGAGATCGGGTGAAAAGGAAGGCAAAGTAGTTAGAGAGAGAATAATGGCAAGGCTCTCCCATAGATCTCCCACTTTCACTCTCAAGGTAGATACTGGAGAAGGGAAATTAGTTCTTTTCCAAGAGTTGTCTCCAAAATCCACCCCCTTGTAAAACTATAGGTGAGTGCTATTTATAGGCACTTCATGATGTAGGATGGAGCCCATGTGCAAGGCACGTGGGAAATATTCCCTTTAATTACCTTGTCCGAGGAGGTGACTTCTCTGAGGATGAGGAAAACCCCGAAAAGGAGATCAACTTTTGCGAACTCTTCTTCTTAGCCACACCTAACCAATGATCCCCCAATCATCCTAAAGGGTTAGGGGTAGTTCCAGAGGATGCCTTGCCGTAGAAAGGTTAGGGGTAGTTCAAGAGAACGCCCTGTTGCAAATATTGCCGAGTCTTAGGGACCCCTTAGATCGTGCTACTTTGACCCGGGTATAGGCTAGTTTAATCAAAGAGTGAATTTATCTCCACTCACTGTCCTCGAGATCGGGTCCTTTGTTAGGACTTCGTTATGCCCATGGTTCTGGTGCGTAGGTCCCGGAAAGCTCCGAGCCTACAAGTGTTCTGGAACTCATTAATGGAGCGGCTTCTAGATTGTGTCCGAATCAGTTCGAAGCCTAGCGCTTCGGATTTCTAGGTTCGTAGATCCGAACCTTTTCGAGTTTGAGCTCAAATAGGTCTCTAGGTTCGTGGTTCCGAACCCTTTCAAGACTAAGCAAATACCTCGGAGAATGGATCTCCTCCGAGGGTTTTATTTTTTCTGAAAGCAACAGTTAATCTCCTCAGACACTCGTATGATTTGGACCTCCTCGAATGGGCTTGTTGGGCTTTCTTTAGAGACATATGCTTGAAATGTATCCTCCTCGGCCCAATTTGTTGACTTTTTTTGTAGGCCCGTTCAATAGAATTCACTTGGCCTATTTGGCAATAATTTCTCTGAGCTCACCAATTTTTGGGCTTTGATTGGGCCCAATTAATTTAGTGGGCTCAAGTTAACCCCTTTTACACTGACAAACACAACACTGTTTGTCCTGATTTCATTGATTGATGCCTATGCTGCTTCACTCCCCCCAAAATAGCATCCTCACTCTGTCTAGTGTTCATATTGCCAATTTGCTCTTCCAAGGACAACAATTCCTAAACCCAAGCCCAATATTTATGAGAAAATCTTTAATGATAATGAGAAAAAAATGCCAGGTAAACATTTATTTCAATTCTTGAAGTGTTACCTCAAAAGTCATGTTGTCCACATCGAGACGCATATCTTCATGCACATCAGGCTCATTAAACATTGGGCCAACAATCATACTATCCTAGCACACCACCATCCAAGCAAGCCGTATAATACATATTGATGAAACATGTGAAAAATGTTATTTTGTACACTTTTATATAGTCGAGATATACAATGGTAATCAATAATGTAGTAAAAAATAGTTGATCCAGTTTTAGCAGGCAATTAATGACAAATAATATTTGTATATTTATAGAACATGGACAAAGTAACTCCAGCAAGTTTCTATTCATTTCCCAAAGCAAGCACAAACTTGATAATCGAAGTATAAAATAAACTTAGCAAAAGACCATACCTCATTTTGCAAGGCGACAACACCAACTTGTTGTAGGATTTCCCAAGCTTGGCGAACCTGCTTATGGAAAAACAAAGATAATTAGAGCTCTGATTGGAGAGTCAGAGACAATTGTTAGATATTATAAAGAAAAATACAATACAAACTAACAAACGTACAAAATTTTCTTACTACGTGATGTTTCATGCAATAAACAAAGCTTTGGAATCTAATACAAGACAAAACCAACTTCAATAATGTGTATTACAATAAGCTGGATACCCACCATTGGTATACGACCAGGGCAGGCTTTCCTATTTAATTTTTCCAAGAAGGTGTATATTACAAATACAATAAGATTATGCTTGAATCATGAATTTGGAAAGGAAAACGAAAAATAGAGGAAATAAAGGCGGTGTTTGGGAAGCTTGGCCACAAGCTATTTTAGCCTTAATTGTAAAAAAAGCCTTTTAGCCCCTAAAACCCATTGATTTAAAAAAAATAAAATAAAAAATAAAAAAATATAGGGCGCAGCCCTACACTGTCACAGTGTAGGCACAAGGATTGACAGCCCAATCATTTCAAAGAGTAAATGACAATTTTGCCCCTTCAAACTTATTTTGAAAAAAATGAGGTTAGGGACAAATTTGCCATTTTAACCTCAAATATCATTTCAAACACATTTTTTAATACACAACCCAAATAAAAATCCATCCTATCTTCCCAAACACAAAAGCTAAAATAGCCTACTAAAATAGCCAAAAAGTCTAAAAAATAGCCACTTCCCAAACACTCACAAATCTAAATTTTTTCTTGTCTTTTCCTGTGCCTTTCCAAATTCAACACAGTATAAAAAAATTCAATAAGAGAAATGCATGAACTAGAACCAAAAACATGGTTTATGAGATGCTTAAAACAACATAGCAAGAACATCTTCCATAGGAAACTTTCCTTAAAAAAAAAAAAAACAAGGGATTAAATTACAAGTACCATTCTAATTCTCCTTGGGTCAACAATGAATTGCTCTAATGCAACCAACATTGGATGGATGATAGCATTTTGTCCTTCTGCCCTTATCATTACAACTCTAGGTGTTGAATGGACTGCCTAAATTGCCCTTTGGTTACCAGGTCTAGATACAAGGATGCCGCTCATGGTAGTATAAGTACTTGGAGTTGGCTGATGGTAACCAATCGGGCCTCTAGACACAACACCAGATAAACTCGTCATAGAAGGAGGTAGCTAGTCAGTTGTAGTGCCATTTTGAGTATTGTAGTTCCCCGAGAAGGTTCTTAAAGGCATTACAGACTCTGCCGGGTTCTCTTCTTCTTGCAATGTATCTGCCCCACTTGCAGGAATGATTGGAGGAACATATGAAGTACTTCCAGTGCCTGGGTTGACAATGGAAATAGAAGGCTGCAAGGTTTGTGAGGTGCTACCAACATGTGTAAAGGATGACATGCTTGAGGATGGAAATTCTTCTTCACTACCTAGATTTATCCTTTGGCGGGTATTTCTCTCAAAAGTTTGAAATTCTTCCAAGCTCTGAGTGGTTTCAATATTGATGTCTGGAGAAGGCAACCATCTATGCTTTGCATTGGATTGATCCATTCAGTCAATAAAAAAGCTGCTTCGACGTTCCTTCAAGGTTGACTAGGGTTTTACATACAAGACTTCTCAGCAATCTTGAAATTATGTCACCAAAATTAGTAATCTATAGTAACATGTTTAGAAATGAGCAAGAATAATAATTAGGGTAAACTACCAATAGGTCCTACTTTGGAGATTTATTACCCAATAGGTCTTACTTTGGAGACTTATTACCCATTAAGTCCTATTTGATATAATTTATTAAGTGATAAAGATAAATTTATCAATCTTTTTTTTTATGAATAATTTTATAGTGATAAATTTATCAGTCTCTTTGTTTTATGAATAAATTTTTAGTGATAAATTTATCACTCTCTTATTTTTATAGTGTTAAATTTATTAGTTAGGACCTGTAGGTAAATAAGTCTAATTAACAGGACTAATTGGTAAGTACCCCTAATAATTACTTAGAAAAAAATATACATATACAAGTATATTAATGAACTACGAGTTCCTGAAAAATCTTTTAGTTACCTAGAATATAATAATAATGAACAACACATATCATTTGACATCAAAAAAATATATATGAAACAAACAAGATCTACACAAGGGGGAAAACAGAGAGGGGAGAGAGGGAGTTCTAGTACAGAATGTGAAAAAATAAATCAATACTTTTGGGAGCGAAGGAACACTACAAAAAATACACTTTTGGCGACTAATGTTTTAGTCCCCAAAAGCATTAATTTTAGTCGCCGAAATGATTTGCCGACCAAAAATTTTCATCGCCAGCTTTGTCGCGGATACATCGTCGGCGAAGGTATTGGCGACTAAAATTTTTTTAGTCGCTAAAAATCCAATAGAATGGCGACTAATCTGTTAGTAGGCAAAAAAAGGCAGCAATTAGCGACTAAACCACTGTTAGTCGCTGATGATGAAGCATTGGCGACTAAGATGTTAGTCGCTCAAAGGGAACATCAATACATCTTCAGCTACTAATCTTTTGTCGCTAAAAATTCAATTATAAATGGCGACCAATTTAGTAGTCGCCAATACTGTCATTTTTAGCTACTAAACATTTTGTCACGGAAAGGTTATTCTAGTTTTAGCTACTATACAATTTAGTCGCCAAAAGTGTTTTTAGTTTTAGCTACTAAACAATTAGTCGCCAAAACTATTTTCAATTCGTTTTAGCTACTAAATATTTAGTCGCCAAAAGATTTATTTCTGTTTTTTGGCTACCAATTTTTTTGTCACCAAAAATGTCATTTTTTATTTTTGTTTTATTTTTTTCATTTTAATAATTTTTTTCAAAACCTGTATATATCCACCGCAACCTGTAATAGGTATACAAACAAATCAATATATATATTATCACCTATTCCGTAATGCATGTTTCACTTACAACCATCAAACAAAAAAGAACACTTTACAATGTAAACTTACATACAAACCAACTAATATATTCCAATTACAAATAATGTCATACATTCCAACTATGTTACCAAAACAATGTCCTCTATACACAAAACATTGTTACTACATTATGCATTGTAATGACCATTTGGCATGGTACAAATTACCATGGTAATATGTACCACGACAAAAGGTAATCTACATATACCACCATAGCAATTAATACAACTTCCAAAAATACTATGTAACGCGTGCTAAAATTATATGTACGATTCATCCAATTTCCACACAAAAAGCTGAGGACGACCCAAAACTTCCCAACTTTGCAAAACTGTGAATTATCTTCCGGACAAAAAAATAGAAGATCCACATGTCAATGCCAAAAGCCATCTACACAACAAAAATGACACCCATTAGTTCCATTGTAAACAAAAATTTTCAACAGAAAGTATGTACAAACGTTTAAGGGGGCATGACCCCACTTGATGCGCCCTTCCCTCCGCACCTAGCATCATGTATGTAAACATAAACAAAAAAAAAGGGTGAACCACATGAGTTTACAGTTTACAGTTTACAGTTGTATGTAAGCATAAACAAAAAAAGGTTAAAACTGAATGATCACCACAGATTCACAGTTGCCATGAAAAGATTATGACACCGATCTCGTTTATTAGCTCCAACAGTTTCTGAATTTTTATTCAGCTTCACAGTCATTCTTTTGTTGAGCAAAACACTTCAAATTCCAATTCAACATGAATGATGTTCAGCCACAACAGTGATCATGTAACAGATGAGGTGTATATAGGCCATGTGTTTCGCAGCATCATACAATTTCAAGAGTGTATTTATTACCCAGTAACTTGTATATTTCACATTTCCAAGATTTGTTTCTCACACTTAAAATCTAACATCTAAATCTCCATAATGATTAACAAACCTTCCACTTTCTAGGTCATCACGGTAACTACAATTCCTGAGCAGTCAACAACCAATAATTTTTATTCATAAGAAAGCCCTCATCTTGGTTCTCTCTCAAGGTGTGGACCAGGTCATTTTCCATAGGACAATATTTGCTCCTCCATTTATCTGTATTGGTATCCACACAGTTTAAGGCAAATTTGCCTCCAAGTCATGCATGAGCCCCAAGTCAAGTTTAGTCTAAAGTGTACACATATATATTTTATTCATGAAACTAAATATATAGAGATGCTTATATAACATATATATTTATAAGCTGTAATATATAAGCTTTAATATATATTTATAAGCTTATATATGCGTTTGTCACGGTAACCCCCAACGTACGCATGCTAATAACGTCCCACCTTATAAACCTTTTGACCTTTATCTATTATTAATATTTTTTTATCTATTATTAATATCATTATTTATTAATAATTTTGTCAAAACTTACTTGGATCCGTATGCGCACATTTGAAATTTTATACACATGTTCTTGATAAGATTGATTTGTTTGACATTAAATTAACAATTCTTGGTTTGTGCTGGGTTTACTTTTGGATTGTACACTTGTCTGCCTTGATGTCTCAGCCAGAGAAGAAGTATTCTATTCCTGCAGTTCAATATCCTGAGGTTATACCTACTGTTGACCCATACATTACTGTAGGAAAGCTCAAGTTGATCTAGACAGAAGGGAGTTTTTCGAGGGCTGTTTCTGAGGTACTGAATGCCTTCCAAATGTGAGCCACTTTGGAATGGTTCAGTATGTTCAATACAAATTATAAACATTTGGGTTGTAGTCCTGAATGCCTTCATCTGTTTTTTTATAAACATTTTGTATGTGAAGCCAGTTGCCTTATTTATTTATATAATTTTGTCCCTTTACTCGTTTGTTCTTTCCATAATTTGGGTTGTAGTCCTTAACGCATCTAATACATGATCTCTCAATAGAAAACATGATGTAAGATATATATAACGCAGCGGGTAAAAGGATTCAAACCATACCTTGTGTGATAGAATTCGAAACGAAGAACCTTGTGGGTAAATCACGTGTTTCTTTAATCACGAACAACGAACACCCAGCAATGGGGTGATACCACAGTATGAGTATCACCCACTCTAATCACAATGCAAAGGCTGGATCGGTCTCTGATATGGGAGAGAGTTACACATAACATATCTGATATTCTATATATTCAAAATATATAATTAGATATATAACCATAAATATCCACCTATCCATATCTCCTAACAATATGATAGATGTAGATAGATAGAGGGTTATTCTAACAAATAGAATAATCATGAAATCAAATTCAAATTACATGGGTAATTTGAATGAACCATGGGTCGTGCCATATGGGCGCCCAAATTTGGGTCCAATACCCGACCTAATTTCCAACATCTTCCACTCGCACATGAGTTGGCATGACACTGCCACATCTCTATCTCAATCTCCCCAAATATTTAACAATCTCATACTAGCCAATGAATCGTGCGACCGCTGAGAAACACCTGCATACGGGAGCTCTATACTAGAACTCAAAAATGAGCCAGCATAGAGACATCAACCCGAAAATAAAAATAATGTCTCATATACCCCAGACCCATCTAATTACATTGGTCCAAAAAACATCTCTAATCCCTCAAAAGAGCATGTTTGACCCTCTCAATTCTTGCAATATATTCATACTCAATTCGCCTATCATACAAAGCGATGTGAGTTGTCGGCAGTAAATATACAACAGTGGTGTAATACTAGATGATCTTCCCTTTGCTCTCATGCCATTTTGTTTAGGATTGACTACTTTCTCAGTGATGTCCCCTAAGGCCAAATCATACATGACTGCAGGCAGCATACCAAAGTAGCAGAACATCAACCCCTTACCTTATGACATAGTCAAAAGTCACAAAACGGTACATAAATGAAAGTCATATCAATAATGACACGTAAGACTCACACGGTGAGGAAACAATGATCCATTCTCTCACCTCATTACTCGGTCACCAAGCACATGTAGTATGAATACATGCTACGGTAGAATAACTCTTCCAAAGAGTGACGTCATACTCGATACACCGTACAGATCTTAGTCTAGTCGCTTTCTAGCGCCTAACCCAAATTTTCTATTTGCTCACCTTCTAGGCGCCAAATGAGATCTCACATTTGGCTAATCATAATAGGCACAACATGGAAAGTGGGTACTAACATCCATGTTTGGTCCTTAACACGACCTCATCTTGGTTGTAACCAAGGCGACATACATAGTGGATAATTTAAGCCTCTCTTGGCTCCGAATAAAAATAAATCACTAGTCTCATCCTTGCTTGCTCCCAAGTGCTAAGGGCGATTGCTCGTGTGAATGAATTAATCTTGCCTGCTGACATCATCGTCTGCTAATCATTATGACATAAACCATAATAGTGTCAACATCCCATCATCTTACAACAAATAAGTGATCGATTTTAAAAAACACGACCACAGTCTGCGCAATTTTAGATTCCAAGCATAAGCCTTATCAGCACCTCTTGCGATAAGCATATACAACGGAATCCACCATGTGCGCCTCACATGAAGTGGTTCAAGATCACTACCTCTGGCACAATTACCTCTCTAAAGATATTTTGGTGACCAATCTGCGTTCATTCAAGATGCTCCCAACTAGTGCATTGAATCTTACAAGGGACAAATTTATATACTACTAGTAAAACATTCTATCCACAGTCTAATGAGCAACGTCAATGTCTAAACTACTCAGTTGACCATTTACCAAAGATAACACTCATCATGCCAAATACGCCCACATAGCGTACTTCAGGCTCCCACAACAAAAAAAAAAAAAAGATCAAGGAATATAGGTCATCTGTTTCTCCCAAAGACAATCCAAGGATTCACTCAATAGCTAAAACTCTAGCTTTTACCAATAAGTAAGTCAATGGGTTTGTAATTTTGTATCTAGAATCATTCTTGGATATTCCTTATGTAAGTCATCAAAGACAAATTGGGAATTCTCCTAAAATAATCCCTAAGGATCGTACATCCGAGCATATAAATTACATCACCCATGTCCATCATATCTAAAACAGAGGACTGCCCACCCTAGGTGGCGACAACCTTATAAATTCCTTGCTCATAATGACTACGTAAGGAAAAACTTCTTTTGGACCATTGATTATGCCTCAGTGGTCTTTATCGATCATCGTTGGCCTATTATGGCTCGACGAAATCTAAGAACCATTATTTGGATAACTGTTTTAGGCTATAAAACATTTATTGGAACTAACAACCTTTTTACGCTCCCAACTTTTCACCATAAAAGCAGGAGGTAAATCCCTACGGATCTACTTATCCAATTCTCCAACGAGAAGTTGGGTCACAACGTCCACAAATCAATGTTCCGAACTTATGTCAATCATAGCCTAAGTCGAAATAACCTTACTCCTTAGGAGAAAGTCTTCTCTTTGTTTACACCTTCCTCAATGGTGCGACTTTTCGATATGTAGCGAGCCTTATGCCTCAACAATGACTATCCAAATTGCGCATAACTTTATAATAGTTTCGCGTCATAATGGAAAGTCAACCTAATTATAGAAATGATTAATCCTCAAAGACTTTGTCTTAAACTGCGCAACATTGATCCACTTTCTAAAAATAGGGGACTAGAGCCTTTGGCATTATCCTAGGCTCTTTATCATCTTGCGGAGCAATCATGAATGTTTCCCTCTCAATCACTCAGTGATGACGTGGAAAATTTTCACATTCGCTACCACGCAACTAAGAATGTAGAGTAATCTTCTCTAATGGAGTAATCCATTAGTAGGCACATCGTTCCCACTGTCCCTAGGATATTGAAAATTTCTTTCCATTCTCAACTAGGCTACATAGAGCGCTATGCTTAGAATTCTCTATCTTATAGAGTTCCAAAAACTCTATTCACGTCACCTTTACTAAGAAAATTTTATGTGACTTAGTTACACTCCTACAAAGCTGCTTATCTATAAGCACATAACCTAGAGGGTTTATATGACTGCATACAATAATGCGCCACATGACCCTAAATGTTTATAAGACAACATACAATAATGCGTTATAGAACCCTAGGTCTTAACTTCGCAACCTTATGAGAAGTAAAATAAAGATAATCTGCTTTACGGTTACAGATCGCCCATAGATGGCTCTCCACTAACCCATTACTCAAATGGAGTGTAAAATCTGATATGGAGGGCACTTAGTTAGGGATATAGGCAACAAACTAAAGTGCAATTCCCAATTGGGAAACATTTTGCGCCATCATCCACCTAACATTAAAATATTTAATTCCTTATCTTTACTACACCATTGTGTTACTGAGTACTAGGAATAATCAATTTTCTAAGCATCAATTTCTCTTCCAGAGCTTTCTAAAAAAAACTCAAATAGATACTCGCCACCTTGGTCAAAACTAAAAGCACGAAAGCTGTTATCTAATTGATCTCGACCTCATATTTGCAATGTCAAAAATCATCTCAAAACTTTTGACTTATGGGAGATCAAATAGCCTTGACTCAGATGCGTATCGTAATCTATAAATGTGTCGAGATTGAGGCTAGTTATCATACCCTTACACATATCCAGTCACAAATATCATAGTGGACTAAATGTGCCAATACAAATTCCTTTCTGCGGCTTTTCTACTTACTTGTGCGCGACCATTGCGAACAAAGTTACACATTCATATGAGAGTAGGATGTCACAAGTGAGTGGGCTCGAGAGGGCCTACTAAAACCATCCATGTCATCTTCTCATTAATGTGATTAAGTATAATAAGCCACCGGTTCATGACCAATGTCATAAACTAATTCTAATTATTCTAATGTGTGAGTTCTCGAAGACAAGTTTTAAAGGTTTAGGCCTAACTAGGTAATGACTCACGACTAATTCATATTCACTAGATCATAAAAAGATGTCATGGAGATATCAAGTGCGCCTAAGTCCCAAATTTAACTAGTAAGTGCTAATCCCCTGCACCTTCAAGTCAATTTTATTCTCCATACACTTTATTGTATCTAGTTGAAAGCTGACGATACTCCTCTTACCATCTGTGTTTTTCACTTCATAGTTACTTGCAATTAATTCTACTATCCATAAGAAGAAGAGAATAAGCTATCAATCTATGACAGCTCCTGAAGTAACTTAAGCGCGAATTAGGCTAAAGAATCTAATTCAACACAATGCTTTCACAAGCAATGCGTCAAATTCTTAGAGTCATAACAACCTTGTCGGCCTTGACCTTTTCATTACTATGCTGCAACGTTTGCGCTTAGTGGTAAACGTTATTCTAAAACGTTAGCCTAGCTAAGGAATCATACAAAGAAACCCCTTCTCATGTCTCACACTCAAGTGTGGAAACAGTAAGTGTCCAGACTTAGACAAGTTGACAATGCTAATAGATTTTGCAGCCACTTGGCGCTAATCTTTTCACTTAGTGTTAATAGATTTTGCTGTTACTAAGTGCTAATCTTTTAATTTCAAGTGATACTTTAATGCACACTATTATAGTGCATGAAATTTTGCTCCATCCACTCCCAACAGTTGGATAGAGAGCAAAACACTGCTCATACTGGCTACTCATCTTACACTTAATGACTAATTCATTTAAGCTTGCATTTCTTGGATGACGTGACTCTTGAATGTTATTTTATCCAATGATGCAACATTATTACAAGTCAAATTACAAAGTCGATCCGCGCAACTCAATAGTCAAGATCATATACAGATCTATTGAGGGCTTACTAATTTCATAACTCCAAAACTCGCCAATCAAAACTACGTAGCATGCTGCTAACCATAGTGCACACATTAGTTTTTTTTATTGTGCCAAAACAAGGCAACAAAACCACAGCGACTTTGAGTCATGTTTCATTACTTTGGCTCAATTAAGGTCTGACCTAAAGTCTCCAAGACTTTTTGCTCATCTAAAGAATAGGATTACATTGTTCACATTTGAACATCTCTACTAAGTCTAGGTCAACCAAATTAACTTGCACAAGCTAAGTCAATTTAGAGAGAAATTCGCATTGGGATTAATTTGATTAGCATAATATAATTTTGCAGCAAAAATCTAAATTAAATAGTGACAATATTACACAAGTCGCAAGATTGAAAATCTGCTATGCTCGTAATCATCTCTTGTGCCACAAGTGACAATTATGTAAAATTTAATTTAATTCATACGCAAAATATTAGTTTTTGGGAGTAAATCTACAAAGATATCTCTCAACCGAACAACCTCCCACTAACTATGGCATGTCTAAAGCATGATAAAATATTCTAATTCCATACAATAACATCATAATGTAGATTTACAATCAACTAATGCTATGTTACAGTTAATAATGGAATTTAAATAAAAAACAATTAATCATGCTATTTTAATCACAACATATTAGAAACTCTAGGCAAAAAACAACAATATGCTGTATTTAATATTTAGATTATGCCATAACAGAAAGTATACACTACAACAATTTGCACCATTAGCGACCAAATTTGGCGACTAAAACCTTTTTAGTCGCCAAAAGTCAGACATTTACCGACTAATCTTGCTATTGGTCGCCAATATTTAGCATTTTAGCTACTAAAATTTTTTAGTAGCCATATATTAGTTATTGGCGACTGAAAAAAATTTAATTGCTAAAATTCATGTAAATAGGCGACTAAAAAGGTTTTAATAGGCATTTGTCTATTTTTTTGGCTACTAAGGCCTCGTTTAGCAAGTGATTTTTTTAGCCAAAAAGCCAAAAAGTCACTAAAAAAATCAAAAAGCCAACAATGCATACCAAAAAGTCAAAGATTCCATTTTCTCTTTACTTTTTGCACATCTTTTCGTAAAAAGCCAAAAAGTCATCTCAAACATACTAGTTTTTTTTACATCATATTTTAGCCAAACATTCAAAAAGTTACTAAAAAGCTTGTTCCCAAACGAGGCCTAATTATGATTTTAGTTGGCGTATATAGCCTTTTGGCGACCAAAAAAAGTTTAATCGCCAAAAGATAGGCTTATTTACTAAATTATCAGTGACTAAAATAATTTAGTCATTGTATGGTTTGTGTTTTCTGACAAAAAGAATACTTAGTAGCCAAATTAGACAAATATTGACTATTATTTGCCGACTAAACAGAATTTGGTCGCTAAGAGTAGGCAAAAAAAAATTAGAGGGAAGCTTATGAATTGGTGCCCTTCTGTTTCACACATATTTTTTTTGTATCTATTCTGTCTCACAAACACAGACCACTCACCACAAACCAGAGGCCCGCTCACCACCGATTGTCACTACCACCGTCGTTGGCCATCGTCCGTCCCCACCGTCGCACGTCGCCGCCGCCACCACCACCGCCAACGCCGAAATCACCACCAACGCTACCACAAATCACAGGTTTGTCTCTGTCTCTCTCTCTATCAAGCCATCTCTCTCTCTCTCTCTCCCCCTCTTCCCCTATTTCCCAATTTCTCACACTTCATCTAGGGTTTATATGCTTTTTTAGTTTATTTTTGTATTGATTTTGGTTAAGGGATCATTGGTTGAAGTGTTTGATTTCTATGAAATTTCATGTCCAAAATGGGTTTGATTTTTGTTTTATGGGTTTGATTTTTGTGTTATGGATTTGACAGAGACAAATAAATAGTTGAATGTGCCAATGTAATCTGGCTTTGGTCTTCAAGTTGCATTGGTCTTGTGGATGATTTCTTACATTGGTAGTTTTTTCAACTTCTTTACCTTAGTCTATATTGGTGAGTTTTTTCATGGCCTTTCCCTGTATATTAGTGCACAAGCCTTTCCATAGAATATTTTAATTCAATTTGATTATCTGCTTTGTTTTTCCCATAGGGGTTCTTCTTAGTCTGTCGGTCCCTGTGCTTTATGAGAAGTACCAGGATCAAATTGACGAGAAGCTGATTGTAGCTCGTAAGATCATTCAGACGCAGTTCAGGAAAATTGATGATTATATCCTGAGAAAGCTTCCACTGCCTCTTAACAAGGAAAAGAAAACTCAATAGGCCAAGTGTAACTCCCCCCTCTCCCTCTCTGTTTGTGTGTATACACTATACACAGTATGCATGCTTAATAAAAGTGCCCTTTTTAATCACTGTGCATGCAAATGACAATGTTTTCAATCTTGTTTTTAACCATGTTTAATTTATATTTTATTATCACAATTAATAATTGCACTTCTTTAAACAATTTATGTATAAGTACTGGTAGTGAAGTTATACTTCCAATAGATTTATCTAAAGTGACTGAAGTTTCAATAGACAATTTTGCTAGTTAATTGAGAGTTGGTACCACGAGTACTGCGGAAAATTTGTCAACTTTTTCTGTTTTTTTATTTTTTCCTTTTGGATTTACAGTCAAATTTTTTTTCCTGATGCTTTATCTTAGTTCAAGTTTTTTTACTGTTCTACGATTTTGATATTTTTTTTTATGTTGGTTTGTTTTCCTTGAATAATTTTGGGTTATTTTGTGTTAACATGAATCAGAGTTGTTTATGTTGAAATAGATTCTCTACATATTAAGCCATGAATATCCATCTACTTGTTTGCCTCTTGCCCCTTAAAAGAGATGCTTTCTGCCTGCTTCATTTGAGTCATTGTTATCTAGAAACATCGTTGTGTTGATGCTTCTTTTCTAAGACATAAAGTTGCAAGTGTAATTTTGTTTGTTATATGTTTACATGTATATATGTCCACATGTTTATGTGCTTAATTGGTATTCTCACTCTCGCATTGAGTTAATAGACGTAGATATTTTGAACAGATTGAACTGTCAAATCCAACTTTCTGCTGCATGTGATGATGTTTGAGCTATAAGTAAAATTCCTATTTTTTGGGATTGCTATATGCTGAGGTGGTTATAAGAAAAGAGAGAAATGAAAATACATTCAGTGCAAGTTACAAATGGTACCAATGAAATAGAAGATAAGAGAAAATAGATTGAGGTATGAGGAACATGCCGAAGAATTCAAGGCTATGGGGAACCCTTGAAATAGATTAATATGCATGGCAAATAATACTTAAAGAACTATTTAGTTACCTTGTAGAATAAAATTAAAAAGAGTTTTGATTATGTCAATTTGTAGTGGCCAATACTATCAAGATAATTAAAGAAATAGTTATCTATTCGATGTAATAAAATTTGTGTTTGGACGATCAAAAAAATTCATCAAACTTTAGACCTTATTGTCTTTTTAGTATGAAATTTTTAAGAGTAACAATTTTAATAAAGGGAAAAATATCATTTGCAGCTTCCTGCCTTACAAAATAGGGAAATAGGGAAAAAATCATATGCAACTTTAGTAATGAGTATATGTTTGGTTATTTATGTTGAAGACATTATAAATAAGTGCAGATATTTGGTCAATTATTTGCTCATGTCTTGTATCATTCTTCTCATAAATTTTGCCAAATATAGTGCAAAAGTCTCATCTAACACTTGAAAGACAATACAAGGAGATTGATGCTCCATTATTAAAACAAAAATGATATTAAAGGCAATATTGATGAAATAATGTTATTTTTATAATATTCACTAAAGTGATAGATATTTTAATTTTTATTAAATAATATAAATAAGATACATCATTATATGTGATTTTTTTTTTTTTTTTATAAATTTTGTTTGTATTTTCTTTATAATCCTACTTCACCCAAATTGTCATATTTTATGGCCATCCTCAAAAGTCCTAGTTAATCTTTGCTTGACTTGTAGGGTTCAAAAGATGGACAAGAGTTGGATGATGATAACTGATAGGTTGAAAAGTAAAGAGTACCAACAAGCTATTAAGTCATTTATTGATTTTGCTACGAAGGATTTAGGCCCACACGATGACATTCGTTGTCCGTGTGTCGATTGCTTGAATGGCACAAAACATAGTCGACAAGTTGTATGGCTGTACTTGATTCAAAGAGGAATCACGTGTTCTTATAGAACTTGGGTACACCACGGGGAACATGTTTCATTGCGTCATGATCAGCCTAGTGTGTCAAACGATGCTGGTGAAAGAGATGGAGCTGCAATTTTTGACATTGACGATAATTTGAGCCAAATGCTTACTGTATTGGAAGAGATTTACATGAGTGGCCTCATGAATGATCATATCGACGAAGAACCTAATAGCTCGGAGAGAGAAAATTTAGTGAAGTTCATTAGGTTGTTTGATGATGCTTGACGCAAAGTGTACACGGAGTGTGAAAAGTTTTCCGTGTTGTCCTTCGTTATTAAGATGCTTCATATTAAGGTGTACAATAAATGGAGCAACAAATCTTTCGATATGGTTATGCAAGTTTTCAAAAACATTCTCCCAAAGTGTAATGAAATTGTTCCATGGACCCTTTATGAATCGAAAAAGTTCTTACGTGAATTGGGTTTGGGATATGAGGCCATTCATGCATGCAAGAATGATTGTATTTTGTTTTGGAAGGACAACACAAAACTGGATAATTGCCCTACATGTAAGGAGTCTAGATACAAGTTCAACAATGCGAGTGGTAAAAAGATTCCTCACAAAATATTGAGGTACTTTCCTTTGACACCGAGGTTGAAGAGATTGTACATGTCAAAAAAAATTGCCACATATATGAGATGACACAAAGAGAAGCGTGTGGATAATAGAATGTTAAGGCATCCAGCCGATGGTCAGGCATGGAAGGACTTTAATATGTAGCATCCTACATTTTCTGTGGAACCCCGGCATGTAAGGTTAGGGCTTGCCACGGATGGTTTCAATCCGTTTGGAAATATGAGCACATCGTATAGTATGTGGCCCGTACTCTTAATGCCTTACAATCTTCCCTCATGGAAGTGTATGAAAGAGCCATTTCTGATGATGTCAATGCTTATTCCCGGTCCATCCGCCCCTGGAAGAGACATCTATGTTTACTTGCAACCATTAGTGGAGGAGTTAATGAATTTGTGGGAGCATGGTGTGCAATCATATGATGCCTCAAATGGTCAAATTTTTAAAATGCATGCAGCAGTCATGTGGACCATCAATGACTTCCCCGCATATGGTACCATGTCTGGTTGGACTACAAAAGGTTACTTGGCTTGCCCTAATTGTAACATGGATGCATCATTTCAGCATCTGCGAAGTAAGATAGGATATATGGGTGCCCGCCACCACTTGTTCGAGAACCATATTTGGCGAAGAAGTAAGCTCTTCAATGGTCAAAATGAGCATCGGTCCAAACCTGTGGAGTTATCGGGAGAACAAATACTGCAGCAAATTGATTCGGGGACATACAGGTCGTATGGCAAGCATCCAAACAACCGAAAAAGACAACGGTCAGAAAATCCACCTTCCAATTGGACAAAAAGAAGCATTATGTTTGACCTACCCTATTGGAAAATGCTAAAGCTTCGACACAACCTTGATATCATGCACATAGAGAAGAATATATGTGACAATCTGGTTGGGACACTACTGAGCATTGATGGCAAGAACAAGGACACGGATAAAGCACGCTTGGATCTAGAAGACATGAGGATACGAAAGGAGTTACACTTGAAGAGGCGTTTCAATGGCTCATTCGAGAAGCCTCCAGCATCGTACACACTGTCCTCGGTAGAGAGACAAGGTTTTTGTGATTTCTTGAAATCGATTAAGTACCCTGATGGCTATGCAACAAATATATCCAACTGTGTCATCGCTTATGGTGGAAAATTAGCTGGCCTCAAAACTCATGGCTGTCATGTCCTTCTACAACGACTACTTCCAATTGGGATGCGTGGATACCTTTCCAAGGAGATTGGGACCACACTTTTTGAGTTGGGAAATTTTTTCAAACAGTTGTGCTCAAAGACATTGAGGTGACTGATTTGGAGAAAATGGAGGAACAAATCGTACTTATACTTTGCAAGCTTGAGAAGATTTTTCCTCCTGCGTTTTTTGATGTCATGGTCCACTTGGCAATTCATTTGCCTCACAAGGCTATGCTTGGAGGGCCTGTGCAATATCGATGGATGTATCCCATTGAGAGGTAATACCACGAGCTCCCGAACATCCCTATTTACATATAGTAGATAATGTAAACATTAACATTCAAATCATATTGCCATGTAGGATGCTCGGACTTCTGAAAGGATTTGTTCACAATAAAGCTCGGCCAGAAGGTTCCATTGCGGAGGCTTACATTTAAAAAGAGTGTATGACGTTTTGTTCAATGTATTTAGACGGCGTTGAAACGGTGTTTAATCAGGAAGAACGAAACTATGACGGGGGTGACAACGGCCTGGAGTTGGCGATTTTCACTCAAAATGTTCGTCCATTTGGTCTACTAACAAGGGAAACTGATGTGTTTATAGTCGACCGTGAAAGGGCTCATTGGTTTGTCCTACACAACAGCTTAGAAGTGGAAGAATATGTAGAGTACGTGTCGAACCTGTGACGTACTATTTGTGACCTATATGCTTTTTTTTAGTAATCATTCTTCAAATTACTTATGAATTACATTGTCCTACGTAGGGAACACAAGATGTTGTTGCAACAACAATGTGGAAGTGCATGCGACATTGCCAAGATACAATGCAAAGAATTTCCTAAATGGTTCAAAGATTGCGTATGCTAAACTTCCTTATAGTGTAGTTTACACATCAAGTTAAGTTATGTCAAAAATAACATGACAGTTTTTTTTAATATAGATAAACCAATTGCGGCACAACAAGTCACCCGAAGCAACCGATGAGATGTGGTCACTGGCAAATGGTCCTAACAGCTTAGTGAACACATATTCGGGATGTATTTGTAATGGCGTTTGATTCCATGCTCGTGACCATGACAACCATCATAAAACTCAAAATAGTGGATTGGTAGTGGAAGGGGACCATGAAGGCCAATTCATAAAGTTCTACGGCTACATTGCAAAGTTTGGGAAATGACATATTTGTTTAGGCATCGTGTTGTTTTATTCCAATGTGAATGGTATAACATCGGTAGTAACAAAACTTTGCGTATCGAACCACATTTCACTACTATTGATATACAAATTTGATGGTATAAAGATGACCTGTTTGTGTTACCAAGTCAAGTGCAACAAGTTTTCTACGTGCATGATACGAAGTTAGGTGCCAATGGAGAGTAGTAGAAAAGTTTCAACAGCAAAGAATTTGGGATGTACCTGAGGTGGATGTGCCACAACCTGATGATGTGTTCCAATAAGATGAAAGCACTGATGTTGTACTAACTAAGCCTATGGATGACGATGTGGTGTTGTGTGGAGATGATATTGCTGTTGAAATTATTCCAATGGAAATTTTGCAGTCTGATAACCGTGTACAACCTAAGGTTGGTATGGATGATGACTTCATATGTGATGATGAAGATGAACCGACAATGGAGGGTGACAATGAAGAAAAAGATGAGCTTGACAGTGATTTTGATATAGATATGGACATAGAATGTTGATGTATAGGTTATAAATTTGGATGTGTGATAGAGTCTTGATGTATGGGTTCTAAATTTCGATGTGTGTTCTTGGTAGTTGTTGTTTTGTCGTTTTGTTGATGTAATGGGGAAAGAGATAAAGGAGATTGTTGTTCTTTATGTGTTATGTAATTAGATGAAAGTTTAGTCCTTTTGTTTATGTTGTTCTTTATGTCATCATGCTGAGCTATATTGTAAACTTTTTCGCAATGTTGAACCTCTTAAATTGATGAACCTCCTCATTTGACATTTATGCTTAACATCGGTTTATGTACAACACTTTTATTTGACAATCATTATCAATTACTTTCCTATTGTTGTCTTGTTGTAATTTTGTGAATACTTTAGCTTCTGTAAACAATCCATATTGGTCATAATATCGATGATGCATGTGATGTTTTTACTTAATATATCATGTTTGCAGCTATTTTGCAGGTACCAGCATGGTTCCTGGGACGAAGACAGGGCGGCGTAAGAAAACAACAATTGACCCCATAGCATCACCCTCAGGAACATCTACACATGTCATTGTCACACCACAGACTTTATCCAATGAGACACAACCACCGGATGACACACAAACATTTGTGGAAGAGACACAGACGCACGGCGTAGGTAAGACCATTGAACTTAAGTAAATGATTTTTGTTCATCTAGAAATACAATTTCTTGCATGTATAAAAAAATTATAATCCCTTAGAAAATTTGCTAATAAAATTTAAAATTTAATATTAATTATTGTCGATTATATGTTTGGGGCACTATTTACAATTTGAAGGCCTTACACTTGTTGCCCCTTCTTGACCAGGGAAAAGTACGTTAACTCGTGTACACGGTCCTACACTCGGAAAAGGAGTGCAAAAAAGGATTGCAAGCAAAAAAAGGGGAGAAACTACATGCTTATGTCAATCACATGCTGAATGCACTCACTGGAGGGAATGCCACCCCTGTAACAAATGAGTTGGACTTATAGATAAGGCGATTGTGCCCTTTCAAGGGAGTGAAGTCATGGAAGAAAATTGATAAGAGTATCAAAGATGCTGTAGTACAAGCTGTGCTAGCAATTTCTGACCTTAAACTAAATGTCTTTATTATGTAAAGTCGCAATTGCTACATTCAATTTCTATAATACGTCACACACTTATGCTTGAAGGACAAGTTTGAAATTGGGGAGGATTTTCATACTGATCAACAAGCTTAAGAGATCATTGATACGAAGGTGTATGTCTTGTATAAGGATTGGAGGTACACCCTGAAGCAACACTTCGAAAAACTTGTAGAAGAGGGTGTTGATGACCCATATAGTCATCTGCCTACAGGAGTTTGCTTGGATGATTGGAAACACATGATTGATGTGGCTTGGAAGGATGCATCTTATTTGGTAACAAACAAATATAAATGACTCTATTGCTTTATTTGTGTATTATGCATTGATATGTACTAATTCTTGAATACTTCCTTTTTTTTAGAAACGCTCTAAAGTTGGTAAAGCAAACTGGAGTTTGCTACCATACAATCACACCAGTGGATCTTGCTATTTTCCAATAGCAATATCACTCATGGTGAGCTAGATGTATTTGGAACATATTTCTCATCACTTATATATGTAAGATGAAAGTCATGGTTACTATTGTAACAAATTAAATTTGTTATTTGAAACTAACAGGTAGATGAAAATAGGGAGTTGGATTTTCCAGAATTTTATTCCAAATCACACAAATCGAAGAAAACAAAAGAATGGATTGACCCCAAATGTGGTGAGCTAAATGTATGGAGTAAACTTTTTTTGCCAAATGTATTAATATTAATTCATATCTTAGCACAAAATTGAATGTGATTCTTTGTGCCTTTGTTGAATAGTCTATTTTTTTTTGGTAATGACAGGATGCGATGGTGAATCTACAAGCGACAACCACTGTCATGACCCGAACCCGCCCCTATGGGTTAAGGACATAACCGGCTAGTAATCCTGAGATTACCTACGGCCTCAAACCAAAATAGACGTAACTCAACAGAGTAAAGAGGCCAAACGGAAGCAAAAATTTAAAACTTTGTCCATAGAGCCGTGCTTATATGCACATCAAACAAACCATACTCATATACGTTAATAACCCACATCAAAAGTACAGTAGCATAAACTTCCTTACAGACAGGATCATCTAAACTGAGCCAACCCATAACAGACTATATACAAATATACACAAAGTCCTTGCCAACAAGACAAAACGTAAGTGCATAACAAAATGGCAAGGATGGGTCTAGTGCGTGAGACACAAGGCTGGCTCTCCAAAACTCGTGTTGTTCATGGCAGACTTCACTGGGGCTGGGTTTGGACTTCTCTTGGCTCACCTACAAACACATGAATGAGCGTGAGCGATAGCCCAGTGAATAATATCAAATACAGAAGTTACATAACAATGTAGAACAACAGGTTCCAAACGGCCTTGGGCCCAATTCATATTTCTATTTAACAGATATATAACTATACGAATTTCAAATCAAGTGACTTGTAGTTTCAACATTCTGGCCTTTGGCCCATTCAGATTTCCATTCATGTCAAAATGGCCTTCGGCCCACTCATTTATGTCAAAACGGCCTTCGGCCCGATCATTCTTGTCAAACGGCCTTCGGTCCACTCATTCATGTCAAAACAGCCTTCGGCCCGATCATTTATGTCAAAACGGCCTTCGGCCTATTCATTCCTGTCAAACGGCCTTCGGCCCACTCATTCATGTCAAAACGACCTTCGGTCCATTCATATAGGTCAAAACGACCTTCGGTCCGTTCATTTCTACCAAAACGACCTTCGGTCCATTCAATTCTATCAAAACGACCTTTGGTCCATTTGTTTATCAAAACGACCTTTGGTCCATTTATGTTTATCAAAACGACCTTCGGTCCATTCATTTATTCGTGTCAGACTTTTGTCCACAATCCCAATTAGCAACTCATAAAGCTTATAAGGGAATAAACAATTGGACATTCACAAGCATCCGAATATCGATATTACTCACAGTGATCGGCTTGTGGATTTGCCCTGGAGCTTGACCCTACACATTTCATGAACACAAAAGGGGTCACTAACAGTTCAATCCGTTCTTTGATTCACATATTCCTCTTCAGGCTGAGTCATCACGGCGAGGTTTCTTAAATCCTTACTTCAGGATCGTATCAGAGAGCTTGAGACCCAGTTGAGGAGTCGAGCCGATACAAAGCAGGAGAGAGATCTATCTTCTAGAGTCACAGAATCAGACCCTCTTATCCGCGAAGCTGGGGTGGGATATATGCGCAAATCCCCGGCGTCATGGGTCACTTTCCTTCTTTCCTCCCCCTTAATTAAGAGGTCTGGGAATTTTCGCAAACAAGTAAGAGGCTTGTGCCGGTAACTATGCCTCTCGTTAAAGAGTTCATGAAGGATGTGAAACCTACTTCATTGCCAGTGTAAAGGCAAGCGGCTAAAATGAAGCTTATTAGAGCATTGAATTGACTAAGGGACTGGTAGGAATTCTTTATTATGGAAAGGAATAGGGTAAGGAAGAAAGAAAGCATCCGGAAAGCTAGCCAGTTCTTGGTCAAGGGCTTTCAGTCCTGTCCTTGAGCGAAAGAGTCTCATCAGACTTTTTTCTATTCGATTTCTATCTTATCTTGTCGATAATTATCGATCTTCCTTGAATGTGGTGGTGAACCAAAACGACCTTCGGTCCGTTCATTTCTACCAAAACGACCTTCGGTCCATTCAATTCTATCAAAACGACCTTTGGTCCATTTATGTTTATCAAAACGACCTTCGGTCCATTCATTTATTCGTGTCAGACTTTTGTCCACAATCCCAATTAGCAACTCATAAAGCTTATAAGGGAATAAACAATTGGACATTCACAAGCATCCGAATATCGATATTACTCACAGTGATCGGCTTGTGGATTTGCCCTGGAGCTTGACCCTACACATTTCATGAACACAAAAGGGGTCACTAACAGTTCAATCCGTTCTTTGATTCACATATTCCTCTTCAGGCTGAGTCATCACGGCGAGGTTTCTTAAATCCTTACTTCAGGATCGTATCAGAGAGCTTGAGACCCAGTTGAGGAGTCGAGCCGATACAAAGCAGGAGAGAGATCTATCTTCTAGAGTCACAGAATCAGACCCTCTTATCCGCGAAGCTGGGGTGGGATATATGCGCAAATCCCCGGCGTCATGGGTCACCTTCCTTCTTTCCTCCCCCTTAATTAAGAGGTCTGGGAATTTTCACAAACAAGTAAGAGGCTTGTGCCGGTAACTATGCCTCTCGTTAAAGAGTTCATGAAGGATGTGAAACCTACTTCATTGCCAGTGTAAAGGCAAGCGGCTAAAATGAAGCTTATTAGAGCATTGAATTGACTAAGGGACTGGTAGGAATTCTTTATTATGGAAAGGAATAGGGTAAGGAAGAAAGAAAGCATTCGGAAAGCTAGCCAGTTCTTGTCAAGGGCTTTCAGTCCTGTCCTTGAGCGAAAGAGTCTCATCAGACTTTTTTCTATTCGATTTCTATCTTATCTTGTCGATAATTATCGATCTTCCTTGAATGTGGTGGTGAACCAAAACGACCTTCGGTCCGTTCATTTCTACCAAAACGACCTTCGGTCCATTCAATTCTATCAAAACGACCTTTGGTCTATTTGTTTATCAAAACGACCTTTGGTCTATTTATGTTTATCAAAACGACCTTTGGTCTATTTATGTTTATCAAAACGACCTTCGGTCCATTCATTTATTCGTGTCAGACTTTTGTCCACAATCCCAATTAGCAACTCATAAAGCTTATAAGGGAATAAACAATTGGACATTCACAAGCATCCGAATATCGATATTACTCACAGTGATCGGCTTGTGGATTTGCCCTGGAGCTTGACCCTACACATTTCATGAACACAAAAGGGGTCACTAACAGTTCAATCCGTTCTTTGATTCACATATTCCTCTTCAAGCTTTATTCTTATCTCATTAACTCATTTACAATGATTAACATATGCCTAAGAGTGCTTACAAGTGAAAGAGAATGGAAAATGAAACACAGAACGAGCATACAAAATTTCAGAGAACAGGGTCCCCGCTCGAGCTTCAACTTCCCCGCTCGAGCGGACCCTTAAGGCCTGCAAAAGTACTGGTTGCATGAAAAATACGCTCGAGCGTGGAATAGAGCGCTCGAGCGGAAGGCCTGTCTACAAAACTCCCCGCTCGAGCGTGAGATATCCCGCTCGAGCGGACATCCAACTCTGCAAAAAGTGCTGGGAGCACGATTTTCCCGCTTGAGCGAACCTCAAAATTCTGGAAAACCCAGAATTGTGTTCTTGAGCTTCATTTCGACTTTCCAGCCACAATACTTGCATGCAATGGCTCAAATCCCAAATATAATCATACTAACATGGCACCAATGCAAGATTATAACATTATGGAGCTCAATTTCTTGATTTATCTACATGCATGCCCTAAAATATGTCAAACTCAACACCAACATAACAAACTCATGCATTCAAGCTCATATCTTCTCAAATTGTACATGCATGTGATGAATTAGCCACATTTTCAACTTAGATAACACAAATGGTGGTCAAGACATGAGTTTCCTTTAACATTTCACATGGATTATACACATTTGTGCTCAAACATGCAATATCAAGGTGATTTCCTACATGCATGCACATATTAAGCTTCAATTCAACAAACACAACCCAATTTCATTTCAATCTTACTCTTGATCACCAAATTAGCTTGAGCACACAAAATTACAAACTATAATCCAAGAATTTCTCACCTAGAAGCTTTGATCTTCTAAGCTCTAGTCAATTCTTGAGCTAAATCTCCAAGATTTCCAAGCTTTAGGCCAAATTAGCACAATTTTCTCCCTTTCTCTTACTATGGCCGGCCCTCTCTCTCTCACAATTGTCCAACTCAGATTTTTGAGTTCCAAAGAGTTAAAGGAGAGGGTAATGCTAACATACAACAAGCCCTACTAGCATATTATTTCAATATAAAATATTTGGGCACTTAATTCATCAATTTAATCAGTTTAATCTGACCAGAATCAATTTCTAATTAAATTTCACCGTAGGCTCTAAAAATTATGCCAATCACGATGGCGCAATCAATTTCGGGTTCTGTGGCCGATAAGGCCCTCAATTTAATTTCCAAAGCAGATTATTCAAACAGATATTCCTACGGTGAACAGATAGAATTTCAAAGTCACATATATTCACATAATGGCACACAAAATCATGCTAAACACATAATCATACTCAAATTAAGGACCAATTAGCATACTACGGAACAGGGGTATCACAACCACGGATGCGGGGATCCCATTGACACAGGAGGAACTCTCATGGCAAGTGCTTGGACAGAGAAAGAATTACTTGCGTGGATTTGGGATTGGCCCACGACCATATTCGCCATTTGATAGTGCGGCACGATCTTATGACAAACAAATGTAGGCAATGCGATCTGAGATGGAGGTTCTTCATGAAAATTTGATGAAGGAGAAAGAAGAGCGCTGGAGAGATCGTGAAGAGATGATGAAGGAGATAGAGAAGTTGATGAAAGAAGTAGAAGAAGGAAAAAAAAATAAGGGAGGCCCAACAAGAACAACTTAATCATTTGAACTCTGTGGTTTTACAACTCTCAACACCGTTGGAGGGTTCAGACGGTCATCGTCGTATTTGGTAAGAAGAATTTTATTTATATCATACTAAGACTTATACAAACTTAGATTTACATGTTCACTAAACAATACTATCTCTTTATTGTTAAGCATAAGGACAAGCTAAGATCATGCAATTGAAGAATTAAAATATGTGTACTCTTTATCTTCAAATAGGACTTATGACAACTGACGGAACGTAATTCGGACCCGTAGGTAGAGAGTTAGAGCCGAATACGTCCTAAACTTAGTCAAAAAAGGGCATTTCGGGGGCGAAAATTCTAAACAGCCATCGAACGACCATATGACTCTTATGGACAGCATCCCCATGACAAATAAGACTTGTAACAATTGACGGAACGTAATTCGGACCTGTAGGTAGAGAGTTAAAGCCGAATACGCTTTAAACTTACTCGAAAAAGAGCTTTCCGAGGGCAAAAATTCATAACAGCTCCGAACGACCGTGTGACTCACACGGACAACTTTTCCATGACAAATAGGACTTGTGACAACTGATGGAATGTAATTCGGATTCGTAGGTAGAGAGTTAGAGCCGAATACGTCCTAAACTTAGTCGAAAAAGGGCGTTTCGGGGGAAAAAATTCAAAACAGCCCCTGAACCACAGTGTGGCTCACATGGACAGTTTCTCAATGACAAATAGGACTTGTGACAACTGACGGAACATAATTCGGACCCGTAGGTTGGGAGTTAGAGCCGAATACGCCCTAAACTTAATCGAAAAAGGGCATTTTGGGGGGAAAATTTCAAAACAGCCCCCAAACCATCGTGTGGCTCACATGGAGAGTTTTGCCATGACAAATAGGACTTGTGACAACTAACGGAATGTAATTCAGACCCGTAGGTTGGGAGTTAGAGCCGAATATACCCTAAACTTAGTTGAAAAAGGGCATTTTGGGGGTGAAAATTCAAAATAGCCCCCGAATCACCGTGTGACTCTCACGAACAGCTTCCCCATGACAAATAAGACTTGTGACAACTGACAGAACATAATTCAGATTCGTAGGTAGAGAGTTAGAGCCGAATAAACTTTAAACTTACTCGAAAAAGAGCTTTCCGGGGGCAAAAATTCATAACAGCCCCCGAACGACCGTGTGACTCTCACGGACAGCTTCCCCATGACAAATAGGACTTGTGACAACTGACAGAATGTAATTTGGACACGTAGGTAGAGAGTTAGAGTCGAATACGCCCTAAACTTAGTCGAAAAAGGGCGTTTCGGGGGGAAAAAATTGACAGTTTCTCCATGACAAATAGGACTTTTGACAACTAACGAAACGTAATTCAGACCCGTAGGTTAGGAGTTAGAGCCGAATACGCCTTAAACTTAGTCAAAAAAAGGCGTTTCGGGAGCGAAAATTCAAAACAGCCCCCGAACGACTGTGTGGCTCACACGGACAGTTCCACCATGACAAATAGGACTTGTGACAATTGACAGAATGTAATCCAGACTCGTTGGTTAGGAGTTAGAGCCGAATACGCCCTAAACTTAGTCAAAAAAGGGCGTTTCGAGGGCGAAAATTCAAGGCAGCCCCCGATCCACCATGTGACTCTGATGGATAGCTTCTCCATAACAAATAAGACTTGTGACAACTGGCATAATGTAATTCGGACCAGTAGATAGAGAGTTAGAGCCGAATACACCTTAAACTTACTCGAAAAAGAACTTTTCAAGGGCGAAAATTTAAAACAGCCTTCGAACAGCCGTGTGAATCTCACGGATAGCTTCCCCATGACAAATAGGACTTGTGACAACTGACGGAATGTAATTTAGACCCGTTCATAAAGAGTTAGAGATGAATAGGCCCTAAACTTAGTTGAAAAAGGGCGTTTCGGGGGGGAAATTCAAAACAGCCCCCGACCACCGTGTGGCTCACACAGACAGTTTCCCAATGACAAATAGGACTTGTGACAACTGACGGAATGTAATCCGGACCCGTAGGTTGGGAGTTCGAGCGGAATACACATTAAACTTAGTTGAAAAATGGCGTTTCGGGGGGAAAAATTCAAAACAGCACCCGAACCGTAGTGTGGCTCACACAGACAGTTTCACTATGACAAATAGGACTTGTGACAACTAACAGAACGTAATTCAGACCCGTAGGTTGGGAGTTAGAGCTGAATACGCCCTAAACTTAGTTGAAAAAGGCATTTCCAGAGTGAAAATTCAAAACAGCCCCCGAACCATTGTGTGGCTCACACGGACAGTTTCTCCATGACAAATAAGACTTGCGAAAACTGATAGAATGTAATCCGGACCTGTAGGTTAGGAGTTAGAGTCGAATACGCCCTAAACTTAGTCGAAAAATGGCGTTTCGGGGGCGAAAATTCCAAACAGCCCCCAAACCACCGTGTGACTCTCACGGACAGCTTCCCCATGACAAATAAGACTTGTGACAACCGACGGAACATAGTTCGGACCCGTACGTAGAGTGTTAGAGCCGAATACGCGTTAAACTAACTCGAAAAAGAGCTTTCCGAGGCTGAAAATTCAGAACAGCCCCCGAACGACCGTGTGACTCTCACGGACAGCTTCCCCATGACAAATACAACTTGTGACAACTGACGGAATGTAATTCGGACCCATAGGTAGAGACTTAGAGCCGAATACGCCCTAAACTTAGTTGAAAAGGGGCGTTTCATGGGGAAAAATTCAGAACAGGCCCCGAACCACCGTGTGGCTCACACGGACAGTTTCGCCATGACAAACAGGACTTGTAACAACTGACGGAATGTGATTCGGACCCGTAGGTTGGGAGTTAGAGTCGCATACGCCCTAAACTTAGTCGAAAAAGGACATTTCGGGGGCAAAAATTCAAAACAGCCCTCGAACCACTATGTGACTCTCACGGACAGCTTCCCCATGACAAATAAGACTTGTGACAACTGATGGAACGTAATTCGAACCCGTAGGTAGAGTGTTAGAGCCGAATACGCTTAAAACTTACTCGAAAAAAAGCTTTCCGACGGTGAAAATTCATAACAGCCCCCAAACGACCGTGTGACTCTCACGGACAGCTTCCCTTTGACAGATAGGACTTGTGACAACTGACGGAATGTAATTCGGACCCGTAGATAGAGAGTTAGAGCCGAATACGCCCTAAACTTAGTCGAAAAAGGCATTTCAGGGTGAAAAATTCAAAACAGCACCCGAACCACCATGGGGCTCACACGGACAGTTTCCCAATGCCATATAGGACTTGTCACAACTGACAGAATGTAATCCGGACCCGTAGGTTCGGAGTTAGAGCGGAATACGCATTAAACTTAGTTGAAAAAGGGCGTTTCGTGGGAAAAAATTCAAAATAGCCCCCGAACTGCCGTGTGGCTCACACGAAAAGTTTCTCCATGACAAATAGGACTTGTGACAATTGACGGAATGTAATTCGGACTCGTAGGTTGGGAATTAGAGCCGAATACGCCCTAAACTTAGTCGAAAAAGGTCGTTTCGGTTGCGAAAATTCAAAACAGCCCCCGAACCACTGTGTGGCTCACACGGATAGTTTCCCTATGACAAATAGGACTTGCGACAACTGACAAAATGTAATCCGAACTCGTAGGTTGGGAGTTAGAGCCGAATACGCCCTAAACTTAGTCGAAAAAGGGCTTTTCGGGGGCGAAAATTCAAAATAGCCCCGAAACCACCGTGTGACTCTCACGGACAGCTTCCCTATGAAAAATAAGACTTGTGACAACTAATGGAACGTAATTCAGACCAGTAGGTAGAGAGCCAAATACACTTTAAAGTGACTCGAAAAAGAGCTTTCCGGGGTGAAAATTCAGAACAGCCCTCGAACAACCATGTGACTCTCATGGATAGCTTCCCCATGACAAATAGGACTTGTGACAACTGACGAACTGTAATTTGGACCAGTAGGTAGAGAGTTAGAGCCGAATGCGCCCAAAACTTAGTCGAAAAAGGGCGTTTCGAGAGAAAAATTCAAAACAGCCCTTGAACCACCGTGTGGCCCACACAGACAGTTTCGTCATGATAAATAGGAGTTGTAACAACTGACGGAACGTAATTCGGACCTGTAGGTTGGGAGTTAGAGCCGAATACGCCTTAAACTTAGTCGAAAAAGGGCATTTCGGGGGCAAAAATTCAAAACAGCCCCTGAACCATTACGTGACTCTCACAGATAGCTTCCCCATGACAAATAAGACTTGTGACAACTGACGGAGCGTAATTCGGACCCGTAGATAGAGAGTTAAAGCCGAATATGTCTTAAACTTACTCGAAAAAGAGTTTTCTGGGAGCGAAAATTCATAATAGCCCCCGAACCATCGTGTGACTCTCACAGACAGCTTCCCTATGACAAATAAGACTTGTGACAAGTGATGGAACGTAATTCGAACCTGTAGGTAGAGAGCCGAATACACCTTAAAGTGACTCTAAAAAGAGCTTTCCGGGGTGAAAATTCAGAACAGCCCCCAAACAACCATGTGACTCTCATGGACAACTTTCCCATGACAAATAGGACTTGTGACAACTGACGAACTGTAATTTGGACCAGTAGATAGAGAGTTAGAGCCGAATACGCCCAAAACTTAGTCGAAAAAGGGCGTTTCGGGGGGAAAAATTCAAAACAGCCCCCGAACCACCATGTGGCCCACACGGACAATTTCGTCATGATAAATAGGAGTTGTAACAACTGACGGAATGTAATTGGGACCTGTAGGTTGGAAGTTAGAGCCGAATGCGCCCTAAACTTAGTCGAAAAAGGGCGTTTCGGGGGCGAAAATTCAAAACAGCCCCCGAACCATTACGTGACTCTCACGGACAGCTTCTCCATGACAAATAAGACTTGTGACAACTGACGGAACGTAATTCGGACCCGTAGATAGAGAGTTAGAGCCGAATATGTCTTAAACTTACTCGAAAAAGAGCTTTCCGGAAGTGAAAATTCATAACAGCCCCAGAACCACCGTGTGACTCTCACAGACAGCTTCCCCATGACAAATAAGACTTGTGACAACAGACGGAATGTAATTCGGACCCGTAGGTAGAGAGTTTGTGCCGAATACTACTTAAACTTAGTCGAAAAAGGACGTTTTGGGACGAAAAAAATTCAAATTGCACCCGAACCACCGTGTGGCTGACACAGACAGTTTCCCAATGACAAATAGGACTTGTGAAAACTGACAACATGTAATCCGGACCCGTAGGTCGGGAGTTAGATCGGAAGACACATTAAATTTAGTCCAAAAAGGGCGTTTTGAGGGGGGGAATTCAAAACAGCCCCTAAACCACCTTGTGGCTCACACAGACAGTTTCTCCATGACAAATAAGACTTGTGACAACTGTTAGAACGTAATTCGGACCCGTAGGTTGGGAGTTAGAGCCGAATACGCCCTAAACTTAGTTGAAAAAGGGCGTTTCGGTAGCGAAAATTCAAAACAGCCCCCGAACCACGGTGTGGCTCTCACGAACAGTTTCCCCATGACAAATAGGACTTGTAAAAACTGACAGAATGTAATCCGGACCCATAGGTTGGGAGTTAGAGCCGAATACGCACTAAACTTAGTCGAAAAAGGACAACAGCCCCTGAACCACAGTGTGACTCCCACGGACAGCTTTCCCGTGACAAATAAGACTTGTGACAATTGACGGAACAAAATTCGGACCCGTAGGTAGAGTGTTAGAGCCGAATACACCTTAAACTTACTCGAAAAAAAGCTTTTCGGGGGTGAAAATTCAAAACAGCCTCCGAACGACCGTGTGACTCTCACGGATAGCTTCTCCATGACAAATAGGACTTGTGACAACTGACGAAATGTAATCTGGACACGTAGGTTGGCAGTTAGAACAGAATATGCATTAAACTTACTCGAAAAAGGGCGTTTCAGGAGTAAAAATTCAAAACAACCCCCAAACCGCCGTGTGGGTCACACGGACAGTTTCGCCATGACAAATAGGACTTGTGACAAATGACGGAACATAATTCGAACTGTAGGTTGGGAGTTAGAGCCGAATATGCCCTAAACTTACTCGAAAAAGAGCTTTCCGGGGGCGAAAATTCATAACAGCCCCTGAATACACCTTACACTTAGTCAAAAAACTCGCAACACTTAGTTTAAAAAGCGACAATTTTATGAAAATAATATTTACATATTCTAATAATTGCCTTTATAATTTTATAGGACGAAGAAATTACATATTAGATTGTTTGTGCAGTTGCTTGGAATAAATATTGCATGATACATATATATATAAATACTTTCTTTTATTTCCAAGAAGACATTTCTCAATTGTTCTACCTTAAATGCATGTTAGAACATGTTCCCTATGGCTGTTTGAATTGATATTTTGTAACCAATTTTAATGTTTCATTTTTTATTTTTTTTTTGTAGATGGCTTTGTTGCGTGGACTTGTGGATAATCCATATTGGTGTATAGAGAAGAATTTTTACTTTTGTGTAAAACTAATATAATACTTTTGTCATCCTCAACTTTTGTGTAGTTCATTATTACTGATAGAGAAAACTTTTGGCAATCAACAGATAATGACTGTCGTAGTACATAGATCACCTTCTGTCGTGGTACATATATACCATTTGTTAGCATACATATATGACCTTTTGTCATGGTCCATAGAAAACTTTTGTCGTTGTACAGATTACGATGATAATTTGTACCATGCCAAATGGTAATTTCGCTTGGTAATAAATATATTTTTTGTACACGGAGGATTTTGATTTTTGTATCATATTTTTTGTATGGAATTATTATTTTAGTTTGGATAATAGTTGATTTGTATGGACTTTGACATTTAAAGTTATTTATTTTTTGTATATGGATGTAGATTGTGGAATGTTGATAGTATGTATCATTTTGTTTATATACGTATTACAGGTTGCATGGAATATAGACAGGTTGTGGAAAAATTATAATTTTGCGATAAAACATAATATCATGTTTTGGGTGACTAAACAATTAGTAGCTAAAAAGAAATTGGGAAAAGACACTTGGCGACTAAAAGTTTTGTAGCAAAAAAAAAAAAAAAAAGACATTTGGCGACTAAAAGTTTAGTAGCCAAAAAAAATCAAACATTTGGCGACTAAAATATTTCGTAGCTAAAAATAAAAAGCTAAAGAATAAAAACACTTTTGCCGACTAAAATTTTAGTAGCAAAAAATGTGAGACGTTAAGCAACTAAATATTTAGTAGCCAAAAGAAGAACTCTTTGCCGACTAAAAATTTAGTAGCAAAAAATATGAGACTTTAGGCGACCAAATATTTAGTAGCCAAAAGAAGAACTCTTTGCCGACTAAAATTTTAGTAGCAAAAAATGTGGGACTTTAGGCTACTAATTTTTAGTAGCCAAAAGAAGAACTCTTTGCCAACTAAAATTTTAGTAGCTAAAAATGTGGGACTTTAGGCAACTAAAAGTTTGGTCGCCGAAAAGGGTGTAATTTAATTTAATGTCTAACCTTTTGGTGACTAAAATTTTAGTCGGAAATTGTATACATTTGGCGACTAACATAATTTTAGTCGCTAATTACCTTTACTGACAATTCTTTGATGACTACTTTTGCGACCAAATAATTTAGTCGGCTAAAACCCTTCGATGACTAAAAATTAACTTTTGGCGACTAAAAATTTAGTCGCGAAAAGTGAAAATTCTTGTAGTGATATCACTTCTGAAATTTTTCTAGAATTTTTTGGTATTTTTTGGAATTTTAAATAATTAATAAATACACATAAAATCAGAAATAAATATCTCAGAATCTGGGAAAATGCAAAAATTATACCAGTAAATAGTAAACTATTACAGTAGTCGACCGTAAAAATTTCAGCCTCAGAAACTTAGTCATGCAACCCTAGAAGCATTTTAAAGCAGAAATAATGAATTATTATTTTAGGAAAATTATTTTTTATTTTTATAAAATTTTGAAAATTTTACAGTAGATAAAAAATTTAATTTTGAGTCTAACAGTATTAACCACGCTTAAAACAAAGCTATAATGAATTACTTATAACTATTTAAAGCAATTCTGGATTTTTAAAACAAACAAACAGAGTCTTAAAAAAACAGCAGCCAAGTCGGCTCGGAAAATGGCGCGGCTCGGCTCGGCTCGGCTTGGCACGCAGCGTAACGCAGGGCGTGTACGTGGACAACACGGCTGACGCACGCGTGATGGCGCGTCTGGCGCGTGATGACACGTGGCAACATGTGGCTGCCGCTGACGGTGTCATCTGGCATGTGAGGCACAAGCGCCACCTTCCGAGGTGTTTTCTAGTCTAATTTTGGTATTGTCGGACTCCATATTCGAAAATAAAAACAATGGTGGTATCAAAAATGACATTTAACAAACCCAAATAATATGGTGTATCACACTCTCTCTCAAATGAGAGTGGAAGTGCAGAAACTCTGCACTTCATCTTTTTCCTTAAGCCACCAAAAAATACAAAACGAACCCAAATTAGGGTTTGTTTTTTCTCATCAATTGTAAGTCGGAATCAGGCCTATAATATACCGTTTTGAAGGTATCGAAACAAGGATTCCAAATATATAATTTTCATAACATAAAAACAAAGCATATAAAACCAGCATGCAGTCAAAGTTACGAAAAATTAAATATAAATCTCCATTTTTCTCAAAATTCGACCGTTGGATTTTTATGAAACTTGGCATATATATTCTACATGAAATATACTACAACATATGTAAATTTTAGGTTGATTGGAGAAAGTTCAGAAAAATATTAATTTTTCATGCATACATCATGTGTATATATATATATATAATTATATACATATTTTAATACACAAAAACAAATACAAAAATACCCATTTATGGCTCTAATACCAATGTAAGATATATATAACACAGTGGGTAAAAGGATTTAAACCATACCTTGTGTAATAGAATCTGAAACGAAGAACCTTGTGGGTAAATCACGTGCTTCTTTAATCACGAACAACGAACACCTAACAATGGGGTGATACCATAGTATGAGTATCACCCACTCTAATCGCAGTGCAAATGCTAGATCGTTCTTTGATATGAGAGAGAGTTAGAGAGAGAGTATGGGAAAAATGTTATAGGTAAAAACCACATAACGTATCTGATATTCTATATATTCAAAATATATAATCAGATATATATCCATATATATCCATCTATCCATATCTCCTAAGGATAGGATAGATATAGATAGATAGAGAGTTATCATAACAAATAGGATAATCAGGAAATCAAATTCAAATTACATGGGTAATTTGAATGGGCCATGGGTCATGCCACATGGGCGCCCAAATTTGGGTCCAATACCCGGCCCAATTTCCAACACATGAAAATGAGTTTAAGCTTACTTCTTAAGTTTTCAGTTAAGCTGTCTGGCATATCCAATCTTCTGGAAGTTTTGGATTCGTCTTTTAAGGTTACTCTTTCAGCACAGCTTCATGATCTTTACCACCTTCAAGAAAGCATATTAAAGACGAAGCAAGTATGATTGCTATAATTCTTGATTATTTAAATATCTACTTTCTATATGCTAAGATGTTTAAATGTGTTTAAATATCTTCATTACTTTGTTAGGTAATTGTAAAAAGAATGTAATGTCATGTAATAGTAGTCACATATGCATGAAATTATAAGACAAATGATATTTGGAGTTTAAGTATACGGGAAAGAAATACACCTTCTCGTATAATCCTGTTGACCAAGTTTGCGCTCCTCCATACGACGCCGCTCAACTACCTGAAAATACACACGTGAGCTAGCCAGCGGGTGTGTGCCGGAAACCTCTCCGATACCTAAGTCAGTAAGCTTGACAAATAGACAAAAGTTCTATGTATTCAAGGAGCAAAGTTACATTACCTCTCCAAAGGTGATATGGGTGAGCTTTTATAGGTTTCGTGTGGCACAATCCTAGTAGGACTCTTACTCCTCCATGTAGAGTCCTCCTAGGATTCAAACTCCTGGAAGATCACGCTTATCCTCCAACACCCCCCTCACTGCTTAAACCAAGTGAGATGGTTTTACTTTGGAAAGATATCAAATAACCGAAATAGCATTTCCTTGCCGGACCGGCTGTACGACCGAGCTAACCCATAGCTCGGATTCGCCTTCCCATGTTCTTACTTCGGCTCCTCATGCCGAGGCCGAGTTAGCCGTACCATGCCTCGACCGGTCTAACGATTACATCGGTTCTTCGTAACCTTTCTCCTACCTCGGCCTCACATGCAAAGACCAAGCTATCCATAGAAGAATTAAGCCGAGCTAACCTTTACTTAGGTCCTAAAACAGGCCCAACTTACCTCGGTTCCAAACAGTACGACCGAGCTAACAACAATAGAAACCGGACTAAGCATCCTTATACCGGCAGCAATCTTATACTTCGGCCTAGACTACCACATGGCCCATCTTTTCAGCCTTCTCAATATGGCCCAAAGAGCGGCCCAATTTATTTGTATAAATTACCCTCTCAATTGCCCCTTAATCCCATCTGCGTAGCATGATAGGGATTACCTGTCCATATAGCCGAGCTAGAGTTTTAACCACCCCTGCCGAGCTAAAAACATCCATTCGCCATTCCAGCCGAGCTAAAACCCCCTTAGCTTTTCCAGCCGAGCTATACTCAAGCCGAGCTGTGCATGTCCGGTCAAAACGTCTCTTCAGTTTGCAGAAACTGAATCGATCGTCCTTCCAATGGCACGTGGCATGCTCTGGTTGGCCAACACAGCTGTCACGCCGTTCTTCGTATTTCACACCTTTGGAATAGTTCCCGCCGACATTTTCACAAAAACAAAAAGCCCTTTCATCTTTTCAAATCATCTCACCAAACTATTCATCCTACTCTTTTTCTCTTCCTCAACTGTTCTTCAACTCTGAGCTCGTGTCCTCCATTGCTATTGTTTGTTTTCACCCCCAGTTCTTGCCTCTTCATCTGGTAAGTACTGCACATCTATTCCTCTTTCTCTGTTTTCTGTATTTTACGCCATCCACTGTAGTTTGCTTCGTATGTTTTTGCAAAACACTTTTTTATGCTCAGTTTTGTGTAGTTTCTGGGAAAAAACATCGTAAGAACCTCTTGAATATCAAGTAATAGCTAGTAGAACACTCATTTGATCCATAAAACACATCCAACCGGACTAGGAAACTGTTTTTGCTTGCTATGTAAAGATTTAGGTAGACTGGAACCGAACTAGAACTTGTACACATCACAGTAATTTCAGTAAGTCACCATCTGATTCACACTAGCCGAAACAAAAACGCACCGAACTAGAAACCTAGGCCCTCAACCGGGCTAAGCTTTTGGGGCTAAGCCAGCTTTCTTAGTTTCTAAACCGGACTCAGAAAGCTGCCCCTTGAAGCCCAACCGGAGTAACAAAGCCCATAGATGGAACCGAGATAGCCAATCATACTGCCGAGCTGAGATAACAAGCAACTTATAAAAACCGAGGTAGATCCTGTAGCACCCTATTTAGCCGAAGTTAGGCTTCCTTTTCTTGCTTTGTTTTTGTAGCACGGTCAATGATCTGTGCTTAACCCCTTTGTTCTTCCACTTTGCAGACTTTAGGTTGCCCAGGCCATTCTCTTTGAAGGCTCGACCGAGCTTCTGAGCACAACCTCTTCAACCGAAGTAACTTATTCTTAATTTATACAATAAATGGGAAAGTATAGGTTTTTAGTAGAAACCCCAGGAGGCTTAGCCGAATTCTGCAAGGACTACAATATTCCTGCCGATGTAAACCTTACCTTAGCCGATCAAGACGTTGACCCATGGGGCAACGAAGGCTCTGTCCCCTTTACCATTCAATCAATAATAGAAACCGGACTCAGATTCCTAGTCCAACCTTTAATATGCGAATTCCTTAGACAAACCAGACTATGCCCAACCCAGCTATCAACCAACACATACCGTATAATAATGGGAATAGCCGCACTGAACCGCCAAACGGTCTCAACCTAGGCTTAGCCGAAATATTCCATCAATACTCCTTGGGATCCAAAGACGAAGGCTGGTGTTATTATTTAAGAATACGCCGTGGCCGAGAGAAAATAATAAAGCACACACGGACAAAGACCTAAATGATGATGACTTCTTCTGGGTCTCGGCAATTTGGAGGACCATCAAGCCCGGATTCCTGGCCGAAGAATAAATTGGAAAAAAGGAGAACCCGGTATACATACTTCGGTTTCAATTCATCCTTTTCTTTTAATTCGGTTTTCATTCTGAACCGGACTAACAGTTGTCTTTTTTTGCAGATAAAGCTCATCTCTTATCGAATTACGGTTATCCGAACCTCGGTATTCTACGCGCCGCACTACGGGTTAAGGAAAGAAGTTGGGCTAAATTGCTAAACTTCGAACCGACATACCGATACAGCGGTCGCCGAAAAGCTAGAGTGACCGACTTCCTCCTCGAAGACGCCCCAGAACCGGACCCAACCTTGCCCCAGATCAACCTTGTGCCCCTCACAGCCGAACAAGAAATGGCTAAAAGAAACAGACTGAAGGCCCTGCTAACTGCAATGACCCCAGCTGAAGTACCACAAGCCGGCCAGACCACTGAGGCCGTGGTGGCCCTTCCATCCCAACAGCCATCTTTCTCACGCCGAAACAAGCGTGCCCGGACTAACCAGACCGAGCCACGACTTGTTGATGAGGACGAGATCGTTCTGCCACCCAGCCCTCAGCAAAGCCTCCAACCAGAGCAGTCCGACCGAACTGCCTCCTCCTCCAAATGGGCTCCTTCCCTCGCCTTCAATGACCGAGATATCACTGCTTCTGATTCGGTGGTCTCAGAGAAGGACCACTTGATGGCTTTCACCCTGGCCAAAAGTGTGTGCCTTCCGAAGGACATGGAGCACCATTACAAGCAGCTTAACACCGAGCTGAAGTCAATCCGGTCTTCCACTAAGTCCATGATCCTGGTAAATAGCTTTTACCTCTTATGTAATTTTTTCCCACTTTCAGTCCGGCTAAAGTTACTTCTCCTTTGCAGGCCATCCAGAAAAACCAAGTTACACACAGGAGGGTCATGGAACTTAGGAGGAATACAAGGGAGGCCATGGCTGAGGCTGAGGCAAAAACAGCCGAGCTAGAAGAGGCCAAAAAACAAATGGCCGAACTACGAGCAGAGAATGGTCGGCTGACCGAGCTAGCTAATTCGGTCGAAGTCGAAAAGCAGAAGGTTGCCACCGAGGCGAAAGACAAATACCTGCGCCTTTTGGCCAAAATTGAGAAGAAAAAAGACGCCGAGATAAACCAACTAAAGGCCGGAATGAAAGAAGCCGAAAAACGAGGCTTTAAGGAGGCCGAAGACGCATACACCCTCCAGTGCAACGCAGCCAAGGACTTATTCTTCAAATGCGGCTGGAGGAGTGCGGTGGAGCAGCTCGGTTGTACGCCTGACACTGAGGTCTACAATGCTCCATCGTATTCTATTCCGGCCTCGCTTTCGCAATATGCTGCCGATCTTCAAAAGCAATTTCTTGAAGGGTCTGATGAGGATGAAGATGATGATGATGATGGAGATGAGCAGACTGTCACTCCGGCCGTCAATGCAAACCAGTCAGTTCGTGTGAAGCCCAGGGTGGAAGACCTGACTACTGAACAACCAGGTGAAACCGTGCCTCCAGCCGAAACCACTCCTGTGGCCGAGACCGAGCTACCACCTGAGACCGGTCTTCGTGTAGATGCTGATGCAGAATTTGATGCTGAACTTGATGAACTTTTCAGATGATTTTCTTTTTGTCTTTCTTTTGTTTGAAATTTGTAACCGGGCTGCAGCCCCTCACTTGTACTTGTTTTTCACTTTAATGAAAAAATCATCTTCTGTGCCAACTCTTATTCCGGTTTTGTGTATGTATGTTTGCACTTGAAATGAATTTTCCATGAACTCATTTGCTCAACTGTGATCTCGGTTTGATGCTTGCTTTTTAACTGCTAATTGGAATATCTCTAGGCCGATATACCGTATTCCGGTTTTACCTATCTAACTTCCTAGCCAACCACTCTTTAGCCGATATAATTACTTCGGCTGAAGAGTATCCAGTGTTGGTTTAATCCAGCTAACCACTCTTCAGCCACACTTACTTCGGCTGAAGAGTACAAAGAGTTGGTTTAATCCAGCCAACCACTCTTCAGCCATACACTTACTTCGGCTGAAGAGTACAAAGAGTTGGTTTAGTCCAGCCAACCACTCTTCAGCCACACTTACTTCGGCTGAAGAGTACAAAGAGTTGGTTTAATCCAGCCAACCACTCTTCAGCCATACTTACTTCGGCTGAAGAGTACAAAGAGTTGGTTTAGTCCAGCCAACCACTCTTCAGCCATACTTACTTCGGCTGAAGAGTACAAAGAGTTGGTTTAGTCCAGCCAACCACTCTTCAGCCATACACTTACTTCAGCTGAAGAGTACAAAGAGTTGGTTTAATCCAGCCAACCACTCTTCAGCCATACACTTACTTCGGCTGAAGAGTACAAAGAGTTGGTTTAATCTAGCCAACCACTCTTCAGCCATACACTTATTTCGGCTGAAGAGTACAAAGAGTTGGTTTAATCTAGCCAACTTAGAATACATTGTTTGGTTATTTCGACCAAACGTCCTGCAGCCTGGATCCTTATCCTGGGCTTAGGAGGGGTGTTGGTTTAATCCAGCCAATCTCTAAGTTGGTTTTTCCAGCCAATTTAGAATACATTGTTTTGGTTATTCCGACCAAAACGTCCTGCAGCCTGGATCCTGATCCTGGGCTTAGGAAGGGTCATAGTTGGTTATTCCGGCCAACTATGTTTACAATGCTGCTATCTTACTAAGGCTACTGTCTACTGAAAACAATTATACTGAAAAAGAATCGACTTGTTTTATTGAGAAAGTAAAAAATTACACATACTTAAAGGGGAAAAAGCTAAAAATAAAACAACTTGAGATTTGCTGTGTTCCATGGCCTGGGAATTGCTTTGCCGTCCTCATCTTCCAAGTGGTATGCCCCTTTGCCTGCTAATCCGACCACTTTGTAAGGTCCTTCCCAGTTAGGTCCTAGCTTGCCATCTCCTGGAACCAAGGTATTTCCCATCACTTTGCGCAGTACCCAATCTCCGATCTTGAATTGCCTTGGATGCACTGTTTTGTTATACTTTCTGGACAACTCTTGTTGGTAGGAGGCGATGTGAACCAATGCTCTGTCTCTTCTTTCTTCCGCAAGGTCAAGCTCCAATGCTATGGCTTCGCCATTTAAGTCTGGATCAAAGTTTTCGCTTCGAATTGTGGGGAGGCCAACTTCTAATGGGATGACTGCTTCCATGCCATAAGCTAAGGAGAATGGTGTTTCCCTGTTGATCGTCGAGGCGTGGTGCGGTAAGCCCATAAAACATGGGGGAGCTCTTCTGCCCACTTGCCTTTGGCTCTTTCTAACCTTTTCTTCAATCCATCCAAGACTACCTTGTTTGACGCCTCTGCCTGTCCATTTGCTTGGGGATATGCCGGTGTGGAATTGTAGAACTCTATCTTGTACTCTTCACAAAAGCCTCTGAAAATTCTGCCGTCGAACTGAGTGCCGTTGTCTGAGATCAGTGCCTTTGGTATGCCAAATCGAGTGATGATATTCTGCCAGACAAACTTCTTCACATCTTTTTCCTTGATTGACGCCAAGGCTTCTGCTTCTACCCACTTTGTAAAGTAGTCGGTTGCGGCAAGAAAGAACTTCCTGTTGCCTGGAGCTGTTGGAAGTGGGCCTACTATGTCCAATCCCCACATTGCGAAAGGCCATGGACTGGTTAGAGGTAGAAGTTCTCTGGCAGGTTGGTGTATTTGGTGTGCGAATTTTTGACACTTTTCGCATTTTTTAACATACTTCTCTGAATCCGCTTGCATGTATGGCCACCAATATCCTTGTGAAATTGCTCTGTATGCCAATGATCTTCCTCCTTGATGGCTGCCACAACACCCTCATGTATTTCGAATAGGAATGCTTCCACTTTGCTGGGTGTGAACACACTTTAAGTAAGGTCCTGAGAACGACTTCTTGTATAATGCCAAGGATGGAGAGAGCCAAAATCGCTGCGACTTTGCTCTTATTCTGTTGGCTTCTTTCTTCTCTTCTGGTAAGGTGCCGTCTTTCAGGAACAGTATGATGGGATCCATCCAAGAAGGGCCTAATTCTGCGCAACATACCTCTTCTGCTTCTGGGTCTTCAATGCTTGGTCTAGGCAGATAGTCGATTAGTAGTGGGTGAGGAATGGAGGTGTCTGCCATTGAGGCGAAGCCTGCTAGTTCGTCTGCTCTGCTGTTTTCCTCTCTGCCGATCTGTTCTATCCTCACCACTTCAAACTTCTTTATTTCTGTTCTGACCAATTCTTGGTACTTGGCCATTCTATCATCCTTTGCCTCGTAGTCGCCAGATATTTGGTTTACCACCAACTGTGAGTCGCTGTAAACCATTAGCTCGGTGGCCTTCATGTAGAACGCTGACTTGAGGCCTGCCAGAAGCGCTTCATACTCCGCTTCGTTGTTTGATGCTGGGAAGCCAAGGTTGATCGCCTGCTCCACTACTAGGCCGTCTGGAGAGATGAGGACTATGCCAAGTCCTGCTCCATGCCGGTTGGATGCTCCATCCACGAAGAGCTTCCACATCTCTCCAACGAACAATTTCCAGCAGGTGGAGGGATCAGATGATGCCTTGGGATCTTCCTTGCTGCAGGTGTCTTCTTCAGAGTCCATGCTCGTTGTCTGCCCCTTGCTTTCTGTTTGCACCAAGTCTTTATTTGTTGGCGAGTCCTGACTTGGTGTAGCATGGTTTGTTCTTCCTTCCTTTCCTTACTCTGGTCTGCCTTGGGACCTGACTGAATAACCATTACTAGGGGTTGCGTTATTCCGACGTCAACTTCCATCCCTAGTTCGGTTGTTTCAGTTAGGTCGACTGGGCAGATGTGATGACTTCCTGGTGTGAATTCTGCGACAAAATCTGCCAATGCTTGTGCTTTTATTGCGGTCCTAGGTTGGAACTTGATGTCGTATTGTCCCAACTCTACTGCCCACTTCAGAATTCGCCCAGAGAAGTTTGCTCTTTCAAATAAAGCCTTTAATGGGAAGGCTGTGAGAACAACTATGGTGTGGGCGTGAAAGTAGTGCGACAACTTTCTTGAGGCCATCATCAAGGCCAATGCCAGTTTCTCCAGTGGCAAGTACCTTGTTTCGGCTCCTAGCAATGTCTTGCTGACATAATAGATGGGCAGATGTTGGATTCCTTCTGCACGAACCAACACTGCGCTAATTGCGTGCTGTGAGACTGCCAGGTACAAGAATAGTTCTTCTCCAGGAATTGGGGTTACAAGTAATGGTGGAGAAGACATGTATTCCTTCAGGCTTTCCAGAGCTTGGTCGCACTCGTCGTCCCATTCAAACTTGGCTTTCAGAGCGTGGAAGAACGGTCGTAGTCTGTCTGACGACCGGCTTATGAATCGATTGAGCGCAGCGGCCATGCCGGTGAGATGCTGCACTTCCTTGACTGAGTTTGGTCTCTCCAGATCTTGAATAGCCTTGATCTGAGAAGGGTCTGCTTCTATACCTCGGTTGGTCACCAAGAAGCCTAGGAATTTGCCAGATCCTACTCCGAACGCACACTTTGACGCGTTGAGGCGCAACTTATGCTTCTTCAGGATCTCAAACATCTCGCCTAGGTCTTTGAGATGGTCATTCTCATCTTTGCTCTTGACCACCATATCGTCGATGTACGCCTCCATTGTCTTGCCTAACAATGGTTCGAACATCTTTGTGACCATCCGTTGGAATGTTGCCCTTGCGTTCTTTAGGCCAAAGGGCATGACCTTGTAGCAGTATAGTCCTCTTGGCGTGGTGAATGATGTGACCTCCTGGTCTGGTTCGTGCATGGCAATTTGGTGGTAGCCTCTGTATGCGTCCAGAAAACTAAGTCGGTTGTGCCCTGCCGTTAAGTCTACCAGTTGATCTATCCTTGGTAGAGGAAAACTATCTTTTGGGCACGCCTTGTTGACCGTTTTGTAGTCAACGCAAACACGCCATTTGCCATTCTTCTTTGGCACTACGACGGTGTTGGAGATCCATCTTGGGTAGTGCACCTCTCTGATTGCCCCTGCCTCCAGCAGGTTTCCTACTTCTTCTACCACTATTTCGGCGTGGTGGAGTGCCGATCTGCGGGTGCGCTGAATGATTGGTCTGGCAGAAGGGTGGACATTGAGTTGGTGACAGATGAAGTTGGGATCAATGCCTGGCATGTCGTATGGGGTCCAGGCGAACACTTCGATGTTGGAGGTCAAAAATTCCAAGACCTCCAATCTCTCAGTGCTGGACAACGACGAACCAAGCAAAAAGAACTTATCCGGGTTCTTTTCATCTATTCTGACCTCCACCAAGTCCTCCACTGCTTTCTGACTAGCCGCTTTGCCAACATCTGCGAATAGTTCATTACTCTCAGGTTCTTCCACCGAATGAACGTATCCTTTGGCAGCGCGGCTGCCGTTCACTGTGACAAAGCACTGCTTCGACATGATCTGATCTCCATAAACTTCCTCAATTACTCCGGCGTCGTTTGGGAACCGCATCACTTGGTGGTAGGAGGACGCCACCGAGCGCATGGCATGCAGCCATGTCTGCCCAAGATAATGTTGTAAGTGGAGGGGACCTTCAACACCCAGAACTCCACTTGTTTCGTCACACTCCCTGCTCTGACTGGGAGGATAATTTTGCCGACGGGCCATTCTGGCATGGAGTTGAATCCGATAAGGGGAGATACGGCAGGCGCCAAGTCTTTATCTTGCAACTTTAGTTGTTTGAAGGTTTCATAGTACATGATTTCACACGAACTACCTTGGTCAATCAGAATCCGCTTGACGTCAAAATCCTTGACTCGGAGAGTGACGACCAAGGCATCGTTGTGAGGGCAATAAATCCTTGCCAAGTCTTTATCCGAAAAAGACATGACATTTGTGGCCTCTGTCTTCCCCTTTTTGACGACTGGTTGGGCACTTAGCACCTCTCTGAAGTGCTCAGCCTTTTTGATTGAACCTCTGAGCTCGCATACACGCTCAGGTTCAAAGACTCCATGTATTACGTTGATGATGCCTTGGGGGGGCGTCGATCGGCATCCCGTTGGGGTTGTTATGGTCCTGGGGGGCTGGCTGTGCCCCTCCCTCTATGTATTTGTCCAGGTGGCCTGCTGCCACCAACTCTTCCAGATGCTGTCTCAAGGGTGTGCAATTCTCAGTTCGGTGCCCCTTTTCTTTGTGGAAGGTGCACCGTGATCTGTCGTCGTAGTCCTTCTGCTTCGCCTAACTTGCTGGCCACTTGACGAAAGGCTCGTCTCGAATCTCGCTAAGTATACGGTAGATCGGTTTCTTGAAGACCGTGGTGATGGCAGTGCGGACTCTCAACCATCTTTTGTCTGGTCTTCTCCGTTGTCTCTTTTGCCACGTCCGTTTCTGTTCGGACGGTCTACTGCGTTGACCTTTGCTGAGGCCTTCTTTTCTGGTACTGCGGTCATGCCAGATTTTGCTTTGGCACGTGCGCCATCCTCTTCCACCCTGATGTGCTGATGCACTCTCTCCATCAGGGCTTCCATGGTGAGGGGTGGTGTCATGGTGATAGAGTCCCTCAGTCTGTTCCCGACTGGGAGGCCTCTTTTGTATTGCGCAATGGCGAGATTGGTTGGGTAGTCCCCAATCTGGTTGAATGTCTCCCAGTAACGACTGTTGTATGATCTTAGGGTCTCCTTGTCGCCCATGTCGATGGAGAGTAGCTGGTCGATCTCCACCGGAGTCTTAGTGTTTGTTCGAAATCTTGTCACGAACGCCTCCGCCAATTGCGCCCAGGAGGCTATGCTGCCTTCTGGAAGTTTCTCAAACCAAGTCAGGCCTAGGTCGCCAAGGCTTGAAGGGAATAGGATACACATCAAGGCCTCATTCCACCGGTATACAGCCATGACCTGGCGAAAGTGGCTCAAGTGTGAGTAGGGGTCCGTCTTCCCCTCATATGTTATGAATTTGGGCTGTAGGAAGCCTGACGGTAGGGGCGCGTTCTCTATTGCTGGGACGAATGGTGAGGTCTGCAGCCTCGCCAATGCCTTGTCCGTTGGTTCGTAGGCCGGGCGCGGTATTGGCATTCCAACCTCGACGCTTCCATGCGTCCGAGGAGCCAACCGCTGTAAGGCAGAAACTCTGTGTGGGTCGCGCGCCCTGGCGTCCTCCTTCCATCGTGCCTTCTCCTCTAGCACGGTTCGTAGGTCTGACGACCTGGGCAACTCCGTCTGTCTGGATCTCGTTTGGTGCGTATGTGAGGGCCAATATGTGCTTCCCTCAGTGTTTGACCTCTCAGATCTCGTCCTCTCAGACCTGGAGTGACGAGTTCTGGAGGACCTGGACCCGGATTGGGTATCGCCTGTCCTGAGGCTTTTGCTTTCCGCTTGAAAGGGTGTAGTATTCCGATTACGATTTTCCGAGTGGCGATGGGGCATCTTGTTTGTGCGCCCCTCTCCTGTCGCCACTCCTTTTCCCTTCACCTGGCGCTTTAGAGATTCCATGTCCGCTGCCATCCGACGGATCAGTTCGTCTTGTTCCCTGACGCGATCCTCCAAAGTTTGAGGATCAATTCTGCGTCTTTGTTTTTCTGGGCTTTGCGAACGAGAGTGATGGGGGCTGTTATTCCGCCTTCGTCCCCTTGCATCCCTCCTGGAATTTTGCCTTTGTGGTTCCAGGTTTGCCATGGGAGTGACCAAGGGTAGGCCTTCGCGCCTTGCACCCCCTTCTGGAGTTAGTCCGTCAACGGCGGACTGTGGTAATTCTTCGTTGTTCGCCATTGATTTTTGGGAGGAAAAGCTTGATCAAGAGGTTGTTCTTGTCTGTATTCCCACAGACGGCGCCAATTGTACGGGAAAGAAATACACCTTCTCGTATAATCCTGTTGACCAAGTCTGCGCTCCTCCGTACGACGCCGCTCAACTACCTGAAAATACACACGTGAGCTAGCCGGCGGGTGTGTGCCGGAAACCTCTCCGATGCCTAAGTCAGTAAGCTTGACAAATAGACAAAAGTTCTATGTATTCAAGGAGCAAAGTTACATTACCTCTCCAAAGGTGATATGGGTGAGCTTTTATAGGTTTCGTGTGGCACAATCCTAGTAGGACTCTTACTCCTCCATGTAGAGTCCTCCTAGGATTCAAACACCTGGAAGATCACGCTTATCCTCCAACACCCCCCTCACTGCTTAAACCAAGTGAGATGGTTTTACTTCGGAAAGATATCAAATAACCGAAATAGCATTTCCTTGCCGGACCGGCTGTACGACCGAGCTAACCCATAGCTTGGATTCGCCTTCCCATGTTCTTACTTCGGCTCCTCATGCCGAGGCCGAGTTAGCCGTACCATGCCTCGACCGGTCTAACGATTACATCGGTTCTTCGTAACCTTTCTCCTACCTCGGCCTCACATGCAAAGGCCGAGCTATCCATAGAAGAATTAAGCCGAGCTAACCTTTACTTAGGTCCTAAAACAGGCCCAACTTACCTCGGTTCCAAACAGTACGACCGAGCTAACAACAATAGAAACCGGACTAAGCATCCTTATACCGGCAGCAATCTTATACTTCGGCCCAGACTACCACATGGCCCATCTTTTCAGCCTTCTCAATACGGCCCAAAGAGCGGCCCACCATCCTAGCTCGGCCCAATTTATTTGTATAAATTACCCTCTCATTAAGCTAATAAAGTTGTTTCCTGCTTAGGTTATTGAGTTCTCTTGATATTTTCATTGACAGGGTTATTACCTTGTTTCATTGATGCGTGTGCACATGCTTGCCTCTGCATGTTTAGTTTGTTTGTATTGGTTGGCAATGGTTTTTATTAGGATCTTCTTTCACTGCTTAGTTTGGTTATTGTTCAGAGGTTTTCAGGTTTAAAGTTCTACACAAGAACAATGCTTTAATTTGGTTAGATCATTGTTAATCTATTATCTGACATTGTTTTGGGTTTCCAGCATATGGAGATCATGATATGGTGCATAAGGCATCACTTCCTTGAGAATGTTGGGTCTCAATATTCGAATTTACATCATGGCGTTCTTCTATCCATGAAAGGAAATCAGCTACAATTAAGCGTTCATGGCATGATTCAGTAAATCACTCTGCAAAATTTGCTAGAACAAATGGTTCTACACTCTTTATTGAAGATGCACTGTTGAATATTGAGATAGAATAGGGATATACACATGAAATAGGAGGGGAATTAGAAATTGCATCTTTGCAGAAGGCTGGAGGCTCATTGTTTTTCAGGTCTAAGATAGAGGGGATGACAGGGTGTTACCCATTTGAAAATCTGCGAGCTGCTACTGACATACTCTTTTTGCATGGAAGTTTTGATTTGGTGATTGCTAAACAAGCAATAGTATCCTTTCCCATTGTATTGTTTTGTTGCTTCTACTGATAGGACATATTTACAGTTATTAGTATAGTCTTTTCTTCTGTTTCCTTAATTTTATCTTAGTTTCTATATTACCTGTTCGATTGGCACTGGACAAGGCCAGAAGAGGAATGTAGACACATTATAGATGACTTTGAAGCTACATTTAATATTACGAGGCATTTCTTACTGGAGTTTTTTACCTTTTATCTTCTGGATGACCATACTGATGACGCTCTGCAGGTAACTTATCATATTTTCTTCAGATCTTTGTTGCATATAAATGCAGACTTCTGCTTTATGCTAACTAGGTATACTTTTAAGCTTATCAATCTTATGATGTTTTCTCAAAATTTATTCTGTTTATTTAACCCCAAGGGGTTGGCTTGGTGGTAAGACCTTGGGTCTTGGGGGTGTGCTCCTTCCAGGGTATAAGGATCAAAACCTTTTAGGTACTATCAATTCCTTGGTTCCATTGGATTGAAGGAAAACCCTTGAGTTAACCGTGGTGCACCTGTGGAAAACTCCTTGCTGAGGGCTTGTGCATCCCAGGGGATTGATCGGGCTTTAATCCTGACACTCCGGTGTCAATAAAAAAAAAAAAAACTTTATTTTGTTTATTTAAGTTTCATACTTCTCTTAATTTGAAATATTATTATAGTAGTAGCAAAATGCTTTAGTACACAGACAAGGTTGGAATATAGGTGCAGTTGGCAGTGTTTCTTGCACTATTATCTGTTATGTAGTTTTAAACGAGTCCTTGATGACTTAAATGTGGCCAATTAATCGTACACTGAAATTAATGCTCACAAATAACATGTTGAAGCAGAAACAAGAAAGTTGATTGATCTGGCTAACATCAAAGTTTACCTGAAATATTTGAAGTTGGTTTTTATAATCATATTTTTCCTTAGCAAGGATATGTTATCTGTCTTTTCAGAGTCATGGCCCCTCTTACAAATGAAATATTTTTGTGGTAGGCCTTATTTTTGCATGAAGTTATGTGGCTGAAATAGCAATATTTGTGTTCTTTATTTGTTTACTAAATCTTCCTAATTCCTAGTGAGTGCTTATCTATTGTAGATGTCAAATCTGTTGACCTTTCATCATCTTTCTTGGTGAGGGGAAACATAATTGATAGGTTCGCAAGGACATAATGTAGGTAAATTTTACCCTAGCTTTGTTTGAGTTTGGGATATTTTAGGGCTGGAATGAACCTTGTTTGCTGAGGGGTTGTTGACAAGGCTTATGGATTTGAGAACTCTATTAGAATATTTTCTCTCTTGTTGCAATAAGGTTTTGTAATATGAATGTTACTCTACGTTTTGATCGTCGTTTACTAGGCATTTCTTCTTTTCCTTGGTAGGAAAGCTTGTTCGTTGTCCAATCTTTACATTCAAATGTTTCTCACCATGTAATATTTCTTGCCTACAGCATACTACCTGGATTGATGCTTCAATATCTCCTAAGAAGCACGGACACTTCTAAGAATGTGACGTATTCGTGTTGTGTCCGTGTTGGACACTGACACTCTTTGGACACTCTTCAAAATGTGTTATATTTTTAAAGACCCAAACACTCTTTAAACACTTGGAGGACATATGTGTCTGTTGCTTAAACACACGTGTCTATCGATTAGACACATGTGAAACTAATCATAAGTTTGAATAAAACAACTTAAGACATAATAATAAAACAAAAACCATATAAATTTATAAAAATTAGTGTCACATTATATTTTTTTATTATCTTTGAATGATATATTCATATATATATAACATATAACAAATATATAAAATTATATATGTTATGCGTGTCCCCCGCGTGTCGTGTCCTACATTTTTTGAAAATTAGCGTGTCGGTGTGTCCGTGTCGTATCTATGTCGTGTCACGTGTCCATGTCCGTGTCCATACTTCTTAGAATATCTCCAAATTGTGGTTGGGAATGATATTATGGATGGATATATTTAGACCAAATTCATGTGTCATTTTTGTATCTAGACTGAGATGCGATATGGTTATTATAACCTAACTAGTCCTTGATATCATGCTGGTGGTAACAACGTAGACTGCCTTTTGATCCTGGCAGAGTTATCCAAATTATGCTCAAGTCTTGACGTTGTTGTGTATGCTTATGGTTCTTTACATTTTTTGTCACATAGGAAGCTTGTCGCCTTCTTCCAGAAATCTCAGGCCCAACAACTCATCCTAAGGTTGCACAAGTTCTGTTAGAAAGGAAAAATCCCGATGCTGCTCTTATGGTTCTAAAGTGGTGTGGGCATGATGGTGGAGCACGGTTGGTTTCACTTGGTAAGGCTGTCACTGTAGTTTGAGTGAAAGTGGAGTGTGGACTTTTGACCGAAGCATTTATGTACTAGAGAATGCTCTGTATGAAAGTTAAGGAAAAGAAGTTGAAGTATGGATCATCTCAGCGCTCCTCAGACGACTTAATAGGTGAGTGCAGGACTTGGGTGGAGGCACTGGTGACTGAAATTTGTTTTTTTTTTGTATCCGGAGAAACTTGGTTGACCGAATGTTAGAATTCCTATGGAATTCAATTGAAGAGAAATATCTCCACAAAAGCCTCTTGGATTTTGCTGTTGATGATGTAACAACCCAGATTTTTAATTATTCTACCCATCTATATATACAGGTGTAGTGTTGATAAGGATAGGAGCAAAGTGAACAAAGCATACATAGAGAATAATAGGTGCAACACACGTATAGGGACTCAAAAGTAAGAAAATAAAGGTTAAGGGGCAATAGTAAGGTGAGTTATATTATATCTTGAGTCACCATAACATATTTTGCATATGTTTTGAGTTACCATAATTTATTTTACGTAATTATGTTTTAATTATGTTGTTTATTTTATGCACGTTATTTTATATAATAAAAAAAATCCATGGATATAACTGTTTATTAAAATGTGTTTGGAGTAATTATTTTATCAGTACCACCACGGAGGTCCAATGCCTTGGGGGACTTAAATAACCATTGGTCCCTGTTTGGCCACGTTATGGTCCTTTTTTTGTCATGAATTCATTGACCCATGTTCTGATTGTTACGCTAGTGACCCCTATTCTGTTCTGTCTTGTACCGTGGTTATAATTATTTACGTAATTTCTGTATTATTTGTCAAATGATTTCCGTATTAAATATTATGTATTTTCATATCAAGCTTTGTTTAACCCCATAATTATCAATAGTGAATTTTATGCCCTCATGGTCTTAGTATAATATCTCTCACTCTGCCATGTGCTTATAGTTGTTTACTACTTTCAGGTGACATGTCAGGGCTAGCGCGTAGGATAGGCCCAAAGCACTTTGTAGACATAGTTCAGCTCTGACAATTTAATTAAATAGAAGCTCCAATGATTATTTTGGTACCCTCACTTAAATATTATTTCTACTCGCGTTTATTAATTTGTTCAAGAATTGGCCGTAGGTAACTTCAGTTACTGGCCATCACAATGCTTAACCCTTGGGTACGGGGAGCAGGTTGTGACAGATGACCCCTCAACAACAATTGGAAGTCTACTTGTGGTTTTCTATCTGCTGGTAACTTCTAAATTTGTTCAAAGTCGAAAACATTGTTATTTCCTCTCTATGATTTGTATGACTTTGAAGTTGTGTTACCAACTTCAGTATCTAATAACACGGTTAACTAACATGACAACCAACTAGAATATTGTCTTTTATAGGCAATGCTGTAGCACAAGCAAAAAATGTGTAGGCAGGATTAAGATGTATGGATAGGAGTAGCCAGGTCTGCAGTAGAAAAAAGCTAGGGTTAATTGAGAACTTGGAGATGAGCAAAGAACACCAATGGTGAAATTGAGGAGAATGAACTTTTGTGCTTGTAATCAGCCTTGGAGTGAGCTGAAGATGAATGATTTGGATTTTGGAAGGCTTGTATGATAAAGCATGATTTGTGTTTCATCCCAAAATAGTGTGGATAATGCTCCATGGAGAAAAACGAAACACTTGGTTATTTTTTTCCTATCTATTGGTGTTAGTGTTTAGGTGTCCAGTAAATATCCTGTTGTCTAATGTTAGACATATCTTCATGTGGTAGGTCCTTGTAAAGGGTCTTATGCTTGTGTTCTACATTGATTTCTAGACACAATGTGATATATTATGTTTAGTATGTGTCAGATTAATTTTTTTTATAAACTATGTCATTCGAAAAAAAATTCTATGACTGGTATGCCTACAACTTAGTTCACTAACTTGTCTTTTTTTTTTTTTTTTTGTTCTGACCATTTTAGCGCTACCGATTTGTTGAGGCATACTAAGTTGATTGTAAACTTCAGAGTGTGGAGCAAGACCTTATTTCAAAGGATTCTGTTAATGAATTAGTCATATCCAGGATGAGATCGACAAGTCACTGGACAGCAGGATTGGTTGTAAGTATTTTAAATTGCTGATGCTTTTGTTTTTGAAAATTCATTTTATGAAATTCATATTTTTCCTTAGCTTCAAATGGCTCATGAAGAGCAGCATGCTACTCAACCTTGATATCTGTCGGGAATAGAAATAACTTATCTACACTCTGTAGTCTGTTTGGAGATTGCATAATTGATTTGTATTCCAAGTTCGACTCTCCATGTCAACTTTCACCCTTCCACTCGTATTTCAACTTAGCCCCCCCCCCCCCCCAAAAAAAAAAAAAAAAAAAATTTATGAGTTGGTTGAGTGAAATCACCTCGTGCAGGATTCAGAGGTCATAAACAAGATTTGCATGTTTGATGAACTTTAACTTTGTATGCTTTCTCTTTATGAGTAAGATCTTTGTATCTAAATATGTGAAAATTAAAGTATGAAGTGGCCCATTTTAAGCTAAAGATCAACTAGGTATATCCCCATGTATCAAACTAAATACATCTTTTGCTAGGTTCTTTTCTCTCCAATACACAATGTATTGAGGTGGGTGGTAACTATCTGGCAATGGAGAGTGCTTTTATGAAACAGGCTTTTCTAATAGAGTTTTGTATTTGTTGGTATCTTCTTTTTCTTTCTTTTTTGGTTAGAAGGCTATTCTATGCAATGTGTTTCTTGCAGCCCCATTACTCCAACTGCACTCCAACAAAATCATTACCTTTTGATGAACTGACTCAAAAAGTGTATAGACGAATGATTTAAGAGAGAAAAAAATATACGTTATGCCTTTTAGTGCTACTTAACATTTATAATAACAAATGCTATTTTGGAGTGGCAAAAGAAAAAGTGGGATGCTTATACTAACGTGCTTTTAACAGGAAAAGAGCATAGAGTTGTTGCCAGAATTTCAGCAAGAAGAAGTGAAGTGAGGAAAATTGCTTGAGATTATTGTTTCTACCACTAATGAACTTGAAACTCCTACAAGGTGTGATCTTGCTAAGGTACAAGAACCAAATTTGACGAGTTTATTGGTTCCCACCTCCATCGATTCTTTCCATGTTCTTCGGATGGGCAAAACAGTCAGTTCCTCAAAACCTTTAGTTCTCGAAACTCCATCAAAACTAGGTGGATATGCTAACAATTCAAAATTTGAAATTGGGAACCGTGGCTCTCCCTTCATTCTGCAAGGTAGTTTCTCTACCAATGCGGAAATAGTCCCAAAACCTCAAAGTGGTGTTAGCAAGATGTTCAAATTCGAAGACATTAGGACTCCTGGTATTCATTGTGTTCGTCCAATCATTGCAACCCCATTCAAAGAGTTCAACAAAAGTTCATCAAGAGTGCCTCAGAATAGCAGCTTCTAAGATTATCGATTTGATCAAGTTTCTCCACAGATGGAACGAAATGGGGTCATTCACAGACTTCAAAATTCCAGGTCATATTCCCTCGGGGTTAGAATTGATCTAGTAATTTCACCCAGTAGCAATGGTTTCTTAACAAAAAATCTAGCTAGAGATCCTTACCTAAACACGTCTGGTAAACAGGCCCCATCAAATGGACCTCACAGACTTTGGAAGGCGGTCCCCTCAGATGATCCAATGGACGTCTCTTGGAGGTAAAATCTTTCTGCTTCTTTTCTTCCCAACCCTTCATAGCGATTTTTATTTTTCATGGTTTGTTTACGCAGTTTAATGCCTATAAATGGAAGTTTGGTATTGTTCTGTTACTTACTAGTAACTTAAATTTCAATTTGTATGTTGTACTCCTTCGTTTTAGCCATGGAGAGACGGGTACTCTTGGGGATGGAAATGTAAATGGCGGACCAAGATGGAGGTCTGATGACAGCGGTGAAGACAAAGAACTGCAGAGTCCAGATAGGCTTACAGGACCGGCTTCTTATACAACACCTATGAGGGGACTAAGAAGAAGCAGATTAGCCAGAAGATGATGGTTACTTGTACATCTTGTAATCTTAACAAAAAGAGACTTGGCCTTCCATGATACTTTGGTTAGATTGGAAACAAGAGACTAACAGACAGAAAAGCAGTGGAACTGTAGAGGCTCAACTATTTGGTGTGATTAATGTCCTGCTCTTAGTTTCTCCCTGGGTGAGGCTGCATTGTATTATATATTTACCTAGTTTAATGGCTTGTTTGCTGCAACTTAGGGAGCTATTTATATATATATATATATATATGATGATGTCTGATCCCAGGGAGGGCGAGTCGGGTCGACCCACGCTTCCAACACCTTTCACCGGTCTCGGAGCTCGCTGGTGGTGCCTGCAAAAAGGTCCAACGGGGAATGGGAGTCCCCCAGCGGACCCTCTGACGATCAAGTTAGAAAAGAGGGGATTGACTGTGTAGAGAGAGAGAGAGAGTGAGAGAGAGAGAGAAGAAGAATGGAGAACTTAACCTTTGATGTGTCTTGGAAGCCTCCTTATATCATTTGTCCATCATTTCCTTGTCCACTCCGACCTATCGTGTTGGCCGAAAGTCTATACTCTAGCTTGCATTGTTCACGGTGAGGCTGCTTGTCCTGACGTGAAGGGGTTATCGCATTTAATGCTGTATGATGTGTGGTGCAATAACTCTGCAGGATCTTTGTTTGCTTACGTGGCTGGTTCCCTGCTTGACAAGTGTTTAGATGCCATTGGTTCCTAGTTCAACGTTGGGTTCTCAATGGTATTGGACTTTAGTACTTGAATCGTGAATTGGGCTCTAAGTAGTGGGCCAGAAGCTTTTGTGGGCCCACCGATGTCAGTAGTCCCCCATTTCCAAGTGCAGTTTTAGTCTAATGAAGGGAATAAGAAGGAAGATGGAGAGTGTGTGGGGCGAGCGAAAGGGCCGACTGCGAGAGGGGGTCGAGCGCGAAAAACGACCGAGAGGAGAGCCGACCGCGGAGGGGGTTGAGCGCGAAGGTCGACCGAGAGGAGAGCCGACTGCGGACGGGGTTTGAGCGCGAAGGCTGACCGAGAGGAGAGCCGACCGCGGAGGGGGTTCGAGCGCGAAGGCCGACCGAGAGGAGAGCCGACCGCGAAGGGGGGTCGAGCGCGAAGGCCGACCGAGAGGAGAGTCGACCGCAAAGGTGGGCCGAGCAGGAAGACCGACTGAGAGGAGAGTCGATTGCGGAGGGGGACCGAGTGCGAAGGCCGATTGAGAGGAGAGCCGACCGCGAAGGGGGGCCGAGCGGGAAGACCGACCGAGAGGAGTGCTAACCGCGAAAGGGGGGTTGAGCACGAGGTGGTGGTGGTGGCACACGGGGCTCGAAGAGGCACGTGATGATGTGAAGTGGAATAGACGGGAAGGGAAAAGGGTGGGGAATCGTGGTTGTACACGTGGTATGATCTAAACCAATGGTGAGGGAGGTGATGCATTAGTAGGAAGCGAAAGGTTAGGACTAGGATAGGACGTGGAAAAGGCGGGGGTTGTAACTTTTGAAAATTTTAAACTGGCAAAATTTAACCTTGATCCTTGGAAAATAGGCAAACCGTGGGCATTTGGAGTTATCCGTTTTATGTATCTCATTGCGAGAAACCAACATATCTCAAATCTGACCTCATTCGTTTCGAGTGACACTCCCCTCTAACAGTTTGCGAACTTCCTCGCACCTGCGTCCGAAGCAATATACAGAAACGTAAAAGAGATGGCTCGAGACGAAGCGCCAGCCATAAGGTTAGAGGCGTTAGGCGAAGACGATGCGGTGGAGTTGGCGAAGCATTATAGGACGGAGAGGCGGGAGGAAAGAGGGGCAGAGAAAGCGGTGCAACCTCGTCCATCCACAATGATCGTAACTGCGAGGCCGATTAGCCAAGTGGGACCTGACCACTGGCACACCAAGGTTGACAAATTGACGTTTACAGCAGAGAAGTTGGAGGAGGTGCATAAGAAGTACAAGATTCCTGCAGAGATAGAGTTTGAAGTTGCCGACGTCTAAGGAGAGGGCGTCGGATGCACGTCCGATGGAGTTCACGCTATATGAGGAGGCGTTGCGAGGGGGTCTGAGGTTGCCGCTTACACAAGTAGTGGTGGACGTGCTAAATCGGTTGGAGGTGGTGCCAAGTCAGCTTATGCCCAATGCGTGGAAAATATTACTGGCTTGCGCAATCACATGGCCACAGGCGATCGGGGAAACGGCGATGACGGTGGATGAGTTCTTTTCTTGCTACAAGGCCTCTGGTCAACAAGAAACATGGGTGACCTTGCAGGCGGTAGCGGGCAGATGATTAGTGGCAGGTTTGCCATCGTTGGTGAAGGGGTGGAGACCAAGGTGATTTTACGTATCAACAACTGGCGGGATGGGGGTGCGCACAATGTGGAAGATTCCCATCAAGTCAGTGGAGCCAAGGCTAGAAGCAGAGGTAGAGACAGATGACAGGGTTAAACGGGTGGAGCATGGGGGGATGTTAGCAAAGCGTTGACATTTATCACACTTAAGCACAAATTCGTTGGCATCTTGATTGAGCGTGGGCCAAAAGTAGCCGATGCGGAGGATTTTATGGGCTAGAGATCTTCCACCTGAATGATTACCACAAATGCCCTCATGTACTTCTCTCATCACATAGGTCGCTTAAGTAGCACTGAGACACCCGAGGTATGGGCGTGAGAATCCCCGTTTGTATAGTAGGCCGCTGACAAGGATATAATTGGATGACCGGGCTCTGACTTTAGCGGCCTGCTGTTTATCGTCCGATAACTCCCCTCGTGTCAAAAACACAATGATATCTTGAGCCCATGGGATAGGTTTGTTCTGGAGGAAGTGGATCTCCTGTGGATTTGGCGAAGTAGCCGGATGGGTCAGGTATTCAATGCGGATGCCATGACTGAAGTCTGACTGGTCGGCCGAGGCTAAGTAGGCCATTTCGTCCGCCTTGGAGTTTTTTGACCTAGGGATGTGTTTGATCTGGAAAGTATTGAAGAGGCGGACAAGAGGAAGGGCAATGTCCCTGTATGCTCGTATTGTTTCCTCTTTTGCATCGAACTCCCTAGTAATCTGCCCAACAATTAGTTGGGAATCACTAAATACCTGGATATGGCTTACACCAATGTCTCAGGCCAGTCGAAGACTTGCTATCAATGCCTCACACTCAGCCTCATTATTGCATGTGTCAAACAGGAAACGGAGGGCACACTTGAAGTACTCACCCTCTGGGGTGGTGAGGATTAGATCGGCTCCACTACCCTCTTTGCGAGATGAGCCATCAACACTAAGGGTCCAGGAGTGGGGGTCTTCTGCATCAGTGGTGAAGTGTGCTGGTGGAGAAGGTACGTTCAGAATGAGATTGGTGAACTCTAAGATAAAATTGGCGACAACTTGGCCTTTGATCTCTGTTCGATGTCGGTAGGATATTTCAAATTCACATAGCTCAATGGACCACTACATAAGTCTTCCTGACGATTCTGGTTGTTACATGACCTTTTTCAGAGGCTGGTCAGTGAGAACCACTATGGAGTGAGCTTGGAAATAAGATCGGAGGTGTCTGGAGGCTATAACCAAGGTGAGGGCCATTTTTTCTAACAGAGGGTAGTTCTGTTCTGCCCCCTTGAGAACACGGCTAATGTAATAGACTGGACGTTGTACTGAGCCGTCTTCTCGAATAAGGGCAACATTGACTGCAGTGTTTGACACAGCCAAGAGGAAGAGGGTCTCACTTGGCAGCATTTGAGAGAGAAGGGGAGGGTTGGCCATGCATTGCTTTAGTTGTTGGAAGGCCTCCTCGGATTCGGTGCTCCATTCGAACGCCTGTCGAAGGACTTTGAAAGACACTTGTCGGTTGCTCGGGAAATAAAGCGGTTGAGGGCGGTAACTCTGCCCGTGAGCCGTTGAACCTCCTTGACCGTTCTGGGAGGCCGCATTTCTATCAGGGCCTTGATTTTTTCAGGGTTAGCCTCAATGCCCCGTTGGCTAACCATGAAGCCTAAGAACTTCCCAGATCCCACGCCGAAGGCGCACTTCTCTAGATTCAGCTTCATCTGATATTTGTGTAAGGTTTTGAAGGTCTCTCACAGGTCTGCCAAGTGATCGGAGGAGAGTTTACTCTTGACTAGCATATCATTGACGTAGACTTCCATGTTCCGACCTATCTGGTGTTGAAAGACGGTATTAACCAGGCATTGGTAAGTTGCTCCGGCATTCTTCAAGCCGAATGGCATAACGCGATAGTGATAAGTCCCTCTGTCAGTGATGAATGAGGTGTGCTCCTAGTCGGCCGGGTGCATCAGGATTTGATTGTAGTCAGAGAAGGCATCCATGAAGCTAAGCATCTGATGTCCTGCAGTTGCGTCGACCAACAGATCTATCCGGAGGAGGGGATAACTATCTTTGGGGCAAGCCCGATTGAGGTCGGAATAGTCGATGCAGAGTCGCCATTTACCATTATTTTTGCGGACCAAGACTACGATGGACAGCCACTTGGGGTAGTCCACGTTTTTGATGAACTGTGCTTTCAGTAGTTTGTCCACCTCAGAGGCAATGAGGGTATTGCGTTCCGGGTGAAAAATACGCTGCTGTAGACACCCCATTTTTGACCGACCTTAAGACTCAGACGTCATCGATTGAGCGCTCGGTGATTGTATATGTTAAGCTCATTTCGAGGTTCTGGAGTTTTGGCCGAGTGCCTTGCCTCCGAGCCTCTGAACTCTTTGTGCTTTGACTCGGTTTGCAGACTGAACCTTGTTTCTCTTCCCTAGAGGGAGGAAGAGGTCTGGTAGACCATCCTTTTGTGGTTGTAGACCACTTTTTGCTCTTAGAGACTAGTTTCCGATTTTCGGAGTCTTCAGTCGCGCGCCTTGTCTCGGGACCGCTTAACGTTCTCCGTTTGGCTTGGTTTTTGAACCATGCCTTGTTGCCTCTGCCTAGAGGGACACTGTGGTCCGGGAGACCACTTTTGTGGTCGTAGGTCACTTTTGATGCCTGTAGACTAGTTTTCGAGGCTTTCGGCTGCGCGCTTTGCCTCCCGAACTTTCGTCTTGCATCCTTTTTGGTTTGTTTTTGGTACAAACCTTGTTTTCCTTGTTTGGAAGGTGGTACAAGGGTGGGAGACCAGTTCTTCCCCTTGGAGACCACTTTTCTTCCCGTCGGCCAGTTTTTTGGTCGGCCAACTGGTCTCCTTGGTCTTTAGGCCACCTTTTCTGGTCGGCCACCACACCACTACTTTGCTTTCATGCTGTAGACCTTCTCCCCCCATAGCCGGCCACTTTTTGTCTTGGGAGACCACTTGTGGTGGTCGACCGACCACTTCAAGTGGCTGGCCGACCACTTCAAGTGGTCGGCTGCTTTTCATCACCTTTTTGGAGATATTTTTAGTACAACTGTGCTAGCTGAAAGGCACAGAAGCCATCTTCCATACACGTGTATGGAGGGATGGCTTTAGGCCAAAAGCTTGTCCAACAAGCTTGTTGCTTGTTCTCTATATAAGAGAACCTCCTCCTCTCTCCTCTAGGTTCAGATTTTTGTGGTTGGAGTGATAGATACACACTTGTCTCTATATCTCTCTTTTGGTCTCATATTTGTGCCTTAAAGTGTAATTTTTCCATACTATTACACACAAACACACACTCAAACACCATCTTTTTGTTGTTGAGGCTTCTTGAGGTTGTTTTTGGTGCTTTTGGACTGGTTTTGATCCAAGAATGCTGCTGGAGTGGTAGCCTTGAAGAGGTTCTACAAGGGTGAGTCAATTAACCCTTTAACCCTTTATTTTGATTAAGCTTTTGGACCTATTTTCATGGTGTTTTAGGCTTAAATTCCTACTGCAAAAAGTTCTATTTTTCAGTCCTTAAAATGTTTGTTTAAGGTCACTTTTGTATTGGGGGTAGTCTACCCCCTCTTAGGCCTTGTTTGGGCCTTCTTTTGTGCCATTCTTTTAAGCTATTGAGACCACCTTGTTTTGGCCTTCTCACCACTAAAACTCAGAGGAATTTTAGTGGTGGAAATGGAGTTTTAAGGTCCCAAATAGGAGAGGGTCATCCCCTCTCCTTGTGTTTTGAATACTTGCTTCATGTGCCTCATGTTTGAGCATGTTTGTTAAGCTTATGTTGGCCATATCTTAGCATGTATTTGGGGTTATTTCACTATGTCATACCTCTGTTAAGGTTTGGTTTGGTTGGTCCTTGCATGCTCCATGCACTTGTAGTGCAATTCCATGAAGTAGCTTAATGTGTATCATGCTTTAACATGTCTTTCTAGCAAGATTTTGGCTCAACTCTAAGAAGCTTTTGTCCATGTTTTAGCATGCTCTAGCTCTGATTTGTGTTATTTTGGTCATGCATGCCATGCTTTGTATAGCTATAGTGCATTCTAGTTTGTTAGCTTTGTGTATCAAGTCCACTAGCATGCATTGCTTGGGCTATTTGAATGATTTGACATCATTTGTTATGTGATTTCAGTGCGTGTTTCATGCTCATGCATTCACATCTTTCACTCTTTCAATGCGTTGGAGGGTTTGCCCTTTATGCCTTAACATGAATCATTGCGTATGCCTTCATGCCTAAGATTGCGAGCTATCATTTCAACGTGTTTTTGGGGTTATTTTGCCATGACATAGCTCTAATTTTTGTTGGTTAGGTCATCTCATGCTTGGTCTTGGTAGGTGTAGTGTAATCCACCTTATTTGCCTTGCATATTCCATGCCCTATACCCTTCATGCTAGCTTATTTTGGCTTACTTCCATGCATGTTTTAGACTCATTTTGACATGTTCTAGGACTGTTTTGGGTTGCCTCGACCATATGCTTCATGTTTTGTATAGTTGTAGTGCAATTGGCCTTGCTAGCTTCAAGCTTTGAGCACCATAGCATGCTTCATTTGCATTGTGTACATGATTTGGCATCATTTACCATGACATTTCAGAGCATGTAGCATTGCCATGTTCTCACTCCATTCACTCTTTAAATGCCTTTGAGTGTTATGCATTGTCGCCTTGTTTGTGGCCTAGCATGTATGCCATCTTGCCTAGGTCCTTAAACCCTCATCTTAGCATGTTTTGGTCTTTGTTTAGACCTAATTAAGCTCTGTCCATGATTGGTTCAATCATTTGTGCCATGTATTGCATGTCCCTTGTGTAGTCCCTTTAATGGCTTTGTGCCTTAGGCCCTCTTGCATGCTTTACTTGTGTTGTTTGAATGATTTGGCATCATTTCACACTTGATTTCAGAGCCTTTAGTGTTGTCACACTTCTATGTTTATCACTTCTTCATCATGCTTGAGAGTTGTGTTCTTAGGCCTAGTTGATAGGCCATTGCATTGAGCGTGCTTGTCTTGATCTTCATGCCTTAGTTTCATCATTATGGCCACTGATTTGGGCATGACTGAGGTCTGTCTATTTTGGTTTAAGTCCATTGAGCATGTTTTCTTTCATGTTATTTGCATGCTTACATTGCTATGTTGTTGCATGCTTATGTTACCTTGCTTTGTGTATGCATACATTAGCCTTCTTTGCATGTCATTAGCTTTGTTAAGTTGATCATGTCACATTGCATTGAGTATGCCATGTTGTTCATTGCATTGTGTATGCCATGTTCTTCACCTTGTGCATGCCATCTTACATTGCATTGTATATGCCATGTTACATTACATGTTTAACATGCTTGTTGTTGCATTGCATTTGTTTGGATTAGGTGTTAATCCAAACATGAGAAACGAGGGACGTTTCATACTTGAAGTAATGAAACGTGCCTCAATTCTCGGTCGCCGACGCTCTTGATCATACATGATAAAGTTCTAGGCTTTATGTGTTTATTTGTGCATTCATTTTACATTGAATTGTGCAATTTGGCTTCGCGGCCATCATGCATCGAGATGCGCGATTGGTGGCCCGAGGGTCAAGAACCACACTTCCTTGAGCTTATGAAATGATAGGGAGGGTAGTTGTGCACACATATCTTACAAATATATTGCCATACCCTTTCTTGCTCTCTGTTGTAGCAAATTGGAGAAGTGTAGCAAAAACTGGTCGGCCAACCAGAAAAACTAGCTGGCCGACCACTTTTTCTGGTCTGCAACAATAGAAAGTGGTCGGCCAGTGGCTGGAAACACCCCTAGGTGGTCGGCAGCCCTCCCACAGGTCCCCAAGGTGAGTTAGAAGCTTTGTGGAGCTTGGTGCAAGGTTCAGAGAATAATTGAAAACAGAGGCAAATCGGGGCATCGCGATGGATTTCCGAACGAAGCGATCGGGCATGCATACACTTCTCGCCTCGAGGCTCCTGTTTTACTGCTTTCCTTAACTAGCTTATGCTTTGGTTATGTACTTAAGTAGTTAATGCGTTTAGCTACTTATTCGTTTTGTAATAATTAGTTGTAGCTAGTTATTAATTTGTGATGTAATAATTAGTTTAATTAGCTTAGATTAGCTAGTTAGCTTATTATTCGGACCCTCCATCGAGAGGGCCAATTGTTGTAATAAGCGTACGTGTGTGCGATGTATGTCTTCCAACCCCCATTTCTTTCTCCCTTTTACTTAACCGCGTACGATGGTTAGTTTTAGGGCATATTTCAATTAGCATCCTTATGCCTTGCATGCGTGCACTCATTCATCTGTTTTGCATGCACCGGGCTCGGCGCATCATACTAACTACATTGTATTTCAATTCCAAGTTGAATACATGTATCGAATTGTTGCATTTCATATGTCATCTTAGAATAGCCGAGCCTATTTTAGTTGCATTCTTGCATGTGTTGCATTAGCCATCTTAACATGAACTAGGATCATGCATGATTTCTAACTAGTTCTTTGTTTTGGCTCGGAGTACACTGTGAGTGTTTACGCTTTAGAAATGAGATGTGTATGTTGCCATGTTAGCATGCTTGCCATGAGGCTAACTGCTTAATTGATTAACTGCCTGAATACCTGTGGGTGAAGGTTGGATTGTTTGAATTGGAACAATTCATTGAACTCTGCGACTTAGCCTACTTGCGAGTAGCAAACTTCAAACCGTTTTCAAACAAACAAACATGCAATGTTTTGTTCCAACTTAGGCGATCTAGTCCATACTTGTATGTTGTGCGCATCACATAGTAATCCTAGGTTAATAACCGGAATAAGAACACATATGTTTTCAAAAATAAAATATCATGCTTAGTACATGCCGATCTTTGATCGGGCGAGCGGGGGTGCTCATTGCATGACATTCCCCTCTCGTACCCAAGTTCCTGAGCCGAGGCAACTTTGGTGATGACGGACACGTGGTCTTAGGCACGAGTCAGGGTTTCCTAAATTTCCCAAAAATAAAATATTTAGGTGGCAACTCTGTATTTGGCAAAGTAGTCCATGTTTGGCACTTCTTTATAAAAATTAGTTTTCCAAAACGATTTGCTGGATTTGGACTCTTTGGTGATTTATCGGTCTCGCATTGCACTTAGTGAGATTAGATTCAGAACCGTGACATCGAGTCCGAACTGTAGTAGCCTCAGAACAAAAACGATTTCGCGCCCTCGCAGGCGCGGAGTCGGGATGTTCGGGGCGGTCTACAGCTGCCTCTGTCGGAAAGGTCGGAAGTAGGGCTTAATACTGAGACGATGAGTGATGAAAGAGGGATCGATACTTGGCATATCTGAATGGGTCCAGACGAAGACATCGTTGTGCTCAGCTAAGAGAGCCGTGAGATCTGCCTTAGCCTGAAAGGATAGTCGGCTGTCAATCCTGGCTGTTTTGGTTGAATTGGTAGGATCAATAGGCACTTCGACAAGTTCCTTCACCGGTTCCCTTCTAACTAACTCTTCCTCGTCCCTTACGTCGAGACCTTCAAAGATCATAGCCTCCTTCATTTTGACCTCCTTTAATGAGGCGACGTAGTATTCTCTGGCCATCGTCTGCTCGCCCCTCACGGTGCCGACCCCGAGATCGGTTAGGAATTTTATGGCTAGATGGTATGTGGAGGTGACAGCTTGGAAAGTGTTGAGAGCCTTGCGTCTGAGGATTATGTTATAAGCAGAAGGACAGTCGACGATGAGGAAAGTGAGTAGCTTGGTGGTCTGCCGTAGATATTCTCCGATGGTGATGGGAAGATCAATGGAGCCCATAGAGGTCACCCGATCGCCAGTGAAGCCGACTAACAGGGTTTGGAGAGGGGACAACTTTTCTTCTCCGATCTTAAATTGGCGATAGACGTTTAGGAAGATGATGTCTGAGGAGCTGCCATTGTCGACAAGCACCCGTCTAACTTTGTAATTGGATAGGAGAGCGGAGATGACGAGGGGGTCGTCGTGGGGGTAACGAATGCTTGTGCAGTCGGCCTCCGTAAAGGTGATGGGTTCAGACCATTGCTTGGGGTGTTTGAAGGGGCGATCCAATGTCGTGACTTCCTTATCGGAGCCTTGTCTGATTTTTCTGAGTTCGGCTCGTTGGGCCGACCGAGATGGCCCTCCGCATGCGAGCTTGCCAGCGATTACTCTGATCTCTCCGATCAGGGGGGCGGGATTGCCTTGTGCCCAGGGTTGTGGTGGGGGCCGATCATTGTCTCGTTTAGGTTATACGGGTTGTCAGGGGGGTATGTCGGCAGTGGTCTTCTGGCGGGTTGGTCCTTGGTCATTGCTGGGGACAGGCTGCCGTGAATCGACTGAGGCGCCTCTGGCATATAAAATCCTCTACCTGGTCTTTAAGGTTAACACATTCCTCATTGTTGTGGTTGTGGTCCTGATGAAAATGACAATACTTGGATTGATCTCGCCGGTTGGAGGGAGATTGTGATGGTTGGGGCCATTTCAGGTTGTAATCTCGTTGAATCTGGTTCAAGACTTGTTCCATGGGGGAATTAAGAGGGGTGTATCGCTCGAACTGACCGGGCGGTTGGCTAGGTGCCGATCGGTTGGCTCGAGCGAGTCAATCAGTATATTGAAGGGATTGCTGTGTATATTAAGAGGATCTGGTTTCGGGTTCCTTTCTTTTGTCCTTAGAGGTTGGATTTTTGGATGTGGTATCTTGGTGGGCTGCTAAAGAGTCTTCAACATTCATATATTTTTGGGGTTTGGAAAGGAGGGTGGCCATGGCAGTCGAAGGGTTTTTAGAAAGGGAGAAAGGGAAATCGGATGGTCGCAAACCGGCCATGAAGGTTGTGAGGATGACCTTGTCGTCGTTTTCCACCACTTGTAGGGCCTCGGTGTTGAAACGGGTGACAAAGCTGCGTAGTGACTCCCCTTTCGTCTGCTGGATATTAAACAGTTGAGTTGCCGAGCACCGCTGGTCCTGAGCACCAATGAAATGGCTCAGGAAGGAATCACTTGGGTGTTGGAAAGTAGAGACAGAGTCCGGTGGTAGCTGACTAAACCATAGTCGAGCCGACCCCTTAAGCGTCACGAGGAAAGCCCGACACATGATCTCGTTAGAAAAAGCATGGAGGATCATGAGGGTTCTGTAGGTCTCCAAATGGTCAACCAGATCCGTTGTGCCGTCAAAGGAGTCGATCGAGGGCATTTTGAACTTGGGGGTAGGGGTTTGTCCCTGATGGAGGCGACAAACGGGGAGTTGGCTGTTGTGGAGGGTTTAATCTGTATGTTCTGCATGACTTCTTGAAGCTGGAGTTTCATGGCTCGAAGTTCCGCATTCCAAATAGGAACATTGTCCCCTCTAGAGTGTAGTGGGGGCTGAACACTATTAGCCTCTCCTTCAGGGGCAAGTGCTTGAATTGATGGATGTAAGCCTTGAGGTGGTGAGTTCATGTCTTGAGGTGGGGCTTGCAGACCCTCTAGGTTGGAAAGGTGGGCTTGTTGGAAAGGATGGCTCGGGGTCTATTCTCGATTGGGAGGGATATCTTGTGGTGGTGGAGGAGGTGGTATAGGGAGGTTTCGCTGGAGTAAAGCGTTGATCAAGGTCTAGTTTTGCTCGGCCAAGCGATTGATGCTGTTGGTGAGCTCTGTGAAGTACTAAGGTGGGTTGTTTGGGTTGGGAGGATCGGTTTGGGGGTCGACGACATTATATTGAGAAGCCATGGATTTTGTTGTAACCATCCACCTTGATGGTAGGTGAGGAGAAATTATCGGGAACGGGTCTCCGGCAACAATGAGCACAACTGTTAACCAGAGTGGCGTTTCCACAGATGGCGCCAATTGATGATGTCTGATCCCAAGAAGGGTGAGTTAGGTCGACCCACGCTTCCAACACCTTTCACCGATCTTGGAGCTCGCTGGTGGTGCCTACAAAAAGGTCTAACGGGGAGTGGGAGTCCCCCAACGGACCCTCCGACGATCAAGTTAGAAAAGAGGAGATTGATTGTGTAGAGAGAGAGAGAATGAGAGAGAAAGAGTGAAGAAGAATGGAGAACTTAACCTTTGATGTGTCTTGGAAGCCTCCTTATATCCTTTGTTTATCATTTCCTTGTCCACTTCGACCTATCGTGTTGGCCGAAAGTCTATACTCTAGCTTGCATTGTTCATGGTGAGACTGCCTGTCCCGATGTGAAGGGGTTATCGCATTTAATGTTATATGAGCCTCATTAATGGCTGATGTGTGGTGCAATAACTCTGCAAGATCTTTGTTTGTTTACGTGGCTGGTTCCCTGCTTGACAAGTGTTTAGATGTCATTGGTTCCTAATTCAACGTTGGGTTCTCAATGGTGTTAGACTTTAGTACTTGAACAATGAATTGGGCTCTAAATGGTAGGCCAGAAGCTTTTGTGGGCCCACCGATGTCAGTATATTTTTGGTGTAGTTTTTAGAAATTTATGCTATAATATTTGGTACAGTTTTTGCTTATTTGTGAAGTTGGTGGAGGTGATGATGTTTTTCAAGATGGAAGGGTGAGAGGGGGGGAGCGGTGCCCATTATGTTGGTTCCTGTGAGGAATAATGGGGAAAAAAATGAAGAAAAAAGGGAAGGAAAAAAAGAAGAGAGGTAAGGATGAAAAAGATGAGGGGTAGTAAAGTTATTTTCTTGAGGAATTGAAGGGTAATCAAGGAATTTAATCTTTTATATTGACACTGTTACAAGTCAAACTCTGATAGTAGATGGAAGAATTTATAAAATCTCAAGAGATATATTTGTAATTTATTATAATTTTTTTTAATCAAGCTTGGGATTTTGCCCTAGCTAAATTTTGGCTATCTTTGGCAAAGACTAAGTTATACAAAAAATTCAAATATTTTTTTATATTTTCTTTACGTTTTGCATATTTTTTTTAAAAAAAAAGATAAAAATTTATTTTAAATATTTAAAAAAATTTCAATTTATATTTTAACTAAAAAATTATTAAAAGAATCACTTTTAAAATAAACCGACAAGTGACTTGTATTCACATTTAAGTGATGGAGGTATTCACAGAAGATGGTAGCGGGAAAGGCTGGGGCACCAACAAGGAAGGTTATGCTTTTTTATTTTATTTTTTCATAGTCACTACTTGTAGTCAAATTTAGAGATTTTTTTTTTTTTTTTTGAAAATGGAAGATATTATATTAATAAAACAATAATAGTACATCAATATTTGACATAAAATTTTAAATTAGTTTCAAGAAAAATTGAGAAATGAAATATGGCATCTTTTGCTTAGCAAAAAAACCTAAAACCACTTAACTACCCTTGAGGTTTATATGTTAAACATCTAAAATGTAACTTATCCAACATAAATTGAAGACATATTTGTTTGATAGTGAAATCCAATTCTGTTCTTTTCAAATATAAATTAATACAAAACACAATCTCAAAGCTTTTTATATATTCAAACAATTCTCAAAAGTTTTGGTAAATGTCCCCTTTTGTCAACCTCAAGTATTCCTTGGAGGACAACAAACCAGAGCAACTCTTTATTTTAGTCCCTTTTTAAGCAGAGAAATTGAACATTCTCCCTGCGCACACATTCTTACCATTTCAGAAAATTTCATCAATTGTGGGGCCTCATGAGTCTTCATGTCACTTTCTGTGATTGTGTCCTATTTAATTTATATCCTGAGTATTATTGTATTTTTTTTTCAATAATTGGAAAGAAATCAAGCTAGGAGCATGAGTATTTCCCTCTTCGGATCAGATCCTCCATCATAATTTTCTTGTAATGATTTTGTTATGATAATCTAATGATTTAAGTTTAAATTTAAAATAAAATCACATTTTCAATGTCACTTTACTTAATTTTTAAACTCAAATTATTAAATTATATACTTTACTTCTGATTATTGTAAAAAGAAAAATAACATTGTTGTGGAAAAATAATTATAGAGAATCCTTATCCTGCGCTTCCCTGGCACAAAAATAAGAAATGTATTTGATGTGGCATAAAAAAAAAAAAAAGTACTATATAATTGGTTTTTACCTATACATATGAGTTTCTTTCTTGGATAGGTCAACATAAGATGAAAACTGGTAGTGAAAACTAGTACATTCATCATGTGACAAATTTTATTCTCTTTGCAAGTAATTGAATATTTAGGAAAAGTATAAAAACCCAGAATTTTGGATTAGGAAATGATCCAAAATATAAATTAAGAGTTGAGATTTAAATGGTATACTGTGGGATTTATATATAGATTAAATTTAAATCACACATTCGTATATCTTGACAAAATTCTAGATATAAATTATGAGTTTTTAATGTTTCTAGAATATTTAACTATGCAAGTTTTGGGTTGGTTCCCCATCCAAAAACAAAAAACAAAAAAAAAAAATTATAGAGGGTTGGAAACTTCTTAGAATCCTAGTATTTTATTATTATTATTATTTTTATGACAAATGTATGTACCGTAGACTTAGAGTTATCAGTCAAACCCTCTAAGCCCCTCCCAACTCATGATGTTTTCCCAAAGTATGGCCTTTCTGAACCATCTCTAAACCTTTTTAAATCCCATATATGATGTTTGATGTCACTTTGACGTACACACAAAGTGACAAACCTGATAAATAAAAACTTCAAGCCTTTCCCCTTATAAAAAGCAAGCTAATTCTGACAAAGCAGAATCAAATCTTTTTAAGTGAAAATACTGGTACTTCATCCCTTCTTCTCTCCTCTCTCTCTCTCTGCTTTCTCAATGCAGATTTAATAATTTCTTCTTCTTTTATACTAACTCATCTCTGTCTTTTCTTGTTCAGGCAAATTGACATTAATCCAATAATGGCTTCCTATGAAAGAGCAAACATGGGAAGGAGCTTCTCTGGAGGGATCAATGTCGCGTTTGTCAGGTCAAGAAGCTACATCTTGCAACAACAGCTTACGCCGTCCACTCACCGCCTCCACACCATTTTCTCCTTTCTTGTTTCGTTGCTGCTCAACTTTCTGCAATTGCAGTATCAAGCACAGGTTGTTTCTCCATTTGAAACACATCCCACGACTATGCTTGTTTCCATCACTAGTTTGATTGTGTATTGCTTCGCATACGATGCTGAGCTGAGATTTTCTTCAACTGATCATGCTATGCCAGATTATGGCTCTGTCATTAGCCGTGTCATGGGGTTGTTTGGTTCTCTCTGTTTGGTTTCTTTGGCTTTGATTCTTTGCCCAGACTCAATGAGGGTGGTTTTGTATTTGTTCTACACTTTGTTTTTAGCAAACCAGTTTGTGTTTGTGCACTGCCAACTTCAGATGCTGTGGAACTGGCTTCATCAGAGAGTGATAAGCAGGTTTCTGCAAGAAGTGCGTATGAGACGAGCATCGACCAACAGGCGGCTTTGGTTCATGACACCGGCCAATGCGCACAGGGGAGGCTTACTTTCCCTGTACCAGTAAGAAATGGCCAGTGTTTTTGGACCCAATAAGCTTATGAACACATAATCTATATGAATGGATAAGATTTTTCAGAAGTGGCCTCGATCAACAAATCTTGTAAAATTTCATCCATTTTGGTGAATTTTGTGTTCATTTCTGTGCCTAGTCTATGTAGTGTGCCACATCTGATATGGCTTTGTTTAGAAGTCTCTGTTTTTTGAGTCCTTGTTTTTTTTAGTGTATTTATGTACTAAAGGTTTGGTTATGTTGTTCCATGTCTCAACTCAGATTGAGTTGAAATAGTTTGATGCTTTTTTTGGGTCATGTATTGAAGAGAATTTGTTTCAATAAATAACATTTTATTAATTATTAAAGTTATAGTTAATTGATTTATTATAGAAATGAATCAGCTATTTTTTTTTTTTTTTTTTTTAAAAAAGTTTCGATTGGAAAGGAACATGCAACTGAATTGTCAAGACTCTTCCTATAAAATCTATTTTCAAACATTGGTCTGGTGAAACAATGAACATAATTTTTTCTATCAATAATGTTGGCATCCCACATCAATTGTTGACCATATTTAGAAGTTAGAGGCCAAAGGAAGAACTTAAACAAAATACAACAAAACAAAAGTAGCAAGTATGAATAATCGAGGGGGAATTACCAATCAAGGTGAAAGATGAAAAATAATTACAAAAATATGATGGGTGTATCTTTTTCTGTGCAAAGGATTCAAAGAAAAAATTGCCCCCACCTCTTTTTGTAGATATTTTTTAATCAACCCACTGTCATGTAATTTTTCCAAGAATCAAATCATTTCATTTTTGTGACTATCAAAAGTGCTTCACTAATGGGTGTATGCAATGCTTGAGAACACTAGTCTTGGAAGTTTGTTTGTTGTTATTGTTGTTGTTTTTTTTTTTTTTCAATTTATAAAAAAAATAAAAATAAAAATCATAATCATAGTTATCAAAGACAAAATTGCATTACAAAAATTCCGAAATAGTCAGAGAAGTTTTAATTTCAGTGCAAATTGAGATTGCCACATGGTAACAAGTGTGGAGCTTAGATTATATACAATTTTTATTTTTTTTAAAAAAATTTATTTAATTTAATTTTTTTATTTTTTATTTTTTTTACAATTTCACTAATTCTACAACTTTTGACAGATTGGAATGATTTTTTTTTTTTTCACTGATCTTTTTTTTTTTCTTTCCTCTAACTTTTGAGATTGGAATGATTTTTTTCCCCATATAATTGACAATCTTAAATCTTAAACCTTGAATGAATAAAATCCCAAATATAATGTGGCTAGTGGAAATTTCAGAAGAACAAATCAAAACCAAATTTTAAACTAAAGATAGAAAAGTGATAATCATTAGGGGTAATTTTTGAATGAATTTTTTTTAACCATATGTAGAAATTAAAATTGCACTGTACCCTCAAAATCTTTGTCCCCTCTATTTCCAATACACTTTTAATTCTAAAATGTGATGAGAATTTTAAAATATAAAAATCTTAAAACATGATCTAAAATGTAGAAATTAAAATTCCACTTTACCCTCAAAATCTTTGTCCCCTCTATTTCCAGTACACTTTCAATTTTAAAATGTGATGAGAATTTTAGAATATAAAAATTTCAAGGCATGATATTAATGATCTTATAATTAAAAATACATTAGAACAACTGATGTGTCTTAACTTTTTGAACCACAAGGAGGGGAGATGCTCACACTTTTTTTTTTTTTTTTAATTTTTTAAACAATAGCTGGCCCCCACTTGCCCCTAATGCATACAAATCCATTCTGGTCAACAAGGTAAACCTGTCAATTTGTAAAACCTCCTAACCAAACAACAACTATTACATTGAGCCCTTTGAACCCTTGTGGTATATAACAGTTGCACTTTGAGACCCTTCCATTCCTGGTTTGTAAATTTCCAAGAAAGGATCTTCAAGAAAAGCAAAGACTTTTCTCGCTAACATTTTAATTTGCTTAGACTGCCCTATCAGACAACTGATGATCATAACTTAACTTCTTTATCATCAACCAGGTCGTTTATTAGAGTGTGTTGACAAAACACCCATTTAGATTAATTAATATAAAATTCATCAATTAAACTGAATTTATACTTTTAATATTATCAAAATTAGGCATACATAAACGACGCATATATTCACAAGTTTATGAGCCTTACACTGGATTCACAAGCTTGTAAGTGTCGTGTAATTATTTAATAATTTTATAATATTATGTTGTATTACATGTTCTGTGCTCTCAAATTAATAATGTTGCGAAAAACTATGTGTAGGATAATATTGACTTATTTTTGCTAAATATTTAATATATTCCTCAGCCAAAAACACTACATTAATAATATTAGATAGGTTACTTCAAAATTACTTAATAATTTTTCATGAAAATTATATCTAATTATGTGTCTTTAAAATCCACAAGCCTTCAATTTTATTTTATTATTATTATTTTTGTGTGTGGGAATAATGTGTTCCTTTGGGCTCTGGCCCCACAATTCAAAAGTATAGGTAATTCATGGACACTAGCCCTAAAAGATTTGCATTCACATTAGAAAAAGGTAAGACTAACAATTGTATCTTTTGTGAGCCCACCATTACCATTCCTTCAACCCACCATACTGTTGCTATTGAACCTTTTGAATTCTTTTGATATATGTATCACCGATGTTACAGTAAATAGCATTTTAAGTCCCTTTTTGTTAGTAAATTTCTAGGAAAAAAGCAACGTGCTAATAAAGTACATTAAGACTACTTCTATTTAAATTTAAACTATTCCTATTTAGATTAGATCTACTCCTAAGATAGAAAAGAAATGAAAATTAAATCATATATTGATTTGTTGGTCCTCCTTACAATAGAACCATCAATGGCAATTTATACAAAAAAATGTAGAAAAAAACTTCTATTAAACATCATCTAACCACCCATATGACTTCCACCTTCTTACATTGCCACTTGTCCAATCTTCAAAACTTGACTTAACTTCTCTTAACTCTCAAGATTTTCCTACATAATTATAATAATAATAACAATAATAATAATAAGTAATAGAAAGTTTAAACCTACTTATAATCGATAGAAATTTTATTTATGGTGCAAACAATGCCTCCCAACTTTTTAAGAATGAGTATTCGAATTCTTGAAGAGTTGTATGAATATAAAAATATAATAGAAAATTATAATCGATTGACCATATATATATAATTTTTTGTTTGTTATAGCCACATCGAAATACTCTCTCATTACTGTTATATAAGAAATAGAAATAAAATTCAGAATTTCTTTTTATAAACCATTTTATCAAAAATTAATTTTTGATGTGAACCATAAAGCCATTGTAGTTGTTGGATGACAGAAATTATGATGCCAATTGACTTTATAAAATTAAATTTTTTGACAAAATTAACAATGTCGAAAAATTCAAATTCATCAAATGTGGGTTGTTTATAATTTTTAGTCATGTTTGGCTTAAAATCATACCCTCTAATTGGATTTTTACCATCATTTTGTGATTTTTTTCATCAAATTTAGCCATATTTGGCTTAAAACCATGCCCTCCAATTGAATTTTCATCATCATTTTGTAATGATTGTGTTGGAAATGGTTATAAAATTCTGGGTAAAACCAGAATTTTTTCCTAAGTTTGGTCTATTTTTTAGGTGGGCCCCGAGCATCGATTTTCGTGGATTAAAGTGGTAACGCGTTCTATGCCGCGTTGTGATTCACGTGGTATATTTGGTTGCTCAAAACCATTACCGAGTGAATGGGAAATTGAAGCCAAAGTATGCTCCATGGAAATAGAGTTTTGGTGGAAAATCCTTAAAGGTTTGAATAAGGCTTGTCCTATATTGATTTGGTGGGAAGTTTTAAATGGGTTTATAAGGCATGGGATTGGAACTTAGGGTATGCCCCAAGGGGTACCCAAGTGTTTTAGAGAGGGAGGTTATGGGCACAATGGGCTAGACCCATTGGACTCAAAAATCACCATACGCGTGCCGTTGTCACTGTCCGGTCGGGCGGGTTGGGCAAGCCCTAGGCGCGAGTGCGTGGTGTGTGGTTGGGTTGGGCTTGTTCGGCCCAATACCTATCTTTTTGGGCCAAAAACATTTGAATTAATTTTATTTTTTGGTAAAATAAAATCCAGAATTCAAATTAATTCCGAAAATAAACTGGTCTGGTTTTACTGTACACCCAAACAGTTTATTTTTTGGTAAAATAAAATCCAGAATTCAAATTAATTCCAGAAATAAACTGGTCCAGTTTTACTGTACACCCAAACAGGGTCCTTCCCGTTTTTATCTGTTCAAATTTGAATCCAACAGGTTTGTTTTTGTTTATTCAAATTGAACAGGTTTCATACCTGTTCAAACAGGTTTTGCACCTGTTTAATTCAAACCCAACAGCCATAATTTCTCCTATAAATAGACAAGTCTCTCATTTGTTTTTCATGAACAATTTTCGTCCTTCTTTGCTATAAATTCGTCTCTGCATTTTGCTGCATTTATTCTATTATTTTTCCTTGTAAGAAAGAGTATAAACACTTAGTGTGTTCGTAAGACAAACAATTTGTAGTGCTACTATTGTTTGTAGTTGATCATTTTATCTTGGGAGATAGACGTCCACATTCTGAAAGCACCATGGAGAAATCTTAAGACAGATTATTTTTGGTGTCTTCATTGTATTTAATTTTCTGTGTTTTCAAAGTAATATTCTGGTTGGAAAATACAAATAGTATTTATAAACTATTTGACAGATAGTAGTAATATACTGTCTATTTTCTTTGACAACTAGTAGCAATATACTGGTGTCATTAATAATTGTAGAATATTATTTGGTGTTACAGAAAATTATTTTGGTATTTTATTTTTCTAGTTTTAGTAATAAGGAAAATAAAATTATTTTGTATTATCATTTATTTTGTGGTTTTGGTAACTAGAAAATTATTTTGTGTTTTAATTTATTTTCTAGTTTTGGTAACTAAAAAATTAATTTGTGGTGTGATTTTCTGATTTTTGTAATCAGATATTTTTGTGGTATTTTATTTTCTAGTTTTAGTAATAAGGAAAATAAAATTATATTATTTTCTAGTTTTAGTAACAAGAAAAATAAAATTATTTATTGTTATAATTTATTTTCTGGTTTTAGTAACTAGAAAATTAATTTTGTTAATCTATCATTTAACTTTGTGTTTCGGTCACAATTTGTAAATTTTATACGTGACTTACGGTTTCGTTTTGAAGACCACTTAATTTTGAACCATTTGTGAAAATGTGTTAATTCTTTTGACTTTATCATAGTTCATCGTGAGTATACATGGAAGAATTTGTTTCTGGAGAAAAATATTAGTTTTACAAACTAATTTCATTTTTATTACGAAGAAACCTTTGTGGCAAGTTTATTTTCTTTATTGGTTTTTTGAATCATTTTTAATTTCTGTGTGTGGATCTATAATCATGAATAGTTTCTGCACATGAGTCGGGAAATATATATATATATATATATATATATATTCTCAAGAACATTTTAATGTGTATATCTTTAGTTTATTCATGTACAAATCAAACTGATTAAATGAAGGTTTTTTTTTGTCATTTTTGGAGTTTAAAATTCAAAACGCGTTGAATTTTATTTATGAGTTGAGAATTTTTTTTTATTTCATAATGCAAGTTATGGGATCATGCATGATTAATTTATTTTGTTAATTTATTATTTTTAGTTGATGCGTTTGATATGCATGTATTGATATCAACTCAAGTTATTTCTTAAAAAATAATTTCATGTGATTTGGAATGATAAATTAATATGTTGACTTTGTACATAAGCAGATTAATTTGAGTATTTCTAATCAATTTTGAATGGGTGTTTAATTTAAACATGAAGATGTATGTAGTTATATCGTTCCATTTAATTGGAAGTAAATTTTAGAAATCTTTTATGTTGATTATTAGTTTGTTTTGAATTTGTGATATGAGATGTTGTTAATTATTATTTTACTTGCGTAGTAGAATTTGTTAAATCATAAACCATTATATTAATATGGGAGTGTATCTCTTGCATTAGATGAAATAATGTAATTTTCTTTTGTCACAAATATTTGATTGTATCTCTTACAATCAAATGGGTTTTTTGAATTGTTTGATTCTTAGGCAAAATTTTTGTTAGGATATGATTTTGTTAAAACATTAATTCTGATTTGTGTAGTCATAATTATTTTGGATTTTTCATTTGAAATTAATGAATCATGATTTGAAATTTATGAATCAAGCACATCATAGACAACAAGTGATAGATGTTATATTTTGATTTATATTAGAAGTGATAGGGGTGGTGAATATGATGCACCATTAAATGAATTTTGTGCACAACATGGCATTATTCACCAAACTACAGCACCTTATTCTCCACAGCAAAATAGAATTGTTGAAAGGAAGAATAGAACCCTAAAAGAAATGATGAATGCCATGTTACTAAGTTCAGGCTTACCACAGAACTTGTGGGGGGAAGCAATATTGTCTGCTAATTATGTTCTTAACAGAATACCCCACAAGAAAATCAAAAGCATTCCTTATGAATTGTGGAAAGGTCGACCGCCTTCCTACAAATACTTAAAAGTGTGGGGGTGTTTGGCAAAAGTTGAAGTTCCTGTTCCTAAAAAGACTAGGATTGGACCAAAAACAGTAGATTGTGTGTTTATTGGTTATGTTCAGAATAGTAGTGCATATCGGTTTCTGACTTATAAATTAGAAATACCTGATATACATGTGAACACTATTATAGAGTCAAGGAATGTTGTGTTTTTTGAACATGTCTTTCCTTACAAGAAATGATAAGGATTAAAAGTTCACAGAAAAGAACTTATGATTGTACACAAAGTCAAGAGACTACTGACAATCAAACACAAGAGACTAGTAATGGTCTCGACCAACAGGATTTAACTGATGATGAACCAAGAAGAAGTAAGAGAGCGAGAACATCAAAATCCTTTGGTCCAGATTTTCTGACATACCTGTTAGAAAATGAACCTAAAAACTTTAAGGCAACAATGACAGGTCCTAAAGCACCTTTGTGGAAAGAGGCTGTTAATAATGAAATTGAATCCATTATGCAAAATCATACTTGGGAATTGGTGGATCTTCCACCAGGTTCTAAACCTCTTGGATATAAATGAATATTCAAGAGAAAAATAAAAGCAGATGGTTCAATTGACAAGTATAAAGCAAGACTTGTAGTTAAAGGTTACAGACAAAAGGAAGGTTTGGATTATTTAGCACACACTCCCCTATGAATAGAATAACATCCATTCGCATGCTTATTTCTATAGTAGCGTTGTTTAATTTAGAAATACATCAAATAGATGTTAAGACAGCTTTCTTAAACGGTGATCTAAATGAAGAGATCTATATGGAGCAACCCGAAGGGTTTGTAGTATCGGGGCAAGAAAAGAAAGTTTGTCGGCTTGTAAAGTCTCTTTATGGATTAAAACATGCACCTAAGCAATGGCATGAAAAATCTGATCATGCAATACTTACTAATGGGTTTAAGATAAACGAATGTGAAAAATGCGTCTATGTTAAAAACACTGACCAAGGATATGTCATAGTTTGTCTTTATGTAGATGACATGCTTATCATTGGAAGCAGTCAAAACATGATCAAATCAACTAAGCAGATGCTTAAACAAAAGATTTGATATGAAATATATGGGGGTCATAGATGTTATATTAGGAATGAAAATTACTAAAACATCTGACGGATATGCATTATCTCAATCTCATTATATTGATAAATATATTAAGGATGATTTGAATGTAATTAGAACACCTGTAGACATCAGTCTTTATTTATCAAAAAATAAAGGTGATGCAGTGTTTCAGTTAAATTACTCCCAAATCATTGGAAGCCTAATGTACTTAATGAATTGTACTCGTCCTGATATAGCTTATGCTATCAGTAAATTGAGTAGGTACACTAGTAACCCCGGAGAAGACCATTGGAAAGCGATCATTCAGGTTCTTAGATATCTAAGATTCACCCATGATCATGGTTTGAACTTTACTTGATATCCAGCAGTACTCGAAGGTTATTGTGATGCCAATTGGATATCGGATACTAAAGATTCAAAATTCACTAGTGGATATGTCTTTACTCTAGGAGGCGCTGCTGTTTCTTGGAAGTCCACGAAACAAACATGCATCGCACGATCCACAATGGAATCCGAGTTCATTGCTTTAGACAAAGCAGGAGAAGAAGCTGAATGGCTTCGTCACTTCTTAGAAGACATTCCAATGTGGTCAAAATCTCTGTCAGCTATTTGCATTCATTGTGATAGTCAATCTGCAATAGGCAGGGCACAGAATCATATGTATAACGGTAAGTCACGACATATTCGTCGTCGACATAATACCATAAGGCAATTATTGTCAAATGGAATAATCTCAATAGATTATATAAAATCTAAAGAGAATATTGCGGATCCGTTAACAAAAGGTTTGACAAAAAAGCTAGTGTATAGTTCATTGAAGGGGATGGGATTAAAGCCTATTACATAAGAGTCATCATAATGGTAACCCTACTTATATGACTGGAGATCCCAAGAACTAAGTTCAAAGGGACAACTAAGTTATGTATGGCTCGCCAGAAATCACCAAGGGATTAAAATTCCTTACCCATTCCTATGGTGAGAGTGATATCTGTAACATTTGTTGTATGCAGGGGTATAAGGATAAGCTTTGCTTTTAATGATTACTTATATCTTGATTGAGGCATAAAATCAAGACGAGTATAAAGAGATACTCACAATAAGAATCACCTATATGAGTGTCGAACTGGGGCCGGTTCTATGAGAATGCAAAAGGCTAAATTCTCTAGAAACACTCATAAAAACCAGGCACGTTCAAGGCCAAAATGAACACAACAGTGAGAACCGCGATGTGTTAGAAGATATTTTGTGTGAAATCTATTGTCTTGGCTTACACAAACGGCTGAAAAATTCAAGGCATCGCGTCTATTGGTTAGCCAGTAAGTCCGATAGGCTATCACTAGAGAAGGTTCAAGGCCGAAAGCTACCTATCCTGATGCAAGATATTTTCGACTTATACTCTTTCGATAAAGCCTGCATATTGTTGCATTTCCGTTGTCATCAAATTCCATTCACGTGGGGGATTGTTGGAAATGGTTATAAAATTCTAGGTAAAACTAAATTTTTTTTCTAAGTTTGGTTTATTTTTTAGGTGGGCCCCGAGCGTCGATTTTCGCGGGTCAAAAGTGGTAACGCGTTCTATGCCGCGTTGTGATTCACGTGGTATATTTGGTTGCTCAAAACTATTACCGAGTGAATGGGAAATTGAAGCCAAAGTATGCTCCATGGAAATAGAGTTTTGGTGGAAAATCCTTAAAGGTTTGAATAAGGCTTGTCCCACATTGATTTGGTGGGAAGTTTTAAATGGGTTTATAAGGCATGGGATTGGAACTTGGGGTGTGCCCCAAGGGGTACCCAAGTGTTTTAGAGAGGGAGGTTATGGGCACAATGGGCTAGACCCATTGGACTCAAAAATCACTACACGCGCGTCGCCGCCACCGTCCGTCCGGGCGGGCTAGGCTGGACCTGGGCTTGGGCGCGGGTGTGTGGTGTGTGGTTGGGCTTGTTCGGCCCAATACCTATCTTTTTGGGCCAAAAACATTTGAATTAATTTTATTTTTTGGTAAAATAAAATCCAGAATTCAAATTAATTCCGGAAATAAACTGGTCTGGTTTTACTGTACACCCAAACAGGGCCCTTCCCGTTTTTATCTGTTCAAATTTGAATCCAACAGGTTTGTTTCTATTTATTCAAATTGAACAGGTTTCATACCTGTTCAAACAGGTTTTGCACCTGTTTAATTCAAACCCAACAGCCATAATTTCTCCTATAAATAGACAAGTCTCTCATTTGTTTTTCATGAACAATTTTCGTCCTTCTTTGCTGCAAATTCGTCTCTGCATTTTGCTGCATTTATTCTATTATTTTTCCTTGTAAGAAAGAGTGTAAACACTTAGTGTGTTCGTAAGGCAAACAATTTGTAGTGTTGCTATTGTTTGTAGTTGATCATTTCATCCTGGGAGATAGACGTCCACATTCTGAAAGTACCGTGGAGAGGACGAATCTGTCTTAAGGACACAATGTCAAACACTGGACTTGATCAGATTATTATTCAAGAATTAATCAAGTAAGTTATTTAATTCATTTTTGATGTTATTATTATTTATTTAAATCAGATTTTAATTTTGTTTTTGTAACAAAATAAAATCTATTTTTATTTATTTATTTTTATTTCTAGTTTGATTTTTGTAATCAAATAAATTCTCTCATTTCTTTTGTTTCTTTATATTTTGGTTGTTGTTTAGTACACAACAGAATTTAAACTATTTAAATACAGTGAAGATATCAAATTTAGTCATGTTTAACTTAAAATCATACTCTCCAATTGAATGTTCACCATCATTTTGTAATGGTTGTTCAACATTTTTTTGTCATATTTGACTTAAAACCATATCCTCCAATTGGATTAAAATGCTCAATAACTTTTGGCAAAAGAAGTTGGTCCTCTTAATTAATGGCTTAAAAAATTGCTCCCCAGACATGCCATTTTTAGAACTTAATTTTTCCTTGGCCATGATTTTTGTGGAGAGAAAGTTTTGCTTGGAAAAGCCTCTTAGAAACACATAAAATTTGTGCTTTTTAAGATTATCTAATTTTTTACTCTAATGTTGAATTTCTCCATCAACTTGATGAAATTGACAACTAAGTTGACGAGTATTTTCATCAAAGTAATTTATATCTTTTTATATCAAATAATATAGCGGTGATGAAATTATTTGAAATTTTTGCCAATCGAGAGAATTAATTTTTTCTTGTAAAGTCAAAATTTCACTCTTGCGCCAATAAATTTCATCCTTACAACACTGAATTATTCTTTCTATATCATTTGTCATGCTATTATGTTGGTAATAGACGGTAGAATCATTGTCATAATATTGACAATCATTATGCATGGAAGATGAGGCATTCTAATAATAATTCATACCCATTGGACTCCATTGGTAGTTTGCATCCATGGGTGCACAATATGCAAACATGCCACTAGATGGCTTAATTTCTTGATATTTTGTTTGTATCATTTTTTTTTCTCCAAGTTAGGACGATGTCTCACTAGGCGTGCCAAAAATTATTAGTAAAATTTTTGTTAGGCTTAGATCGACAAAGCCTTAATCAAAATCTCACCAAACAACACAATGATCAAGCAATTGTGTTGAGGTCCTATGCCTTGAAATTTCAAGTTCATTGGAGTAAAAATAATGACAAAACAAACAAGAAAAAAGATAAAAAAAAGAAAAAGAAAAGACGATGATGTGAATGATTGAATGAACAATCAAATACAAGTAAAGTACATTAAGACTACTCCTATCTAAGTTTAAACTACTCTTATGTAGATTAGATTTGCTCCTAGGATAGGAAAGAAATGAAAATCAAGTCATGTATTGATTTGTTGGTCCTTCTTACAATAGAGCCATCAATGGCAATTTATACAAAAAAAAAAAAAAAATGTAGGAAAAAACTTCTATTAACCATCATCTAACCACCCATATAACTTCCACCTCCTTACATTGCTACTTATCCTCCATCCCTTGAATCTTCAAAACTTGACTTAACTTCTCTTAACTTTCAAGATTTTCTACATAATCACAATAATAATAAGTAATATAAAGTTTAAACTTAGCTATAATCGATAGAAATTTTATTTATGGTGCAAACAAAACTCTATAACATGTAAATTTTAAAAGATTTTTAATACACGAAACTCCTATTACTACACGATTTGAGAATGATTGTATATATGCAAATGCACTAGAACCAAGTCTCTAATTCTATATGTAAGATCCGAGTGTCCTACAACGGGAATGGAGGCGGAGTTCCTGGCTATAAAAGTAAAAATCTTGACCCTTATATAGCATCAAGACCTTTTCTCGAGTGGTGAAATCCTTAACAGAACTCCCCAGTTAAGCGTGCTTAGGTTGGAGTAGTTCTGAAATAGGTGACCTACTGGGAAGAACAAATCCGTGCGAACGTGGCCCAAAACAGACAATATCGATGACATGTGAAGGGTTAGGGCATTACAAATAGTATCAGAGCCGACTCTCTAGAGTACCGAATGTGGGCTCCTAGTGTCTCTTAATGCATGTGGGCAGGCTTGCGAGCTGGTAGGCTACTGCACGGGGACGTACAGCCTTAAGGGGGATGGATTGTAAGGTCCTAGTGTCCTACAATGGGAATGGAGGAGGAGTTCCTAGGCTATAAAAATAAAAATCTAGACCCTTATATAGTATCGAGGTCTTTTCTCTGGTGGTGAAATCTCTAGCAGAACTCCTCAGTTAAGCGTGCTTAGGCTGGAATAGTTTTTTAATGGGTGACCCACATGAAAGAATAAATTTGTACGAGCGTGACCCAAAGCGGACAATATAGATAACATGTGAAGTGTCGAGGCATTACACTATAAATCAATTTAGCTATGAAGGTATCAAGATGAGATTTGATCGAGGTCTTCAGTCTTCAACCTAACTTCCTTAGTAGATATTGTGAAAGTTAGGTGTAAATATGAAAATGTAATTAAAAAATGCCTCTTTTAGTCCCTAAAGTAAGAGATTTATGTCAATTTTGATCCTTAAATATTTAAATTGTGTCAATTTAATCCTCGAAGTGTGAAAGTGCTTCAATTTAACTTTAAAGGGGTCATGTCCGGAGTTATTAAAAAAAAAACTAATTTCGTCTCTACTCATCTAAGCCAAGGGTAAAACATGGAAACAATAAATACATATTTTGGTTATCTAATATGAAAAAAAAAATACCAAAAAAATAATTTAGAGAGAAATATTTTGGTTATCTAATATGTGTGGCATTTATATATCAAAACATATTGAACGAGGCACTACAAGGGAAAAAAATTGGGACAAAAAAAATTCTTACCAATAAAATTGACAACTCACGGCAAAAAGTAAGATTTGAGCAATTTTTTATTTTTATTTTTTTTGCATTAAGGATATTATATTTTCTTATAATACTAAAAATATTTCCCTCAAAAGATGTTGACACTTTTTTTTTTTTTTTTGGATGATTTGTATTTCATTGACAATTTTTTCATCACAAAAATTGCCTTTTCCTATAACACGCCATTTGATATGTTTTGATATATAAATAATATATACATATTGAATTACTGGAATATTTCTCGACAAATTATCTTTTGACTATTTTTTAGTTTTTAATTATTTGTATTTGGGAATTGTAAATTTTACCCCTTATTAAAAAATGAGAAGAAATTAGGTTGGGGGACCAAATCGAAACACATTTTATATATTGAGAACTAAATTGACATAACTTAAACATAAGAGACCAACATGACACATATTGCTTACTTTGGATATTTAAAGAGTAATTTTTTAATTGAATTTTCACATTTACTTGTGACTTTAACGATATCTACAAATAGAGTTAAGTTAAGAGACCAAATTGAAACACTTGAGAACTAAATGTACACAATTTAAATGTTATGGATCAAAATGATACAAACCCCATACTTCAGGTACTAAAAGGATAATTTACCATTTTTTTTATTATTTATTATTATAAAGAAATGCTTATGTATTTTTTTTGGATAAATTACACTTTGCCCCCTTTATGTTTGGTGACTTTCTCACTTTAGCCCTTAAAGTTTATTTTTTTCCCACTTTGGCCTTTTATGTTTCAAGTTTTTCTCAGTTTACTCTTAAAGTTAACTTCTGTTGAAAATTAGAAAGAAAATGACACATTGATAGCTACGTAGCATAAAAATATTTTATTGTATGTAATTCACACCTTTGACACAAACTCAAATCTCAATTTAATAATATGTTTTTTTTATGTTATGTGACAGTTATTGTGTTTTGTCTAATTTTGAACAAAAGTTAGCTTTAGGAGTAAACTGAAAAAAAAAACTTAAAATATGAAGGGTCAAAGTGAGAAAAATCAAACTTTAGAGACCAAAGTGAGAAAGTGTTCAAACATAGAGGGGGCAAAGTGTAATTTACCCTTTTTTTAAAACTTTATCCCAACCTATCAAAAAGTAAGAAATTAGCTTCTTTCATTTCAATTTAATTTTCTTTTCCTTTAATTTTCTTTTTATAATTGCATCTTTTTGAATTTGGGGATTTTATTGTAATTTCAGTCTACTTTGAATTTGGGAGAAAAAAATGGGAAGGTGGTGTGATGGACATTACCAGTAACCGCTTTAACCGCCATTTTCAAATGAACACACACACCCAACAAATTTTAAAAACAAAAGCAAAAACAAAATAAAAAATGTAGACACAAAGTGAGACCCTGTACTTGAAAAATCATCAAAAATCAGAAGCAAAGAAAACAATCTGTTTTGGGTATTCAGTCAGAAAAGAAAGGAAAGTGTGGTTGCATGGAAAGACACAAATCAGAAGAAATGATCAAGAAAAGGTCCATGGACAGCCGAGGAAGATGAAGTACTTGTCAAATTTGTGAACAAGTATGGCCCTAGAGATTGGAGCTCCATTCGATCCATGGGAATCTTGCCCAGAACTGGCAATTCCTGTCCTCTCCGATGGGACAACAAGCTCAGAACCAATTTGAAAATGTAAAATTTCCAACTCTATGTTTTTTTTTTTGGTGAAATCACTAAGGTGGCGTTTAGTAACGCTTATGTTTTTTATTTATGTTTATAAAAATTTTATAAATTGATTTTTGTTTATTTTTAGAAAAATATAAATTATAAACGCGTTTGGTTTGAACAAAATGTTTAAAAATTTTAAAAACATAAACTAAAAAATATGTTAATTCAGGTCTAAAATATTTATATTTATTTTTATTATTGATGACAATGAGATCATATACATTATAATTAAAAAAAAATTAATTGAAAAAAAATATTTGAAAAAAAAAATAATTGAAAAAAAAATATTTGAAAAAAAAATAATTGAAAAAAAAATTAATTGAAAAAAAATAATTAAAAATAAATTATTTGAAAAAAAAAAAAAAAACTGAAAACGTAAACTCATTTTTTGAGTTTCGTTTTTTCCTCAAATTTATAAACTGAGACAACCGTTCATAAATCAAAAAAATTATCAAATAAATTTTTATGACAGTTTTTTAAATTTTTGTAAATATAAACTGAAAACTGAAAACGGAATGGTTACCAAATAAAGCCTCAGAAAATATGGTTTGTCAATTTTGGTTTTTAATGGTGGTGTTACATGGGTTTTAAATTCTATATCTATACATATGGATTGTAATTCTAATGACTGTTGATGATGATGGTGGTGAAATGAAAAGTGGGTGTAAGTTTTCAGCAGAGGAAGAAAGAGTGGTGATAGAGATGCAGGCAAGGTTTGGGAACAAGTGGGCCGCTATAGCGTCGCATTTGCAGGGAAGAATTGACAATGATGTCAAGAATTTTTGGAGTAGTAGGAAGAAGAGGCTGGCTAGAATTCTTCAGTCAACTTCACCGCTGTGACAGACCAACTCACACAAAGAGCAAAGATAAATCTCTGGCTGTTCATGAAATGCCCACTTTGCAGAAATTTTTTGTTTGATTTGTTATCATATGATATAGGTTTTTAAATGCTTAAATTTCATGTAATATGGTTTCAATGGTGATGACTGTTTTGCAATTTGCAAATCATTAGTCATTTTTTTTTTCAAAAATTTTAACAATTTAACCTTACACAAGCATTTGGGACAGGGTTGTGTAGGTAGTTGTTTTCAATCATGTTTGATTTTATGAATGTGGGATTATTTTGTTGACAGAGGTCACACAACTTGTTTTGGGATTAGAATTCATCACAAAATGACGAAAATATCCTCCTCGGATTAAATTTATCTCGGGATATTATGAGAGTGAATTAAACACATCATAGAGTTTTTATTGTGTTTAGCCATAGTTTCACTTTGCAGTTATTTTAATAATATACCAACAGAAAATTTAAAAAATATGTTTGACAAATTTGTATTCATTTGTTTCATATTTCGAACTAAAAAATTTATCAAATTGACTTATTATTTAAAAAATATTACTGTCATATCATCATGGTAAAATTTCCTGTATTACAAATCATTTTCTTTTTTCTAACTATGTATACATGCTATCAGGCACCCGAGTTCACTTCCCCACAAATGAAAGAAGAATCCTATTCAAAGTTTCAACCTTGCTCTTCTTCTTCCATGGAGGACCCTAAAATGATCCAGATAATGCCACAACCTAATTTTATGAACCCAAACACGGCCAACATAGATTCAAGCCAACCCTCACTTAACACCACAGAGACAGATACAAAGCCTTCAAATGAAACCCTACTCCAACTCTCCTTCACCCACCTACCAAACTCAAAACTAGACCTCCCAATCTTGCCAGAAAGCCATGCTGAACCCAACTTTCTTGATGTGTTCACTAGTCATCAACAACAGGCCTTCGAACTTGGAGATGTGTCGCAACTAATCAACTTTGTCTCACCATTTTTTGAAGTGGAGGGCATTGGGAGGGATGATGGAAGAGCCAATAACGACAGGCTTGCAAGCCCTGACAGTTTCTTCGATGAGTTACCGTCTGACATGTTTGACTATCTTGAGCCATGTCCAAGCTCATCTCCTCTCTGAATTGCTGGTGAGAAGTGTACTGTACTTACTCATGAAGAAAGGAAGTTCTATGTGTATGATTTGTTTATTAAATATGGTAGTTACATCTATTATTAGATGGCACACGATTTTCTATTTCTAAATGTTCATGTTTCTCTATTTTAACGCATTTTCAATTATTATATTATGTTTTGAGATTTTTATAGTTTAAGATTCTCACATTATTTAATGACTAGAAATATATTACAATAAATGGACAGAAACATTTGGGAATAGAGGATCCTTAGCTATTGGATCATGTGAATTGTATTACTATATGATAATTAATAGTGAAAACAAAAAACTCAAACATAAAGTGTGATACAAATTCATTCTTAGTTTAAATTTTATTATATAAGAGTTAAATTTAAATCATGTATTATTGAATACTAGTTAGTGGTCGAATGATGAGGAAAGTATTTGTTTTCATGTTTTGCTAATGTCTTCTTTGTAAGAGATTACTGTTCAAAAAGTTGGTATTTACCTCATAGTGCTTCTTCTTGAGTGATAGAAAATAAGGTCAACTATTATTTAATCTTTCATTTTTAAAGGTAAATTATATTATTGGTCTTTATAATTTTGGAAAAAATTTATTTAAATTATTAATTTTTTTTAGATTGGAATTATTATAATTTTAATTTTATCAATTTTAATTTTGTACTTAAATTTTCAGTTCTATGTAATCTATCTATCATCTTCCCTTATAATTTCAATGGAAAATGACTAGTTCATCATAGTTCAACTTGGGTGAAATTTTTTAATGATAAATTACTAGCAAATTTTACCCAACAAGAAAATAGATAAATCATATTGATACCTACCCAATAATTTTGTTGAGGAAAAACTAACTAACAAATTATTGATACAGAATTTATCATAAGAATAATATAACAGTAGTATTTTTACAATTAATTATCACTTTCATGGGCCATTTATATTGACAAATATTAGGCTCACAACATGCCCAAATCATTTTGCATAGTTTTTTTTGTATAATTTTTTTTTGGGGTTTGGGGGGGGGGGTGGTGTGGTGTGTGTGTGTTTGGATTTTATAGTGTTACACTTTTGTTAATAATAAGGTGACTTTGGTTTCCTATCTAAAAAAAAGGTGACTTTGGTTGGTAGAGACGTGTTAAAGTAAGCTTCCATTGGTTGGGGACCTAATAGAAAACTTGGTTAGCCAAGAGGCCAAAGAATAATATGTTTCTTGCAAGTGGAACCGATGGATTGGGGCAAGAATGCATCAGTTCCACTTGTAGAAATGATAAGATGAACAAATGAAGTATTGCCAAAGCCTTAATTGATGATGTAAATAGAAGGTTGTAAGCTCTAGGAAGTGCTACCAACATTTGCGGAGGATGACATGCTTGAGAACGAAAATTCTTCTTCATTTTTTGGATTTGTTCTCCGACGAGTATTTCTCTCAAAGGTTACTGCATTTCTTCTCCGGCCAATGTCCTCATTATTGTCCTCATGTGCTACATTTTGGTCTACATTCAGAGGGACATCATTACAAGAGACACTTTGAGAAGGAGTATTGGGCTCCGACTGCAATTCTTCAAAGCTCTGACTAGTTTCAATATTGATGCTTGGAGAAGGAAACCATCTATGCTCAACATTAAATTAATTCATCCAATCAATAGAAGAGTTGCTTCGATGTTCCCTCAGGGCTGATTAGGGTTTCACAAACAAGATTTCTCTGCAATCTTGAAATCATATCACCAAAATTAGTAATCTGTAGTAAAAACATGTTTAGCAATGAGCAAGAATAATAAGTACTTATATATATACAAGTATATAAATGAACTATGAGTTTTTGAAAAAATCTTTTAGTTACCTAGAATATAATGACGGCGAATAGTACGCATCATTTAACATTAAGAATATATATATATATATATATATGAAACAAACAAAATCTACACAAAGGGAAAAAAAAAGAGAGGGGAGACAGGGAGTTCTAGTACAGAACGTGAAAAAAATAAAATTAATAGCAATCAAGATGAAAAAAGAGTAATGCATGTACCAATAATTTTTGGATTTCCAAACTTGAAGATTGATGCATCCTTGAAACTAAATGATTTCACACATCAATGAGCACAAGACTGTATGGGTACATAAATACTAAATCGTGAAGTTGAGTGTATATATGTGATTTTCAGTTAATAAACTTGAAGATTTACACATGCATGAAATAAAAAAGAATAGATCCGAGTCAAGTAAATAAGGAATCTACCCAAGACACAAAATTTTAGAAAAATAGAAAGAACAATCACAGATACAAACTGGGTTTCACTGCTTTCAATCTATGAGAGGCAAAACAAATGGATGATTTAAAAATCAAACAACGAAATCATCGAAAAATGGTTCACAGATTATGAATCAAACCATAGATTAAAAAAGAAGAAGAAGATTGAAATCAAGAAAAAACAGTTTTACTCCATCAAGAGAGAGATCTTGAAAATGAAGACTACACATTAGGTTAAAGATCTAAAATAGCAATCAAGATGGAAAAAGATAATGCCTTTTTGGATTTCCAAACTTAAAGATTGATACATCCTTGAAACTAAATGATTTCACACATCAATGAACACAAGACTGTATGGGTACATAAATACTAAATTGTGAAATTAAGTGTATTTATGGGATTTTTAGTTAATAAACTTAAAGATTTACACATGATGAAATAAAAAGAACAGATCTGAGTCAAGTAAACAAAGAATTTGGCCAAGACACAAAATTTCAGAAAAATAAAAAGAACAATCACTGAAAAAATAATCACAGATACAAAGTGGGTTTCATTGCTTTCAATCTACGGGAGGCAAAACAAATGGACTGATAGGCCATTAACTAGAAGTGACGCTACTGCCATGGGCCAAGACAAGGGGCTGAACTCAGGAGCAGTGAGCAGTGGTTTGGACAGTGGGCTGGACTGGATGATGGGCCAAACAACAGACCCAGATAACCCAAATAACAGATTAATTACAGCTCAGTGACTTGGTGCGGGATTAGCGGAAGATGTTGAAGTTGTTGAGCGGGATTAGTGGAAGTTGTTAGAATTGTTGAGAGATATTGTATAAGGAATGAGAGAAGGAGAGAGGAGGGGAATAATTTTTTAATGAAGAAGCTTGGGATCTAACATTTCCCAGAGTTGGAACCCAGTTTCAAATCAATACAATTTTCCATTGCTATCTCAATTTCAGTCTCAATCTTTTCTTTCAATTCCCATTTTTATCACTCATCTTATCACTGGTATCAGAGCTAGCAGTTCCTCGGCCAAAATTTCTAATGACAGAGACTCGCGCGCAGAAACAGAAGATGATAGAGGAAACCATTCACCAGTTGCGCAAGAGTGACAAACGTTTGGTTCGCCAACAGCATGAGAGTGAAGCATGAACGCAGCTTGCTCTCAACCAGCTCAAGGAGATGATCATGGCTCTTACCCTTCGTGATGATCAAAAACAACCACCGACGGAAGATTTGGGCGGAGATTCCGTTACCCCTTATAGATCTTCACCCCACAACTCCGGCTACGTACAAACTCGTTACGCCAAAATTGATTTTCCCTAATTCTCAGGTGAGGATCCTACTGGTTAGATTTATAAGTGTGAGCTTTTCTTTGAATTTAATCAGATTGATGAAGGAAGTGAAGTAAAATTGGTTGTGATGCATCTTACTGACAAGGCGATACAGTGGTGTCAATGGTTTGAGTGAACCCAGAAAATGCCTACCTGGGCTGAATTCTCTCACGGACTTCAACTACGTTTTGGCCCCAATGTTTTTGAGGACCCTATGGAGGAATTGACCAAGTTGAAGCAGTTTACATCTATTAAGCAATACCAGGAGCGATTTGAAGAGTTAGCCAAAAAAACCAAAGACTTAATAGAGGAGTTCTTTGTCAGCTATTTTGTCAGTGGGTTGAAAGATAAGATCAAAGCTGGTGTCCAAATGTTCCAACCTACTACCATCTCCCATGCCATAGGCTTGGCAAGGTTACAAGAAGAAAGCATTGAAGCCCTTAGTAGATGAAACAAAATTCCCCAAAGATCATCCAACAGCAATTGGTCTTTCCCTTCCCCAACCCTCTCATTACCAAAACCCTTTCCCTTGAGTAGACCTAAACTTGATACCAAAACCTAGTACCTACTGACTCCAAATACCAACCAACCACTTCTCTCAACTCAACCCTAACCAGTACCATCCATTTTCCCATCAAAAGACTAACTCCCAAGGAAATGGAGGCCAGAAGAGAGAAAGGGCTTTGCTACAACTATGACGAAAAGTATGTTAGGGGACACAAGTGCCAAATGAAACAATTGTATTTGCTGCTTGGGGAAGACGAGGAATCAGATGCTCCGGAACAAGAATTACAAGAGGATGGAGACTATCAGGTGAGTGATGACATGCAGATTTCAGTGCATGCTCTGTCAAGTAGCCTATCCTTTAGGACCATGAGAATACTTGGGAAGGTCAAGGGGAGGCACATCACTATCTTAATTGATTCTAGCAGTACCCACACCTTTGTGGAGCCAAGTGTGACCTAGAGTTCTAGACATTTAGTGGAACCCACCATAGATCTGCCAGTCACAGTGGCTAATGGAACTAAATTATGTAGCAAAGGACTATGTAAGGCCTTCACGTGGGAAATGTAGGGAGCCACCTTCACCACAGAGGTGCATATCCTGGCTATTGGAGGGTGTGACATGGTGCTTGGGGTGCAGTGGTTGTCCACCTTAGAACCAATACTTTAGGATTTTAAGAACCTCCAAATACAATTCCAATTGGAGGGACAAGCCATCCTTCTCAAGGGAGACATTGGCTGCAAGGTGGAACAAGTGTCTAGCAAGCAAGTGAGCAAGGCTTTGCAGCAAACCAACCAAGGTTACCTGGTCCAGTTGTACAGTATCACAGCTGCACATGTAGAACAGGTACCCACTGATATTACTGTCATTTTACATGATTTTAATGATGTATTTGTGGAGCCTAGTATCCTCATTCCTCAACAATTGATTGACCACTGAATTCCCCTAACACAAGGCAGTGCACCTGTCCATATGAGGCCATATAGGTATCCATACATACAGAAGAATGAAATTGAAAAAAATAGTCAAGGAGATGCTAGACGGTGGAATCATTTGACCAAACACAAGTCTTTTTTCCTCCCCTGTGCTATTGGTGAAAAAGAAGGATCACACTTGGAGGATGTGTGTTGATTACAGAGAATTGAACAAGTTGACGATTAAGGACAAATTCCCCATCCCTATAATTGATGAACTATTAGATGAATTGCATGGTGCCAAAGTGTTCACAAAGCTCGATTTAAGAGCTAGATACCATCAAATCAGAGTGAATCCTGAGGACATCTCCAAAACTGCTTTCAGAACTCACGAGGACCATTATGAATTTTTGTTTATGCCTTTTGGGCTGACCAATGCACCCTCTACTTTTCAAAGCCTAATGAACTCAGTTTTTAAACCCTATCTCAGGAGGTTTGTACTGGTTTTCTTTGATGACATCTTGATATATAGTAAAACTTGGGCTGACCACCTTCACCACTTGCAAACCACTTTACAATTACTGAAGACCAACCAGCTCTATGTCAAGAAGTCTAAGTGTGCCTTTGGACAACAATCTTTGGAGTATTTGAGGCATATCATTTCTGGACAAGGTGTGGCAGCAGACCCAGTCAAGATTGGGGCTATGTTGCATTGGCCCAAACCAACATCTATTAAGGCATTGAGGGGATTTCTGGGGTTAACTAGTTATTACAGACGATTTGTGAAAAATTATGGGAAAGTTTGTGCACCACTTACCACTTTATTGAAGAAAGACTCCTTTGGATGGAATGAGCAAGCAAAAAATGCTTTCAACACCTTAAAAGCAGCTATGGCCTCCACACCTGTGTTAGCACTACCAAACTATGATAAAGACTTCATTTTGGAGTGTAATGCATCTGGCACAAGCATAGGGGCAGTACTCATGCAAGATGGGCATCCTACAGCTTATATTAGCAAGGCTTTGGCACCCAAACATTTGGGACTATCAACCTATGAGAAGGAGTTATTGGCAGTAGTATATGTTGTCCACAAATGGGGACACTACCTTTTGGGAAGACATTTCACCATCAAGATTGACCATCTCAGTCTTAAGTACCTACTAGACCAAAAGATCTCCACTACTATGCAACAAAAGTGGCTCACAAAGTTGCTTGGCTATGACTATGACATTGTTTTCAAGGTTGGGCACGAGAACAAAGCTGCAGATGCTTTATCCAGACAGAGCATGAAACAATTTTGCACAGTTTTAGCTCTCTCAGTTGTCCAACCTAAGTGGCTCAATTCTCTCAAACGGGAATGGCATACTGACCTAACCCTCAAAACACTTATTGAGGGCTTAACCACTGACCCAACCGCACTACCAGGCTATTCTTGGATGCATGGGCTGTTGACTTACAAAGGCAAACTAGTAGTGGGCTCAAATGAACAACTCAAGGAGTTACTTATGCAAGAGATACATGCTACCCCTTTGGGAGGACATTCCGGTACCAAAAAAACTTATCACCGAGCAAGACGATCGTTTTATTGAAAGGGTATGAAGAGGGACATATATGCTTTTGTGGCTCAATGTGATAATTGTCAGAGGAACAAAACTGAGACAGTAGCTTCCCCTGGCCTACTGCAGCCCTTGCCCATCCCAGAAGGCATCTAGTCCGATATATCTATGGGCTTTGTAGAAGGGCTCCCCAATTTCCATGGCAAGACTGTCATACTAGTGGTAGTGGACAGATTGTCCAAATACACTCATTTCATTGCCCTATCCCATCCTTATACAACTGTGGAAGTAGCCCAAGCATTCTTGGATACCATCTACAAACTGCATGGCATGCCTAAATCTATCATATATGATCAGGATCCTATTTTCACAAGCAACTTTTGGCAAGAACTGTTCCAGTTACAAGGTACAAAACTGAACCTCAGCACCTCTTACCACTCTTAAATGGATGGCCAAACAGAGGTGGTCAATAGGTGTCTTGAGGTGTACCTAAGGTGCATAACAGGAGATAGGCCCAAGGCATGGGCTCACTAGCTGCCCTTGACTGAGTGGTGGTTCAATACCAACTACCACACTGCCACCAAGTTGACACCATACCATGTGGTGTATGGACAAGTACTACCTTCCCATATCCACTATATCCCAAGGGTCTCCAATGTGGTTGCAGTTGATCAGTGGGTTAGGGATAGGGAAGCAACTCTAAAAATCCTCAAGGAACACCTAGTCCAAGCCCAAAATCACATGAAGCAATAGGCAGATCAACATCGAACCGAAAGACAATTTGCGGTGAGAGATTAGGTATTCCTAAAATTGTAGCCCTGTAAGCAAAGTACACTACAATGCCGGTCTAACATGAAACTGTTCCCAAGATTTTATAGGCCATTTCAGGTGTTGAAGAAGATGGGTCAGGTAGTTTACCAATTGGACCTGCCCCTACACCACAAGCCACATTTCCACCTGTAGGGACTGATGGTGTCATTGAACCTGAACCCATTGCAATCTTGGATAGGTGTTTGATCAAGTTTAAAGGTAGGCCAGCCACTCAATTGTTGGTACAATGGTCTAATTCATACCCAGAGAATGCAACTTGGGAGCTGTAGCAAGATCTCCAAGCCAAATTTTCAACTTTCCAGCGTTGGGGACAAGGCTCTTTTCAAGGAAGAGGGAATGATAGGCCATTAACTAGAAGTGACGCTGCTGCCATAGGCCAAGACAAGAGGCTGAACTCAGGAGCAATGAGCAGTGGTTTGGACAGTGGGCTGGACTGGATGATGGGCCAGACAACAGAGCCAGATAACCTAGATAACAGATCAATTACAGCTCAGTGACTTGGTGCGAGATTAGCGGAAGATGTTGAAGTTGTTGAACAGGATTAGTGGAAGTTGTTAGAATTGTTGAGAGATATTGTATAAGAAGGGGAAGAAAGAGAGATGAGGAAAATAATTTTTTAATGAAGAAGCTTGGGATCTAACATTTCCCAGAGTTGGAACCCAGTTTCAAATCAATACAATTTTCCATTGCTATCTCAATTTCAGTCTCAATCAGTCTCAATCTTTTCTTTCAATTCCCATTTTCATCACTCATCTTATCATGGACTAAAAATCAAGCAATCAAATCAGAGAAAAACATAGATTATCAATCAAACCAAAGATTAAAAAAAAAAAAAAAAAGAAAAGAGATTGAAATCAAGAAAAACAGTCTTACTCCTTTAAGAACTTCAAGAAACCTGTAGCTCTCGTTTCGTTCTCTCGCTCTGTGTGTGTGTGTTTCTCAATTTTTCTTTGTATCTGTCTATCTATTTGTTACTATTACTTCTCCTTTTAATTCTCTCTCTCTACACCTGTTTATCTATCTGTCTCTATCTCATTTTCTCTCAAAATCTTTGTTGCTTGAACCAAGAGAGTAAAGAATATATAGGCCCCTTTTGAGATGCATGATTTTTAGTCAAAAATTATTATAAGTTATCACATTACTCTTTATTTTATTTTTTTACATATCTTTTTATAAAAAGTCAATGAAAATAATCAATTCTCAAACAAAAATGCTAGAGGTCCTAAAAATTCTATCAAAAGTTTTACCAAATGTCTCACATGGGTGTGGAACCCATACAATGTGAGTTTCATGTAAGTCTCACACCCATATAAGACATTTAGTAAAACTTTTAATAAAATATTTAGGTTGCGTTTGGTAGAGTTTTCTAAATATGATTTGATAATAGAGTTGTATTTTGAGTTTGTGAGTTTTGGAATTATGATTTGAGTGTAGAAAATTTGTTTGGTAAAAGAGTTTTGAATTGAGTGGGGAATTTTTGACGTGACATATGATATTTGATACAAAAACTTACAACTCATAACCAAACACACAACTCAAAATTCCATTAAAACTCATAAAAAATTTAAAAAATTCAGAAAAGATTTTTTATTCAATATATAAAAATTAACATGGGTCCAAAAAAAAAAAAAAATTTTGCCCAGTGGAACGACCGATTAGTACAAATTTTTCCACATTCGACTACATTTTTAAAAGTGAGTGTAGAATTAATTTTTGAAAATTGAAAACAAACGCCATGTTCAAATGAAGCTGTGGAACCAACATTCCAGAGCTCCACCAAACAGAGCCTTAAAATCTCTAACGTTATTCATTCCCAAATAAGGCCTAGTATTAAGAAAGGATATTGAGTGTGAGTGGGATTTTCGCATGGGATCATTGTTATCTAGACATTTTTCAAATTTCCAAAGAGAAATCGAAACCATAATTGCATTCCAAAATAGAACAACCCTAGACAACCCCATCCACAGCAAAACGTATATCGAGTAAGATTGAGCATCATTGTGACTAATTCAATTCGCCCTGACACTCTCTCTCTAGGGTTATAGCCAATCCTTTTCTTCGTAGCTTTGCTTTTCTCTCCTTCTATCTATCTTTTTATCTCTCTATCTCTCTTCAAACTTGAACTATAGTGTGTGTATGTATGCTTTGGCCCTTGTAGGTTTTTTTTTTAATTTTAATTTTGACCCTTTACGTTTTATTTTTTTCTTAATTTACTTTTAAAATTCCACGTTAACTGCCACATGCTATATTGGGGTTTGGATTTATCGAAGAAGTGTGAGTTATATATAACAAAATATTTTCATATCACGTTCCTATTAATATGTCATTTTCTATATAATTTTGGACATAAGTTAGCTCTTGGAGTAAATTAGAAAAAACTTAAAACATGAAAAGTTAAAAGTGAAAGGAAAAAAAAAATTTAAGGGCCAAAGTGAAAAATTGACCAAATATAAAGAGGATAAAATGTAATTTACCTCTACATTTTTTGACAAATCTATAATTTTCTAATAAGTTTATGTGCACAGAAACTATTTACAGAATGAGACACAGATCTCTCATAAGATGTGGGTCCCACACTATGTAGGCTCCACCTATGAGACTCATACATTGTGAGAGGTCTGTATCACATTCTGTGAATGATTTTTGTGTTCTTAATATTACAAATAATTTTTACATGTCACACAATTGTGGTCAACTTATTTATTTATTTATTTTTGATAGAACACAAATGTGGTCATTATGCCCTGGAAAGTGATTGAGACCCCCTCCAATCACCACCCCTACCACCCCCACACACACGTCGGGGCTGGTGATTGAAAAAAAAAAAAAAAAAAAAAAAAAAAAAAAAAAAAAAAACTGATCAATTCATGGGGTACCCCTTGTGAGGGTCCAAGTCATTTTCCGTCATGGGGTACCCCTTGTGAGGGTCCAAGTCATTTTCCATTATGACCTCTACCGCATGCAATTTCAATTTCCCGTATGGACATGTGGCACCACAAATTCTTCAAAAAGAAACAATTTTTCATTAAATTGTGAAATTTCGTTCAAACATTTTATCAAAACAAAATAAAAAGTAGGAGAAATTACAAAAAATAAAAAACTATAAGATTTAAATCTTATAACAAAATAAATTTTGAAAATTTTAATTTTATCAATTTAAACATTAAATTTATTTGTTTATTTTTAATCTAAACTATTTATCTATTTTTATTAAATAAAATTAACAGAAAAATATTTTAATTATTAAATTATATAAAAATAATATTTTTAATACTATTTGTTTGTTACAAATGTTAAATTCTGTTTTTTTTTTAATAATTTACTCTAAAAAAGTAAATGCAAAAGGAAAATGAAAAAAAAAAAAAAAAAAAAAAAAGGAAAGTGACGCGTGTTTGATAACATGAGTGAGTTTGAGTGATGTGTCATGGGTTTGAATGAGACAGGACACAGAGTGAGAAGTGTGACAAGTGTGTGACTTATGACGTCATAGTGAGTGAAATTGGTGTGGGGTTTAATTTTTTTTAAATTTTATTTTTAATCAATTTTTTTATATTTTTTAAATGTACATAATTATGATATGTAAAATAAATTTATCAAAATATTAAAAAAAATTACTAAAAACAAACGATAATTGAAACAAAAATTTGTCTGTATTTTCGTTCGAATTTTCACATGCTTTTAGTGAATTTTTTTTCTTCATTTTAGTTAGATTTATTTTACTTTTTAGATGTATCTAATTTTGATATATCTAAAAAATAAAAATAAAAAATACTAAAATATGAAAAAAAAAATTAGTAAAGACAAACGAAAACTCATCTAAAAATATTTTATGAAAATTGTAACCAAACAAAGTCAAAAAAAAATAAAAAATAAAAATGAGGGTAAAATAGTAAAGTAACTTTTATATTCCATGAACATGTAATTATTTTTTGGGTTTGTTTGAAAAGAACTTTTTTTTAGACTAACTTTTGGCTAATTTAGCATGGCTAAAATTAGCTTCATTTTAAAAGAATTTTTTTAATTTTTTTAATTTTTGTAATAGAAAAAATGAAATGATTATGATTTAAATGTGTTATTTTATAGTGGTTTGGCAAAAACTTTTTTAGTTGGTGTGGGTGTTGATTTCTGACCACACAACCAAATGGGGAACTCAGCTAGAGAGTACCGGTAGAATAGATTAAGCCCGAACACCTGCCAACAAGAATATGAGAATACCGCGGTGGTTCGTCCACCCGAGGGCACTCCGACGATCAAGTCAGTAATCTTATCTCTCACAGATATCAATACAAGTACTTAAACTTCAACAATGAAAGCATAAAAGCATCTCAAATCAAGCATACCTTAGACCCACAAGGGTGTCTTACTTTTATAATGATCAGTGTCCAACTTCCTCTAGAAGTCTTACTTCATGGGACTCTATCCTTTACAAGGATAACATTTACACAACTCACATTATTCAGAGTAAGATGAACTCCCTCAAGAGTCCCATCTCTATCCAAATAGGTACCTTGATGTCATCTAGAACTCTAGTCCTCTATCCAAATATCTTGAATTCCAGTATTATCACACCATATCTCGGCACCATGGTTCGCCCACGTGGCACCTCAGCTAACAACCTCGGCCATGTGGACTACCTAAAAATATGTCCCCATAACTGCCCCCTAGGTTCTTTTACCTCGGCAAACTGAGGTCATGGAACTTATACATGTACTTCCCCGACCGAGATCGTGACTCGTTGGCACCAAGAAATAAGGACTCAAATGTCCACTTGTCAAGAATCAAAAACCAAAAACCATGAACCATCATGTTTCATTTCATCTAGGTCCAACATCTCGACAGAGATCGCACTGCTAGCAGAGATCATGACTTGCTAGTTCAAGAATATCAAGATCCTAGTATTAACTCATCAGAAACCAAGAGTAAACAAGTTCTGCCCCCATTCAAATTCAACATCTCAACCAAGATCAACATCTTAACTGAAATCATCATGTTAACCAAGATCACCATCTCAACCGAGATCGTCATCTCTACCGAGATCAATATCTCAACTGAGGTCATCATGTCAACGAAGATCACCATATCAGTCGAGATCGTCATCTCAACCGAGATCATCATGAGATTTGAGCGTACTAATCACATCCCCATCATGTCACATCAGTTCTGCCCCTAGCTGTCTGACGTCAGCACGGGCACGTCAGGACTCGAAATCATAACTTTTTGCCATATTTTTCTAATTCCAGCAAAACCATTTCATTTTCCTATTTCATCTCTATCTATGTCCCTAAACTCTCTTTCTTTGGGCCTCTGTAAACCATCGTCGCTGTTCTTGAAGCATTCATTACTATAAAGACTCCCTTTGTGCCCAAGGTTCAAACTCTACCAGCTGAACCAGACTAACAGTGTCACAACCCAAACCCGCCCCTGTAGATTTAGTATCGCAACCGGCCAGTAATCCGTGGATTACCAAAGGCCTCTTAACAGATAAGCACATAATAAGGGGTTGCGGAAGCAATTATACAAAATAGACAAGGTCCAATGAGTTGTGATAACATACATGGAACAGAAGATTTCAAAACTTGCATATACATAAACGTGTCGGTCGAAGGACATCAATATTTACCAAACATTTACAAAAATGTAACTCCAGGACCCGACTTTACAAAACAGACAGAGACTAGCATAAGTACAAAACAGCCATGTAACTAGACTTTGATCGGAACCTCCTCGGGAGGCACAACGGTTGGCTAACAAAAACAGAAATGAAGGCCGTCAACTCTGGCCCTAATCATGGGCCGGCTCACCTACATACATAATATAAACTGTGAGCGAAAGCTCGGTGAACAATAACAGAGTAAAGGGATTTCAATGAATGAGTCCGTACAGATTTAGAAATCATAATTCAGTTTCGTATCAAATTCATAATTTGTCCAGATCATATACAGAAATCATGAGGTATGCTTAAGTATACGTGATACATCCATTAGCATTAACAGAGCAGATACAGAACAGATATAGACACGTGAGGGTTACGAATAACCAGTTCCATAAAGGAACCTCCGGATCCGGGTAACAGAGAATAAATACGCTAAGCCCCATGATGGGGCCTCCGGTACGGGTAACAGAGTACAGACATATTAAGTTCCATATTAGAACCTCCGATACCGGGTAACAGCCAACAGATATCACATGATGCTAAGGATGTCACGAATATATATCAGAAATTGGACAATCATTCATTGTACAGAATATATCATTTCAGAAAACAGATCTTAATTCATCACACAGAAAATAAATAGAGTTGAACATAGTTTTACTACATTATTACTCACAGTTGGCCCTGAGACAGATAGACGGAGCAGATTGGTCAAACGGTACGCGGCACGTGACCTACATAACACATAACAGACACACACTTGAAACACACGTTCTAACTGTACATAACTCACTTCGTTGGCTCTTAGTGTGTTTCTAACCTTTAATCCTCGTTATGGAATCTTAAACATGGCCTAGGAATGCCTAGGATGGAATGAGGATGCAAGAATGCATTGGAAAACATTTCTTAAAACTTGCTAAAAATAAGGTCCACGCTCGAGCGTGGCTTTCTCCGCTCGAGCGGACATGTAGACAATGAAGCTCCGCTCGAGCGTGACTTTTCCTGCTCGAGCGGACTGTAAACTCTTGAAAAAGTACTGGATGCATGTTTTTCACGCCCGACGGACGCTCGACCCCCGCTCGAGCGTGAGACTCAAACCCTCGCTCGAGCGTAGATTCCCTAGCTTGAGCGGACTGCAAAACACAAAAACTTCTGGGTATATGCATTTCACGCTCGAGCGTAAACCTCGACGCTCGAGCGGAGGTGCATGTACTCAGAGTGCACGCTCGAGCGTAAAGTTCCCTGCTCGAGCGTGGATCAAATTTCTGGAAATTCCAGATTTGATCACCAAGCTCAAATTCAACCTTTGAAGCATCCAAAACTCATTTTTCTGGGCCAAAGCTGGAGAAAATACATGAAAACTCATAATACAACATGTTTAAAGAATTATAACAAGAAATCATGGCCCAAAGGCTTGTCAATTGTACAAGAATTCAACTTTAACTCAAAATTAATTCATGAACATAACATGCATGTACATTTTTTAGCTAAGGCCCTCCAAAACATGATCAATTGCTACTAAATAACATGAAAGTCATTGTGTTTCCAAAATTAGAGTGAACTCAACACATGCATGAAGGAATTCTTGAAAATCAATCTTCAAAATGCTATGAAACATGCATGCATGCATAGATTGATCTACTTCCCTATTCCTTAAGCTTGATTCTCACATTTTATAGCTCACTTTACTTGAATTCATGCATGAATAACTTAAATCCACAATTAAAAGAAAGAATTTCATACCTTAAGTCTTGAATTCCAAGTGTGGTAGCCTAATCTTTCAAACTCTCTTTAATTTCCTCAACCTTCAAGAAATTTTCTTGTTGAGTTTAACTCTCTCTCCTCTCCCTCTCTCTATCTCATGTTTGGCTCTCTCTCTCACTTGGATAACTCCCAATGTGGTGAAGTCAAGAAAAGAAGTGAGTGGGCTCAAAATGGTGCCTTAAATAATAATTAATCCAAACTAATCAAATGGCATTATTTTAATCGAATTTAATCGCTCTGAACCGAATTTTAATTAAACTTACCATAAAATTCTATAAATCCTAATTGGCACATAAATCAAGTCAATTTCTGATTCGAACGCCGATAAGGCTTTCAATTCGTAAACCGAAACTAGGACGCGAACAGATCTTCCTACGCCTAACAGATATAAACACAACAATGCAACACACACATGCATTTTAATTCAGTATTTCTCTTTAATTACTAATTAGGCATACTTAATCATAGATTAACGTTAATCAGAGGTTAGGGTTGTTACAGTCTCCCCCCCTTAAAAGAGTTTGGTCCTCCAAACTCGAATTACCTTCATTCTAGAACAACATTGGGTCCAATGGGAACAAATCTGGATATCTCTTCATCATGTCTTCTTCAGTTTCCCAGGTTGCATAGGTTCCTCCGTGGTTTTGCCAATAAACTTTTACCAACGGTATTTCTTTGTTTCTCAATCTTTTGATCCTGCGGTTTACAATCTAGATAGGTTTTTCCTCGTAGGTGTAATCATCTTTCAAAAGCACGTGTGTTGGCTCAATGACGTGGAGTGGATCCCTCAAGTACTCTCAAAGCATCGATACATGAAAGACGTTAAGCATGTGCTCCATTACTGGAGGTAAGGTTACCCGATACGATACTGGATTGATCTTTTCAAGGACTTCATAAGGTCCAACATATCTTGACGCCAATTTGCCCTTAACACCAAACCAAGTTTGACCCTTCATCGGGGTCACCTTTATGAACACATGGTCCCCAACTTCATATTCCCTATCTCTTCTTCGGACATCAGCATAGCTCTTCTGCCGACTCTGTGCAGTTTTCAGGCATTGCTGGATCAGTTTCACTTTCTCGGTTATTTCTTGCACAAGTTCCGGTCCCAACAAAGGTCTATCACCTACTTCAGCCCAACATATCAGAGAACGACATTTTCTTCCATACAAAGCTTCGTAAGGAGCCATTCCAATGCTTGAATGGCAACTGTTGTTGTACACAAATTCAGCTAATGGCAAATAGGTCTCCCAATTTCCCTGGAAGTCTGATACACACATTCTGAGCATATCCTCTAAAGTTTGGTTAGTTCGTTCAGTTTGTCCATCTGTCTGTGGGTGATAGGCACTACTCAACCTTAGTTCTGTCCCCAAAGATTGTTGCAAACTCTGCCAAAATCTTGACACAAACTTTGAATCCCTGTCAGATACAATAGATACCGGTACACCATGCAATCTCACAATTTCGTTCACATACAAGTTAGCCAATTTATCCGCATTATAAATAGTTTTGACAGGCAAAAAATGGGCAGACTTAGTTAAACGGTCTACAATGACCCAGATAGAGTCCATACCTCGAGAAGAGCAAGGCAATCCTACTACGAAATCCATGGTTATGTGCTCCCATTTCCATTCTGGTATTGGAAGTGGTTGTAGCAAACCAGCAAGTCGTTGATGTTCAGCTTTAACCTGTTGACAATGTAGACACCTAGCCACAAAATCTGCAATACTCTTTTTTATTCCAGGCCACCAAAAATTCTGTTTTAAATTATGATACATTTTCATGTTCCCCGGGTGCATGGCAAACTTACTACTGTGAGCTTTGGTCATCACACGTTTTCTCAAATCACAACAATCGGGTACACAAAGACGGTTTTGAAATTTCAGCATGTCATTCTCAAACACAAATCCCGGCCTCGGCTTTGAATCAAATTCCTCTATGATCTTTTTCAAGTATTCATCTTCGCATTGTTTTTGTTTGATCTCGTCAAGAATTGTAGGTTGAGCGGAAATAGCAGTTAAAATCCCACCTTGTTCTTCCACGACAATCTCAATCTCCTTCTGTTCCAGGTTATCTAGCAGTTCTTTTTGATTGGATAGCAAGCATGACAAATTTGCACTGGATTTTTGGCTCAAGGCATCTGCTACGGTATTAGCTTTCCTTGGGTGATATAAAATCTGCAAATCATAATCTTTGATTAACTCTAACCATCGCCTCTGCATCATGTTCAATTCCTTTTGAGTGAAGAAATATTTCAAGCTTTTATGATCGGTATACACCTCACAAGTTACCCCATACAAGTAGTGACGCCAGATTTTCAAAGCAAACACCACAGCTGCTAATTCAAGATCGTGCGTCGGGTAATTCTTTTCATGAAGTTGGAGTTGTCGAGAAGCATAGGCAATCACTTTTTCATTTTGCATTAATACACACCCCAAACCTTTGTAGGAAGCATCACTATAAACTTGAAACCCATCAGTACTATTGGGCAAAGTTAAAATTGGTGCAGTCACTAACCTAGTTTTCAACTTTTTAAAGGCTGCCTCTCTTTGTTCATTCCAATCAAATGACACATTTTTCTGAGTTAACTGGGTCAATGACATGGCAAGCTTGGAAAAGTCTTTCACAAATCTTCGATAGTAACCTGCAAATCCCAGAAAACTTCTAACTTCTGTCACATTTGTCAATTTAGGCCAGTCCACAATAGCTTCAATTTTCTGATGGTCAACAGAAACACCATCCTTGTTGATTACATGGCCCAAAAATGCCACACTGTCAAGCCAGAATTCACATTTGGACAATTTAGCGTATAATTTCTTTTCTCTCAAGGTCTGTAGAGCAATTCTCAAGTGGTTCTCATGTTCTTCCCTACTTTTGGAGTAAATCAGGATATCATCAATAAACACAATAATAAATTCATCCAGAAATGATTTAAACACTCTGTTCATAAGGTCTATAAAGGCAGCAGGTGCATTGGTCACCCCAGCAGGTGCCTAGATGACACACTGCGTGAGATCGACGCCGAGGTCCAAGTTGAAAAATCTGCCCAGCTGTCTGCCGAGGCTGACACAATGCTAATTGCCAAGGCAGGGCAGACTGTGGAAAATGCATGAACTTTGGTTTGTCCTCCTTTTTGTACTTTTCCTTCTTACTTTTGGACAGCTGTAATCTTTTGTTTGAAAAATGTTAGCTTTATATTTGGCCGATGTGCCCCTTTTGTCTTTGTAGATAAACAAGTAATCTCTTATGCCAGGCCGAAGTGCCTTTTTGTATCTGAACAAGTTTTTTTTCTGAATGCAAGTCTTATATTTTCTTTAAAGTGTTGAATGTATGCCCTTTTTTCTTCTATGCATGTTTGTTGTTTTCTTTCATGCTTTTCATGCTCCCAAACTTAGAATATTTTTGAATTTCTTCAAAGTGTACCTTAACTGTATAATAATTCCGGGATACAATACCTCGGATAAACCTTGACTGTTTGCCTCGACTAACCATTTTCATACCCCGGCTAACACTTTAAAAATAAAAATATTTTTACAAGGGTTATTGCTTTTTTACCCCCATACACTATCTTCTATTAAGACTTCACCCTTTCCAAGTTTTGACAACCTGGTTGGTCACCTCAGGTAACATGTACCTCGGATACTTTATTCATCATTGCATCGGCTAACTCCAACTTGTAAATTTCTCCGAAATTTCAACAAGTGTTAAGCCCATTTCTGAAAATTTCAACAAGTATCAAACTCTTAAGTTTGTTCATCACTCCAGCTTCCTGCCCCCCTAATGTGAACCTAAGTTCTACTTAAGTTCACATTAAGGCCTCGTTTGGAAACAGGCTATTTTAGTAACTTTTTGACTTTTTACGAAAAGATGTGCAAAAAAGTAGAGAGGTGATGTGACAAGTTTTAGTTGGCTTTTTGACTTTTTGGCTAAAATAGCCACTCCCCAAGCAAGGCCTAAGCATGTGACTATGGTCTTTTGCCGAAGTCAAATTTAAACAAAGGCTTCTTGAGGTGTTTCAAACTTGGTTTCTCTGTTAATGAACTTAGTTCCATTTTGAGTTTGACTCTGCCGATATGGCAAGTCCAGGTTAATTCAACTTAGTTCAACTTCATTATATGCAAGTATAATTCGACTCTGCCATATAATGAGTCTAAGTTATTCGTCATGTTTCATTCAGAAATATCGCCAACTTAGTTCAACTCTATTATATACAAGTATAATTCGACTCTGCCATATAATAAGTCTAAGTTATTCGTTATATTTCATTCAGAAATATTGCCAACTTAGTTCAACTCTATTATATGTAAGTATAATTCAACTCTACCATATAATAAGTCTAAGTTATTTGTCATGTTTTATTCAGAAACATCGCCAACTTAGTTCAACTCTATTATATGCAAGTATAATTCAACTCTGCCATATAATAAGTCTAAGTTATTGGTTATGTTTCATTCAAAAATATCGCCAACTTAGTTCAACTCTATTATATGCAAGTATAATTCAACTTTGCCATATAATAAGTCTAAGTTATTCGTCATGTTTCATTCAGAAACATTGCCAACTTAGTTCAACTCTATCATATGCAAGTATAATTCGACTCTGTCATATAATAAGTTTAAGTTATTCGTCATGTTTCGTTCAGAAATATCGCCAACTTAGTTCAACTCTATTATATGCAAGTATAATTCAACTCTGTCATATAATAAATCTAAGTTATTCATCATGTTTCATTCAGAAACATCGCCAACTTAGTTCAACTCTATTATACGCAAGTATAATTTAACTCTACTATATGATAAGTCTAAGTTACTCGTCATGTTCACCATGGGAACATCGCCATAAGACATTTTGGTCTTATCGCACAATCATGGATTCCAACAACATTTTCACATTTTTTTACATAGGTTTCGGCATCCTTTTGCATGTAGGGTCACCAGAATCCTTGGGATCTACCCCCTACATGGATCTCGTGTAAAAAGTCTTCAATCTGGGAAGGATGTACACATCGCAATAGAGGTCCAGTAAAAGTCCTTCTGTATAGATGGCCTTCTGCTGACAGGCAGAACCTGACTGACTTCAGTCTGATCTTGTGTGCTTCTTTTTTGTCTTCTGAGATCTGGGATCTGCTCATTTAAGCTAAGCTCTTGTCTTCTCGGACCTACTCATCTGGGTGGAGATCTTGTTTTCTGGGATCCGAGATCTGGAATCCGGGATCTACTCAGTTAGGCTAAGCTCTTGTCTTCTCGGACCTAATCATCTTAGTCGAGATCTTGTCTTCTGGGATCTAGGATCTGGGATCTGGAATTCGAGATCTGCTCACTTAGGCTAAGCTTTTGTCTTCTCGGACCTACTCATCTAGGCCGAGATCTTGTCTTTTGGGATCTAGAATCCGGGATCTGCTCACTTAGGCTGATCTCTTGTCTTCTCGGACCTAATAATCTAGGCTGAGATCTTGTCTTCTAGGATCTGGGATCCGAGATTCGGGATATGGAATCCGGAATTTGCCCACTTAGGCTGAGCTCTTGTCTTCTCGGACCTAATCATCTAAGTCGAGATCTTGTCTTCTAAGATTTGGGATCCGGGATCTGAAATCCGAGATCTGCTCACTTAGGCTGAGTTCTTGTCTTCTCGGACCTACTTATCTAGGCCGAGATCTTGTCTTCTGGGATTTGGGATCTGGGATCTGGAATCCGGGATCTATTCACTTAGGCTGAGCTCTTGTCTTTTCGGACCTAATCATCTAAGCCGAGATCTTGTCTTTTAGGATTTGGGATCCGGGATTCGAGATCTGGAATCTGGGATTTGCTCACTTAAGCTGAGCTCTTATCTTCTTGGACCTAATCATCTAGGCCGAGATCTTGTCTTCTAGGATCTGGGATCCGGGATCTAGAATCTAGGATCTGCTCACTTAGGCTGAGCTCTTGTCTTCTCGGGCCTAATTATCTAAGCCGAGATCTTGTCTTCTAGGATCTGGGATCCGAGATCTGGAATCCAGGATCTGCTCATTTAGGCTGAGCTCTTGTTTTCTCGAACCTACTCATCTAGGCTGAGATCTTGTCTTTTGGGATCTGGGATCTGGAATCCGAGATCTGCTCACTTAGGCTGAGCTCTTGTCTTCTTGGACCTACTCATCTAGGCCGAGATCTTGTCTTCTAAGATCTGAGATCCGAGATTTGGAATCCGGAATCTGCTCACTTAGGCTGAGCTCTTGTCTTCTCGGACCTAATCATCTAGGAATAGATCTTGTCTTCTAGGATCTAGGATCTGAGATCTGGAATCTGAGATCTGCTTACTTAGGCTGAGCTCTTATCTTCTCGGACCTAATCATCTAGACCGAGATCTCGTCTTCTAGGATCTGGAATCCGAGATTCGGGATCTGGAATCCAAGATCTACTCACTTAGGCTGAGCTCTTGTCTTCTCGGATCTAATCATCTAAGCCAAGATCTTGTCTTCTAAGATTTGGGATCTGGGATCTGGAATCAGGGATCTGTTCACTTAGGCTGAGCCCTTGTCTTCTTAGACCTACTCATCTAGGCCGAAATCTTATCTTCTGGGATCTGGGATTCGGGATCTGGAATCCAGGATCTGCTCACTTGAGCTGAGCTCTTGTCTTCTCAGACCTAATCATCTAGGTTGAGATCTTGTCTTCTAGGATCTGGGATCTGGGATTCGAGATCTGGAATCCGAGATCTGCTCACTTAGGCTAAGCTCTTGTCTTCTAGAACCTAATCATCTAGGCCGAGATCTTGTCTTCTAAAATCTGGGATCTAGGATCTAGAATCCGGGATCTGCTCATTTAGGCTGATCCTTCTATACTTGAAAGTCATCTCCTTGGGAGCGCTCATGTCCCTTGTCTTTGCATCCCTTTTAGAAGGTTCTTCATTCCGTCAATGTCGACACATTCTCCATCATCGCTAAACTAATCGTTGCCGACATGTTGATCTTGCACGATGATGGCCATCTATTCTAACTAAGTTCCTACAGACGGTGCTAAATTGTGGGTGTCGATTTCCAACCACTCAACCAAATGAGGAACTCAGCTGGAGAGCACCGGTAGAATAGATTAAGCCCGAACACCTGCCAACAAGAATATGAGAATACCGCGGTGGTTCGTCCACCCAGGGGCACTCCAACGATCAAGTCAGTAATCTTATCTCTCACAGATATCAATATAAGTACTTAAACTTCAACAATGAAAGCATAAAAACATCTCTAATCAAGCATACCTTAGACCCACGAGGGTGTCTTACTTTTATAATGATCAGTGTTCAACTTCCCTAGAAGTCTTACTTCATGGGACTCTATCCTTTACAAGGATAACATTTATCACAACTCACACTATTCAGATTAAGATGAACTCCCTCTAGAGTCCCATCTCTATCCAAATAGGCAGCTTGATGTCATCTAGGACTCTAGTCCTGTAATGACCTGACCCTCTTATATGCTTTAGATTTTTTTTTTTTTAATTAAGCCGTAATTATATACCTTGCCATGGAATTTTATGCAAATTTATGTTTAGCTGTGTGAATTATATGCGTTCATGACAATATATCTGTCGATTATGAGGAAACCTATTGAAATTGAAATATTTAGATTGGAAATTGAAAGCCTTAGAGGCATGATAATTCGAAATTGACCTTACAGCTTTGATTAGCATGATTTTCAAGCCATAATGTGAATTTTTATAAAAATTCGATTCCTAACGAATTAAATTAATTTAATTGGGCCCAATTCTCAAATTAAGCTTATTTAGACTCATGACTTAAGCAAGTTGATAGATATAAGACATGTAGAGGACTTAGAATCAAAAAAAAAAAAAAAAAGGGCAAAATATCTCCTGGAGGAAAGAAAGGAAGAGAAGAGAAAGAGAAAGAGAAAGAGAGAAAAGAGCAAATCAACTAGGAGCTTGGTGGATTTGAGGGAAAATTCAAAGATTTGAAACTCCAAGTAAGTGTAGGCAATCTAATCACTCTAAAACTACCCTTAATTGATTGTTCTCAAATATTTGAAGGAAGCTTTTCACTCTTTAGATTAGGGTTTTGGATGTAATTGAGAGGATATCCATAAGACTCATCAATTTTCCTTGTATTTGCTTAATTTAAGGGTTAAATGTTGAAGTATGGGATTACTTTGAGATAGCTTAAGGAGATTCATCTTTCAATCTCCAAGTTTTGCATATTATGGTCCTCCTATGTTGTATCTCTTTTTCTATATGTGTTTGCATCTCTTGTGGCTCACTATGAAAGGAAAAAAAAGGAAATATAATCAAATTGTATAAATTCCTCTTACATGAGTTAATTATTTGTCAAAGTCATGTTTAGTATGTTTATATGTTGTAGTAATGAAGGAATTTTGCTTATAGTTTAGCCTTGAGATGCCCCTGGAAAATTGAATTTTTGTTGAACTTCGGACTGCTCAAAACAGGGCCTACGACCGCACGTGCGGGGCCCATGGCCGCACGTGCGGGACACAGCCTCACGTGCGAAAAACAAGGGAACCTGAGGATTGCATTCTGAAATAAAAGCACGTGCGGTGTACCTTCCCACACGTGTGGCTAGGGACTTCCGCACGTGCGGCTTGAGGGGAAAAATTATGTTGACTTCTTTTACTCTTCTCGACCCTCTAAATGTGTTAAAATGTTCATTTGACTCTTCCATAATGTGTATAATTAAACGGAGCTTAACGAATCAAATAGTAAATAAACAAGAAGAGACTAAGAAAGAAAGGAAATGCTTACAAATGTGTGTGCTATGTATATGTCGCATATCGGAAGAGACTAGCATGCAACCGCGCCACTGTGAGTAATAGTAGTGTAATATTATGTTTTGCTTATATCATGATCACACTTTTACATGTGAAGAACATATGTTATGAATTCAGTGATGTGATTGGAATTTAATTGAGATAATTGAACAATGTCACTATTATGAATTAAGGCCATTGAAAGTCTCTTAACAAAGGTGGGCCCAAGGCCGTTCCGAAAGAATCGCTTGTGGCTTATGACACATGGCTCTAAGGCCAAAATAGATGGAGACATGCCGATGTTCCACATATGTTATGATGATATGGATTTAACGTGACTAATGGCGCTTAAGCCAAGGGAGATGGAGGCATGCCGATGTTCCATCTACCCTATATTGTTCCAGACAGCTATCGATATGTTGGGCTCAAAGCCGTTCCAAAACGTGTTGGGCCTAAGGCCGTTTGGTATTACATGTGGGCCTGAGGCCGTTTTGTATTAATTATGGGCCCGAGGCCGTTGTGAAGTATGCACATGAATGTGATCTATACTTAACTATACATAGATTCTAACTCTTATGCTTATTCGCTTGCCTTTATTACATTGCCATTATTCGCTGAGCTTTGCTCACTCCGTGTTTATGTATGTGTGTAGGTGATCAACGTGGAGAATAACCCTAGGTCGGCTTCAGAAGCCCTTTTGTTAGACCCGTTTTGTCGAGTTACCTGGGTGGACTTTTATTTTATGATTGGGACCCTTTTGTTTTGTTTTGTTTTGGGAAGTCCCATATGTGTATATACAATGGCATGTTTTTGCTAGCTTTGGGTGACTTATCCTAGTTGGTTTTTATGTTTAGCATATGGATTGCTACCCTTTATGTATAAACGTTCATGTATGGACTCAATGTCTATAATAGTATATAATGTGACATGATCCTGGCATATAGGCACAGCTCAATGGTTGTTTATTTTGATATTGTATTCGCTTCCGTTCAGGCCCCACAGGAAATATAATTATGGGTATTTAACTCCGAGGCTTTATTTTCAGGATGGTCATGCCCAAACTTTTAGGGGAAGTTTGGGATGTGACAAGTCCTCTATTCAAATATCTTGAATTCCGGTATTATCGCACCATATCTCGGTACCATGGTCCGCCCACATGGCACCTCGGCTAACAACCCCGGTTACGTGAACTACCTAAAAATATGTTCCTACAGTTGGCTTTTTGAAATTGAGACTTTTTTAGTTTAAAACTAAAAAATTTGTTTGGGTTGAATTTTTTAACTTTTATAAGAGAAAAGGTTAAATAATTATGGTTTAGATGTAACATTTTAATTTATTAATTTTTTAACCTATTTTATCTTTTAGTAATTTTTGCGAAATGAAACCTTTATCTTATTAATTTATTTAGCATGTTTTATTTTTTTTATACTTTTTTTAATCCCAATTAAAATCCAACTCACATGCCAAACCGTAGTTTAGCCTTGTAAAAATGCTTGGGAGCACTAAAAAGGGATCACTAGAGGGAGCACTAATGATGTGGCAGTGGGCCCTGCCCACTTTCTATGCCTTGTTTTTATTTTATCTTATTTTTTTTTGTCATTCTCAATGTATTAGTGCTATTAGTGGTGTATTTTTTAGTAGTCTAAATCATTGTTGTTATTTTAAATTAAATAATTTGATCTTTTTGTTCAAGTTAAAGGTTAAAAATTAACAAATTTGTAACATTTGTCAGTTTAATGAAATATACGCATAGAAAATTAACAAAAAAATTGGATTGATAATCCAATTTGAAATTTAAAGTGTAAAAATCAAATTATTCAAATTGAAACAATAAAAATCAAAATAAATTTTGATCCAAATTATAAGGGTCAAAAGTATAATTTGCACTTAATTCTTTTATGGGAGCCAATCAAGTATAGAATTCCTACATCTCAATTAATTAAAGGTTTAATTATTATCTAAAGGTCATCATTTGACCCAAACAGATGTTCGGTCTAGGCTCACTTGGTTTTTAATCGATCCAACCCCATAAGCAAGCTAAGCTATATCCCAATTACGGCTTGGAAGAGCTTAGCCCTGATCCAATTGTTCAGATAAAACCCGTTCGACTTAACTTTACTCTGTATAAAAACTTGTGCTCGTACCTATATAGTGCCTGTTTGGTGCAGTTTAAAAATTATTTATTTCAGCTTTCAGCTTAATTTAAGTTATTTTGATGTGTTTGGTTTAGCTTATAGCTTATACCTTATAGCTGTTTAGAAGTCAGAAATCAGCTTATTCTTTGAGTGGGGCAGGAGATGCTTAATTTATAAGTCAGAAATCAGCTTATGTTCATAGTTATAAGCTATAAACTGTTTAGGTATAAACTATAAGCAATTTTCCATAGCTCTACCAAACAGGGCCATAACTTGGATTCTCTCCAAATCCTCCAGAGGACCCTATGATGACATAAACATTATTGAAATAAACCATCTCATGGAGGAAGTAGTTTTGCATACGGTATCTATTTATACTATCGGCTGTGCTTCAGACCCCCACTGGGGGTCGACCCCCAGTGAGGTGGCGGGCCATGATTCGCTGAACATTAAAAAAAAAAAAAAAAAAAAAAACAGTTTTTTTTTTGGCCAATGGGAGGGCTCAACACATGACCCCCAGTGACCCCCACTGGGGGTCTGAGGCATTTTTCTTATACTATATATTATAGCAAAGTAATTTTTCGTGAGAGCCTTACGGGAACTTCAAGGCTCTGTTTGTTTGTGTTTTCAAAATATGATTCTATACTGTGTTTTCAGTATGGTATTTGGAACGTGTTTTGGAAACACGTTTCCAAAACTTTGCAGAGTTTTCTGCAGCAGCCGCGCTTTTCAGAATTTTTTTTTTCAAAATTTGGCCTAACGGGACGTCCGGCCGGTTGACCGGAATAGTATTTTTTTATTTTTTTTTTTGCAATTGATATGTTAATTTGTATATAATCGAAAAAATATTTTCTGAAATTTTTAAAATTTTTTATGTGCTTTAAAATAATTTTGAGTTGTATGTTTAGTTATGAGTTGTAAATTTTTGTATCAAATATCAAATGTCACATCAACAATTCCCCACTCAAATCAAAACTCTTCTCAAAACTATTTTCAAACTCTTTACCAAACAAATTTTCTACACTCAAATCATAATTCTAAACCCCACAAACTCAAAATACAACTCATACTCTCAAATCATAATTACAAAACACAACCAAACGCAGGCCAAAATTTTCAACCGAATTTTTGAATTTTTAAATTAAAAAATAATTTTAAAAAAATGCTATCAGCTAACACATTAATGTAATAATTATAAAATTTTTAATTATTCTATGATTTATGCTTTTCAAAAGAAAATTTATCTATTATCTCTTATAAAAATTCAAAAGGAGAGATTAAAAATTTTTTCTTCGTTCTCATTTTTCTCCAATCTATTCCTTCTTTACACAACCCTAGCTGTTATACAATCACGAATATTTTTTCCATCATATAAAACTTGTTTATCCCTCAAAATATTATTTCATGCAATATGAAACACTTTTAAACTCTTTTATCAGAGATATTAAAGGTTAGTTAATATTTATTATTTCCTAATTGATTATGTTCTAATTTTTTCTTCAGAATTCATGACCAAGTATGGTATGGTCAAGGAGGAGGTGATAGCTGTAAGGTGGAGAGGAATGGAGGCATTAACAAATCTAAATTGTAAATTGACTCCAAAATCATTTATCATTTGATAAATTTCTGTTAGTAAGGTATGTTATCTGCTATAATATTTTTTATTGGGTAAAGGACTCTATTAAAAAAGTTAATATTTTGGGTTGTTTCTAAAATTTTTTTTAGAGAAATATGATGGAGAGTTTGTGATGATTCGGTATGTGAAAAAGAGACTTTCGTGTTCATATTTAAAAAATAAAAAATAATTATGTGTCTATATATTTATTATAACATGAATATATATATATATATATATATTTTTTTGAGGTTATAACTGCGTTCATATATACTTTTAAATGTCTTAAACTTATTTACTAGCAACAAGTTACATATGTGGGGTAGAAAGTGCTCTAACAGATTTTAAAAATCAAGTATAGTAAAATTAATAAGACAGTATTTTTTATATATATATTTAGGATTACATAAATAATTTAATTTTGCATGTATTGAATATAGCCCATATTCGGCATGATTTATTCAGTTATACATATCTATATAATAAGGGAGAATTGTTTTTGAAAATGTATAAAATGTATGTGAGATACATTTTAATCCAGTGGCTGAGATTAATTTCAAGTTCATATCAACGGTTCAGCTCAATGGATCTCCCGCCCAAAGACTTCTCTCCCTAAAAGCATCGTTGTTGCCGTCCCACCTACCACCTACCCATGTCTGCCTCCCCCCTTCCCTCTCTCTCTCTCTCTCCCTCTCCATTCTTCTTCTTCTTGAATACTTCTTCTCATCTCTCTCTTCTCTTGCAATGACCACCGCCGTCGCGACACCGACGACCACCGACCACCGACCACCTCTCCTCTCCCTCGCTGGAGACCCAAACCGGAACCCTTTATTCCTGTCCTCCTCCCTCTCTCCCAGCCATAACCTTAATCCCTTTATCTCCCGCTCTCTCATCCCCCTTCATCACTTTAGGGCTTTATTCCTGTACTCTGTTTTTTACTTGCATTTTGCTCATTTTGCCCTCTCTCTCCCTCATCCCCCTTCATCATTTTTTGCTGTGGGTTTTAGTATAACTTGGTTCGATTCATAAAGTTGGTTCAGAAAGCATTGATATATGATCTTCTTCTTTTGGTAATGTACTCTGTTTTTTTTTTTTTTAAGTATAAAAGTGTGGGTTTCCTACCATATTTCGCTGTGTTATGGTGATTAGGGCCATTCCTGTGTATTTTAAAGTTTTAATCTATATATATTTGATGAGTTTTTGAGAATGGATTTTTGAGATTTAAGTTTTTTTTTTTAATGTTTGATTTTATTTTGCTTTTTTGTTTTTAGGGGTTTTCCTGTTTGGTTGAAGTATGTTCCAGGTCTCTCTCTCTCTCTCTCTCTCAAGATTAATCTAAAAAATTGTCCAAATGATGAAGGATGAGAAGTTGTTTGAGTCTCAAGGTGGTCCTATCATCATCTCCCATGTGTGGCTTTTTGTGTTTCTTTGCCTCTTTTTCCATAATAAAGTTTATTTTTTTGTATATCATGCAGTGGTTACCTGAATGCAGTGGTTATCTGAATTTGTATATCATAAAGTTTCTTTGCCTCTTTTGAAATGTATAATAGCTTCGATAAAGCCGTTATATTTTCATACATATTATTGCTTATCAGGGGATGATTTCAATGCTTTTTTGTGAAGTAGATTGTTAAATTGATTATTAGGGGAAGATTTCAATGCTTGATTTTGGTTATTAATTTGATAGAACCTTTTGTAGGTCTCATGAGGAAATGTCTCTGAAGATGATAATAACAGCTTTTGGCATTTGAGTTCTACTTGGCTTTTGAAAAATCTTGCATTGATTAGTTTTGAGCATAACTAAAAATAATACATAAGTTTATTAGTAGCATAATCATTAGACAAATTTTAGTGACTATTTGAAATTTTTTCCTCTATTTTTTTAAAAAAATATTACTGCAATTAACATTACTGCAATTAGTTGGAGAAGTGCCCAAAATTAATAACAAGAAAGATGCCAATGCAAAGATGCACAGCTGCTGAACAGGTAACAATATGACTTACCCAGTGCTTATGATCATACTCATGACAGATAGGAAGAATTTAGCAGTTAGAAACAAGTGCACTCACAATTTAGTGGTGAATTGTCACTAAATCAGGAATTACCTTTGATATGTGCTTGATTTAGCACTTCCTGATGTAATTTGACATAACTAAAAGCCTCATTTTCTTGATAGATTATAAAATAAAACCAACAGCCTCCATTGAAAAGTGCAATACAAATTCAACTAAAAAAACCCACATTCATGAGATAGCCAAGAGGTATATCATACAAATGATTGTGATCACGATATTTCTTCTGGAAACGTACATTGCATAAAGTTCTTATATTGTTTGTCACCATATAAAAATTAGCAGAGTCTCACTATGAGCTATTATCTTAACCTAATGAAACAGTTTCATCACTTCCAAGCAGGATATAAGCTCAAGGTGTTGAATACATTTAATAAATCCAGGATATAAGCTCAATTAAATGGAGATTATGTGAAGAGAGGCCTGATCTTTGGTGAGATATATCCAATAATTCTACCAATTTCTCTTTCTAAAATCTGAAGGCATTACTGCTGAGATTAAACACTATCCCACTAGCGACACTTTAACTTTTAAATGTAAACATATTCATTCTAAAATTTACCCAAAATAAAAAATAATAAAGACAACATATTTTAGAATCTCGACATCACCTCCACAATACATTGCCCAAAATTAAGAATTTTGGGCGTGAATTAGCTCTCAACACCTGCACAATGAGGAGAGACTCATTTAACCCTTTCTAGGTGTAACTTAATGTAAGTTACATAAACTCAGACAATTGCAACACAAGATTATGGCCTAGCATAGAAGATAGTGAACTCTGCTGTACAAGTTTAGAAAATTCTAGACCAACCTTAAGCCAAGTTTCTGCAATCCTTCATAAAGACGACATTGATAAGCCAAGTTTATACATTTGAAGTGTTGTTGGCATGGATAATAAATAGTTAATTATGATTTTAGATTTATTTTTTAATTTTTATATTTTTTTCCAGGTGTGATTTTGTAATTTTAGATTATGATTTGGTTTATATATTTTTGTAATTTTTTTTCAGGTGTTATTTTTTTCCTGGTGGTATGGGCATTCAAGTTTCTTTTAATGAACTAATTATTGGCAAAGCTTTGTTAGGAAAAGAAATTATGTTTCTATGTTTCTTTTGTTAGATTGATTTTTTTTTTTCCTGTCATTTTGTTTGCTCTTTCTCTCTCAATTTCACATAATGCAGCTATTTGTTCTGGATAGTAAGTTTCATTTGCCGGTAGGATAGAGTCGTGGATGCTAATGTTAAAACCTGTTCTTGGTTCTCTTAGCATGCAAATTGATCATTCAGAAGCAGCATATTATTGTCCCAACTTCAAATTTTTAATTAAATTTTTCGTTTTTTGTTTTTTATGGGTATACAATCAATTGCACTAAATCTGTCTCTAATATGATTAAATTAATCAAATCACATGTATAAATACTTTTATTTGACAAAATCCACAAATATTTTTATAATAAAGTGGATTAATGTCAATAGTAACTTTTCAGTACATTGGAGAGGAGGTAAGGTTTTAACGAGGTAGACTGATTTTTGTTATGGGATTAACCTAATATTCATTTTTTTTTAATTTTTTAATTTTGAGATCAAAGATCATGAGTTATACATGAGAAAAATTTAAAAAACCTGCTCAAGCAGTTCAATACTACAGAGGATACCCTGCTCAAGCTCAATGGCCTTGCTTCTCCCAAAGTTCTACTTGCTGGTGCTGTTTTGGATGTTCCTCTCAAAGGTTTGACTCTTTTTTCAATCTCTTTATTTATTTTACATTTACATACATAAATGTTTAATTGATGAGTTTTCTTTATACAAAGATGTTATTGTGAATGATGTGATGGTGGTGTTGAGTTTTTTAATTAAATTTTTCGTTTTTTGTTTTTTATGGGTATACAATCAATTGCACTAAATCTGTCTCTAATATGATTAAATTAATCAAATCACATGTATAAATACTTTTATTTGACAAAATCCACAAATATTTTTATAATAAAGTGGATTAATGTCAATAGTAACTTTTCAGTACATTGGAGAGGAGGTAAGGTTTTAACGAGGTAGACTGATTTTTATTATGGGATTAACCTAATATTCATTTTTTTTTTAATTTTTTAATTTTGAGATCAAAGATCATGAGTTATACATGAGCAAAATTTTAAAAAAAGAAGAGACTACTCTGTTAATATTTCAGAAGGAAGCAAATAGTGAAAAGGGAAAATTGAGATCATACGGTCAAAAATCCACTGAAGCTGTACTGCATAATTGATATAGTATCAACACCCAATTCCAGGTCATTGAGGTAAGGACCATCTATGTCCATGATAGTTTTAACATCAGGAAATCCAGAGAAAGCCCATGTGTGGTTGAGGCGGATGCTATAATCAAATAATTCTGGACCTTTATCATGAAAAATGATTGCTCCTTTAATTTTGGGATTTGGACAGTTCCTATACATCAAGAAAAAGAAACTTTAACATCCTTATGTGTTGATGGTGCAGAATCAATAATGTGAGTTCACTAATTATTGTAGAGACAAATAGAGCATTCAGAAGATACAAATAGAGCAATCAGGGAATAGGAAAAAAGAATTTAACATCTTTCTATACTAATTACCCAGATAAAAACATGACAACCATATTGTAGAGACAATAATTGTAGATACAAATAATGTGAGTTTATGGTTTTGGGAAGATACAAAATGCAGGCATGCATAATTTTAAAATTTGTTGCTCAAACAGATAAAAATATACATGACAAGCATATTGTAGAGACAATAATTGCATGCTGTATATAGTAATCACACAGCATTCTGAACTACACGAAAATCAAGCATGTAAATTAATTATCTCTTTATTTGAATTTATGTTTGAATCAGATTTTGTTTCTTTTGTTATATAGATTACCATGTCACATTGTTGATTATGGTTTCTTTTGTTTCTTTAAATCGTGAACAGCTTTTTTTTTTTCTTCCATCTTTCTGTATCATTAATTTACATGATTTTGTTAGTTTTGTTAAGCCCAGTTAGAAGAAAACATATATTTCTGACAGTTGGTATGGAGATTTGGATTGAATTAAGAATATGATTTTCATAGTGTCAGTTTTTTAACTTAATTTTGACAGTTTGGAGTTTATAAATTCAGATTCTTTGAAATAACAGAAGTAATGGGCTTCGTCTGTATTTATATTCTGTTTTAGACAATATTGGTTCTGGCTCGCATTTGTTATTATTTTTTTTGATGTTTTATTAAGATAATTTGTGTGAATAAGCCATTTTAAGACAATTTTTTTCTTCTGATCTTAGTTTAAAACAGTTTGTCCTAATTTGTGTACTGACTTTTTTTTTTTTTTTGAACAAGGTGTACTGACTTTAATTTGTGTGTATTAGATACGATTGTGTGTATTATATATGGATGTTTGTATATAATTTCAGAGATTGATGTATATATATGTATGATTATGTATCGGCGTTGGTTGCCCTTTAAATTTAGGTATTTTCTTCTCTCTCCTCTCTCTCTCTCTCTAAAAATTGTTGAGGAATATGGATTTGGGAGGGTTCTTCAAACCCAAAGATGGAAACACCCATCAAAATTCTTCAACTGATAAATTGCCATGTACACTGTTTTCTCTCACTTTATTATTTTACTTTCTAATTTGAGTTGAAAATGTGGTGTCATTTTCATGTTGTTTGAATTGAATTTGTTGAAATTCATGTTAATTAATGTTTGTTCAGCTGTATTTAGGTGAATTTTCCTTACACTTCAACAATTAGCTTTGAAAAAGAACTACAACAACAATAACAATTAGCTTATATCACAATGGCTTTGTTGACAAATAGGGTTCTGTCATTAGAGAATAGAGAGATGAGCTCTTGCCAAATTTTGGCATTGTTATAATTTGGCACCAAAAAATAGCACATGAATTGAAAGTGTTTTTGCCAAATTTTGGCTTTCGCATGAAGGGAAAGCACACCATTAGAGTTGTTCTAACATGCAATTTCCATGTCATTTGAATCTTTAAAACTGCTTTGCCACATTCCTAAGCTTTTTTTTTTTTTTATATTGTGGGGTATAGGTTATTTGAGAAAATGGACAGAATTGACATTTTTTTTTGTGGTGTTTCTTTTGATAAATGTGTATGATTGTGCACGAAATCTGAGCCTGTTAATGAATAGATTTAAGCATCCATTTTATGAAGTTTTAATACATATCAGAATGTATTATCAAATATGTAAAACAATTATATGTATCTGTTTACATGTGGTATAATCATAATAAGTTGCAAGTCTTCCCATTTAGTAACTTCTGCTGTGGGCAACTTATTTATGGCCTTAATTGGTTCCATATTAGTGTATCAGTTGTGTACTTTTAGAAATTATGGTATACAAACTAATCCTTGGGTTTGAAACAATAATTCATCCTCATGAAATGGTTTTCAAATGGTTTTTAAGATATTCTTAAGTGATTTTTCAAATAGTTTTCAATGTTTCATTGTGTTGGATTTGTGTTATTATTATTATTATTATTTTTATATATATTTTTGTTGATAAGTTGTGTTTTCTAAGATTTTGGTTTCGATTTGTGTTTGTGTTTTTAAGATTTATGTTTGGTTTTGTGTGATTCGGTATGCATTCAATGGAACCACAGAAAAAGTTGGAAACAAAGCTTAAGAGACACAAAGCATTGGAACAGAGCATTGAAAATCATTATGTTTCTTTTCAATCAAAGCAAAAGAGACCCATCAATTTGGGTTTGTGTTTCTAAGATTTGGATTTGTATTTGTTTTTCTAAACCTTAAACTGATGTGTTTGTGTTGGATTTGTGTTTTTAAACCTTAAACTGATATGTATTTGGATTTCTCTTTCTTTTTTTATGTTCTGTTTCTTTTTTCATTTTTTTATTTATGCATCTTTCAATTTATATGGGTTGGTGTTAAGTTATGTATTTGGGTTGGTGTTTCTAAACCTTAAACTGATATATATTTGCTTTTCTTTTTTGTGTTGTCAAGTGAGGGTCTTGACATTGGTTTGTGGGGGCTGTTGACATTGGTTTGGGTCTCAACATTTTCTTTTTTATTTTTTTTTCTTCAACCCGCATGTCTCTCATGGGTCATTATTTTTGTTTCATTTTATTTTATTTCTATAACCCAATTTAAATTTTCACTTATAATTCATGGACTATTTCTTCATCCCTGTTGAAGACATGGTGAAGAAATTGAAAAGAAACAGAGTAAGAAAAGAGATAGTGGTCGGTTTTCTTAATTGTGTTGCGCATTCAAATGTTTGGCCACTATCACATCTTTATTTATTTTATGTGCTATTCAAATTGTGTTGATATATTATTATTTTTTTTCAATAGGAATGCAAAATGTGTTGATATATTATTATTTTTTTCAGTAAGAATGCAAAAAAAATATGTGAAAGACAGATCCCGCAAAGGACTGATGGCTATTTCTTCCTACTGACAAATTGCTTGGATTGTTAATGGTATTTATTTATTATTTAGTAAAATACGTAAAAGATCTTAGATTGTTTAGATTAAAAACATGCAAATAGTTTAGATTGAAAATAAATCAGAAATTTAATATTTAAATTTATAAAATTAAAAACTCAATAGTTTATTTTGTTACAAGTATTAAATTTTAAGTTTTTTTTTTTGGTTAATTTTTCCTAAATTTTAATGATACCTACAATTATTCAAACAAAATTTGCTTATGTGTGGTGGCAGTGTTTCTAATATATTCATGTTCCCCATGATTAATTAAATGTTGAGGATGCATTAAATTAATTAATTAATTGACATTATACGTAGAAATTATAACTACATTTTAATCCTAATAGTATTTACACCGAACATTATTTACGCCGTGCCTTTAGGCACGGGCATACGCTAGTATATATATATATATATTAGAAAGTAAAAAGTAAAAACATTTATCTCTTTGTTTTTAATTTATTTAAAATAATTTTGTTATATAAAATATATGTTACACCAAATAGTTTGACACAAATTCTTAATATATATATATACTAGCGTATGCCCGTGCCTAAAGGCACGGCGTAAATAATGTTCGGTGTAAATACTGTTAGGATTAAAATGTAATTATAATTTCTACGTATAATGTCAATTAATTAATTAATTTAATGCATCCTCAACATTTAATTAATCATGGGGAACATGAATATATTAGAAACACTGCCACCACACATAAGCCAATTTTGTTTGAATAATTGTAGGTATCATTAAAATTTAGGAAAAATTAACCAAAAAAAAAAAACTTAAAATTTAATACTTGTAACAAAATAAACTATTGAGTTTTTAATTTTATAAATTTAAATATTAAATTTCTGATTTATTTTCAATCTAAACTATTTGCATGTTTTCAATCTAAACAATCTAAGATCTTTTACGTATTTTACTAAATAATAAATAAATACCATTAACAATCCAAGCAATTTGTCGGTAGGAAGAAGTAGCTATAAGTCCTTTGCGGGGTCTGTCTTTCACATATTTTTTTTGCATTCTTACTGAAAAAAATAATAATATATCAACACATTTTGCATTCCTATTGAAAAAAAAAAATAATATATCAACACAATTTGAATAGCACATAAAATAAATAAAGATGTGATAGTGGCCAAGCATTTGAATGCGCAACACAATTAAGAAAACCGACCACTATCTCTTTTCTTACTCTGTTTCTTTTCAATTTCTTCACCATGTCTTCAACAGGGATGAAGAAATAGTCCATGAATTATAAGTGAAAATTTAAATTGGGTTATAGAAATAAAATAAAATGAAACAAAAATAATGACCCATGAGAGACATGCGGGTTGAAGAAAAAAAAATAAAAAAGAAAATGTTGAGACCCAAACCAATGTCAACAGCCCCACAAACCAATGTCAAGACCCTCACTTGACAACACAAAAAAGAAAAGCAAATATATATCAGTTTAAGGTTTAGAAACACCAACCCAAATACATAACTTAAAACCAACCCATATAAATTGAAAGATGCATAAATAAAAAAATGAAAAAAGAAACAGAACATAAAAAAAGAAAGAGAAATCCAAATACATTTCAGTTTAAGGTTTAAAAACACAAATCCAACACAAACACATCAGTTTAAGATTTAGAAAAACAAATACAAATCCAAATCTTAGAAACACAAACCCAAATTGATGGGTCTCTTTTGCTTTGATTGAAAAGAAACATAATGATTTTCAATGCTCTGTTCCAATGCTTTGTGTCTCTTAAACTTTGTTTCCAACTTTTTCTGTGGTTCCATTGAATGCATACCGAATCACACAAAACCAAACATAAATCTTAAAAACACAAACACAAATCGAAACCAAAATCTTAGAAAACACAACTTAATCAACAAAAATATATATAAAAAAAATAATAATAATAATAACACAAATCCAACACAATGAAACATTGAAAACCATTTGAAAAATCACTTAAGAATATCTTAAAAACCATTTGAAAACCATTTCATGAGGATGAATTATTATTTCAAACCCAAGGATTAGTTTGTATACCATAATTTCTAAAAGTACACAACTGATACACTAATATGGAACCAATTAAGGCCATAAATAAGTTGCCCACAGCAGAAGTTACTAAATGGGAAGACTTGCAACTTATTATGATTATACCACATGTAAACAGATACATATAATTGTTTTACATATTTGATAATACATTCTGATATGTATTAAAACTTCATAAAATGGATGCTTAAATCTATTCATTAACAAGCTCAGATTTCGTGCACAATCATACACATTTATCAAAAGAAACACCACAAAAAAAAATGTCAATTCTGTCCATTTTCTCAAATAACCTATACCCCACAATATAAAAAAAAAAAAAAGCTTAGGAATGTGGCAAAGCAGTTTTAAAGATTCAAATGACATGGAAATTGCATGTTAGAACAACTCTAATGGTGTGCTTTCCCTTCATGCGAAAGCCAAAATTTGGCAAAAACACTTTCAATTCATGTGCTATTTTTTGGTGCCAAATTATAACAATGCCAAAATTTGGCAAGAGCTCATCTCTCTATTCTCTAATGACAGAACCCTATTTGTCAACAAAGCCATTGTGATATAAGCTAATTGTTATTGTTGTTGTAGTTCTTTTTCAAAGCTAATTGTTGAAGTGTAAGGAAAATTCACCTAAATACAGCTGAACAAACATTAATTAACATGAATTTCAACAAATTCAATTCAAACAACATGAAAATGACACCACATTTTCAACTCAAATTAGAAAGTAAAATAATAAAGTGAGAGAAAACAGTGTACATGGCAATTTATCAGTTGAAGAATTTTGATGGGTGTTTCCATCTTTGGGTTTGAAGAACCCTCCCAAATCCATATTCCTCAACAATTTTTAGAGAGAGAGAGAGAGGAGAGAGAAGAAAATACCTAAATTTAAAGGGCAACCAACGCCGATACATAATCATACATATATATACATCAATCTCTGAAATTATATACAAACATCCATATATAATACACACAATCGTATCTAATACACACAAATTAAAGTCAGTACACCTTGTTCAAAAAAAAAAAAAAAGTCAGTACACAAATTAGGACAAACTGTTTTAAACTAAGATCAGAAGAAAAAAATTGTCTTAAAATGGCTTATTCACACAAATTATCTTAATAAAACATCAAAAAAAATAATAACAAATGCGAGCCAGAACCAATATTGTCTAAAACAGAATATAAATACAGACGAAGCCCATTACTTCTGTTATTTCAAAGAATCTGAATTTATAAACTCCAAACTGTCAAAATTAAGTTAAAAAACTGACACTATGAAAATCATATTCTTAATTCAATCCAAATCTCCATACCAACTGTCAGAAATATATGTTTTCTTCTAACTGGGCTTAACAAAACTAACAAAATCATGTAAATTAATGATACAGAAAGATGGAAGAAAAAAAAAAAGCTGTTCACGATTTAAAGAAACAAAAGAAACCATAATCAACAATGTGACATGGTAATCTATATAACAAAAGAAACAAAATCTGATTCAAACATAAATTCAAATAAAGAGATAATTAATTTACATGCTTGATTTTCGTGTAGTTCAGAATGCTGTGTGATTACTATATACAGCATGCAATTATTGTCTCTACAATATGCTTGTCATGTATATTTTTATCTGTTTGAGCAACAAATTTTAAAATTATGCATGCCTGCATTTTGTATCTTCCCAAAACCATAAACTCACATTATTTGTATCTACAATTATTGTCTCTACAATATGGTTGTCATGTTTTTATCTGGGTAATTAGTATAGAAAGATGTTAAATTCTTTTTTTCTATTCCCTGATTGCTCTATTTGTATCTTCTGAATGCTCTATTTGTCTCTACAATAATTAGTGAACTCACATTATTGATTCTGCACCATCAACACATAAGGATGTTAAAGTTTCTTTTTCTTGATGTATAGGAACTGTCCAAATCCCAAAATTAAAGGAGCAATCATTTTTCATGATAAAGGTCCAGAATTATTTGATTATAGCATCCGCCTCAACCACACATGGGCTTTCTCTGGATTTCCTGATGTTAAAACTATCATGGACATAGATGGTCCTTACCTCAATGACCTGGAATTGGGTGTTGATACTATATCAATTATGCAGTACAGCTTCAGTGGATTTTTGACCGTATGATCTCAATTTTCCCTTTTCACTATTTGCTTCCTTCTGAAATATTAACAGAGTAGTCTCTTCTTTTTTTAAAATTTTGCTCATGTATAACTCATGATCTTTGATCTCAAAATTAAAAAATTAAAAAAAAAATGAATATTAGGTTAATCCCATAATAAAAATCAGTCTACCTCGTTAAAACCTTACCTCCTCTCCAATGTACTGAAAAGTTACTATTGACATTAATCCACTTTATTATAAAAATATTTGTGGATTTTGTCAAATAAAAGTATTTATACATGTGATTTGATTAATTTAATCATATTAGAGACAGATTTAGTGCAATTGATTGTATACCCATAAAAAACAAAAAACGAAAAATTTAATTAAAAAACTCAACACCACCATCACATCATTCACAATAACATCTTTGTATAAAGAAAACTCATCAATTAAACATTTATGTATGTAAATGTAAAATAAATAAAGAGATTGAAAAAAGAGTCAAACCTTTGAGAGGAACATCCAAAACAGCACCAGCAAGTAGAACTTTGGGAGAAGCAAGGCCATTGAGCTTGAGCAGGGTATCCTCTGTAGTATTGAACTGCTTGAGCAGGTTTTTTAAATTTTTCTCATGTATAACTCATGATCTTTGATCTCAAAATTAAAAAATTAAAAAAAAATGAATATTAGGTTAATCCCATAACAAAAATCAGTCTACCTCGTTAAAACCTTACCTCCTCTCCAATGTACTGAAAAGTTACTATTGACATTAATCCACTTTATTATAAAAATATTTGTGGATTTTGTCAAATAAAAGTATTTATACATGTGATTTGATTAATTTAATCATATTAGAGACAGATTTAGTGCAATTGATTGTATACCCATAAAAAACAAAAAACGAAAAATTTAATTAAAAATTTGAAGTTGGGACAATAATATGCTGCTTCTGAATGATCAATTTGCATGCTAAGAGAACCAAGAACAGGTTTTAACATTAGCATCCACGACTCTATCCTACCGGCAAATGAAACTTACTATCCAGAACAAATAGCTGCATTATGTGAAATTGAGAGAGAAAGAGCAAACAAAATGACAGGAAAAAAAAAAATCAATCTAACAAAAGTAACATAGAAACATAATTTCTTTTCCTAACAAAGCTCTGCCAATAATTAGTTCATTAAAAGAAACTTGAATGCCCATACCACCAGGAAAAAAATAACACCTGAAAAAAAATTACAAAAATATATAAACCAAATCATAATCTAAAATTACAAAATCACACCTGGAAAAAAATATAAAAATATAAAAATAAATCTAAAATCATAATTAACTATTTATTATCCATGCCAACAACACTTCAAATGTATAAACTTGGCTTAAGGTTGGTCTAGAATTTTCTAAACTTGTACAGTAGAGTTCACTATCTTCTATGCTTGGCCATAATCTTGTGTTGCAATCGTCTGAGTTTATGTAACTTACATTAAGTTACACCTAGAAAGGGTTAAATGAGTCTCTCCTCATTGTGCAGGTGTTGAGAGCTGATTCACGCCCAAAATTCTTAATTTTGGGCAATGTATTGTGGAGGTGATGTCGAGATTCTAAAATATGTTGTCTTTATTATTTTTTATTTTGGGTAAATTTTAGAATGAATATGTTTACATTTAAAAGTTAAAGTGTCGCTAGTGGGATAGTGTTTAATCTCAGCAGTAATGCCTTCAGATTTTAGAAAGAGAAATTGGTAGAATTATTGGATATATCTCACCAAAGATCAGGCCTCTCTTCACATAATCTCCATTTAATTGAGCTTATATCCTGGATTTATTAAATGTATTCAACACCTTGAGCTTATATCCTGCTTGGAAGTGATGAAACTGTTTCATTAGGTTAAGATAATAGCTCATAGTGAGACTCTGCTAATTTTTATATGGTGACAAACAATATAAGAACTTTATGCAATGTACGTTTCCAGAAGAAATATCGTGATCACAATCATTTGTATGATATACCTCTTGGCTATCTCATGAATGTGGGTTTTTTTAGTTGAATTTGTATTGCACTTTTCAATGGAGGCTGTTGGTTTTATTTTATAATCTATCAAGAAAATGAGGCTTTTAGTTATGTCAAATTACATCAGGAAGTGCTAAATCAAGCACATATCAAAGGTAATTCCTGATTTAGTGACAATTCACCACTAAATTGTGAGTGCACTTGTTTCTAACTGCTAAATTCTTCCTATCTGTCATGAGTATGATCATAAGCACTGGGTAAGTCATATTGTTACCTGTTCAGCAGCTGTGCATCTTTGCATTGGCATCTTTCTTGTTATTAATTTTGGGCACTTCTCCAACTAATTGCAGTAATGTTAATTGCAGTAATATTTTTTTAAAAAAAATAGAGGAAAAAATTTCAAATAGTCACTAAAATTTGTCTAATGATTATGCTACTAATAAACTTATGTATTATTTTTAGTTATGCTCAAAACTAATCAATGCAAGATTTTTCAAAAGCCAAGTAGAACTCAAATGCCAAAAGCTGTTATTATCATCTTCAGAGACATTTCCTCATGAGACCTACAAAAGGTTCTATCAAATTAATAACCAAAATCAAGCATTGAAATCTTCCCCTAATAATCAATTTAACAATCTACTTCACAAAAAAGCATTGAAATCATCCCCTGATAAGCAATAATATGTATGAAAATATAACGGCTTTATCGAAGCTATTATACATTTCAAAAGAGGCAAAGAAACTTTATGATATACAAATTCAGATAACCACTGCATTCAGGTAACCACTGCATGATATACAAAAAAATAAACTTTATTATGGAAAAAGAGGCAAAGAAACACAAAAAGCCACACATGGGAGATGATGATAGGACCACCTTGAGACTCAAACAACTTCTCATCCTTCATCATTTGGACAATTTTTTAGATTAATCTTGAGAGAGAGAGAGAGAGAGAGAGACCTGGAACATACTTCAACCAAACAGGAAAACCCCTAAAAACAAAAAAGCAAAATAAAATCAAACATTAAAAAAAAAAACTTAAATCTCAAAAATCCATTCTCAAAAACTCATCAAATATATATAGATTAAAACTTTAAAATACACAGGAATGGCCCTAATCACCATAACACAGCGAAATATGGTAGGAAACCCACACTTTTATACTTAAAAAAAAAAAAAACAGAGTACATTACCAAAAGAAGAAGATCATATATCAATGCTTTCTGAACCAACTTTATGAATCGAACCAAGTTATACTAAAACCCACAGCAAAAAATGATGAAGGGGGATGAGGGAGAGAGAGGGCAAAATGAGCAAAATGCAAGTAAAAAACAGAGTACAGGAATAAAGCCCTAAAGTGATGAAGGGGGATGAGAGAGCGGGAGATAAAGGGATTAAGGTTATGGCTGGGAGAGAGGGAGGAGGACAGGAATAAAGGGTTCCGGTTTGGGTCTCCAGCGAGGGAGAGGAGAGGTGGTCGGTGGTCGGTGGTCGTCGGTGTCGCGACGGCGGTGGTCATTGCAAGAGAAGAGAGAGATGAGAAGAAGTATTCAAGAAGAAGAAGAATGGAGAGGGAGAGAGAGAGAGAGAGAGAGGGAAGGGGGGAGGCAGACATGGGTAGGTGGCAGGTGGGACGGCAACAACGATGCTTTTAGGGAGAGAAGTCTTTGGGCGGGAGATCCATTGAGCTGAACCGTTGATATGAACTTGAAATTAATCTCAGCCACTGGATTAAAATGTATCTCACATACATTTTATACATTTTCAAAAACAATTCTCCCTTATTATATAGATATATTCAAAATTTTACACCATTGAATGTTGCGTATATCATTATGTCTTGTAATGATTTTATATATAACTGCGTGAATCACGCCAAATATGGACTATAATCAACACAAGCAAAATTAAATTATTTTAAAAAAATACTTAGAAACCGTGTAAACCTAAATAATAATAAAAAATGATACAAATTCTTAATAGGGATATTTATTAATAAATCTTATCTCACAAATAAGTATTTTAATTAGTCCAAAATTTTTTTCTATTGATTTGTTAAATTCTATTAGTGGAGAGTTTCTTCCGTGTGGTCTTATTTTTGGTTTTGGTAGTGTTTTGATGGACAGCTATACCATGTTATTAATGTAAAAGATATGATGTGATACTCCAATGTGACAAGTATTAATGTAACACTCCAACGATGTGACACTCCAAAAAAATTAAAAATTCCTTAGTGTACTTTTTTTAAATGTGACAATGTAGCGGGTATGATGTGACACTCCAAAACTTCTACTCCAAAAAAATAAAATAAAAACTCTTTAGTATACCTTTTCCAAATGTGACAACGTGATGAGTGTAATGTGACACTTCAAAAAAAATAAAAACTCCTTAGTATACTTTTCTCAAACGCGACAACGTGGCAAGTATGATATGATACTAAAAAAAATTAAAAACTCCTTAGTGTACTTTTCTCAAATGTGACATGTGCCACTCTAAAAAAATTAAAGGCTTAGCTTGAGGGTACTGTTAGGCCCGCGAGGGCCCACCACGGGTCCCATTTCAATAATTCGAATCGTTCAATGTGTAGAATTCGTCGAGTACTATATGCTTGTAAGAAATCATGTTGATCGGATATTGATAATTATGTGATCAAATCAGTTTTGTATTTAAAAAAAATTAGACGGTGAAAAAAAAAAAGGGTTAGCAGAAATCTAATCTAATGAAATAGCTATCGATATCTGATCAACGTGATTTTTTATAAGTATATAGTATTGGACGAGTTCTACACATTGATCTAGGACTAGAGGGAAGCTATTTCCAAAATTAAAAACTCTTTAGTTTATTTTTCTCAAATATGATGCTCTAACGTGACGAGTATGATGTGACACTAAAAAACTTTTTAGTGTACTTTTTTCCAAATGTGACACTCGAATGTGGCGGCAAATGAGTCATTACACATCCAAAATGACTAAATAGATCATAAGAAAAAAATATAAGACTATATGAATTACAAGTCCAAAATATGAGACTTATTGGTCAATTTTCCTTCTCAATATATATATATATATATATAATTGAATAAATCATGCTGAATATAGGTTATAATCAACACATGCAAAATTAAATTATTTAAAAAATATAGGGCAAACTTCACTTTATCCCTCTGTGATTTGGGCTGGATGCGGATTACCCTCCTGACATTCAAAAATCACCACATAATCCCCATGTGGTTTGTGGATTGAAACGCACAGTTAACATTTCTGTCCAAGATAACAGACAGTGAGAGTCACGCGCCTCTATGGAGAGTAAGTCAATTTTTAAGACGAAAATACCCTTCTTATATCTTTAAATTTACCAAAAATGTCATTATTTTTCCTCTTCCCTTATTTCTATTGTTTCTCTCTCTACTCTTACAGTTAATCATTGAACTAGATATATATATATATATATGACTGTTATCATTTTCAGAATAAAGGTTACTATCAATTGCTTGAGAACAAAACCCACAATCATAATGCTTGTTGATTCATTAAACCCTTGTTGATTCACTAAGCCCTCATCTTCATTATCAATATCTATAAACCTCTACCCAGAAAGAAAAAAGAAAAGAAAAAATAATAATAACCTTTATATGTGTATGTGTTTAAACAAAATCAATTTTCAATTTTCACTATGCATCTATATATATATATATATATGTGTGTGTGTGTGTGGATAAAACATGAGCATACAAAAAAAAAAATTTCAATATTCACTGTGCATCTATATGTGTGTGTATGTGTGTGTGTGTGTGTGTGTGTGTGTGTGTGTATAAAATATAATTTTGGGGATATTTGATGAACTAGATGATTTGGTGATGTTTGATGAATCAAAAATTCAAAATTGTATTATTTAATTCACTATGCATATATATTTCAAGAAGATGATTAAATGCATCTAAATTGGACAACACCAATGGACGCCCTAACCTTGATCTATGATTTTGCACCATGTCTTCTTCAATAGGTGAAACTTACCCAAAACAACTTCTATTATCATTCAGCCTCCATAGGCTTCAATATGTGTGTGTATAAAATATAATTTTGGGGATGTTTAATGAATCAGATGATTTGATGAATTCAAAATTCAAAATCGTGCTATCTAATTTCAATTTCTTCACTGTGTATATGCATACATACATGCATACATACATATATATCTTTGATTGGGAAACATTATAAAAAATAAATAATAAGAGAGAGAGAGAGAGAGAGAGAGAAGAAGATGAAGATGAAGATGAGGGGTATAGCTCTTTCTCTCTCTAATTTTTGGATAGGGATGGAGAAGGAAGAAGAAGAGAAGGAAGAGAGAGAAGAAGAAGATAAAGATGACGTATAACTGTCAATTTACAACTTTTATTAACAGAAGTTAGTGTTCATTTCAATCCACAAACCACATAGGAGTTATGTGGTAATTTTCGAATATCATGAGGTAATTCACACCTGGTTCAAACCACAAGGGGTAAAGCAAAGTTTGTCCAAAAATATATTTGAAAACTGTGTAGTCCTAAATATAAAAAAGTTACTTTGGAAGACTTAAATTAAAAACTAAAACATGAATGTTTTTATTTTTTACTTTTTAAAAAATATATATACAGTATTTAATTTTACACCATTAAATGTGCTACATATCATTATATCTTACAATGATTGTCCAAATTTAGATTTATATAAATTTAAGTTTAAATTTTAAACTTTGTAAAAGTGTCGCTTTAAATGTAATAATTGTTATTCTAATTTCTTTTCTTAAAATGTACTGCCATAATTGTAATATAATATTATTTGAAAATAATTCTTTTTTATATTATTTATAAATAATTCTTAATTTGGAAAAGGAAACCTACCCCTTAAACTTTCCATGTCAACCTTTCCAAAATTTAAAATATAATTTGAAAATCTTTCCATATTAGTCTTTGAAAGCAATATAATTAAAGAAAATTTGTAAAATCATTATTAATAGATTGATATTTCCATATTATCCTTTCCAAAATTTAAAATACAATTTTGAAAATCTTTCCATATTAGTCTTTGGAAGAAATATAATTAAAGAAAATTTGTAAAGTCATTATTAATAAATTAATTTTATTTTCAAATTGGCTTTTGTAGGTGTACGGTGTCCTTTTCCAAATTAAGAATTATTTGTAAATAATACAAAAAATAATTATTTTCAAATGATATTACTTTGGAAGTTTGATACAAATTCGTAACATATATAACTGAATAAATCACGCCGAATATAAGTTATAATCAACACATGCAAAATTAAATTATCTAAAAAAAATATTTGAAAACTGTGTTATGCTAAATATAAAAAAGTTACTTTTGAAGACAAATTAAAAACTAAATGATTATTTTAGATAAATTAAAAACTAAGAGATGAATTTTTTAATTTTTTACTTTTTAAAAATATATATATATATATATTTTAATTTTACACCATTAAATGTTCTACATATCATTATATCTTGCAATGATTGTCCAAATTTAGATTTATATAAATTTTAAGTTTAAATTTTAAACTTTCTAAAAGTGTTACTTTAGATATGATAATTGTTATCATAATTTCTTTTCTTAAAATGCACTGCCATAATTGTAATGTAATATTATTTGAAAATATTTTTTTTGGTATTATTTATAAATAATTCTTAATTTGGAAAAGAAAACCCTACCCCTAAATTTTCAATATTAACCTTGCCAAAATTTAAATACAATTTTGAAAATTTTTCCATATTAGTCTTTGAAAGCAATATAATAAAAGAAAATTTGTAAATTCATTATTAATAGATTAATCTTTCAATATTAACTTTTCCAAAATTTAAAATACAATTTTGAAAATCTTTCCATATTAGTCTTTGGAAGCAATATAATTAAAAAAAAATTGTAAAGTCATTATTAATAGATTAATTTAAAAATAATTTTGTATTCAAATTAAGAATTATTTGTAAATTACAAATAATATTACATTGCGATTATGGTAACATAATTTAAGAAAAAACATATGGAAAAACTAATAGGGAAAGATTTTCAAAATTGTATTTTAAATTCTTAGATAGAAAGTGTACATGTAACAAAAATTATTAATGATTATTTATTTATTTTTATTAAAAATATAGTTATCAGATTTATTTAGTTTAATTTTCTAAAATTGTTTTTGAGTTTTTTTTTGTTGGGTCTTCAATAAACTTTTTTTATTGTTTAACATTTCAGTCAAATACAAACTAAGATATTTATGAAAGAATTTTTTTAAAAAAAAAATTAACCAAAGACAAAAAAAACTATGGAAAATGTGTCATTTTTCTTTTGTTTTGATTGACCTCTTCATTTTTATTGATTTTTTTTTTTTCCAGTTTTCTTCCGAATTTACTTTTTAGGTGCATTTAGATTAAGTATATCTAAAAATCAAAAAATAAAAATAAAAAATAGTGGAACATGAAAATAATTCACTAAAGATAAAAAAAAACACAAAAAATAAAAAACACAAAAAAATGTATTTGAGTTTGAAAATATTATGACTTTGCCACTTTTTTTTATTTATTTTAGATTGGCTATAGCCAAATTAAATTATACTTATTAATGAATTTAGTTATACCTTATTTATAAAATAAATAAATCACATATATGAATTTAGCAAATACATGTGTAATGAGATCACTGATTATCTTAACACTAATTCTTTTAAATGCAAATGTTATAAAATTATTGTTTTGGTTTGTTTTAATTTTCTTAACCGTTAGTTTTTTTAAACGATTATCTTAATATTAGTTTTTTTATTTTTGCTTTTAAATGGTTATCTTAACATTAGTTTTTTTTTTCTTTTTCTTTTGTGGTTTTGAACTAAACAATATTTTTTAAAATAAATTATTTTTAAAATTCTGCCTATTTACATTTTTTTTCAAAACAATTATTAAAAAATGAATAATATGTGTGTGTGTGTGTGTGTGTGTGTGTGTGTGTGTGTGTGTGTTTTAGAACTTAAACTTAAAATTTTGTTAAAAGGACAAACATAATTTTCAATTGAATTTTGCTAATGGTTCAAATTGAAATTATTATTAAAAATGACAAATTCATTTAAAAGCACTCCAAGAAACCCCCAAAATAATAATAATAATAATAATAATAATAATAATAATAATAATAATAATAGTTAATGTATGATGCAGGTTTAGGATACCTATATTAATCAATTATGTTGTTTTGACATTTTTCTATGTAATTCAGCTCAATTTGACCTTACTCTAGTTAATGCCCTTATAACAACTATAAGTAAACAATTCACCTAATCAATATATAATATTATAATCCTTAATAAAATTTGACATTCTTTTAATAATTAAAATTTAATAGTTTGTTTAAAATTATGGATAAACTATCAATAGCTTCTAATAGTTGGATTTAATTCCCATCAAATCCTATTGAAAATAAGTCTTAATAAAATCATCACTAAAAATAATTTTTTGCAACAATTTTTTACATATGTCGCTTAAAATTAACAAGTAGTGACTTTCTTGTCACAATTTTTTTTATAAATTATCGCTAAAACTTACAATTATTAACATTTTTTACGACGAATTTTTCAAATTGTCACTAAAAATTAAAAATTAATGACTTTTTGTGATCATTTTTTTAAACTGTCGTTAAAACTTATAATTAATGACATTTTTTGTGACACAATTGTTAACTTGTTGCTGAAAATTAACAATTTGTGACATTTTTAATAGTATTTGATGAAAAATACCGTTAATTATCATAAGATCTATTGGACAATAAATTCACCTATTAGAATCTACACGTAAGTCGCCCAAAAATTATTAAACTATTCTTATTTTAATAAAAATTGCTTTTTAGAATTACATAAATCTGATAAATTATTTTTATTTTATAATAATCTATATTTGAAAAATATAAAATTTCCATTCACAGGTTCGTTGCTAGTTAATTTTCATGGAAAATAAGATAAAAGAGAAACTTAGAAGGATCAACCAATCGACAAACACAGCAGAAAATAAGACTTTCATAGCATTTTTTAAATGCCGCAATAATGCAAAAAACGCCACTAAAACAGTCAACATTTTGTCACAAACTCCAATGAGTTTGGGTCATTTTAAAACGCTGCCGTAAACTTTTAGCAACGTTTATAAAAAGTCAGCTTATAATTACCTGAAAGCACACTCTGGCCAATCTTGTGACGTCATGTCACATTTGGTGGAGTTCAGCAATGATTCATAGCATTAATTTTGATACTTTAATAAAGCACTAATGACATGGCAAGGAAGAAAAAAAATAAACAAAGACCAAAACATTACATCACCGTGGGTGCATTGTCAATTCATTAGAGCTGGCTTTAGAGCCTAAAAATTAGAGCTCCAAAGTATTTTTTTCTTATGTTTAAATGCTGCTATATGATCCTATAATTTAAATTTAAATATATATATATATATATAAACCCTGTTTGATTCATTTTTTTCATTCCTCATTTAATTTTAGAGTTTATTTGTCTGTGAAAATTTCAACATTCACTAAAACCTTATTTTGTTCAAATTGAAAAAGAGTCTCATAATCAAATTTTATCCTCAAATGAAGATCTCCAAATATTTTCAAACAACCACAACGTTTTTCTGCTTTAGTTTTTCCAGCACCTAGCATCAAACATTCAAAACTCCAAAAAAAAAAAAAAAAAAAAAAAATTCACAATCAAACCATAAACACAATGCCTCTTTTACATACTAATACAAATGAAAGCTTGAAAAGATAAATTAAATATACACGAAGAAAATGAGAAGACCCCTCTTAGTAGTGCTAATTAGAGAAGTGAAGATTTACTTATTGGCCCTAATAGATGAACTTATTGTCTAATAAGTACTATGATAATTAATGATATTTTTCATCAAATATTATTAAAAAAAAAACGCCACTAATGTTTATTTTTAACGACAGTATAAAAATTTTATCACAAAAAAAGTTACTAATTATAAATTTTAGCGACAATATAAAAAATCATCATACAAAAAAAAAAAATCACAAATTTTCAACTTTCAACGATTTTTTAAAATATTAGTCACAGAAAAATGTCACTAATTATAAATTTTAATGACAATTTATAAAAATCGTGACAAAAAAATCACTAATTATCAAATTTCTGCGATATGCAAAAAATTGTCATAAAAAATTGAGAAATTCTATTTCCACACATTCTTTCATCTTTGTGCATATCATATCTCAATTCACACACTTATGACTTTGGTTATATATGGTGGTGTTTGGAAAATGTTTTTTTTTTTTTGTTTTTTTTTGGCTAAAAAAACACTAAAAGACAAAATTGGTTAAAAAAATCAAAAAAAAACAAATCGAGACAAAATTTCACATTAAACTCATAATCATTTCACTTTTTCTCTCACAAACATCACATCTAACTACAAAAAAACCTAACTATCTTTCCAAATACAAAAATTCTAACCTCCTAAAATAATCAAAAACTAAGAAAACCTACTAAAATAACAATTTCCCAAACATCCACATTATTATTCTCAGTCCATACACTACATATTCCAATTATAACCCTAACTCAAATCTTGTACACACACTACCTAAATAAGGGTTTCCACCCACATTGAAACACATCCACACACCCACCCAGAGTAAACACAGTCACACAGTGAAGACAACTCCATTGAAGACTTACATTGTATTTTCAATTATGTACTCCCGAATTTGTTATATGTTTTCGGCAATTGATTTCCGAATGATATATATTTATTCGGCTTTGAAGTTCCAAAGTCAAATCCACTTGAGTATATATGTGTGTATATTCAAATCCTTTTTTTCTTTTTCTTTTTTATCATCTCTTTGTTGGGTCTAAAGAGAAAAAAGGGATTGTGGATGCTTTTCAAATTTTCTGGGATGTTGACAATGTTTATGGTATAGATATGTATGAGGTGTTTGAGGAAATGCCATACTTAAACAGTAGTCTGTAATCACAGTAAGAATGGGACAAAATAAAATTGGGGCAACGAAGAAACAAAGAAAAAAAGACGTTGAAATTCATGATGGATTATGAGAGAGAGAGAGAGAGAGAGAGAGAGAGAGAATTTGGTGAAGAATACTACACATATGGCGGGAGAAAAGAATGAGAAGTGAGAGAGTTAAGGATGATGGATGAGCAGCGGGTGGGCATAACATGAATTCTGGTGCTGCTACTGGTGGAAAGAAACCATGAAGAAATTAGGTTTTAGTTTTTTTTTTCTCAAAATAATTATTATTTTTAAAATATGTGTACAGAGAAAACTTAAAACTTCATATTTAGTGTGTGTTTTGATGTCTATTATAGTCATTTTATTTCATGATAAAATTGTCATTAAAATTTTGTTTCATTAAGTGTGTATACAGAGATGAAAGGGCGTGTGGAAATAGAATTTTTCTAAAAAAATTATTTTTAGTCATGATTTTATCAAAAACTTATTTTCAATAGAACTTGATAGGAATTAAATCCAATTACTAAAATCTATTGATAGTTTACCCTTGCAGAAGGAAATAGAGCTTAGCAGTTTGGTGATACTATAGAGACCTCACCATTTGTACGTCTTCCATTAGTGCTAGCAGTCCTGAAAAATGTAGCAATTCTTTTGAGATATAATATGAATAACAAGATAGAGAATTTGATCCATGCCAATGCATCTTTTTTTTAAAAAAAAAAAAAAAAAAAAACCCTCCAGATTGCCATTGAGTGGACATTATTAAGGAAGATTTCACACAAATACAAGAAAAACACTAGTTCAATATCTCATGAAAGAAGTAAGAGTATCTATGTACTGACACGATTGAGTCCTTCAAATTTTCATAACAAGTTCAGATCAAATCAATCTTCTACTGAACATGGATCCTTAATAATATTTATGAACATGGAAAATAAATTATTAAAATTAACATGAAAAACTGTGGTGTAACTAGCAAAACCAAAATCTACCAAATTCACAGGGAATATGTTCATTTCTCCATATACAACTAGTTGCTTGATATTGTCCAAATATCTGACAATCTCAGTATAAAACAGGAAAAAATCGTCACACTAAAACTAAATACGAAAATGAGTAAAAATATTATAGCAGCAATTATATTCCATTCTAGACCACGTGTCTGAATCATCACTGCTATTGCACCCTATACAAAACAGAGACAGCTTACCTAAATCTCCATTGGCGCTGCATATAATTCTCAAACAACTCACTGCGACAAAGAGAGAAAAACCCAGGACGAGAAAACAAAGGAAAAGCTCAAGAACACACATATTTCAGGAATCATACAGAGATATATGACAACATATATATATATATACAGAGAGAGAGAGAGAGAGAGAGAGAGAACATATAGTAAAGAACAAAGAAAGACCAAAATCATAGAAAATGGTGCAATCATGAAGTAAAACTGTTGTGCACTTGCTATCATTCATTCAAAGAACTTTTTTGAGCTTGGGGGAACATGGAAGTGCATGTTGTGAGATTAATTACAAGTAAAACTGATGTAGCAAAACTGAACAAGAAGTTAATGTACTCCCAAACACTAAACTCACCAAATTCATAGTAGAGATAGTTGGAATTTTAAATACAACAACATACATACCCAAGTCAAGGAAAAGAAGAAAGTTGTTCACTTGAACTGCACTCTGTTACAGAACTAACCAGAGAGAAAAATAGAGGCAGAGGCAAACATTAATCACAAAAATAAAAATGGAGGAAAACTTACAAAGCTTCAAAGTAGCAAAAACTATAAACAAGTAAGGTTCTTATAGATGCACAGAGAAATGTATACACAAGAAATAACTGCCAAGAGGTTACAAGAAACAGAATAGCAATGGTGCCAAGAATTACAAAAAACAGTATGGGCAGATGCACAAGAAATTCGCATATAAGATCATCTCCAACGTTGTATCTTTTTTTTCATCAAATAAAAGTAAAAGCTTTATCTGATATCGCACACTCTAACAGAGGATGTTGATGTTTCATCAAATCACGGGTTGACAGGGCGGATGTCCGGCCAGTCAACCCCCAATGTAAATTGCAAAAAAGTGGATGTCCGGGGAGACAACCGGCCATTCGCCCAGTGCTTTTACACTAACGGCTATCTACAATAATTTGATGAAAGGTTTCACTCATCCTCAATTTGATGAAAAGTTTTAGTCATCCTCAATTTGATATCAAACTGATGACAACGATGGAGCAGGATTTTCATCAGTTTTTCATCAAATTTAAATTTGATAAAAGGTGTTGGGTTGGAGATGGTCTAATTAACTTGCATTTGATGAAACAAAAATACAATCACAATCAACAACTAGTAAGAATAGATCATCCAAAGAAATTAATAAAGTAAATAAAAGGAAAATTTGCATGATATAATGCTGAAAATATCTCAAATCTAGAAAAAGAATGGAATGAAGAAGCCAAATGAGTTGAAATTTGAAAAGCATATAATGATGGAGGATTACAAGAGCAACAGAGAGGTGCATGCTATAGTGATTACAGTAGCATATATAAAAGCTAACCCAAAGTCTTCAGCCAGAAGAAAGAAAAATTTACTAGTTTTTCAGCTGGTAGAACGAAAAATTTAACATTAACCATGCAAATGCAAAAAAAAAATAAAATACGGGCCTTACAATAGAAAAATTACCTCCCACAGCTCTCTACAGCCACAAAGCAGATAGCCCAATACATGTGGGGAAAATATTTGTCAAGCAGAGATGTCGAAGACCTGATAGTTACAATGCATAAATATTAGAGAAAATTAAAGAAAGCAATCAAGAAAATAAAATGCTTGCCTATGTCAATAAACCACCATCTCTACCTCGATTTTTGACTCATTCATTCTCAACTAATAGCTTTCTGATCCTCCCCATATCAATCTAAGGAACAACCTTCCAAAATATTAACAACCTATTAAATAGCCTCATGAACCAGAAATCCAACCAAGAAAACTGTACACACTAAAATATGAATTATATATATTTTTTCATTACAAAACTTCATATATTATATATTTTCTTCCTTCAATATTTAAAGAAATTTGGGGGTTGACAAGCTATATATGCAGCAAATGGGGGACAATCATTAATTGCTAAATAAAATTTCAGCAGAAAAAGAAAGGCCTAAAACCAGTTACTTGAATATCTACAAGTTTTAGGCTCACATGAGATTAAGAAATTGTCATAATAGGAAAAATAAATTATATAGAAAATTGACATAATTCAAGTAGATGGCCTCTATCGTGCTTCTACAATCAATTGAAAATGTACAAACTGATCAGAGTACCTTAAAAACCTGATTGCAACTGTATTTTTTAGACAATTGATCACAAGTGTATTATTATTTTTAAATATTTGTTCAGGAGAGTAAGGAACGATGATAATTGATGCATATAGTATAATCCAAAAATGATGTTCTATATATTTTTCAATGGGCCAACACTAAAAATTTTCTGTAAAAGAATGGGAAATTATAACCCATTAATAAAACCATGGATCACAAATATCATTTAGAACACACAAACTGTTAAATGAAGGCATAATCATATTCCCTACTTGCAACTTTTTAGTAGCAGAATGAAAAGATATTAATGAATAGAAAAATTGGTACCAGACTTCAACTGAAGGCCAAATTCTACTCTTCTTGTCCTTCGAATTCTCATATGAAAAAAAAACACCATATCAAAACCTTACTCTCTGTCAGACTTCTAAAAACACAAAATTGAAATTAAGGCTTTGAATAGCAACACATTTGCCTCTTTGGGATCTAACAAATAGAAAACCCCTCTCAACTGAGACAAGGAGAAGTAATGCGGAGTTTATTTTTTCTGTGCTTTCTATCCGTTAATTTCTACTTGAACCAAAAGAACAAACAATCACTTGACTCAAACTCGAGACAGCCAAATCAAAGGGACAAGCAACTAGATCAATGAAAATCAAAACCTTAAGCATGAGTATCAGTCAATCAAACGAATTCAAACTAATTGAATGTAAATCTAATCATTTTTGCAATTGAATTCGAACAAAAACTATTGAAATCGAAAAAAGATCCAAATTGTTACTGGGTGTAGCCATGGAAATCTCTGAATCTCGAGTGTAAGTCCACTCCAGAATCTAGATCGAAAGCCCCTTTGAGAGATCCAGAACCCTTCTCAATGAAGAACAAAGCCGTAAATTGATGAAGATTAAAGGAAATTGAACATTAGCCAAATCCAGTGCACAAAACAAGATTTTCGAAATCAAAATAAAACGAGAAACGATTGAGATTGAATGAGATCTGAGATTTCAATCACAGTTTGTAGAACTCCGCTGGAGCTGACTTACTGGATATCTTCGTTTCCAGTTGCTTCCTCGCGCCTTACCATCGATGGCTTCCAAACTGTTTGCATTGTTCAAGCCATTCTGGAGAGAGCTTTGTTCTTGTCATTCTAGAGAGAGAAGAAACTTTTGAACGAGATATAATAGTTTGATGGGTTTGTATGTTTTGAAGAAAGGACATAATATCTATTTAAAAAATAAAATTAGATTGCCAACAGTAAAATGGCATCGTATCATACCACACAGGACACTACGTTTTGGGAAATGGCTTCTTAGGTTCACGTATAGTGGTGTTTAGCTAAAAACGCCATTTTAGAAGTGTTGCCATAGGCAATTTTTCTTGTAGTGAAATGATAGCTACTTTGGTGCCCTAAAGTTGACAAGAAAACAGTCGTTTATAAACTACCACGACAAAGTTTTTCAAAAGTCTAAGGTGCATTTCAATTCATGATCCTCGACAAAGTTTTTCAAACAGCGCATCATGGAATACTCGTAGAGGACCATATCATGGCATGCAAACCGTCTCATGGAGGAAGAAAGCAAACTGTATAAGTTGATGGAAAATGCAAAACAAAGAAGCTCAGAAGGATCAACCAATCAGGCAAATGATATCTACTTTGAGAGAATAGTGCCCTAAAACCAATGATCCCTCTCGTATAGCCAGTGCAGTCCTTTTGCAGATGGGAGAAGAATTCTTCTGCATGAGCCACTGTTGTTTGATGCAGTTGAAGTGAAATTCATGCCTGCAATCCAGCTTCCTGATCTCTCTGTCAACAAATTCTTCCTGCAATCCAATTCAACAAATGGAAACATATATTTGAAGGGAAAGCATGAAACTTTAGAGAAATAGAAGAATTTTAGGGGTCTTTACCTGACAACCACAGCTCGGTTCCTCCTCCACTGGAAGTCATAATTTCATCGACTGATACCTATGTTGCTTCACATCCCCCAAAATGGCGTCCTCTCACATTTCCAATCTATTCATTATTTTTAGTGTGGGGAAATTGCTAAAACACGTGAGTTGCACGTGGTTTTTCCGTTCAAAATTTTAACGGTAAGTGGCGGAGAGACCACAACGCAACAAACCAGAATGTATGTGGTGCAAATTGTTTAAATTGAAATTACGAGGATTAAAGCGACACCTTGCTTGATCTACAAAGACTAATAGTATAGTTTATCCCTAAATCTAAAGTTATATTCGTTCCACTTGGTGTCTTGAAGCCTTTATGTTTCAATTTTGTTGCAATGTGGTCCTTCTGACACTTACCGTTGGAATTTTGAACGGAAAAAGACCACGTGGAATGCACATAGAATTTTAAGCAATTTTCACAAAGAAAAAAAAAAGGAACAAATTACATTGAAAAAGGCAACACACAAACACAAATCCAATTGACAGAAAAGAAAAGAAAAGAAAGATCAATCACTTAGGAAACAATCACAGATACAACTAGGTTTTACTGCTTTAGATCTCTAAGAGAGGCAAAACAAATGGGCTAAAAATCAAACAATGAAATCACAGAAAAATGGTTAACAGATTATCAATCAAACCTGTTAGATTTTTTATGTTATTTTATTTTATATTGAGATTATTATTGTCATTGCAACATTAATGTTTTAATATAAATATGTACTAGGTGAGGGTTTTCCATTATGACCCAATAACCTATTCTCTACATTATCTGTTCTCCTCTTCTTTTCTCTCTTTCCTCAAGAACCCTAAACCTAATTCCTGTGAACTTTATACTTTAACTTGGTATCAGAGCGCTTCGATCTTACAATAACTTGTTAAAGTCTCCTGTGAACTTTACACTTTCACATAGTGGCCTAGATGTGCTGACATCATCTTTCGTACGATGATGTCAGTATGACGTTAGCATCTGTACAGAGTCAGGAACAGTCGAACACATGGCCTAATTCGTCTCACCCTCCTGGTAATTTTGATGTTTCTATTTCCACTCCTATGCACACGTGTTGTGATAATCAAGCTGCTATTTTCATTGCCAACAATACTCCTATGTTCCATGAACGTACCAAACGAGGTTGATTGTCACTTCATTCGTGATTTGCTACTACAAAAACAATTGGCTCCTCATGTTCGCTATGAAGACCAATTGGGTAACATTCTCACCAAGCCTTTACCTTGTCCTTTGTTTCAACGGTTGTCTGCCAAGCTAGGCATGCTCGATCTCTATGCTCCAGCTTAAGGGGGTGTGTTAGATTTGTTATGTTATTTTATTTTATATTATATTGAGGTTATTATTGTCATTGCAACACTAATGTTTTAATATAAATATGTGCTGGGTGAGGGTTTTTCATTATGATCCAATAACCTATTCTCTACATTATCTGTTCTCCTCTTCTCTCCTTCCTCAAGAACCCTAATCCTAATTCCTTTGAACTTTACACTTTAATTGATTAGAGAGAGAGAGAGATTGAAATCACAAAAAAACAGTGCTTACCCCTTCAAGAGCTTCAAGGCACCACTCTCTCTCTCCCTCTTATCTGTTTTTCCGTTTCTCTGTCCGTTTCTCTGTCCGTTTCTCTGTCTCTCTCTGTTTCTCTCTCTGTTGCTTGATGCAGTCGAAGTAAAACTCCTGCCAGCAATCCAGCTTCCTGATCTCCTCGCCGTCAACATATTCTTCCTGCAATTCAATTCAATAAATGGAAACATATATTTGAAGATGAAGCATGAAACTTAACAAAAATAAAAGAATTTTAGGGGTCTTTTTACCTGACAAACACAACACAGTTCCTCCTCCTAGAGCTTGCTACCAGTTCCATATCTAAAACCACAAAATCAACAGGAAAATAAAACCTATTGACTTTTACTAGCACATCCTCAATCATACCACGTGGCACTTTGAGGGACCGGTCAGCCAACTGGAGTGTGACAATAGTGAGCTTCAACTCGCCAAGCCCGAATTCTTCGTACACAGAGTACAACAACAAATTGACACTAGCCCCTAAATCTAACAAGGCTCTATCAATGAAATGATCCCCTATAATGCATGCAATGGTTGGGGCATCCGGATCATTAAGCTTAGGGGGTGTGTCATTCAATAAAATGGAGCTTACTTGCTCCGTAAATTTGACCTTTTGGGAGATTTACGCTATTGCGCACAAAGGTCTTTCAAAAATTTAGTATAGGAGGGTACTTGCTTAATCGCCTCCAACAGGGGGAGGTTGATTTTAACTTGTTTAAAAACCTCTATCATCGCTTCCATGGATGCCGTATTCTTATTGAAAGGGGACGGTGTCTCAAGGCATTGGAGAAAGGGTGCCTTAGGCTCATGTAAAGTGCTAGGGGCTAAGTCATCCCCCTTAGGTGTTTCTCCCTCATCCTTGCTCTCTTTGGGTTGACCACCGTGATCACCCTTTTTACCCTTAGTTGCATCAAACGCAACTAGCCGAGGCTCTAACTCCCTTCCACTTCTTAAGGTAATCACCGCTTGCACTTGTTCATGGTGCTTTCGATTCCCACCCGACCCCTTTGCCCCATATTGACCCTTAGGGTTGGCCTCAATTTGACTCGATAATTTTCCCTCCTCTCTCCTGTTCATTTTATTAGCCATTTGACCCAATTGGGCCTCTAGCTTGGCAATGGAGTGAGTATGGGAGTGAACTACTGGTGCTAATCCCTTAAGTTCTAAGAGAACTTCTAACACCTGAGTCTCAAAGGCTGAGTTGCCTTGAGGAACAAGCGGGAGTTATGGTTGTCGATAAGGTTATGGTGGTCGGTAAGAAGATTGGTTGGCAAAATTATTAAAATTCTGCCTTGGTGGTGGAGGATTGTAAGAAGTGCCTTGTGAAGGAGGTCTCTATGAAGGCAGAATTTTAATAATTTTGCCAACCAATCTTCTTACTGACCACCACAACCTTACTGACAACCACAACCCTCGCCTATTCCTTAAGGCAACTCGGCCTTTGAGACTCAGGTGTAAGAAGTTCTCTCAAAACTTAAGGGGTTAGCACCAGTAGTTCACTATCATACTCACTCCATTGCCAAGCTAGAGGCCTAATTGGGTCAAATGGCTAATAAAATGAACAGGAGAGAAGATGGAAGATTACCGAGTCAGACTGTGGCCAACCCTAAGGGTCAATATAGGGCAGAGGGGTAGGGTGGGAATAGAAAGCACCCAAGCGGTGATTACCTTGAGAAGTGGGAGGGAGTTAGAGCCTCGGCTAGTTGCGTCTAATACAACTAAAGCTAAGAAGGGTGATCATGGTAGTCAACCCAAAGAGAGCAAGGGTGAGGGAGAAACACCTAAGGGGGATGACTTAGCCCCTAGCACTTCACATGAGCCTAAGGCACCATATGTGCCTAAGGCACCCTTTCCCCAATGCCTTGAGACACCGTCCCCTTTCAGTAAGAAAGCAGCATCCATAGAAGCGATGATGGAGGTTTTTAAACAAGTTAAAATCAACTTCCCCCTGTTGAAGGCAATTAAGCAAGTACCCTCCTATGCTAAATTTTTGAAGGACCTTTGTACGCAAAAGCGTAAATCTAGGACACACGTGTCCTAAAAGGTCATACTCACGAAGCAAGTAAGCTCCATTTTATTGAATGACACATCCCCTAAGCTTAATGACCTGGGTGCCCCAACCATTGCATGCATTATAGGAGATCATTTCATTAATAAGACCTTGTTAGATTTAGGGGCTAGTGTCAATTTATTGTCGTACTCTGTGTACGAAGAATTCGAGCTTGGCGAGTTGAAGCTCACTATTGTCACACTCCAGTTGGCTAACCGGTCCCTCAAAGTGCCACGTGGCATGATTGAGGATGTGCTAGTAAAGGTCGATAGGTTTTATTTTTCTGTTGATTTTGTAGTTTTAGATATGGAACCGGTAGCAAGCTCTAGGAAACCAATCCCGATAATCTTAGGTCGACCTTTCTTGACTACGGCTAATGCACGGGGTTATGGGAGTTTCATTTGGGAATCTGCAAGTGAAACTAAACGTTTTCATTTGGGAGTGTTTATTTGTGGATGTTGTGGATGGGATTGTGGAGAAGGCTTTACTCTCCATTCTTGTGGAGGACCCTCTAGAGACTTGTCTAGCTTATTTTGGGTTTGAGGATTTTGATAGTGACGGGTCAGTTGAGGAGGTGAATGCCTTACTTAATTCTTCTTCTACACGGGATTTTCCTCCGTGGAAAGCCCGGTTTGAGTCCCTTCCCCCTCTGTCTAGAAAGCCTGCCATACCATCCTTAGTCACACCACCTACACTTGAGTTGAAGCCACTCTCGGCCACACTCAAGTATGCATTTTTAGGGCCACATTGAAGACGCCAACACATTGAGACACAAATCATCAAGCAGAAAAAATAGAAAACCAAAATCGAGATAAAAAACACATTTGACACACAAATCAAACGATCTCAATCAAACTTGATAAGAATGCCCATAGATAATGGTTGATCATCAAGAAAATGATAAGAGAAAAAAAAAATGTAACATCACAAAATTTTCTACTATAGATAGAAATAAATCATCCAAAATTCATGTTTTAATCAATTCATGCCAATAACACTGTTAGATGCCAACACCTTAACATGCAAATCATCAACAAGCAAAAAATAGAAACCCAAAAATGGGTAAATTTAAATAGATTGATTGCAAATGAACAATCACAGATTCAGGAAAAAAAAAAAACACTGAATAATCAATCACATGCAAATCATCAACAAGCAAAAAATAGAAACCCAAAAAGGGGTAGATTTAAATAGGTTGATTGAAAATGAACAATCATAGATACGGAAACAAAAACAAATAAACACTGAATAATCAATCACATATACAAGTTTCCAATTAAAATAAATGGGTTAAAAATCAAATAAATAAAAAAGGATCATTGAAAGAAAAAAAAAAAAAAAAAAAAGGCATGTAAACTAGATTATTAATCTGAAAAATTCCCACAAAATCAAGATAAAACAGATGGGTATAAGAGATTATACCAGAAACAATAAAATTGAAGCAAGAAGAATTCACAAAGACCTCTGGTCATCCAGTTCCAGTTCTCTCTGCCTGGACAACCAATTGTATGTTGAGTCAGCGAAAGCATTGTTGTGGCTACTTTAATTCAAAACGCTCAACCCTCTCTCTTCTCTCTCTCTCTCTCTCTCTAGAGTTTCGCGATGTGAAATTGAGTGGGGTAGGGTGTAAATTTTTCTTCATTGTGTGAAAATTGATAAAAATTGCACGCAGTATTTTTCTGTTCAAAATTCTAAAGGTAAGTGACGAAGGGACCACATGGCAACAAAAATGAAAGTTTGTGGTTAAAATTGCTGAAATTGAAATTAGAAGGATTAAAGTGAAACCTTGCTTGATCTACAGAGACTAATAGTATAATTTACCCTCAAAACTATAAATATATTTATTCCACTAGGTGTCTTTGAAGCCTTTATTGCTCAATTGTGTTGCAATGCAAAACAAAGAAGCTAAGAGGGATCAACCAATCGGCCTAATGACATCTGCTTCAAGAGAATAGTGCCCTGAAACCAATGATCTCTCTCAAATAGCCAGTGCAGTCTTTTTGCAAATGGGACAAGAATTCTTCTCCATGAGCCACTGTTTGATGCAATCAAAGTGAAACTTATGCCCACAATCCAACTTCCAGATCTCTCGTCTGTCAACATAATCTTCCTGCAATCCGCTTCAACAAATGGAAACAAATTGCTAAAAATCCCATGTGAGCTGCATGTGGTTTTTTCCATTCAAAATTCTAGCGACAAGTGGCGGAGAGACCACAATGCAACAAACCTGAATGTATGTGGTTCAAATTGAAATTATCCCTAAAACTAAAAATATATTTATTCCACTTCGTGTCTTGAAGCCTTTATTTTTCAATTTTGTTGCAATGTGGTCTTTCCAACACTAGAAGAGAGTTGTACTATATTGACTTACCCTAATTTGGGTGAGACCATGTCTATTTATAATCAATATAAGATACACAGGAAAAAGGAATTAAATAATTACATCAAATCTCTAAATAACCGTAATTTATAGAAATCACGGGATCTCCTAAATATACAATATTCTGTATTTCAACACTCCCCCTCAAGCTGGATGAAAGATGTCAACCAAACCCAACTTGTCAATGGAAGATTGAAGTAGGGATGGTCCGACAGATTTGGTGAAGATGTCAGCAGTCTGATCAGAAGATGGAACAAACGAAGGACATACAATGCCAGCTCGAACATTTTCTAGGATGAAATGAATATCAACTTCAATATGCTTAGTACGCTCATGAAGCACAGAGTCAGAGGCAAGTAAGATGGCAGACTTATTGTCACAAAATAGCTTGGAGGAATTATTCTCCTCAAAGCCTAACTCAGTAAGAATGGACCGAAGCTATAGTAACTCACAAGTCCCATGAGTCATGGCTCGGTACTCAGTTTTAGCAGATGATCGAGAAACAACTGCTTATTTTTTGCTTTTCCATGACAAAAAATGGGTACCAAGGAAAGTGCATACCCCAGAAGTGGAACGTCTGTCAGTCAATGAACCCAAACCTGGACATGACTTGAGATATCTCAAGATGTGGTGGACAGCATCAACCGAAAGTTTTAGATTTGGATCCATAGGAATAGATGCAGGCTTGTACCCCATCATATCGGTGTCCCGAAAAAGATCTAAAGTATACTTCCGTTGGGACAAAGATATCCCACTACGAGAACAAGCTACTTCAATCCCCAAGAAATATTTGAGAGGACCCAAGTCCTTGATGTCAAATACTCGACTAAGCTCATGTTTTACCTTAGCAATACCAATGGAGTCATCTCCTATAAGGATGATATCATCCACATAGACCAACAAAATAATACATCGACCATTGGGCTGACGACGAATGAAGCATGTATGGTTGGAGTGACACTGAATAAAATCCATGGATAGGATAACAGAGTTGAAACGGTGGAACCATGCACGAGGAGATTGCTTCAAGCCATAGAGAGACTCACGCAGACGACAGACCTTGCTACCATACTCCCACTCAGCCCGAAACCTGGGTGGAGGATCCATGTAGATTGTCTCAAGTAAGTCCCCAAGTAGAAAAACATTCTTGACATCAAGTTGATGAAGGGGCCAAGAAGAAGAGGCAACCAAGGAAATAAGCAAACGAATAGTGGTCAATTTAGCAACCGGTGCAAACGTAGCCCCAAAATCCTTGCCAAGAACCTAGGTAAAGCCCTTAGCAACAAGACGAGCCTTACATCGGTCCACTATACCATCAGCCAAGTATTTGATAGTAAAAACCCACTTGCATCCAACAGTCGTCTCACTAGAAGGTAAAGAGACAAGATCCCAAGTGTGATTATACTCCAAAGCAACCATTTTAGTTTACAGAGCTACAACCCATTGGGGATTCTAGAGAGCCTCAGACACAGACCACGGGATAGAGACCGACTCAAGCTTGCCAAGAAAAGACTGATGAGAAGCTTTAACATAAAAACTGGAAAATAGGGTGATTAGTACTACTAAACCAACCAAACCGATTAGGGGATGGTGTTCACGGGTTGGATAACGCGAAGGAGCTGGGGAGTGAATAGTAAAGGGAGTACCTAGGCTTGAGGGCAAATAAGATGCTGGAGGGGGCCGAGCACGAGGGCGGCGAGAGTATGTTTGTAATGGCAGAGAACTGGCAGGTGCAGATATAGACGATGATGAAAGAGCAAATGAATCAATGATAGGAACAGGGCAAGCACTCGGCGACACAGCAGGAGGCGGAATCCTAAAACACAGGGTTAGAACCAAAAAATGACATATCTTCGCAAAATGTGACATCCATAAAATGATAAAAACGACGAGACAACGGATCATAGCACCTATAGCCTTTAGAGAGAGATGAATAGCCCAAGAAGATGTATTTAAAAGACTTGTTATCTTACTTGGTCCGAGTAGGACTACGATCCTAAACAAAACAAGTACAACCAAACACACGAGGTACAAAAGGAAATAACACGGTATCTAGACGAAGTAATTGAAAAGGGGCCAACCCGTGAAGAATCTGACTAGGTGTCCGATTAATGAGGTAAACAGCAGTAAGCACAGCCATATGCCAGTAGAATTTAAGGACATTCATCCCACAAAGAAGACACCGAACAACAGACATAATATGACGGTTTTTATATTCAGCAATCCCATTTTGTTCAGAGGGCAAGTACAAGTGAGTTGCTGCAAAATTCCCTGCTGATTAAGTTGGAAGTGAAATGCATCAGAGATGTACTCCCCCCATTATCAAAACGAATATTGCATACAACGGTGTGGAATTGGGTTTTGACTATTTTTAGAAATTGAATAAAAAGTGAAAGCACATCAAACTTCTTTTTAAGCAAATAAACCCAAGTACACCTAGAATGGTCATCTATGAAAGTCACATAATAGCGATGCCCAGAAAAAGCCAAAAGAGGAGAAGGACCCCAGATATTAGAGTGAATAAGGTCAAACATACATGAGGCGCGATACATGTGAGGAATATAAAAAGTAGGAGTATGTTTAAACAGTTCACAAACAACACAATGAAACTGATGATCCTTGCAAGCTTTATTAAGTGACGGAAAAAGTAAACAGAAATAATTAAAGTTTCCATGTCCTAAACGAGCATGTCACAAGGTTAAAGTCTGAAAAGAAAACACATAAGAAGAAGATTCAGGTAACACAGCTGCTTGCAGGCCAGAAGTGGTAGGATGGAAAAGTGTTGGGTCCCCGAAGTAGTATAACCTGTCGCGCTCAAACCCCTTGCCAAAAATCTTCTTCGAAATCATGTCTTGTAATAAGCAATGAGTAGGTAAGAAAATAATAGCACAATGAAGGTTTTTAGCAAGGCGACTAACAGAGAGAAGATTATAAACAAAACAGGGCACATGTAAGATAGAAGTAAGTGTAATATCAGACAACAAGGACATATCACCCTTATGTTGGACATATGAAATAGACCCATCAGCAAGACATACAGTCTGAACGGTAGTAGAGACAGGAGAGAATAAACAAGAAAACTCACCGGTCATATGATCATTGGCCCCAAAATCCAATACCCAAGTAGGTGCAGTGCGAACATGAAAGACTGTAGGAGTTCCTGTAGCGAGTGTGGCAGTGGAAGGGACACTTGGAAACATGGTAGTGAATGAACCGAGTTGCTCTTGAAGGCAACCAATCTGAGATTGAAGCTGATAAAGATTAACAGAATGAGTCGGCTGAGGAGTACTAGATGTGTCAGCAATCACAGCAGTATGAGGAGAGCCTGAAGGGCGTGTCCTTGCAAAGCGTTGCTTCAACTCAGGATAAAACTTGAAGCACCGTGCTTGGACATGACCAGTTGCGCCACAATGGTGGCAAATAACTGTACTACTAGAAGCATGAGAACTAAACTTGACAACAAGAGCCATCTAATCTGAAATTGACGGGGGAAGGAAGTGGAGCCACTGGTTGAATCAATCAACGACGATGTTCCTCGCTGTCAATAGTAGCAAAAACCTCATATAAGGATGGCATAGGTGATGTGTTCAAAATTTGAATACGAAGAGACTCAAATTCAGGTTTTAAACCTATCAGAAATTGATAGGTGTGCTGGCGAGCAAGACGAGCAGACACAATAGAAGCGGTAACAGTTGGAAAATCACTCAATGGCTCATACTGTGCTAACTCTTTCCAACGAGACTGAAAGTACCCAAAAAATTCGGCAACGGTAAAACCCAAAGCTTCCTAAGAGGCATGAGAAATATCTTGATAGAGTTCGAAAATCCTAGCATCATTATGGGCATGTGCGTACATCTAGGTAAGAGCACTCCACAACCGAGGAACTGTATCATAGTACATAAACATGTTGTAGATGCGTTCTTCCATAGAGTTGAACATCCAACCAAGTAAGGTGCAATTATCAATATCCCATCGAACCCGCTTAGGAAAATCAGCGAGAGGTTGTGTCTCGGTTTCCAGAAACCATCCAGATTTGCCTCTACGCCCAAGGTAGAGACGTATAGACTGACTCCAAGCAGCAAAGTTGCGACCATTAAGCAACAAACTAGTAATCCGATGAACCGGAACATAGGAGGCAAGGGAAACATCTGAACGAGGCATAATGCTTTGGGTTTGTGTAACAAAGTCAGACATTCTGAAACACCACGAAGCCGAAGTAGCAGCGTCGTAAAAAAGAGATGCTACTGAATAAACTGATAGCCCAAGTAATAAGGAACATACACAGGTTGCTTACCACATCAGCAACACACAACCCTAAAAGGGTTAAAAACCAGCCCGGACCACCCTAGAAGGATGTCAAACTGCACAGAACCAGGACAAAGCCTGGTCGGCTGCTGTAAGAACCCTAACAGTGACTAGAAAGGACTGCCAAGGGAGAGAGAAAAGGTTTCGGGTGGTATAAGGTGGTTGAAGGGGGTTGGGTAGGTGAGTCGGCTACTAGGAAAGGAAGGAGAGGCTGGCGGTGGTGATGGGTAGGTGCAGCTAGGGTTTCTTTGGCTCTGATACCAAGAAGAGAGTTGTACAATATTGGCTTACCCTAATTTGGGTGAGACCACATCTATTTATAATCAATATAAGATACACAAGAAAAAAGAATTAAATAATTACATCAAATCCCTAAATAACCATAATTTATAGAAATCACGAGATTTCCTAAATATACAATATTCTGTATTCCAACAACACTTACGTTGGAATTTTGAATGGAAGATCACGTGGAACACACGTAGAATTTTAAGCAATTTTCACAAAAGAAAAAACAATGATAAATTGCACTGAAGATGCCAACACATTGACACACAAATCATCAAGCAGAAAAATAATAAAAAACCAAAATCGAGATAGAAAACACATTGACACACAAATCAAACAATCTCAATCAAACTTGATAAGAATGCCCACATATAATGGTTAATCATCAACAAAAATGATAAGAGAAAAAAAAATGTAACATCACAAAATTGCTTCTCTATTAGAAATAGAAATAAATCATCCACAATTCATGTTTTAATCAAATCAATGCCAATAACACTGTTAGATGCCAACACCTTAACATGCAAATCATCAACAAGCAAAAAATAGAAACCCAAAAAAGGGCAGATTTAAATAACTTGATTGAAAATGAACAATCACAGATACAAAAAAATAAATAAAAAAAAACTGAGTAATCAATCACATATACAAGTTTTCAATTAAAATAAATGGGTTAAAATCAAACGAATTGAAAAGGATCGCTGGAAAAAAAAAAAAAAATTGGCACATAAACTAGATTATTAATCTGAAAAATTCTCACAAAATAAAGATAAAACAGATGGGTATGAGAGATTATACCAGAAACAATAAAATCAAAGCGACACGAATTCACAAAGACCTCTAGTCCTCCAGTCCTAGTTCTCTTTACCTCGACAACCTATTGTATGTTGAGTCAACGAAAGCATCGCCGTGGCTACTTCAATTCAAAATGCTCAACCCTCTCTCTTCTCTCTCTCTGGAGTTTTGCGAAGTGGAAGTGAGTGGGGCAGGCAAGATATAGTTGATTGCGATGTTTGCAATATGGACGTTTTTGGATAGAAAAAAAAACACGTGCAAAATTATGGGGATCATAGTGGAATTCAATAGGAAAATAAAGGAATTACCAATGTATTTTTTTGGCTTGTGTGAAAATTGATAAAAATTGCATGTGACTTGCACGTGGTCATTTTCTGTTTAAAATTCTAAAGGTAAGTGACGAACGGATCACATTGTAACAAAAATGAAAGTACGTGGTTAAAATTGCTGAAATTGAAATTAGGAGGATAAAAGTGAAACCTTGCTTGATTTACAGAGATTAATAGTATAATTTACCCTTAAAAATATATTTATTCCACTAGATGTCTTGAAGCCTTTATTTCTGCAATGCAAAACAGAGAAGCTAAGAGGGATCAATCAATCAGACAAATGATATCTGCTTTGAGAGAATAGTGCCCTAAAACCGATGATCTCTCTCAAATAGCTAGTGCAGCCTTTTTGCAGATAGGACAAGAATTCTTCTGCCTGAGCCATTGTTTGATGCAGTCGAAGTGAAACTCATGCGCACAATCCAGCTTTCCAGATCTCTTCTCCATCAACATAATCTTCTAGCAATGCAATTTAACAAATGGAAACATGTATTTGAAGAGGAAGCATGAAACTTAAGACAAATAGAAGAATTTCATATTTCTTTACCTAACAAACACAACTCAGTTCCTCCTTGACTGGAAGACCTAATTTCATCAACTGATACCTAAGCTGCTTCACAACCTCCAAAATGGCATCCTCGCTCAGTCCAGTGTTCACATTTCCAATTATTCATTTTTTCTGTGGGGAATTGCCAAAAATCCCACGTGAGTTGCACAATGTATGTGGTTCAAATTGAAATTACAAGGATTAAAATGACACCTCACTTATCTACAAAGACTAATAGTATAGTTTATCCCAAAAACTAAAAATATTTTTATTCCACTTCGTGGCTTGAAGCCTTTATTTTTTCAATTTTGTTGCAATGTGGTCCTTCTGACACTTTCCGCTGCAATTTTGAACGGAAAAGACCACATGGAACGCACGTAGAATTTTAAGCAATTTTCACAAAGGAAAAAACAATGAATAAATTGCACTGAAGATGGCAACACATTGACACAAATCATCAACTAGAAAGAAAAAAAAATAGACAACCAAAATCAAGCAAATTTAAATAGATTGATTAAAAATGAACCACCAATTCGAATAGAAGCGATGGAGCAGTTTATCAATCAAACGATCTCATGTATATAGACTTTTAACAAAAAAGGCTTGAAATCATTTTAAAAAAATTAAAAAAAGGCATGGACACTAGATTATTATCCAAAAGCTTCACACAAATTCAAGATAAATAGATGTGTAGCAGAAACAATAGAATCAAAAAATTCACAAAGCACCTCTCGTCCTCCAACTCTCTCTGCCTCTCTCTCTATCTGTTTCTTTCTAACCCACTATAGAGAGCTTTGTGAAGGGAAATGAGTGAGGCCAAGGAAGCTAAAGTCGACAGTGATTCTTGTAAACTAGACGTTTTGGATAGAAAAACACATGCAAAACTAAAAGAATCAAAGTGGAATTTCAAAAAAAAATTATACAGCTTGTTTGGTTTGGATTTTCACAATTCACTTTTCAAAAAATTAAATTTTTTTTTGTTTTCCGTGTTTTTTTTTTTTTTTTTTACTATTTTTTTTATTATTCTAAACAGTTTTTTTAATGGGCTCTTTTTTGATAAGTCCCATTTATAACTGTTTAGTTCCATAAAACCCAAACTATTTCTGAATATTCCATTAGGTCCATTAATTGTAAAAGGACGAAACAACCCTCTCCGTCTCTCCCGCGTGTAACCGATTCTTCAAAACCCATTCCTATTCCAACTATTCAATCCACAAAATTCCCAAAACCAGAACTCAATCCACGAAACGATACTCACATCGCCTCCAAAAACCCTAGATTCACATCTCCTCACCAACGTCCTCGTCGTCCATCGTCGACCATCGACCCCTGATTCCTCTTCATCTCACCACTGCGAAGGTTCACATCGGAAGGAGCGTGCTTCGTCGTTCGGAATTCCTGTCGTCCCACTGAGTTTATTTCATCCACTGACTGTGATCCATACCCACCAACAATGACGAACAAAAGTAAGTACTACCATTCCACCTTCTGCTTTTCAATCATAATGTCATCACCGATGTATACATCCACCTTTTTGGTTTTTTGGATTTGAGTTCGTAAACATAGATGTTTTCGAAATTGATTTTGTAAAAATAGATGATGTCAACATTCACATAAGCGGTGATTACTGGGTAAACTTACAGTAGTATACACTGCTGTGAATATTCACAGCAGTGTATAATGATGTGAACATTCACATCAGTGTATAACAATGTGAATGTTCACATTACTGTCAATGTTGATATTGTTCATTGTTGATGTCCACAGAATCCCCAAACTTCAGTCAACAATGTGATGGAATGTGATGTAAACATTCACATTGTGACATCAATGTTGGACTTGTTTGTGTCATTGGGTGTAGTTTGGTGCTGTTGGTTCCCCCCTTTGATTTTTAGCAAATTATAAAATAATGTGATCAACCATGTAAACATTTACATTGCCCTGTAACTATTGTAGTTTTCAGAATTTATTTGGCACACATGGATGATGTGAACTTGCACATTAGTGTTCCTTACTGGGTAAACTTACAGTAGTAGACACTGATATGGACATTGACATCATGTGAATGGTCACATTAATGTCAGAACCCCCAAACTTCACTTAACACTGTGATGCATTATGATGTAAATATTCACATTGCGCCATCAATGTCCAAGTTGTTTGTGTCATTGGGTGTAGTTTGGTGCTGTTGGTTCTCTCCTTTGATTTTTAGCAAATTATAACATAATGTGATCACCCAGGTTAACATTCACATTGTCTAGTAACTGTTGTCATTTTCTGAAATTATTTTGCAAACATGGATGATGTGAACATTCACATTAATGTAAATATTCACATTGTGACATCAATCTCCAAGTTGTTTGTGTTATTGGGTGTTGTTTGGCACTGTTGGTTCCCCCCTTTGATCTTTAGCAAATTATAACGTAATGTGATCACCCATGTGAATATTACATTGCCTTGTAACTGTTGTCATTTTCGGTATTTATTTTGCAAACATGGATGATGTGAACATTGACATTAGTGTTGATTACTGGGTACACACTGATATGAACATTGACATCATGTGAATGGTCACATTAATGTCAGAACCCCCAAACTTCACTTAACACTGTGATGCATTATGATGTAAATATTCACATTGCACCATCAATGTCCAAGTTGTTTGTGTCATTGGGTGTAGTTTGGTGCTGTTGGTTCCCCCTTTGATTTTTAGCAAATTATAACATAATGTGATCACCCAGGTTAACATTCACATTGGCTAGTAACTGTTGTCATTTTCTGAAATTATTTTGCAAACATGGATGATTTGAACATTCACATTAATGTAAATATTCACATTGTGATATCAATCTCCAAGTTGTTTGTGTTATTGGGTGTTGTTTGGCGCTTTTGGTTCCCCCCCTTTGATCTTTAGCAAATTATAACGTAATGTGATCACCCATGTGAATATTTACATTGCCTTGTAACTGTTGTCGTTTTCGGTATTTATTTTGCAAACATGGATGATGTGAACATTCACATTAGTGTTGATTACTGGATAGACACTGATATGAACATTGACATCATGTGAATGGTTACATTAATGTCAGAACCCCCAAACTTCACTCAACACTGTGATGCATTATGATGTAAATATTCACATTGTGCCATCAATGTCCAAGTTGTTTGTGTCATCGGGTGTAGTTTGGTGATGTTGGTTCCCCCATTTGATTTTTAGCAAATTATAACATAATGTGATCACCCAGGTTAACATTCACATTGGCTAGTAACTGCTGTCATTTTCTGAAATTATTTTGCAAACATGGATGATGTGAACATTCACATTAATGTAAATATTCACATTGTGACATCAATCTCCAAGTTGTTTGTGTTATTGGGTGTTGTTTGGCGCTGTTGGTTCCCCCCTTTGATCTTTAACAAATTATAACGTAATGTGATCACCCATGTGAATATTATGTAATATTTGAAATTGGATGTATGCCTATGTTGGTTGGTGCCTAATATGAAATTTAATTGTTGGCAGAGGGACTACATCACAACTTTGGTGCACAACATTGGACCATCATCACCATTATGGACCAACTTATCAAGCCAAAATACTTCGAAAACAATCATATCAGTGGACATCTGTCCTCAGCAAGCACCAAATTCGTAAGCCTAAAATCGATTTCTACACATGTTCCACAACCATTACCCACCTAAATTTCAAAATCTAACAACAAGTTCGCATTTTCAGGGTGGATTGCGGGCCTGCAGTTTGTTACATCATGAGGGCGCATGTATACCGTGAAGACATTGTTGCCAGCCTAGCTCGCTATGAATGGTGCCAAATAAGAGACTCATTAGTACACCTTTTCCTGAACCACAGAAAGACAGTGCAATGTGAAAACCTATAGGTGGGGGTTGTCCACCTATCACTGTTACCCAAATCTGTTATCCACATTTAAGACAATTTAGTGTCAATAGATTTTTCATATTGGAGCAGACTAGCTTAATTGTAAATCAAGTCTATGTCACTGCTTGTACAGATATTTTTCATTCAATATATGTATATGCATTTTCAGGCCTATTTTGCGTTGGTCATGCACATTGAGATTGTATTTTTTTTTTTTTCCGGAATGCACATGACATGATGTGAATGTTCACATCACAGAATCATCGTGTACTTTCTTCTGTTTTAAACCATATTACATGAATGTGAATATTGCTTAAAGTGTTCAAGTAACACAATATGGCAGGTGTGCGTATGATATTTCTTAACACAAGTCAATATTCACATCTAATAATTTGATGATGTGAATATTCACATCATAACTTCTGATTATGCGAATGGCAACAACGATGTCATGAATATTCACATCTTATGAGTTGATGATGTGAATGGTTACATTGATGTAAACATTCATGTCATCTACTTCGATGCTGTTAACAGTAACAACAATGTGAACATTCCCAACACAGAAATGTTTGAAAGATCAACAATGTGAACATTCACATAATGTGATTATATTACACCAGTGTTAATGTTAACATCATGCATTCATCCAAAACACAACCAACATAAATGTCAGATTGGTACCATAAAAAAGTGAAAATAAAACACAAATCAAATACTAATGCATCAACTTCTTCTTATGGTGGCAAAATCTCCGTAGTGCATCAACTTCTTCCTCAACCCCCACACGCACCAATCCCAAACTACTTGACTGACCAATATCACTTTTCAACTCAACCACAACTTCTACATGTTGTACCCCCATTGATTTAGCAAGCAGTAACATGTTCTGAAATTCTTCCTCATTCTCCAAATCACACCTATTAATCCCAGGTAACTTACAAAACAATGAAATAGAACCAGCAGACAACTCCCCCCATTTTTCACACAAACAGTCCACCAAACGCGAATAACACAATGCGCGGGCAGCATTTATTACAGTGGTACTGCAACCATATGTACACACCAACATCATAAAGCTATCCATCTCCTGTAAAAACAAAACAATACAACAATTAACAATAATCCAAACCGATATGAATATTCACATTGTGCGAAAATTAGAAGCATACAAGTACAGTTCAAGTGTTAAATCTATAATTCACATTAAACAAGATGTGAATATTCACACCCACACAAAAGCCTCATTAAGCAAACATCAAAAGTAAAAGTGAGAACATCCACATTCTTCACATGATATGAACACGATGTAAACATTTACATTGACACATATACTCTGAATTATAGAAGATCCACATTCATCACTAATCTCATGACCTCCCCTCCAAAGGACCATGATGTAAACATTCACATTGATCCATATACTCTCCATTATATCACTCACACAGAGCCTTCTTACGCAAAACTTAAAGTAAAATGCAAACATCGACATTCTTCACGTAATACTAACAGGATGTAAACATTCACATTGTTCCACACACTCTGAATTATAGAATATCCACATTCATCACTAATCTGATGACCTCCCCTCCACAGGACCACGAAGTAAACATTCATATTGATCCATTTACTCTCAATTATATCACTCACACAGAGCCTCATTAAGCAAAACTTAAAGTAAAATGCAAACATCGACTTCCTTCACATAATACTAACACGATGTAAACATTCATATTGTTCCACATACTGTGAATTATAGAGTATCCACATTCATCACTAATCTGATGACCTCCCCTCCACATGACCACAATGTAAACATTCACATTGATCCACATAATCACAATTATATCACTCAGACATAGCCTCATTAAACAAACATCAAAGTAAAATGCAAATATCCACATTCTTCACGTAATACTAACATGATGTAAACATTCACATTGTTCAATATACTCTGAATTATATCGCTCACACAGAGCCTCCTTATGCATACATCAAAGTGAAAGGAATATTATAACATTCAACATATATCTGAATGACCTCCCCTCCAATGAGCACGTATGATGCATGTAATTGAAAAAACAGAGCATCCAATCAATATCAATCCAAGAACAAAGCATCTGATCCATTCTACAAATCAAAACAAAAAGTGAACATGTATTCATAACTAAAATGATACTAACCTTAATCATTCAATCCTACAGTTGTCCAGAAACTCAAAAACAACTGCTTCGAGGCAGTTATACTGCAGAAAATGACAGAACCGAACACCTGCAACTTCGTCCTCTTCACTTGAAAATCACCATACCAGACTAGAACAGCAACAATCGAACCCTAGCACATCAAAGCCTCAGAACGATAGAACACCAGCATGCAAGATAGAAACGAATCGATTTGAATTAGAAATATAGAAACTGCCAAAACTGAATAACGAAATCACAGGAACGTGTGTTACGTATTAACACAGTGTATATATATATATATATATATAAGGGCATAATAGTCCACGTATAAATATGAAATTAAAAAAATGGACTTTATGGAATAGGAAGAAAACTATATGGGACTCATTGGGATATAATTTTTCTTTGTGGACTTATTGGGATAAAACATCTCTAGATGGGATTTATCAATAAATTGCCCTTTTTTAATTTTTAGATGCACGTAACATAAATACACTTAAAAAGTATAATATTTGTGAAAAAAACTTTAGAAAATTCACTAAATATCAAAAAAACAAAAAACAAAAAACAAAAAACAAAAATTTAATACATTTTTCGTATTCTTGTGCATTTATTTATTTTTTTAAATAGTTTTTTACCAATATTTTACTTTTTAGAGACATCTAAGTAAGATGTATCTAAAAAAGTAAAAAAATTACTAAAAATTGCTTAAAATTTTAAAAATATTCACTAAAATCAAAAGAAAAAATACGAAAAAAAAAAAAAAAAACTTAGGCTGTGTTTGGTTGTGCTTTTGAAATGTGATTCTACATGCTAGTTTCAACTCCATGTTTGGTAAGAGTTTTAGAATTAATTTTTCAAAACTCTGCCGAAAGCTCTGTCCATTCTGCACGTTTGTTGTATTTTTTTTGGCCAGGGGAAGACCACCCGGTCGTCCCTAGGGACTACCACCCGGACGTCCTTGAGGACATCCACCCGGATGTCCTCTGCTGTACAGAATTTTTTTTTTTTTTTTGATTTATTTAATTGGGAAAAATATTTTCTAAAATTTTTTAAATTTTTAATGTGCTTTCAAATAATTTTGAGTTGTATGTTTAGTTATGAGTTGTAAATTTTTGTATCACATATCAAATATCACATCAACAATTCCCCACTCAAATCAAACCTCTTTTCCAAAACTATTTTCAAAACTCTTTACCAAACAAATTTTCTACACTCAAATCATAATTCTACAACACACAAACTCAAAATACAACTCATACTCTCAAATCACATTTACAAAACACAACCAAACGCAACCTTAATTTTCAGAAAATTGAATCCAGAAAAATAAAACCAAACACACTGATAGGGACCACCAATGTAGTTTTATCTTCTTCTTTTTTTCTTCTTTGTGGAAATAGCTAAATTTCCCACATGAGTCGCATGTGGTCTTTTTTCATTCAAAATTCTAACAGTAAGTGGCAAAAGAATCTTATTGCAACAAAACTAAAAGTATGCAGGTCAAATTGTTCAAATTACGAGAATTAAAGTGACCTTTCGCTTAATCTACAAAAACTAATAGTATAATTTACGCTTAAAACTACAAATATATTACAACATGCATCGTTAAAAAAAACCCAAAAACAAACAATAGAAACGACAACTAAAAATGTGTACTGAAGTGTACACTTGCTCATGTTCTAATCTCCTCCATTTAGTGTTTTCTAATCTCCTCCATTAAGCATTTAATGAATTTTACGAAAATAATCATAAAATACTGATGCATCAATGACTCAAATCCATATGAATATGAGGGAGTTGATTCCTTGATGCATCAAAGGTTCACGTCAATAATCATCGATAACTGGTTGAATGATCAACCTTTGCTTTGATGGATTAGCATGCACACCCACCCAACCACATAAGTAAAATTAGCAATTTTTGAAGAAGTGATTTCCTTCCTCATTATTTTCAATGGTCTAACCTTAAATATAGAACAATAAAAATTTTAATGGGAAAATGGGCGCAGTATGCATGCAAGGCAACTAAATCATCAATGTGAATTCATTAAATAAAATGCCACCACAAATTTCAAAAATCCATCACTCAACTTTTATACATGCATAGATAGAATATAAAAAAACATGTATTTTTCATATTTCTAGGATTAAACAAAATGATTTGCAAATAAAAGTTCTAATGCAACAATCTGCCCATAAATTGTTAAAGATACCATAAAAGCCAAACTAAGCAATAAATTACCTCGTATTTTCCCCTCCACCTCAGGCTGTCTTGTGATACCTTCTACAGCTTGTCCCACCGCAGTACCTTGACCAACTCCAGGTCCAATAGAAGCAAGTCCTATGGCCAATCCAGCAGCAATAACGGAAGCAGCAGAAATCAGTGGATTCAAAGCAACAACTACACCTGGTTACAATTTCACATTCGTTATTATATGTTTGCTCTAGTTTTTTTTGTTTTGGATGTTGATTAAACATACAAAATTTTCAGTTTAACAACTTGAAAATGAGTTACCCATAAATGTGGTTGATTAATAAAGAAAGCAAACAAGGATGTCCTATAAAGGAAAAAGTGGATAAAACCGATCCTAAACCTCACCCCCACACTCCATACTGAGAATAAATAAATATGAAAAGGCTACACAATAGCCAAAGAGCTACTTGAATGAATGATTTGTCCTTAAAACTCAGATCCGCTGACAAAGAGATTTAAAAAAAAGAACTACAAATTAGGTTGGTGGGGGCCTTGGAATATATATGGCCAATAGACCACAAGATCACCTCAATCTCCTTAGGAGTTTAAAGATGCAGCCCTAAGACCCACACATCGAGGAACACGAGACTATATAAGTACACAAACACTAAATCGTCAAATCAAGTGTATATATGTGATTTTCAATTAATAAGCTTGAAGATCAACACATACACAAAGAAAGAAGAAGAAAAAAAAAAAAAAAGATTCGAGTCTGTCCGTGATACAAGTTTGCAGTGACTAGGGGGGAGGGGAGGGGGGAAAACGTTTTTTTCATCAAGCAAAATGCTAAGAGAAAAAATATAACATCACAAAATTGCTGCTCCATTACAGATAGAAACAAACCATCCACAATTCATGTTTATGAAGAGTGTTGCCAACAACACATTAACACACTAATCATCAACAAATAAAAAATTAGAAAACCAAAGAGAGCAAATTTAAATAGATTGATTGAAAATGAACCACCAATTTAAAATAAAAGGGAGGAAAAAAGAAAAATCAATGACTTTTTGTTATTATAATCATCTTAAGATAAAATTACCAAAATGCTCTCATCTTCCTCATTCAAACCCTAATTCCCAAACTTTCAACCACCACCTGCCGCCCTCCTCCTCCTCCAACCACTCCAACCTTTCCCCCGCCCTCTCCTACGCCCGTCACCCCTTCTACATGTTCCCCCGACCACCCCAAACCCTCCTCCATCGTCCACGACCATCCCAACCCTTTCCCCGCTATGGCTCGCCGCGGTGGTTAGGGTTAGGGATAAAGAGAGAGAGAGAGAGAGAGAGAGAGAGAGAGATGGAAAATCGAGAGAGCGAGGGAGGGAGGGAGGGGAGATCGAGAGAGAGGGAGAGACGGAGGGGGATTCGCGGTGGTTCGTCGTGGCGGCGGTGGTGGTGGCTCATGAGCTAATCTCTTCGAAGCACTACTCACATCACATCACACCTAGCTTCTTCTTTTTTTTCTCTCTTTTTCATTTTTGGTTTTTTTTTTTCTTAACAAATTACTCTTAGGATTTTCACGAGATGTTTGGTTCGTGATTTTTTTAGCTAAAAATATTTTTAAAAATTATATAAAAAAAATTAAAATATTATATTTAGGGGTAGGTGCGGGTCGGTTGCAGCCACGGAATCTCCAATCCGTCATCCATCCGCCAGATTGGCGGATTAGAGAAAATCAATCCGCATCCGTCCACCAATCCGGCAGATGTGGATTGAGCAGATTGGCGATTTGGCGGATGGATACGAATCGGTTTGGCGGTTTAAAATTTTATAAATTTTCAACATAATTCAACTTGTGCACTTCCTCAAAAAAAAAAAAAAAAAGAAGAAAGTATTACAGTTAATGACTTAAAAAAATATTGCAATCACTACATGCCTTATTCAAAGCAAGAAAGTTTGAAATTTTAAAATATTACAATCACTACATGCATCATCCACATACTACAATCACAGCATGTCTCATTCACATAAAGTATTACAATCTGTGGTTGTTAAAATATAAAAACAATTCAAACCACCGAAACTATGAACAAAGTAGTAATAGAGATTGTATGTCTTTGTATTGTTACATCTATATCTGTTTTTGAAAAGAAAAATCAACCAGCTTATATCATATTTTCTATTTATTATTTTTAGAGATAGATTTAAAAATCAAAAAATATAGATAAATAATATGTTTATTTTTTTCAATTCAAAAAAGATATTCAAGTTGAAATTTTTTTTTCAACAGAATATTTAAACTCTTTTTTAATTGAAAACACAAACAAAATATTTAAACAAACTGAAAACACAAAGTCTTACAAATTATTAGGGGTGTTCGCGATTTGACGGTTCGGTTGCGACCAAAGGAATCTCAAATCTGCTATCCGTCCGCCAGATTGGCGGATTGGAGAAAATCAATCCGCAACCGTCTGCTCGTCATCACGCATTCGTCCAAAATGCGGCGGATCGGTTCAGTTCGGTCGGTTTTGACAGATCAGTATATTCGCTGTTCACCCCTAATTATATTATTCATATTAAATGATATTTTTTCATTCAAAATTATTTAATATATTAACTTTTTTCTCAACTCATTAAAAAGTTAAAAACTTAAAAATTATTTAAAAATCAAGTTGTAAAAGAACATTTACTCATGGGAGTGATGTGTACTAACCAAACAAATCAAACTCTAATCATGTTTTATACAAATTAATTGGTTATATAAACAAATTAAATTTAAATATATTTTTAAAGGATAATGTGCGCAGCATGTTCATGTGGTAATCTCCCATATTTTGTGAGTGTTTTTGTGTTTGCTTTTTTATTAGTTTTTTTTTCTTGTTATTATTATTGAACTTCTAAAAAAAATTCAAAAAGTTCTAGACAAGTTGACAACTTTTAACATGTAAACCAAACCTAACCGCTAATTTTTATCACACGAACTGCTCAACCCAAGCAACTTACCTTCTCAAACCACACAAGTTAATTTCAGTCGATGCGGATTGAGAATTTTTTTTACACACCCTACTCATGATAAATATTCATATTGTTCACTTGAAAAAAGTAGAAAATTCACTGTATTAAGCAAAAATAATTTTGTCCATCTAGATTCAGCTTAATTAACTAACAAATTACAGGAAAAAATAATTTATATTTTTTAATAAAATTCTTTTCTATTTGACAAGTGTTAAAAAAATACGCATAATATGTATAAAAAAAAATTAGGCCCTTCACAGAGGGGCTTTTCCCAAAATAAGCCAAAATACCATACTATTTCCCAAACTAGGTCTAGTTTGGACGGATTTCCCAAAATAAGCTAAAACGTGATTACAAACTACGCTTTCAACGTTTTTGTAGCCCTGCCGCAAAAAATTTGTAAAATCGCAAAAGCGTGGTTACAAACCACGTTTTTAATTAAGAAACGTGGTTACAAACTACACTTTCAACGTTTTTGTAGCCCTGCCACAAAAAAATTGTAAAATCGTAAAAGCGTGGTTGCAAATCACATTTTTTAAGGAAATCTGTTTTTGTGAAGAAAGTGTGGTTAAAAACCACGCTTTTAAATAAAATTATTTTGTAACCAAAATATAAGACAAGTAGGGAGGTAGCTCAAATGGTAGTGTTCCTCCTTTCCATAGGAGAGGTATGGGATTCAATCTCTCACATCTCCATGTTGGAAAAATGATTTAATATAGGCATATTTTTTAGCCAAATTTGAGTGGGCCCCAAACGTCTTATGGGGTGGGTCCAAAGAGGTGAAGTGTTCCTTGCCGCGTGGCAAGTCACACGGTGAAGACGGAACGTCAAAACCATTTATGAGTGAATGGAAAGTTGATGTTGTTTTCGGGTCTAACATTAATTTTTTAGATAAAATTCATTTGAATTTTTTCAATAAAAATTATTGTGGGAATTTAATTTAATTCTAAATTCAAATTTTGGGTTCCTGAGTAGTTTCCTAAAATTTGTAAATTATGGAAATTTAATTTAATTCTAAATTTAAATTTTAGGTTCCTAAGTGGTTACCTAAAGTTTGTACATCTTCCTTTATTTATTAAACTATTCAAATAGTTTAATATATATATATATATATATATATTCATCTGCTTGCGGCTTCCGCGTTAATGGTATCAGAGCCATAGTTCTGTTGTATCCTGTTTCTTACTGTTCAGTTTCTTCTGCTTAATCAACTTCATTGTTTATTTCATTAATTTGGTTTTCAGTTCATCTTAATCACCCACAAGATCAGTCTGCGTTTATCCACCTAGTTTAAGTCACCCACTTCTTCCCAGTCTAGTGTAAGTCCTTTGGTTTAGGCAGAGTCAAACTTTGGGGTTCAAAGATAAGGTATGTATGTATACTAGGTATGTGATAAATCTGACAAGAATAGGGTATGAATTAAGATATCTGTAAAACTGATTAATTAAATAGAACAATGAATCGATTATTTAGAAGTAACTCATCAGTCAGTTCTAGGTCAACAACTTTGCCCTCAATACCTAACCAAGGATTAGTAATTAATTAAGAAGATGTTGAAATACAAAATGATAAAATTAATCCAGGATGGAATATACCAAAATTGCCAATTAAAGAAATCTATAAAACAACTTTTATACAGAATACTTTCAAAGTTACCTTGCATGTTAAAACGATTGAACAAGTTTATGCTTTAGAGAAACCTAGAGAAACTTGCCAATTATTTGATGCTAATTTAATCAAAAGACATTTTAAAAATGGTTACAATTTTATTCATATTGGTTTAATTCAAGTTGGTATTAATCCATTGACTATGGTAGGTAAAAATACCTATGTTTTATTATGTTTACGAGATGCTCGCTTTCTTGATTACAATGATAGCTTAATGGGTATGATGGAAACTAGTCTTCATAAAGGTCCAGTACATTTTAATTGTTTTCCTAATTTTACTTTAAGTTTACGTGATCCACATATTTTAGATGCATTAACTCTAAATATTCAATTAAATGGTTCATTTACAAATATGAAAGAAAAAGTTCATAATATTGCTTTAATTTATCGTGTTCATTATAAATGTATGAAAACCAATTTAAATGTTCAAGCTTTACATAAAAGTCCCAAAGATAAAACACTGTTAATTCAAAGTAGTAGTACTGATACTCATATCAATGTTCTCCAAATGATTGAATGGAAAAATATTAATCTCCCAGATCAATGGATTACTGTTAACAAAAATTACAAACATAATCAACAACAATCTTCAATCCAAGATATCCAAGATATTCAACAATACAATGATGGTTCTGTTTGTATTAAATTGAATCGTAGTCAATCCTCTAGACATAGTACATCTAGTGTCCCTACTGAAATTGAAACTGAAGATGAAATCTTTAATACTCCTCTCTTCAGAAAAAATAGTCAAATACATCTTGGTCCTACCTCTCAAAGCAAATTAAAAGGAATTGATAATTCTACAACTTCACAAATTAGTAAACCTGTTTATTCAACTCACACACATTTACCAGATGATGATGCAGAATCTCAAAATTCTCCTACTCAAACTGATTTCGAAGCTACACACCCAATCAATCCTCAACTCATGACAATTAAAAAAGAATTTACTCCTGATTTAGATAAATTACTTATTGATTTTAGATCCAAAGAAAATAAAATTCAACGTCATGCCTATCGTGCCAAATATGATGCTATTCAACAATCCAAAATAACTTGACAATGGTATAATTTTATGGTTGAATATGGTTTTGCATTACCTCTATTCGAATATGTTGAAAACCACTACAAAAAGGTAAATACAATCACAAAACATAAATGGAAAACTTCTGCTACAACTTCAGTTAGCTCTAATCACCCTCCATTAGAAAATATAATTATTGAACATCAAGGATCTGACATTCCAACTTCTTCTTTTAAATTACCTAGCTCCGACCCTGAAATTAAAAAGGTCATTGAACAAAATAATTACACTAATCAATGTTTAAAAACAATTGGTAAACAATTAGATAAAATAGAAACTACTTTAGATTCCAATATTATTACATCTACTAAACAACCTTTAAATCAACATTTGCTTAATCTCCCTAGTAATCGCACTAAAAGAACTAGTTTAGTCACCAATGATCAAATTACTGTCAAAGCTATTGAACAACTTTTCAGTAAATTATCTACTGTGGATACAGCTTCCCCTTCTAAGGATAAAGGTCTTACTGTTTTAAATCAACAAGCTCCTACTGATACTACTCATTCTCAATCTGACACTGATAATACTGATAACGAAATCAATCAATTATAGCTCAACAGTTTCAATCCTCTCATCTTAACAAAATCCATTATCCCAAAGTTAATCCGCAAACTACCAAAAATTGGTATTCCAAACTTACTCCACCAGACCTCCAATTTGAAGAAACTAATATTAGTAATCAATTCTCTGTTTCTGCTAAACGATTATATGAGTGGAATATTGATGGTCTTAGTGAAGATCAAATCCTCCAAAAATTAAATCATTTATCTATGGTCTCAAATAGTTATCTTTCGAATTATCCCCAATATTCACAACCTGAAATTGTTACCCTCATTACCTCTGGTTTTACTGGTATGCTCAAATCTTGGTGGGAAAAATACCTTACTAATGATCAACGATACTCTATTATTTATGCTAATCAAGTTGATGAAAATGATTTATCTATTTTTGATGAAACTATTGGTTGTTGTCATCCTGATGGTATTAATACATTAATCTACATAATTGTTCGACATTTCATTGGAACACCTACTAATATCTATTCTCGCATACATGATCAACTTAGTAATCTTACTTGCCCAACCTTAAGTGATTTTAGATGGTATAAAGATGTTTTTACCTCTAGAGTTATGTTAAGAGAAGACTGTATCATTCTATTTACATTCACAACATTGTTTCCTTAGCTGAATGGGGTCCTCCTTATCAGCTTCATGATTTACCTGGTCACTCTATTCAATACAATTACCATGATTACATTGGTGCTTAGTTCAAGATCTTCTTGTACCAAAATGAAACTTTCAGTCACTCCTGGTTCATTTCTTTTGATCAAAAATTCAAGTCAGAATTACCTTCCTGGTTTCTGAGATGGTGGACTCATTATGGCGCCATTTCAGATATCCTTCCTGATGATCTACTTGAATTAATTAACTATTTTGCTTCCGTTTACCCATTCACTACTCATCAAAGATCATTTCCATTATTGTTAATCTTTATATCCAAATACAAAATCCCTTGGATATTTAAATGGCATTATGGAATTGATGGAAACATAATCATCCGTCATCACTCAGTCAAATGGTGGACTAAGTACAATTTGCCCCGTATATTTGAAATTGTTCAAGAAGAATTCTCAGCTGATCAATGTGCTCCTACTCCTACAATGGTTAAATCCCAGCAGCACCCAACTGCTGCAATCAGTCAAGGAAGTCAGCCCAGTCTTCCTCCAATCAACCTTGGAAGCCCCTCATCTAGCGGTTCCAAGCCCAAGTCATCCAAATCAAAGATTCAACCCAATACTGATTAATCCAAGTCCAAAGCTAAGTCCAAGGCTCAATCAAGGCCCAAATCAAAAGTTACAGTCCATTCAAAGCCCATTTCACCTCCTGCTCAGCCTAAAGTCAAATCCAAAGGCAAATCCAAATTATCCAAAGATGAAGTGCTCCAGTTAGTCCGCAAAATTATGGATCAAGATGAAGCCCAGTCAACCGGTTTAGACAGTTCAGAAAAAGGTTCAGAGAATTCTTCTGAAGGATCAACCAATCAATATTCAGGTCCAGAGTTTCAAGATGCTCAAGATCCATTTACTTGAATCAACATTGGATTCCATATAAATACAAATTAGCTTCAATCAATACTCTTTTCGAGAAAAGCTGCCAATTTGTATTTATATTGATTCCTTTATTCACATGTTTCCACCGAAAGCATGAATAGTAAAAGTCACTATTCACTTTTACTGTTCACTCAATCAACTTTTGTCTAAAGCTGCTCAATTATTCAAGGAATCTGCCGAAAGCATCCGACAGCTCTGCTCAGTCTTCAACGCTGCCAGCTGCATTCATCAATCAACCAATTCACATGCTGCATAGTTAAAATATTTTCTATAAATTGTAATCAAATGTATTCATTCAGGAAGTTTTCATTTTTTTTAAGAAAATTAACCTCTCTATCTATCTGTAACCCAGTTAAGATCCTTGCAGTTGCTACGATTGTAATTGTAAGTTATTTTCTGTATTTTAATTACAAAAGTTTATTTAAATGATTTTGGTTGTTTAAGTGCTTTCCAATTCTATCTTTTGATTTCGTAATCCATTTTCTTCATCTGCTTGCTGCTTCCGCGTTAATGGTATCAGAGCCATAGTTCAATATATATATATTCAAATAGTTTAATATATATATATATATATATATCAATAGTTTAAATAAATAAAGTTGCTACAGGTTTGACTTGGTCCACTACGGTTTACTTTTCAAATTGTTTGGAAGGAAATCAATTCCATGTGCAACGGTCAAACTAACTTTGAAAAGTTGGTTTTCCTGTTCAAACATATTGATGCACCTTTTCACTTCAAAATTGGAACCTGTTCGGGTCTTAAGTTTTGTGCCTATATATACCCATCAATTCCAGCAGTCTTGGGACCCAATTTCTGATTCGGAAAAAACAGTCTGTTAAGATTCTTTGTGCTGTCCAACTTTTCTTTTGTGCATCATTCTTCATTTTAGTTTAGAATAAATATTCAGAGAGTTAGATCACAGGTTTGGTTCGCCGAACAATTTGTTTTGGAGTGCTACTACAAATTGATTAAAGATCATTGTATCCTGGGAGATAGACGCCACTCAACCGTAAGCACCATAGCGGGGCGAATCTGTCTTAAAGACAGAGTGTCACACACTCGACTTGGTCTTGTAATTTTTATTTGGTTTGACAAAATAAATCCGGTATGTTATTTATTTATTTTGTTTGATTTTATTTCCAATTTATTTATTTACACAGAAGATTGGTCCAACACTCCAAACTCCTAATTTTTTCAAATTCAATTCAATTTTTTTTTTCCCTTCCACTTACTCTATACTTTATATATTTATTATGTAATTTTTTTTTATCAAAAAAAGTAAAACATTTGTTTGGTTAACTAATATTTATGATAAAAATTATATTTAAAATAAAAAATAAATTTTTTTAAATTTTTTAATATTTAAAATATTAAAAAATATAACACATAAATGTATAAAATATAGTGCACATTAAAATAAATAAATAAATATTTATGTGTTGTATTTTTTTAATATTTTAAATATTAAAAAAATTATTTTTTTATTTTAAATATATAATTTTTATTATAAATATTTTATTTTATTTTATAAATATATTTTTAAATATTTTAATTTTTTGTTATGTGTTTGGTTACGATTTGAGTGTAGAGTTTTGAAAGTAGTGTGGAATTTCGAGTTATGTGTTTGGTTATGAGGTTTGAAAATAATTTTTTAATTGAGTTTTGAATTATGTGTTTGGTTATGATATGAGTGTGGAAATGTGTAGTTGCCACCTTTTTTTTTTTTTTTTCATCCATACATTCTGTCTGAGAGATCATCCAGGTCTGCCGCTGAAAGTTGGTCGTAGAAATCATCCCCATCTCCCATAGCTGGTTCATTGTGCCATTGATCATCTTCTTCCATTACTGGTGATTCATGAGAGACACTATGTTGATAGTTGGGATACTGACTTTCATCGACGAATGTCTCTTTGCTGAAGGGATATCCTGGAATAGCTAAATTACAATATATCTTTTGATTTCTATCTTCACAGACTAGTCGTTCATAATTTCCATTATATGCTAATAGAGGATTGTTAGCAAACTTCCTCCATTTATTGAGCTGGTCTCTGAGTAAAAATCTTCTGCATGGCCAGGGTCTCCTATTGAGAAGTCCTAGGTATCCTAGAAATGTCGAGGTTTCTCTGAGATACATTTTATGTTTAGCTGGATTACACCATATTCCCTTCCATTCTGGTAATCTGCTATCAATTATTGCTTCTACATATGGGTGATGTTCTTCCATTACGCAAAGTACTCCAGGAGCTAGTTTATTCCCAAAGCTATCTATCTGATCTGGATCTAAAAAAATCATTCTGGAGACGAAGCCATAGTCTAACAATTTTGAGGCTGTTAGATAACGCGTTTCGCCCCTAATTTCTATCTCTCATGGCTTGAACGTTGCTAAATTTATCTGGCAAAGGCAGATGCTGAAATCTAAATTACACTGGCATCGACCAAAATGTTCTAACCTCTTCTTACATCTTTCTTCTTCTAAGCAGGGCTGCTCTTCGTCTTCATAGGCATAACTCCATCGATATGCTATACCAGGGCATTTGATTCCTGCTATGGAGATGTCTTGAAGAAATTGCTGAATAGTGACTAGCTCGCTATTTCTACTATCTTTGGCTAAGGTGTATATATAGGGTTTTAGGTCTTCTATTACTTGGCTTTTCTCACAAAAAGATCGAATGATAGAATGCCTGAAGAAATACATTCTAGCACTCAATCGTTCAAATTCCTCACTGGTGAGTTGTCTGATTTCTTGGTCAGGAATGGGGGCAGTTGTTTTTCCTGGAGCTAATTTTTTAAGCTGGATGGTTAGGGTTTGAATGGTGGCTCTCAATTGTTTTTCTTCGTCTCGGAGCTAGTCTAGCTCTTCACTGACTCTTTTGCCCTTATCCATAATTTTCTTGAAATTTCTGGTAAGGCCTTCACAATGTCTGCACATCTGGAGAGGATTTGGTGAATCTATCTGAAGGTTAGAACTACTGCTTCCAGAGCTACTGCTTCCAATTATCTGGCTAACTGGAACTCTACTAATAGCAAGAATAGTTGACCTCATCTTGCTCAATGTGTCCAGGTAATCTTTAGCTATCTGGCTGATAAAGTAACTGGTTCCTATCTGTCTTCGGGCACATGTGCTGGCTGACTCGAAATCATAAAATCCTTTATACTGAGGTATGGGAAAATTTTTAACTAAGGGTTCTACTTCTATCCAGTCATGGTAAATATCGGGCTTGGTTCCTTTAGCTACTACATAGAAAGAAAAACTTTTAGACAAAGGTTTATTTTGAATTTTTGAGAAATATATACTAAAAGAGTTTAGGGCTGAAAGGCATTTAGCTGGGTGGCTATGGCTATTCCAAAGGTTATCTAGGAGACATTGTTGAACTGGGTCTAACTCAATTCTTATTAAAGGTCTGAACTTGTTTCTGCCTTCATGAATGGGAAGAGAAAATCCCCCAAAGTTCATGGTTTTGCTGTTCTCCATTATCTGCACAAAAATTAAACTGATTATCTTCTTTTTCTAAATAAATTTTCCTACTTAACCAATCTATTAACCTATTATCACTCACTTTAATATGTTCAAATTCTACTTTATATCCTTGTCCTACTATACAGTCTAAAAATTTTGCCCATCTTCTACTACTTAATATGCGCTCATTAAGTTTGTTATGAAATCTAACTATAGCTTCACAATCTATCCTAATTGTAAAAGGTTTGTGCAAAAATAATCTAAATTTATTTATTGCATATACTACTCCTAATATTTCAAAATCTAGGCTGGTCATGGTTGTGTCTTTTTCTTTAAATTTTCCAGAACTATATCTACAAATGCATTCTTTATTTTTGCTATCATACTTACTAGGTTTAGCTAATAATATTGTTCTCCATCCTAATTAACTTGCGTCTGTTTCTACGACTATGTATTCTGATTCTAAGGGGAGTTGTAGATCTAGTAAATTTTTACAAATATCTTTAATTTTTCTAACTAGAGCTATATCTTGCTGATTGAAATATTTCTATCCTGTGGGTGTGGTCTTACTATAAAGGAGTCCTATTATTTTACTGAGGTTACGAATGTACATTCGTGCATAATTTAAAATTCCTAAAAATGATTGAAATTATTTTGTATCTTCTAATTTATCTGGATAATCTAAAATTTTCTTAACTATGTGAGGTTGTAACCTAATCTTTCCATCTCCTAACTCCAGTCCTAAAAATTCTATACAAGGCTTATTTAATACCATCTTTTTCTTGCTAATTATTATTTCATTATTTATGAATTCTTCTAATGCTATATATAAATGATCTATGTGACTATTTTTATCTAGACTGAATACTAATATGTCATCTATGTATACCAATATAAAACTATATTTATTAAATATACTATCCATTTTACGCTGGAATATGGAAGGTGCATTTTTTAATCCAAAAGGCATAACTAGCCATTCATAATGTCCTTGTGGGCAACAAAAGGCCGTCCATGGTATGCTTTTCTTTTCCATTTTTATCTACCAAAATCCTGACTTGCAATCAAATTTACTAAATATTTTTGCTGTTTGTATTCTGTTTATGAGTTGATCTTTATCTGGTATATTGTATTTATCGTCCTCTGTATTATCATTTAATCTCTTGTAATTTATAACCATTCTAGCTTTTCCTCTTTTTATCTCTGCATGATTTCTAACCATAAATGCTGCGCTCCTATGCGGACTATTACTAGGTCTAATTGCTCCTAAATCTAGTAATTCCTTAATCTGTGTTCTAAATTCTTCTATAGCTGCTGGCGTATGATCTATTTGTGCTGATGTAATCCTGTAATCTTTATTTTTTATATCTAAACTGGCTAAAACTTTATTTCTTTCCCAATATTTCATGGGCTGTTCTCCTAAAATTTCTGTTGTTTCAGCTAATCTTATTATTTCATCTAAATCATTCTCTATTCTTCTATATACTGGTTTTTTCTTTAATTTCCCTATTTTAGCAAAAATTAATTCTAGGTTAGCTATTTGTTGAAAATTTTCTAGGTTCCAATAGTCTCCTTTTTCTTCAAAATCAAACTCTTCTAACTCATACTTTTCCATATCTAAATTTTCTAAAGAAGTATTTGCTATCTCATTAGGTATGTACGTTTGGGCTAGCTCGGGAAAAATATTTCTACTAGGGAATAAAAAACTAGCGGGAACGGATCTACTCCTATGGTACCACCACGCTTCGCACGCAACTCTAATGAATGTGCTATAGTGCTAAGGGCATACGCTGTCAGTGTATGTACAGTTCTCTTGAAGAAACTAATGTTGTGTTGGCTGATAAACATGCCGCCCTGTAAACTAAGTATGAAGTTAAGTCCTAAGTTGAAAGGATGATTTTGTCGAGTATTTCCAATCCAAACTTGAGGTAAAGGGAACCATTCTATATGCTGATTTTGAGAACCTTGATGATGAAAACTAATCTGTGCTCCATTTATGCAATGTGTATATGTCTGCTTAGTGCCATCAGCTATACTGACTAAAGCGGGGGTTGTTAAAGCTGTGCTCCATCCGGGGGGAACTATGTGTTGTTCAATATATGATTTACTGACTCCTGTATCTATCATGGCATCTATACTAAGGGTTTTTTCTACAAATTTAATTACACAAGAAATCTCAACTAAATTTGACTTGGGTATAACAGGATAATTAAATGGTAAATATGTATTATCTGACTTTGCTTGAGAGTATTGACTAAAGGGTTGAGAATCAACCAAGTTTACTAATTCTAAAGAATTCATATGTTCTTCAATTAGTTTATCTTTTGAAGGGTATTTATTGTGAAATTGTTCTAGCTGCTGTTTAAGCTGTCTATTTTCTAGTTCTAAACATTCTATGTCAAAACTAGTCTTAGTTTCTACCTCTCGTATTTGAAGTTTCAGCTCTCTTGTATTTCTAGTTCTCGAATTGTTAGATATAATTCTCTACTTTCTATACTATGGTCCTCTCTGTTATTTTCTAGTGTTATCTTATGTGTCATATTTAATTTTTCGAGACAGGCTATACAATAGGTTATACTGCATAATAAACACTGAGCTCTCTTATTTTTGGCTGGAAACCAATTACAATGACTACATCTAGTGGTATCAAATCCTAGTCCTATTGGAAAATTATGCTGACATTCAGTATCTGCATTACATTCCATCATAAAGAAAATATCATGAGAAGGAGTCGTTCCTATTTCCTGGTTAAGTTGTCCTAAAAGATTATCTATATCTGTATCACTCTCTGAATCACTATCTAAACTTATGGCTTCGATTTGATATTCATAATTACTAATTATGCTATAGACTTCTGAATCATCACTATTTATGCTAACTATATCTTCTTTTAAGTCTTCTATAATATTTAGCCTTTCTATCTGTTTGTTAGTGTTGGGTCTTTGTCTTTTTGGGCAGTTTTTTGCAAAATGATTGGGTTCTCCACATATAAAACAATTGCATTTTTTACTATTGGGTTTTCTAACATATCTTTGTTTTCTTTTATCTTTTTCTTCATTGGGTAGTCGCTTATAATTTATCTTATTAAAGGTTCTACTCTTTCTAATAAATTTCTGTTTTTTCCATGGTTTTCTATATTTTTTCTTCCAATATTTTTCTTTTCTATATTTTCCATATTTTTTGTATTTTTTCTTATTATATTTATCTTCGTATTGCTGAGGGGTATATATTATGCTACTACAAAAATCATAATTTTGTTTTTTCAAATCTTTTTGTATTTTAACTTCTACACATTTTTCTTTTTAAGTCTATGGAAGGTAAAAACTATCCTAGGTCCTATTCCTAAGGTTCCTTTTATTTTTACTTCTCCTGAGGCTATTTGGGCTGGTAAGTTTGCATAATAAATTGACCATTTATTTTCTATTTCTCTTCCTAGTTCTCCGGGTAATTTTCTAAAATATTTATTTCCTATTTCTTCATCAAAACTTTTTCCAGTTCTGGCTGCTATGGCTAAATATTCTTTGCTAAAGGGTACAATATATTTCCAACTTCCTAATGTCATCTGATCTAATTCAGTTAATGCTATGTTTGAGTGTAAGTATTTCGTCTAGAAGGGTCATATCCTATAAGTATTTCTTTTATAAAACTAGTGAAATTCCATGGGTTATCTCCTAGTTCTTTAAGCTGTCTAATTATCTCCTCATATTTTCCTTTAAATGTTAAGTATATATTAAAAGCCGAATCTCCTAAAAGTGTCTCCATATATTCCCACATATCAGTTGTTTCATAGGGATTACTTATCCATGCCTTTACCGCATCTTTTTCCCATCTTTCTATTACTTCTTGCCATATCTGAGAGTCGAATCTAGCTAGGTCTAAAAGGGTTCCTTGGTTATTAGCTGACTGTAATTGTATACTCATATCTGGTTGTTTACGCTTTCCATGAAATCTATAACTTTTATTCGGGTTTGCATTACTACGTCCTGAACTTGCTAATGGCCTTCTTCCTCCTACTGTATACTGTATTGGTTCTATGGGATCTTCTACAGCTGGTTGTTGGTTACTAGTTCCGGAGCTCTCTGTATTCATGTAAAAAGTATCTTCTAAATTGGGTTGTTCTGGTATTCTAAATATTTTGCTAGGATGTATTCTATCTTCTATGATATCATCTACATATTCAGTATGAAATTCTTGGTCTAAAAATGATACTGCTTCATCATGGGTATCTCCTCTGGTTAAGTATTCATAATATCTAGCATCTAATATTTTATTCATATCAGTTAGGGTGAAATTTTCTAAGTCTATCTCATCAATATTATATATTTTATTTTGTGATATTGTCTTTTCTTCTGTCATTACATAAAGCTGATTTATTTCACTACGATTATCTTGATTTTCTTCCCTATCTATGCTACTAAATTTATCATCTTCCGATTTTTCTGATGCGACATAAGTATATTGAGTAAATCTTACTGCATAATTTCCATCTGCTGCTTGATATAATAAATTGTCTTGAGGGGCTAATCTTTTTTGTCCTAAAAAGTCTCCTAATTTCCAATCTAATGCTGCATTATCTTCAGAATTAAATTTTTTAGCTGGTAGTGCCTTTATTCCTTTTGCGCCCAATAACTTGACTATCTGATCATTCGTGAGTCTATAGTGAGTATTACTTTCTGAGACTGCTAAGCCTAAAAATTCTGTGCAGACTAATAAATTCTTTTCTCCTTTTTTCATTTTGTATCCTCTACTTTTTATTCCTATTTTTTTCTTTTTATGAAAGGTTGAGGTTGGTAGTAAGAAATCTGGTGTAAAATAAACTATCCCTCCTTTTGAATTCATATCTAATTCATAGCTGCCTAAAATGCTTTGTCCTACATCATTAAATCTATCATCATAAAGACATACAAAAACTTTAGTTCCTAAATTTTCTCTAGTTAAAGCTTTAACTCCTACCACAACTAATCCTAAGTGGGTCATTTTAAGGTGTTCATTTACTGTATATTTATAGCTTTCTCTATCTATTAAATTTAGCTCTATTTTTTCATCTTCTTGTGTTACACTAATCATTTGTTCACCATAGCGTTTAAATAGATATTGTTTTTTATGAATCTTGCCTAGCTTATATACATATTTAGCTGGAATTAATTCTAGTTTTTCTTTCTTAAATTTTTCAATTTGTTGTTCTACATCTATAAATTCTTCCATTTTAATATCTTCATCCTCATTACGCTTTTTGCTACTACTTCCTTTTATTAGTTGTTTAAACATTTTTATTTTTTGTAAGTTCTACAAACGGATTTCTTTTGTAATTTAAGTTTTTCAAAATATCTAGCTATGTCTTCTTCGTTTACCTGAGATTGAGGTTTATTTACTTGTCCTTCTATTCCTTTTCCTTTCTGAAGTATTATTTTTTCTAGAGAAGCTAAACGATTTTCTAAACAGTGTAGTTGTTCTGATAAATATTCAAATTTTTCACACAACCTATTTAGAAATAAAATTTCTATATTGTTTTGTCTTACTGATATTTTATCTGACTGATTTATTCCTTGATAGCTACTGATTCCTTCTGGGTTATTATGAAAATCTTTTGCTTGTTTTAAAATAGTCTGGTAATCTCTATTAGCTTTTTTACCACTACTCATATACTAAGATCTTATTAGTTGTTCTAAAATTTCTAACTTCTGTTTTAAATTATCTTGAATCTGGTTGACTTGTTCTATTTGTTTAGCTATTTGATTTATCTAGCTATGAACTTCTTCAATTAGTTGCTTAAATTCTAATTCTATTTGTTTTGAGCTGCTAGTATTTATAGCTGAAATTAAAGTTTCTAATTCGAGCTTAGTGGGAAATTTTTCTAAATTTAAATGTGTTTGCTTTTGTAAAATTGAACTACACTGGTCTTGGATATAATCTAATTTTTTATCTTGATCTTTAATTATACTACGATTATTACGGAGATGTTCTATAGATGAAATAAAAAGATTACTAATTCTATCTATGTCCTTTTTAATATTTTCTGCAAAATTAATCTGATAATCTATGATACTATTTAACTGAGGATTATTTTCACTATGAAGTTGATGTGTAAAAGTATCTTCAAAGTTATAACGAAATTTATTTTTATTTATACTAAGACGATGATTATGGCTGCTGAGTTCTAAATCTAGATACTCGACTTTTTTCATACACAAAATTAAGTCCTACTTTAAAATTATTAAAAGCTACTATAACATGAAATTTATAACTAAAATGTCCAAAAATAAATACTACTCTATTACCATAAGCAAAATGCATAAACTAACTAAAAATGTCCTAAAACCGAACACTGCTCTAACACCAATTTTTTGGGGGTATGGGTTAGTGGTCTACCACTATTTTGAAATTGGGCTGAGAATTATCTAATTAATTCTACAGTTATGCTAATAGATCTTCAAGCTATTGTATGGCTAGCTTTAGGACTTCTTGTCTTACAGTTATTTGTCTATTTATTTGAGAAACTTTTAAACTATAATTCTCTAGAGATCTGCCAGAAACTAATGATAAAAGAAACTGATATCTTAATTTTTTATCTTCTAATTCTTGTATAAGTTCAGTACTGATTTTGATTTTAATCCTAAGTTCTTCTTCTAAAGGCATACAATTTTGATTTTTTAAATTCTTTTATGAACAATATTTCCTTAATATTTCTACTCGGGTTGCTCTTCTTGTATTCTAAAATTCTTTTCTATGGCAAAACTATTTTTAGGCAATGTTTGTTTTCATTACATGTACTCCCACCTTGAAGCTAAGTCTCGTTTAACATAGTATATTTTTATTTTCTAATTTTTACCTTTCCTTTTCTGCCTACAATTTGCCCTCCAACGCCTAACTACGGCTCACACGGGCTCTTCAGCTAAGGTCACTGAGTAATAAATTAGAAAACAGCAGATACTACGAAGGTGCAAAACATGTAATATTAATGAGCAAACAAGCATTCCATAAACTTAGTTTTTCCAAAAAGAAAATAAATTTTTAGAATAGAAGAGTTACCCTTTTGAAATATTTAAGGAAAAAGAGAAACTACTCACACTTCATATTAATAAGAAATATACTTACAAAGATTATATTACAGACTCTGAAAGACTTAGTACACTTAGAGGTTTTTTGAGAGGGGTTGGAAATTTTACAATGCAGAGTGAGGGGGTATTTTTCATTCTGCCTCTTTCGTTGGCAAGCATGCCCATTTATACAACATCAAAAGAAGAAAAAACAAAACTCAAAAGATTATGCCCAACATTTCACGTCTAAACCTTTTCTAAGAGTCAAAGCCTATGCTAGCCTAGACTTAGGCTTTTTGACAATATTTCTAAACATGTGCCAAATTTCTATACATGTTGACGGGCAATTATATGCATATAAAGACAAATAAAGATTTAGGATAATAATGTCGGGTACTGCTTTGGGCCCCATCGCACATCATTCAATCCTCCATTTTTGACAAAATTTTGAGACTATAATTTATTACAGGATACGTGTAAGGATTTTCACAGCTTTTCTTTAATAAAGCATGATAGGGTTTATCTGCTTTATCAAAGTAGTGAGTGAAGGAAAAACCTTATCACTGACAGACTCAAATAATTACAGACACAAATATCTACAGAATCCTTTGTCCTTTCTTTGGCGTGCATTTTTCTGATAATTGAAGAGAAGCCTTATCTTCTACGGATTTTGTCTTCTTCTGCTGGAGTACCAATTATTGATGTAGACGCTTGGAGGCCAAATCTTCAAAGAGGATTCTTCGTGGAAGATTTACAAAATTTTGAAGAGTCAAAAAGTTGCTCTTAATATTTTAAAAATATTATATGAGTCTTAATTTTGGAGTGCCACCTATTTTTTTTTTATCCATACATTCTATTAATGTTTAAATATTAAATGTTAATGTTTATATTTTATTTTATATATTTAAATATTAATGTTTAAATATTTTATTAATTAAATGTTTTTTATTTATATATATAATTTTTTATTTTAAATATATTTATTTATTTTAATATTTTATTTATGTGTTATATTTTTATAATTAAATATTTATTTATTAATTTATTTATGGGGGTAAAATTTATTTTATTTATTTATTTATTTTAATGTGCACTATATTTCATACATTTATGTGTTATATTTTTTTAATATTTTAAATATTAATTAAAATTTATTTATTTTAACATGCACTATATTTCATACATTTATGTGTTATATTTTTTTAATATTTTAAATATTAAAAAAATTTTAAAAAAATATTTTTTATTTTAAATATAATTTTTATTATAAATATTAGTTAACCAAACAAATGTTTTACTTTTTTTGATAAAAATAAATAAATAATAAATATATAAAGTATAGAGTAAGTGGAAGGAAAAAAAAAAATTTGAATTGAATTTGAAAAAAACAGAAGTCACCATACCTCTCCTATGGAAAGGAGGAGCACTACCATTTGAGCTACCTCCCTACTTGTCTTATATTTTGGTTACAAAACAATTTTATTTAAAAGCGTTGTTTCTAACCACGCTTTCTTCAAAAACAGGTTTCCTTAAAAGCGTGGTTTGTAATTACGCTTTTACGATTTTACAAATTTTTCGTGGCAGGGCCACAAAAACGTTGAAAGCGTGATTTGTAACCACGTATTAGCTTATTTTGAGAAATCCGTCCAAACTAGGCCTAGTTTGGGAAATAGTTTGGTATTTTGACTTGTTTTGGTAAAAACCCCCTCCACAGATCAATAAAGTAAAGTTTTTTATAAAAAATATATCAGTTACCTAAAAAAATTTAGTGGTAAGATTCCATTTTTTAATATTTGCCAAGCATATCCATTTTTTAGGAAAAATTACTCATAAATCCCATTTTAGTAAATGTTACTCTAGTTAGTCCTGAGTGTTTTTTCTTAAACCATTTAGTCCTTTTTATTTTTTGTATGATATATGTTTTTGATATATTATGTATGAAATTTATATTTTTGCCCATATTTGTAATGGTTGTTTCTCTCTCTCTCTCTCTCTCTCTCTCTCTATACAAACACCATTTATACAATCTGAGTCCATTTTGGAAATGCCTGAACTCCCAAAGACACTCTGTTCACACCCAACCCCATCAACTCCTTCATTTTCACAACATCAAACGTCCCTGGATCCATTTCCATGGAAATCTCAGCATCCAAACACAACCCAAATTTCAAATTCAATGTCTTAAGGACTAACGAAATGAGCCTATTTTTGCTCATATTTGTAATGGTTGTTTCTCTCTCTCTCTCTCTCTCTCTCTCTCTCTCTCTCTCTATACAAACACCATTATATAATATGGGTCCATTTTGGACCTCTGTTTTGGGGGTTTCTCCAAAAGCCAAGATCGGAAATGGGTTTGTAGTTTGCGCTTCCAAAGGCTCGGACAATCGGCCTCTTACGGGTGTAGTGTTCGAGCCGTTTGAAGAGGGGAAGAAAGAACTCACACTCGTCCATACTCTCCATCACTCTTCCATTGCTCGTCAGAAATACTCCGATGGATGCGAATCCGCTAGCAACATCATCAACATCACTAACATCAGGAACATCAGCAACATCATCAACATTTGGCCTTCATCAGCGACATCAATAACATCATCAACATCAGCAACATCAACGACATCATCAACATCATCAACATTTGGCCTTCATCAACGACATCAATAACATCATCAACATCAGCAACATCAGCGACATCATCAACATGATTAACGTTAGCAACATCATCAACGTCAGCAACTCCGGGGATGACTGAATCGTCGGCGTAATTTGAAGTGCTTGTGTACGACGGCGATGTTAATGAGGGGTAACGAAGCAGATGTTTGTTCACCGACGTTACTGATGTTTGCTACTAATGTTTGCATATATACCCATCTAAACTCACACCGTAATGTTACTGATGTTTGCTACTAATGGTTGCTACTGATGGAAACACATTAAAAGGGCTATAGTAAATTTTTGGATATTTTGGTCACTACAACATCACTAAAATCTCACATTTACCCTCTACCAACAAAAGGTCATGTGTTAATTAAATGGGTAGATACGTAATTAACGTTCAAACAGGACTTATTAGTCTACTAAATAAAAGGTAGGACCAAATGGTTCAACACATTAACATTTAGGACTTATTGGTGTTTTACCCCATTTTTTAAGTAATAACTTTAATTGTTGTTCAAAAAAAAAAAGTAATAACTTTAACCTAAAAATAAATAAAAATAAAAAAGATACAAAGAATGGAAATACCAAACCAACCTAGAGATACAAGGATAAAGTTGATTTAAATATTTAAACCAACAGCCCAAACTTACTAATATTATTTTAATCTTTGACTGTAACCAACAAAAAAAATTAAAAAGTGAACCAAAATCTCAATTCGTTGGCCATAGTCCACGGCCAACGGGTACAAGTAGCATATTAACAAAAATGAACAGTCTCATGGAGGGAGGAGGAAAGCACACGGTGTAAGTTTTAAAGTAAAATACAAATACAAAGAAGCTTAGACAATCAACCAATCAGCATATGACATTTGATTCGAGTGCCTTGAAACCAATGATCTCTCTCAAATAGTCAGTGCAGTCCTTTTGCAGATAGGACAAGAATTCTTCTACATGAGCCACTATTTGATACAGTTGAAGTGAAATTCATGCCCACAATCCAGCTTCTCGAGCTCTTCTCCATCAACATACTCTTCCTGTAATCCGATTCAACAAATGGAAACATATAGTTTAATAGGAAGCTTGAAACTAAAAAAATAAAAGCCCGGAGGTGAAGAACTTTAATGCTCTTTACCTGACAAACACAGCATGGTTCCTCCTCCACCTACTTTCATTGACTGATAACTATGCTGCTTCAAAACATCCAAAATAGCAACCTCGCTCAATCCAGTATTCACAGTTCCCATTTCGTCCTCCAAGGCCAACAATTCCTAAGCACGAGTTTAACATTCATGAGGAAATCTTTAATGATAATGAGGAAAAAAATGCCAAAAAAGTCCATATTATCATTTACTTCAATTCCTAAAGTGTTACCTCATAAGACATGTTATCCACATCGAAACACATATCTTCATGCATATCAGACTCATAAAACATTGGGCCAATAATCATATCATCCTAGCATACCACCATCCAAGCAAGCCATCTATTATACATGAATGAAATCAAAACATGTGAGAAACATTATTGTGTATGCTTTACTAGTCAAGATATACAACAGTATTGAACAATGTTGTAGAAAATAGTTGTTCCGGTATATAGCACAAAATATTATTTTTATATTTGGAAAACATAGACATGGCAACTTAATCAAGTTTCTATCCATTTCCCAAAGCAAGCACAAGCCTGATAATCGAAGTATAAAATAAACCTAGCAAAAGATCAAACCTCATATTGCAAGGTCGTGCTATCAACCTCTTGTAGGATTTCCCAGGTAGCATGCTTACGGCAAAACAAAGATATTTAGAGCTCTGACTGGAGAGCTGGTGAAAATTGTTAGAAGGGAAAAGCAATATATTATAAAGATGGAAAAGAAAAGCAATATACTATTGAGGTTCCAAATTCAGTGGGTCTAACTTATAAAGGTCTGAAAATTTTAGTCAAGATCTAGCTTTAGTAAATACAGCTCCTTGAATGGGTGATATGATGGAGTGATTGGATCAACAAGAAGGGAAGGGGTTAAGACTCAAAAAGAGGGAAGAGAGTTGCAGCATTGTCTTGACTTAGTGAGAAGCTCAGGATATGGACACAAATGACTTTTACTAATATTTTTTTTTACAATCTATAAATAAATTTCTATACAGACTTCAAAACAAAATATTTTCATTAAGTAGACTTCTTGATAAATAATTTATTAATGCTTTAACTATAATAATCCCATAAAAGATTCAATAAAAGAAATGCATGAACTAAAACGAAAATCGTGGTTTATGAGATGCATCAACAAAAGTTCAAACAACATAGCAAGAACATCATCCATAAGGAAGGGAATAAGTAAATTTCAAGTACCAATAGAGCTCTCTCAGCACTGAATTGCTCCAATGCAGGCACAATTGAAGGGACAGTAGCATTATGTCCTTCTGCTATCATCATCGAATCTACAGGGCTTAGAATGGCCGGCTGAAGAAAATTTGACAGCCCCTCTTCATATTCTTCGACCAAATTCATTGGAGGAAACCTAGGAGTAGTAGACAGATGGATAGCACCAACAAAGCATTTTGAGAACTGTAGTATACAGGAAAGGCGCTTGAAGCCATTACATTTTGGCTTATAATACCCATCTCAGGATTAGGAACTAGCACACTCTGCACAGATGCTTCTAGCAATATATCTCCAGTTGTCTTCTTGCCACAGTGCATCACTTCCAGTTGGAGGAATAGATGAAGCACTGCCAGAGCTGCAAGACATCCAATAAGAAGTATGGAAGAACTGTGAAGTGCTACCAACATTCGAAGAGGAAAACGTGCTTGAGAACTGAATGTTTTGTTCAGCTCTTGGATTAGTTCTCTGGCAAGTGTTTCTCTTGAAGGTTCCCATATTTTCTTCCAACCTTGAAGACTGGTTCAGGGAATAATAAAAATTGGAGGAGTGGCTTTTACGTTCCATAAAGGCTAATTTATGTTCCCACTGAAGTTTAAATCAAGCCACCAGAATTAGTAATGGATCTATAGTAATTTTCTTCAGCAGCGTGTAACATGTTTAGCAATGTGCAAGAATAATAATAATTACATACTAAAATATATAACAAGTATATTAATCAACTATGAGTTTCCAAAAAAATCTTTTAGTTACCAATAATATAATAACAATGAACAGCATGCATCATTTAACTTTAAAAAATAAATAAATAAAACAAAAAAGGGAGAGAAGGAGAGAGAGGCAGTTATGATCAAAGGAAAAACTTTTAATATAATACGAGTATCAACCATCTAATGTGAAAGGCTTTACAACCAGCAACAATATATATGCATGGCTTTTTAACTATCAACAAAAGATGTGAGAGCATCCACCATTTACAAAACTCAAACTTAGGTATTGGAACACACGTGAAATGATTAGAAAAATAAAAGGAAAGAGGAAAATGAGAAATGAAGAACAACTCCGTGACTGTCAAAAATCATTCATTCGTTGAACTACAATACAATAACAAGTTTCAGCTCCCCCAAGTACTTTCAAATTTTTCTCCAATCATCATGCATAGATTTAGAATTGCTCATGAACCATCTAATATCTATATTAAGAATCGTCTTTCCTAAATGATGCCAAAGATTTTACCATAAAAACCATTGTACAAATCCTAGAATCTTCAAGGAAAAGATTCATGAAACAAATTAAAATTTTTAAATGAAACATTATACGGAAGCCAATGGACTGTTATAGTCTCACTAGATCACCAAGATCACCTAGTTAGTCTAAAAAATCAGCCACTTAACCCATTATGCATGCACAAATACAGGGACACACCAATGCAAGCAGCCAATCATTTATACATGCATGGCTAAGCATCCATCATTCTTGTTACAAACTTAAAGATTGACACATTCACTACACGTTTGGTTAAACAAATTTAAGGACAGCCATAAAAAAGAAAAGAATAACATAAACGACAACAATAAGGGAAAGGCTTCACAACAAACAACAAATAAGATAAATATAAAGCAAGTTAGGTCATGCTAATTATTATTGTTTACAATAGTACTCTTAAGGTGCTAGTTCAAAAGGGAAGTAAATAATGAGATAATAGGTTCATCTTTAGTTTCTTCGATGTACAGAATGATTGTGAAGTGCTCCCTCTAGGAATTGATAGGTGGAAGGATTGTCATGCCTTTTGCGAGCCAAAGCTAAGTGAGGTTGGTGAGGGGGAAATTGTGAGTAATCCATTGAGAGTTCTTGGAGCTCATGAGAATATGCACACTACTTCCACATCTAGGGATTGAAAATAAAAGGAAGCTTGTAGAGAAAATTCATAGCCTAAAAGTTTCCCATGAGAAAGTGGGGGTAAATTTTTCTATTGAACCCAAAGAAAAGCCGCCAAAAGCTTTCTAGCAAACATATATCTCAAAACAAGGACGCAGGGCTTATGTGTTTATGTCCCTAGCCTCTCAGGTTGTGTTTACTTTGTGAGTTTTGTGTTTTGCAAGTTTTGACCTAACCTCTCGAGTTGTGAGAGTATTTCTTTTTGTAGGCTAGGTCTCTCATGCTGTTTCTCGACTATGAAGCACAGACACCTCTTCATGGTCACCTATGTATTGGTGTCCAACACCTGTTGGACATGGACACACTCTAGACACATGATGGAAATTTTTCTTTCCTTCTTCTCAAGTCGGACATAGAATAGTGATGCATCAATAAGCTCAAAGCCATATGAATATAAGGGAATTGATTCCTTAATGCATGTAATGGTTCACGTCTGCAATCATAAATTATTCATTGAGTGATCAACCATTGTTTGATGTATTAGCATGTACACTCACCCAACCACACAAACAAAAGTAGAAGTTTTAAGAAGTGACGGCCTTCCTCTTTATTTTCAATGATCTAATCTTGAATATAGAAAAATAAAAATTTAAATGAGAAATGGGCACCTTATGCTTGCAAGGCGAATAAATCATCAGAGAAAAAATCCAGGAAATTTTAAAAATCTATTAGTCAACTTTTTTTTTATTTCTTTTTTTAATTGGCACTGGGTGTTCGGATCAAAGCCCGACTAATCTCCAAAGGTGCACAGGCACTCAACAAGATGGAAAGTAATGAATTGATGCATACTTGGTTAAACATGTGAGATGTTCAGTTTACCTACTCGAAAATTAGTTACCTATGGTTGATTAATAAAGAGAGAAAATAAAGATGTCGGACAAAAGAAAAATACGTGCCTGTCACAAAGACATAAATGTTTGTATCATTAATCTTTGGATTTTCAAACTTGAAGATTGATGCATCCCACTAAATCATCAAATCGAGTGTATATGTGTGATTTTCAATTAATAGGCTTGAAGATTGACACATGCATAAATTAATCTCTCTCTCTCTATATATATTTTTTAAAGAAGAAGATTTCAGTCAAGTAAACAAGAAGTCTGCACATGAGACAAGTTTATAGTGATTAGGAGGGATAGGAGGGGGGCAAAAGCTGGGTTTTATTTTTTTAATAAATATTTTACAGATTTTGGATATAAGAATGGCCACAGAAAATGGCTGATCATCAAGAAAAATGCTAAGAGAAAAAAAGAATATGTAACATCCCAAAATTACTTCTCCATTAGAGATAGAAAGAAATCATCTACGATTCATGTTTTAATCAATTCATGCCATCTGAACACCTTTAAAAATATATATATATAATAAATAAATAAATAAAAGCATCAACAAGTACGAAAAAAAACAGAAACCCAAAAAGAGGAAGATTTAAATAGATTGATTGAAAATGAACAATCACAGATACGAAAAAACACTGGATAAACAACAACCATAGATACAAGTTTTCAATTAAAATAAAAGGGTTTTAAAATCAAAGGAATTGAAAAGGATCACTGAAACATGAAATTAAGCAATCAAACTAGATTATAATCCGAAAGCTTCACACAAAATCAAGAAAAACAAATGGGTATAAGAGATTATACCAGAAAGAATAGAATTGAAGCGAGAAGAATTCAAAAAGAGCTCTTGTCCTTCAATTGCAGTACTCTCTGCCTCTTTCTCTCTCTCTCTCACACACTGTCTGTGTGTGTGTTTCTCTCTCTAACCCAGTGTACAGATGGTTTTGTAAGGGAAAGTGATTGAAGGTAGGGATTCTTATAATCTGGGTGGTTTGGAATCGAGACCATAATTGCATTCGAATACAGACAACCCCATCCACACTCAATTGTAAGGTGACCAGCGAAGACATCGTTGTGCTACTTCAATTCAATACGCCCAGACCATTTCTCTCTCTCTCTCTCTCTCTCTCTCTAGGGTTCAAGCCAAAGCTCTTCTTCATCACTATGCTTTTTCCCTCCTTCGTGTCTCGCTGTTCAAACTTGAAGCATATCATATGTGTGTGCGCTTGTTCACGTCAGTTACTCCTTCATTTAATAACCCTTCTGTCTTAAAATTTAAAAAATAAAAAAATTACACTAATCCGAGTAATATTAGGAGCAAAGACACTAAATAAAAATGTGACAAATATATAAAGTGGATCCTACATGTAAGTCTCATATTATATGAGGTAGATATGAGATGAGTCTATTCCAGGAACATAAATACGAAATATGAGATACATAAATAGTGGTGTTTTAAAAAGTTAGTAAAAATTTAATTTTTTGATTTTTTTAATTTATTTTGTCTTTTTATAAATAAAAAATATGAGAGGTGATTGTTGGCTACATATTTTGTAAAAGCCAGTTACAATTCGACACGTGGCAGAGTAAGGGCATTGTGGGGAGATTATTCAAGTCTTCAATCCTGATCATACACGTGGCAATTAATATTGGTTCTCACGAGATCTGAGTAGTACTAGATCAGTAAAGAGATGCAAGGTGACGTAGCTTCAACGGTTACGCATATTCAAATTCAAATACAGGAGGGAAGCTCAACTGCAAGTGATGGCATAGTGGAACTACTTATAAGGCAACATGATCAGCGATCATGGAGGAGCAGTTCGACGGTTTGAAGTGCAGTTCGAAGGTCATCCTTGACAAGTATAAATAGCAGGGAAGCCCCCAGAAAAAACCCCCAGACTCAGATCCAACAAACCAGTCATTTACTTCATATTTTCTTTTCCAGTCTTTACATTTCCTGCACTTTAAATACCCGTTCTTTACATTCCTGCACTTTAAATTCTCGCACTGTACTTCGTTCATAGGAGTAGTTTCAAGTAGATCGTCACTGTAAACCTCAACGAGGCTGAGTTTGGACCATTGTAAGTTTTCATTTTAATGAAATACTTCAGTTACTTGTCATTTCACTGTTATTTTGCTTAATTTCTCCTAAGTCAAGCCACCAGTAAAAGTCCTCTTCATTGAGGCTGAGAGAACTAAAACACAATCGTCTGATAATTGGTTGGCAATTATAATTTCTGTAAGGACTGATTGATCCTTGCTGGCACGCTCGCATTTACAAAAATACCCTTCGAAAGCCAAAAAGCCAACATATATTTTTGGCACGCCCAGTGGGACTTGTTAAAATGGCTAGACGAAGACGACAAGGAGAAAATGAACGCTTGGAAGAAGGCGTAGAAGGAGAGGTAGAAATACCTAATCCAGAGGATAATGTGGTAACACATCCTGTGGAAACTCCCATGTTATCAGAACCTATGGTCGAACAGACCAGTACTTCGGGACAAGAACCATATGTTCATAATATTGGACGAAACCAAGGAATTGGACCATCCACTGTTCCATCTACTCAGCCAACAAATCCATGGGATGGCCTAGTAGATGCTATGGGACAACAATTAATGAACACAATGGAAAGGTGGGCAACATCCTTTTTGGATCGAATGAATAACCACCAACCAACAAACGCAAGACACACAGAGGAAGTTTTAAATGTCCCTCAGCAAAGATTGGCTAGAGATAAACAGCCTATGCAAGTTAATGGACATTCTAATGGTCAAACTAGTAACCAGAACTATGAAAGACCATCACCTCAGTCTTGGTATGAACCCATTTCGAGGCCTATAGCAGGCCAAAATGCCTCAGTACTTAACAATGAAGCCACACAAGTTGGTGGATCTGGTCAAGTACAAGAAACTGGCGTAAGAATGGTTACAAATCCCATGTTCGAAGCCATACCTGGCACTAGGGGTATAATAATCCCTTATTCGAATTTATACCCGGGGGGTTGGAAGGTTGGCCTGCAAATGGAAGGGACACAACACCTGTTCCAGCACCTTTCGCAGGTCCTTTCGCAGGACAGGCTCAAAGGGGTTACCCAGCAACCTGCACCACAGGGGCAACCAGTCCCAAATGTACCACCTTATGGACCAAGAGGACCGCAAGCACAAGTTTGTCCACCAAATCCTATGTTTATCCCTCCAGTAGTGGTTCAGTAGGCACAAAATATGGTCCCTAGGGACCAAATTGCTGATATTGTTAGGGAGATGTGTGGACCGATGGCTCGGGGGGTCCAGACTCCTGTATACAGAAAACCATACCCAGAATGGGTGGATAGGGTACATGAATACCCAAGGGGGTTCAGGATACCAGATTTTACCCTTTTCTATGGGACTGGAAATCAGTCAACAATAGAGCATATTGCTAGGTTTGCTGCTCAATGCGGTGAATTTACTAATCATGACTTTATGAAACTAAGATTATTCCCAAATTCTCTAACTGGAGGAGCGTTTGTATGGTACATCAACCTTACACCTGGCTCCATTCAAAATTGGCAACAAATGGAAGAGGCATTTCATGCCCAATTCTTCCAATCGGAGCCAGAGGTTTCTATGGCAGACTTGGCTAGATTGAGTCAAAGGCCTGAAGAAAAGGCTACTCAGTTTGTTGCCAGATTTAAAAGGGCTCGAAATAAATGTAGAGTCATCCTGCCAGAATCAGAATTTGTAAGATTGGCTCAAAACGGCCTAGAGTTCAGGCTTCGAAAGAAGTTTGACTCAACTGAATTCAGAGATTTGGTGGAACTAACCTATAAGGTGTCTAGATACGAAGCATTACTAGAGGAGGAACAAGATCGAAATAATGCGTCGTACAAGACATATTATAGAGATCCTAATTATGAGATCGATGCAGCGGAGATTGTGGGCAAAGAACCTGTGATCTGTGAGGCATTAGTTCATAAGGATACAACAATTGACCAGCAGTTTAAAAAGAAAGACTTTCACAGAAAGTACTCTTTCGACTTAACAAAAGCAGATGACATTTTTGATCATTTGCTTGCGGCCAACTTCCTTAAGTTACCTAAAGGAGTAAAACTGCCATCTCCAGATGAACTTAAGGGAAAAGTATATTGTAAATGGCATAACTCTTGGTCTCACTCGACTAAAAACTGCATTGTTTTTCGAGACAGGATCCAAGAACAAATTCGGAAAGGGAGTTTGAAATTTCCAGCCAAAACAGAAAAGGTCATGGGGATTGACAGCAATCCGTTTCCAGAAGTTGGAGAAAGCACAGCTAATGTGGTTGTACCAAACTTCCAGAATCTATCTCTGCAAGAGTTGGAAGAGGTCAATGTGCAGATGCATATTGCCAACCAGACAACTACCAAGAAGGACACTAGAAACCCACCAGCTATTGGACAAGGTTTCTCACACCAGAAGGAACACTCTGATGAAGAAGCACTGGATGATGATTCCTTGGAAGCAGCTGTAATGCAGAGGATGTGTCCCAGGTGCAGACTGAGTTATAAATGGTTGAAGGGGCTTCCAATTGATGGGAAGCAATACTACAGGGATGTTCAGAGACGTCCTAAATCAACCAACGCTTACAACAAAAGGCCGTATCCGGCTAGTGATAGGCAGCGACCACCAGTGGTTGAGCCTGCAATGGACAGAATGCATGCTAAAGGCAAGAGGCCCTTACATGAATCCAGGCCACCTAACTATTACAGAATGGAGAGCAGTCATTCTGAAAGAAGACTGGAGAGAGGCTCATTTCATGGGATCAAAGCCAGGGATTGGCCCCCTAGACCAACCTCACGTAGGACAGAAAGTGGCTATCTTCATCGAAGGTCTGAATCAGGCTCAAAACATGAGGTCAGAGCCAAACACTTACCTTCACAGCCAGCTTCGAAGATGGCTTCGAAGGTTGAAAAAAGCAGTTCAACATCTGAGTCAGCAAGTTCGTGGGTACCTGGGGTCCCAGATTGGTTTGTAATGCAGAACAAGCCTAGGGAAGTGCCTGCCCAAAGGGATGTTGGAAACCAAGGCAGGATGGTCAAGCCTCCATTGGTGGCTCCGAACAATTGGGTATTGCTTAAACACCCAAAGACAAAGGAACCAGATATGGTTCCAGTCATTTCAAGATCACAAAGGAGGAAGATTCAACGCAGGTACACCCAGTACCAGCAAGATCTGAAAGAAAGTGGAGAGAGTTCTTCACTGGTCAAGACAGAAGGAAAGAAGAATCCAAAGTCAGACCATGCTCCAAAGCCAAATCCACAGAACAAAGTGGTTGGCAGCAGAGAACAGTTGGCCAAGGTTCATTCTGAACTAAAGGCCAGGGAGAAGGCTAGCTTAGCAGGGTTGGAGAAGGCTCTGATGGAAAGTGATAGCGAGACGGAAGAAGAGATTGGCATAAGCCAAAAGAAGGAAATGGCAGAGGAAGAAATGTTCGAAGCCTTCATGGCTGAGCAAACATTTTTGGTTGAAAAACCAGTTGAGAAAGATCCTTCGAAGGAATCAGTTAACAACGAAGTGCCAGAATGCAGCATGGAGGATGCTGCTGAAGTAACTGAACAAGGTGGCCAAGGGAGGAAGCAGGTACAGCCAGCCATCCAATTTGGCTCATTTCCTCCAGTATCAGTCAATATGGTACACATACTGCCTCATGAGTTCCAGGCTGGAGATGAGGACCAAGATATGGATCCTATTCCTGTCTCTAGTGAAGACTCACAAGTAAGTATGGTACAAGATGATCCTGGAATGGCTACCCCAATGGAAACTGAGTATGAAAGTGAAGAAGAGGTGAGCATTAACCTCTCGTATCCTTTTGAGTATCCCTCGAATTCTATGACACAACATGTCAAGCCTTTGTACATCAAGGCTTTCTTCGATGGGATACAACTGAACCGAGTCCTGATAGACAATGGGGCAGCAGTGAACTTACTACCGAAATCTTCTTTGAAGAAACTAGGGAAAAAGAATCCCAGGTTGATCCCAACCAGCACAACCATCGCTGGCTTTGCTGGAGACAAACAAATGGCTCAGGGGATTTTACCCATTAACTTGAGTGTGGGGACCAGGGACTGCATGACAGCATTCTTCGTAATCGACAGTAATGCTAAATACAATGCTTTACTTGGGAGAGATTGGATCCACACTAACAAATGTGTGCCTTCCTCTTTGCATCAGAAAATTATGATGGCCTTAGGCAATGGAGAGACGGAGGAAATTGATGCAGATCCTCAACCCTTCATAGCCTGTGCAGACTTTGCAGAGGCCAAGTTGTATATTGAGGGAGTGACACCACTCAGTATACTGAGGAAAGCTGATGGCTCAGCCGAAGTGACGGCTGATGAGGAAGTAACACACCTGAAGCACTTAGTCCAAGAGAGTGCTGATGAAGAGATTGTCGTTAAGGATGACAATGATGCCTGGTTATAGGCAAAGAGATGAAGAACAAGAAGCCAAGTCCTTGGCTCTGATTAAATTCTCAACATTGGATGTAAAATCAATAGTCCAGCAAGTACAGGAGCAAGAGAGAAAAGCCATGATAATTGGCTGCAAGCAGGAACAGCAACAGGTCAGAATTTTGACCCTTGGTAAATACTGTGCATTGGACATTGAAACAAAAGTCCAGGAGATACAGGAGGAGGATGCCTTATGGACAGATTTTGTCTATGAGGAGGAGGGCAAAGATGTTGAACTAAAGAACATGGGAGCAGAACAAAGCAAGAAGGTTGCTTCGAAGGTCGAAGAAACCAAGGAAGAAGCTTCAATAAGTTCTCAGACACAAGACCCCTTAGAAGAAGTAAATTTAGGGGAAGGCTCTATACAACAGCCCACCTATATAAGTGCTTGCTTGAATGTTCTGGACAGAGACCAGTTGTTGGTTGTTCTAAAGAAATACAAAGATTGCTTTGCATGGTCCTATAATGAACTACCAGGATTGGATAGGTCATTAGTGGAACATAGGCTCCCTATGAAGCCTAATTTCAAGCCATACAAGCAGAAACCAAGAAGAATGAGTCCAGAAGTAATTCAGAAGGTCAAGGAAGAGATTCTTAGACTACTCAAGGCAGGCTTTATTAGGACAGCCAGGTATGTTGAATGGCTATCTAATATTGTGCCTGTAGTTAAGAAGAATGGCAAAATGAGGGTATGCATCGATTTCAGAAACTTAAATCTAGCAACTCCCAAAGATGAGTACCCTATGCCTATAGTGGATCTGCTGGTAGACAGTTCAGCAGGGCATCAAGTTTTATCAATGATGGATGGGCACTCTGGTTATAACCAAATCTGCATTGCAGAGGAGGATATCCACAAGACAGCATTCAGATGTCCTGGGAATATTGGCACCTTCGAATGGGTTAAAATGCCATTTGGCCTGAAGAATGCTGGGGCTACATATCAGAGGGCTATGAACACTATCTTTCATGACCTCATTGGAGGGTATCTAGAGTGTTATATTGATGACATTGTAGTGAAATCCCAGTCCATGGAGGAGCATCTGTTTCATTTAGAAGCAGCCTTTGAAAGAATGAGAAAGTTCAAATTGAAGCTCAATCCTCTTAAGTGTGCTTTTGGCGTATCATCTGGAAACTTCTTGGGTTATGTGGTACACAAGAAAGGAATACAGATTGACCAGAATAAAGCCAAAGCCATCATTGAAGCCAGGCCTCCATCAAGTAAGAAAGAATTACAAAGGTTCCTTGGACAGGTTAACTTTCTTCGAAGGTTCATTTCTAACACTGCAGGGAAAACTAAAGTATTTTCTTCCTTGTTAAGGCTGAAAGATGAAGAGGAATTTGTGTGGACAGCAGAGCATCAAATTGCTTTCGAAGGTATCAAAGCCTACTTGGCCAACCCTCCAGTGCTGATGCCACCAAAAGGAAATAAACCCTTGAAGTTGTACATAGCTGCAGCAGAAGATTCATTGGGAGCTTTCTTGGCTCAAGATAATGAAGAAGGCAAGGAGCAAGCTGTTTATTACCTTAGTAGGTTTTTAAATTCTTGTGAATGTAAATATTCAGCTGTTGAAAAGCTGTGTCTTGCTTTGTATTTTGCTGCAATGAAATTAAGATACTATCTCTTACCTACAACTGTCTTGGTAATTGCAACCACAGATTTGGTTAAGTACATGTTATCTAGACCTATGTTGAGGGGGAGAATTGGCAAGTGGATACTAGCCTTATCAGAATTTCATCTAGAATATGTCCCTCAAAGGGCAGTAAAAGGGCAAGTTTTAGCCAATTTTCTGGCAGACCATCCATCTCAAACAGAGAGCCAAGAGATAATGGAGCTTGGTATGGCTAGTGTTGAGCCATGGCAGATGTGGTTCGATGGATCGAAAGCCAATGGTTTAACTGGAATTGGTATTGTGATTAAGTCTCCACAAGGGGTAGAAACCACACATGGTTTCAGAGTGGATGAAGCCACCTGTTCCAATAACCAGGCTGAATATGAAGCCTTAATAGTGGGACTAGAAATTCTTATTGGATTACAAGTACATGCAGTTGACATATTTGGAGACTCTCAATTGGTGGTTAACCAAGTGAAAGGGATTTTCAAGTGTCAAAGCATAAGTATTTTGCCATACTATGTTGTTGCATTGCATTTGCTTTCTCAGTTTCAAATAGCAAATGTAACTCATGTTCCAAGATTCTTGAACAATAAAGCTAATGATGTAGCTCAGAAAGCTTCGAACTTCAAGAGAAGGGATAATACCCAAAGGGACATAAGCCAAACAACATATCAAAGATTAATACAACCTTTGAATAAAAGGAATGTGGTCTTGGAAGTCAATCATAATGACTTACAAGAACAAGATTGGAGGCATCCAATAATGCAATACTTAGCTGGTCCATCTTCGAAGGCCAGCAGGAAAATCAAATTGCAGTCTATGCAATACATGATATATGGTAATGCTCTCTATAAAAGGGGGGGAGATGGTTTGTTGCTGGAATGTTTAGGCCCAAAAGAAGCATTAACAGCTATGGCTGAAGTTCATGAAGGCATCTGTGGTGCTCATCAGCCTGGTGTAAAGATGAGATGGTTGCTTCGAAGGCATTCCTACTATTGGCCAACTATCCTTAAAGACTGCATAGAATATGCAAAGGGTTGCCAGGCATGCCAAAAGCATGGCACAATAAGGCATGTGCCCATAACTGACCTTCATGCAGTAGTAAAGCCCTGGCCATTCAGAGGGTGGGCCATGGATATGATGGGGAAAATACACCCACCTTCTTCGAAGCATCATTGTTTCATTTTAGTGGCCACTGATTACTTCACTAAGTGGGTAGAAGCCAAGCCATACAAGGCTGTAGATCAGACAGAGGTCATTGGGTTCATTAAAGATTTGATCCATAGATTTGGCATCCCACAAACTATAACTGTGGATAATGGGACTGTGTTCGATGGAAAAATGGTGAGGTCTTTTGTGGCAGAGTTTGGAATTAGCCTTGTTAATTCCACACCTTATTATGCACAAGCCAATGGTCAAGCTGAATCATCCAACAAGTCCTTGAAAAAAGGAATACAAAAGGTTGTGGAGGATAATCCCAGGGATTGGCATAACCTTTTGTTGGATGTTTTATGGGCTTACAGAACTTCCCCAAGATCAAGCACAGGAGTCACTCCTTATGCCTTAGTATATGGGCATGATGCAGTTTTACCTGTAGAAATTAATGTTAAATCTTTGAGGGTAAGATGCCAAGATCAGTTAGATCCTGAGCAATACCATCAAAGTATGTGCTTGGAGTTAGAAGGCATAGATGAAGCCAGAATTTTGGCATTAAATAGCATTCTTTTCCAAAAGAAGAAGGCAGCCAAGAATTATAACAAGAAAGTCAAACACATTGGCTTTGATGAAGGTGATTTGGTATGGAAAACAATACTCCCAATAGGAATTAAAAGCCATAAGTTTGGCAAATGGTCACCTAACTGGGAAGGACCATATCAAATTCATAGAGTTCTGCCTTTTGGAGCATACCATTTGAGAAATTTGAATGGGTATGTACATCCCAAGAAGATTAATGGCAGATATTTGAAGCCTTATTTTCCAACCATTTGGGAAACACAAGGAATAAAATAAACATTAAATACAAAAACACAAGACTGTTCAAATGATAGACAAAATTTGTTCTTTCATAAAGAATTAAGTACATTGTGCCACAAATTGGCCCAGAAATCATTAGAATGTCTTAATTGTTTTTGTACAGTAGATTTCCTATGGTTAAGTGATGGAAATAATTGAATAGCTGCAGCCATCTCTCCCTTCGATCGGCCAGTTCTTGATTGGTGATTTGCAATTTAGTGTCAGTTCGAACCAAGGCCTGGTTTACTGCAGCCAGCTCCTCTTCAAGCTGAGCTTTCTTTTCCAGCAGCTGGACTCGAAAGTGGGAGGCAGAGGAGTGTTGTTCTTTCAGAGTTGATACTTCGGTATGCACTTGGGAAACAAAACTCTGGTCGCCAGCCAATTTCTCATCCTCAGCCTTGGCAGCTTGACAAATGCTGATGTAAAAATCGACAGTAACTGCTGCCTGAGACAAATGACTTGAAACATCCATGCCTGACTGTTCAGCAAGTTTACAGCACTGGAGGAACCCATTTCTGATTATAGGCCTTGTAGAGCCTCGAAGGGAATCCTCGAAAAGGAAATCAGTTCCAGGCATGTGTCTAGGTCTATCAAAGGTCCAGAAGGCTTGCCGCTGGAGGAAGAAGAACTCTCAAAAATTTCCAGTAAGGAGTCAGCCAAGACTAATGGCTCAGCTTCAGCATTGAATGTTGGAGAGGTAGAGGGTATGTCGAAGAGACTAGCTAGTCTGGCTTCGAAGATGTCTACCTCATCCGTAGACATAAAGGGTGCAGGAAAAGTTGTGGTGGAAGGCACAGAGGACTGCATGGGGATAGGAGAAATGGATGGAGCATCTTTGGCAGTCTCTATGGTCTTAGCCACCAACGAATCAAGTGAGGAGGGGCTGGAAGTAGGCAAAGGTGATGAATTATGAGGTGGAGAACTACCAGCACCCTCAATAGAGGAATCAACTGCCATCGCAGACTGAGTAGCAGTTGGGATTTCCTTGGAAGGAGCGGGAGAAGCAAGGCTCGGAAGAGAAGTAAATTGAGGGACAGGATCATTGGTTGTTGCTGCAAAAGGAGAAATATAAAGAAATGTTGAATCTCAATATTGAAGATTCGACAAGAAAAGAATAAAGGCATGAAGGAAATTACTTGTTCCAGAAGCGCTGGCACTGATGGGAGAGCTGCGAAGGGAGTAATGTTCGGCAGTCTGTTGCTCTCTCGCCATTTCCCTTGGTAATGCATCAGCAGCAGCAGCTTCCTCTCTTAGAAATTGTTGCTGCCGTCTCCTCTCAGCCCTTTCGAAGACAACTATGGCCTTGGAATATTCTTGTTCTACGGCCTTAGCAGCTGCTTCATGGATGGGATCTTCAACCAAGCCAGTAGCTGAAGCAGTCACTTTCCTTCTCTTTTCTATTGCTTGGGCAATTGTCTCGGAATCAGAATCTTCAGCGAAATCATCAGGAGAGACAGTAATCTTTCTTCTCTTTTTTCTCTGAATTGGTATTGTCCGCTCCTCCATTGTCTTCTCAACTTCTTTAGTCCGAGATCCGGATTCCCCAAAAATGAGTTCCTCCTCTGCCTCCCTAGCAGTCGTCTCCTCTTGAGCCAAATCAGTCACTCTTTTCTTTCTTTTCAAGAGAGATTCCTGCTCTTGATCTTTTCCTTCTTCTTCCCCTACTTGAAACTCAGATTTTTCCTTTTCTAGCTCAAGGAGTCTCCTCTTCTTTTGCTGTTGACCACCTTCACAGAAGAAGAATTAAAGATAAGATAACAAGCATTATGTAGAAGGTCGAAGGAAAGAAAACAAAGGTATATACCTTTCTTCGAAGCAGTTCGAACAACTTTAGGAGGAGTTGAGGCAGCAGGAATAGACTGAGTTGTAGCAGGTACTGCAGCTGAAACAGCGGAAGAAATGACAATCCCAGCTCCCTTGGGCTTGGGTACATCTAACACCTTTAGTAGGTTTTGAGGTGAAATGGCCAAATAGACTTCCATATTGCTCACCCACCAATTTTGGTATCTCTTCAATATAGTACCTTGAGGAACGAAAGGGGTGTACTCAAAATTGGCCAAGTCATCTATAAACTTGAAGGTTGCCTCTTCTAACCTCGATTTCCGAACCTTCAAATCCCTCCTAGTAAGGCTCAGGTTGGTGTTGCTGCAGAGAGGTATTGGGACCCCTTGTGTGAAGCCAAATTGTCTAGCAAACTGAGCAGGACAATACGGCTCAGCTATGCATTTATAAGCTCTGGGGTTCGTGGTCCCGATAAATAGCTCTCTAGGAATCAGAAGGGAAGCCCATATATCCTTGTGAGCAGGTGAGGCACAGAGCCTGTCACTTAGGAAATTATTCAACCAAGTTGGACCAATGCTGGGTTCGAAGGGGCGGAAATGGTGAATAGGAAGGGCAACTGGAAGTTGATGGAAGAAAGAGAAATAAAAGGCAAAAGTAGAGGGAGAAAGTGAAGCATTGGCCAGTCTTATGCCATGGGTAAGAGAGTGTAGCCCAGAAAATTTAAGGCATTTGGATTGTAATTCAGTAAAATAGGCGAAAAGCCAAAGCTGAAGGATCCAGAATGGACCTCCTTGATTAGCATCTAAGGGTTTTTCACAAAAGAGGGAGCAAACTCTATACACATGGCCTAGAACATATGGGGCCAAGGCTACCCTTTTCTGCAAAACAAGGGCTTTGGCAAGAGGGGCAAATTCAGGCATGATTCTTTGGGAGGAAGTGCAAAAGAGGAATTTGCAAAGCCAATATAACAAGAAGGAAAAGAATTCCCTATCAGTTACCAGGCCCTCCTTTTTATTCTCAGCTTTAACAAAATCACTGTAAGATGAGTTAAGAGAGGGGAGGGAGAAAGGGACTGCTAAATCAGGGAAATCTGGTGTAATGGGAGTGCCAATAGGGGATACTCCTAGTAAATGGCAAATGTCAAGAACAGTAGGGGCCATCATCCCACATCTAAATTGAAAGAAATTGAAAATGGGGTTCCAAAAACATAAGGCAGCAGGAACTAGAAAAGGGTCTTCTGAGATAGTTACCCTAGATAGTCGAAGAGCATCGAGAAGACAGAGCTCTTGAAGGTCCAGTGTCCTAGCAGGGACAACCCGGTCGTACCATTCTTGCCACTCCGGTCTCATCGTGGGCCAGCATCGATGAGGGCGATTGATTCTCCAGCTCCTCCAGTCGAGACCACCCTCATAAAGGAGACATTGGTTCTCCAGACGTGGATACAGGACGGGAAGCTCAGTAAGGATCTCCTTGAATATGGGCCCGAGCACGTAGTCTTGCTGCATATGGCGACGAGGGACAAAGATACGCCCATCGATAGCGCTTTCCTCCCCAGCCTTGTACTTCTCACATTCTGCATCAATAAGCCTTTTTAAGGCCACAGATGAGCTCACACGCTCTATGATTGGCACTTTTGGTGAAGAAGAAGCCATTGATAGTACGCTTTTCGGAAAGTGAAGAAGGGAATAGAGGGAAGTGGAAGACTGATGAGGGTTTGTATGCTAAGAGCAAGTGATTTCAGAACACGAAACAAAAGGGTTTTTAAAGCTTTTGTGTCTGAAAGATATATTGCGTAAGTCGTTAAGTACTAAAAAGTACGAATACGAGGAGTTTCCTTCAATATTGATACTTTTGGAGGAAAAAAACACAACCCAGATGCTGAGACTAGCTTCGAAGTAGGGTATTTGGCTTCGAAGCCAAATTTTGGCGCCAAAAATCAAACAACAACGGCTTCGAAATATAGAAGCCAGCTTCGAAGCATACTACATGCTTAAAGATGCTAGAATGCTCGAGTATTGGTCTACTTCAAAGGGTTTAGAGACCTGTTTGAGGGTTATTAATGAAAATAACGGCCTTCGAAGCAAAACTTAGGATTCTTTAAGGATGAGAATTGCTATTCGAAACATCAAAACCAATCGTTGGTTTTTATAAAAGGAGATTGTCTTTTAAACTAAAACAGCATGGACTGCTCTTCGAAGTAAAAGTGGTCAATTTAAAATTGATTGGCTATATCAACCATGACCATATATTGGTTATAGTTAGTTTTGAAGGGTAAGGTTGTTAAATTCGAAGCACTAATTCTAGATGATATCAGCCAGAATTGTCAACTTTACTCCATAAATTGGAAAAAGACATGTTGGTTCCTTTTAGTGTTTCATTAAAAACAATTGAGTCCAGATTCGAAGGATGAGATTGTTCAATTCGAAGCTCTGAATTGGCTTTTAAAGACAAAAGGAAACAGAGTCAAACAATGTCAAATACAGAAAACTTTGTTTGTATTCAAGCCAAGGCAATTACATCAAGTAACCCTATCTGGGTACAAACTCAAGCTCATAAAAATAAGGAATAGAATAAATAACAAGATCATGAAATTTGGTCCAACAGTGATCAATGAAATTTTGTTCTTTCTTTATTATATCCTCTATTTCTTCTAATGTTGGCTGCATGAGTTGATGTGCTCTCACTTCGTAGTAGAGCTCTTCAGCCTTTATTTCGAAGGCTTCCTCTCTCAATTTTTGTTCCATTTCGTCTATGACCAAATCATCCCAATACGTAGAATCTTTATTCTTGAAATCATCGAATTCTTCGATGAAGTTCTCTGCTTCGTACTGGGCATGAATTCGAAGAGACGAAAGTTGGTCTAAGGATTGCGTAGTAGCCTTAGAATTTCGATGCCAGTAGAGGAGCAATGGAAGTTGGTCCAGGAACATATGAAGTTCTGCTTGGGCAAGAGGATTAAGGACATGGCTCCTAGTCAGAATATCACAAGCCCATTGAAAGTTCTTAAGAGGGACTGCGTCCTCAAGAACATTGAAGGGCAAGTGAGAGAAAGCTGCAAGCAGAAGTTGAGCTTGTTTCCGCTCAGCTGGAGTAGGGAATGATGGAGGTTTGTAAGGTGGAAAGACTTCATTCATAGGGAGTGCAAGCCTCAGTTTTTCTGTCCAGCAAAGAGTTGGTGGAGGAGAAGGTATAGATGCTTCTGCTTCAGAAGATGGAGAAGAAGGTGTGGATGCTTCTATTATGGGAGATGGCACGGGGGTGGAAGGAACAAAGGCATTAATATAATCAAGCCAGTCAGAAGAACAAATCTTCGCCTTTTTGGCTAAGAATGATGGTTGTACCCTTGTGCTTCTTCTAGGCGCCGGGTAGCATGCATTATCTTTGTAGGCATGGAGGATGTGTACCATGCTACAAGCAGATTCTCCTCCAAACTACGTCGATGGTCAATGGGCACGTAGGGGTAGACCACTGAACTTCGAGCGTAAGAAGGAAATTCTAAAGGGTCAGTGAACTCAACAAAATGATGGTTGATTCGTTCCCTCAAATCCCAGGACTCAGGTGTTGACCAGCTTGTCCAGTCAGAAACCCCAGAAGAGGAAGAAGTTGCAGCTTCATCCCATGCAGAGGTTTGCGAAGAAGAGTTTCCCAAGTCCATATTTGCAACTTGCCGAATCAAAGGCTTGAGAGCAGTTCGTTCGAGGTACAAGGGGAGGTTAGAGGAAGAACTTCTTGTATCTATATCTGCAACTTTTTGAATCGAAGGATTAAGGGCAATGTGCTCGTAGTCCAAAGGTTGATAATTTGCAAAAGCTCCCATGACCTGAATATAGAAAGGCGGGTAAAGGTGGCTAATGAATGCGTGGAGGTTCTTTCGAGGGGAAGCAGCATTACTCAATGGCTCTTCATATGCTTGATCAGTAGAAAGGGAAGTTGATTTAGCCATGGTCTGTTCGAATACTAAGGTATTGGGATGTTCGACAAATTGAAAGAGAGTTAATGCAAATGATCACCAAACAGGTGACGGTTGTGTTTCCAGAATATGGACTCCATGCACGTTCTAAAAGCGCGGGAAAAAACTATGATCCACTAATATCACCAAGTATTGGGTATATTAGTGCGGGGGTAATGTTGGCTACATATTTTGTAAAAGCCAGTTACAATTCGACACGTGGCAGAGTAAGGGCATTGTGGGGAGATTATTCAAGTCTTCAATCCTGATCATACACGTGGCAATTAATATTGGTTCTCACGAGATCTGAGTAGTACTAGATCAGTAAAGAGATGCAAGGTGACGTGGCTTCAACGGTTACTCATATTCAAATTCAAATACAGGAGGGAAGCTCAACTGCAAGTGATGGCATAGTGGAACTACTTATAAGGCAACATGATCAGCGATCATGGAGGAGCAGTTCGACGGTTTGAAGTGCAGTTCGAAGGTCATCCTTGACAAGTATAAATAGCAGGGAAGCCCCCAGAAAAAACCCCCAGACTCAGATCCAACAAACCAGTCATTTACTTCATATTTTCTTTTCCAGTCTTTACATTTCCTGCATTTTAAATACCCGTTCTTTACATTCCTGCACTTTAAATTCTCGCACTGTACTTCGTTCATAGGAGTAGTTTCAAGTAGATCATCACTGTAAACCTCAACGAGGCTGAGTTTGGACCATTGTAAGTTTTCATTTTAATGAAATACTTCAGTTACTTGTCATTTCACTGTTATTTTGCTTAATTTCTCCTAAGTCAAGCCACCAATAAAAGTCCTCTTCATTGAGGCTGAGAGAACTAAAACACAATCGTCTGATAATTGGTTGGCAATTATAATTTCTGTAAGGACTGATTGATCCTTGCTGGCACGCTCGCATTTACAAAAATACCCTTCGAAAGCCAAAAAGCCAACAGCGATGTGACTCAAAATGAATAAAAAGCTAAAAACTGACTCTTTTTTTTCTTCCAAAAGACCCCATAGAATAGGTCCTATATGTAGGTCACACATCATGTCGAATACCTATATAGGGAGTCTATGAAATGGGTCCTACATGATATGGGACTTATACATAACATCTATCTCATATATATATATATATATATCATTTTGTGTTTATGTGCATAGGCTTATTGCACTAACCTCTTTTAAAAATAAATAATCAAAACTATTACGAATGATATAAAGATACAATGATAAATAAGAAAAATTATAGTTTTCATTGTAAAATAATAATAAAAATATCAAAAAAAAATTCTATCATTTGACTAACGGATTATGATGAAAAATAAGTTAAAGTATTATATAAATTAAATTTTTTTTTAAAAAAAACTTAATATAATTATATTAAAATTATAAGATTTGTTATATTTCTTCAAGCCTCATGATGTCAGTACAATTTACCATGTTTTCCGTATAAGATCCACCATGTTTGTTTCCAGTTTTTTTAAAGGGCACAGCTTCTCTCCAGTTCAAATCTGGACTGGACGGTGTTGTCCGGCCCTTGGGGGCCCACTACGGGTCGTGTTTCGATAATCTAAACCGTTCAATTTGTAGAACTCATCGAGTACTATATGCCTATAAAAAATCACGTTGATCGAATATCAATAGCTATATGATCAAATCAGTTTTTGTAAGCCGTTTATTTTTCGCCGTCCATTTTTTTTCATAAAAAACTGATTTGATCATATAGCTATCGATATCCGATCAACGTGATTTTTTACAGGCATATAGTACTCGACGAGTTCTACGCATTGAACGGTTTAGATTATCGAAACACGACCCATAGTGGGGCCCCAAGGGCCGGACAGCACCGTCCAATCCAGATTTGGACTGGAGAGAAGCTGTGGCCTTTTTTAAAACACTTTTCAGAAAATTCTACTTGATTATTTCCCGTATTTTTTTATTTTTACTGATTTTTTTTAATATTTTAAGCAATTTTTTTAATTTTTAAACACCTAATATAAATACATTTAAAATGTATAATTTTCGTGAAAAAATATATTTTAAAAAATCACTAAATACAAAAATTTAGTATATTTTTCATATTTTTGTGTATTTATTAATTTTTTAAAATATTTTTTTCACAAATATTTTACTTTTTAAATACATCTAAGTAAGGTGCATCTAAAAAAATAAAAATAAATACTTAAAATTTAAAAATATTCACTACAAACAAAAAAACACGGAAAATAAAAAAACTTAGCTTTCAAATAAATGAATTCAGAAAACTGAAACCAAACAAACTATTTTTTTTTATTTGTATTCAATTTATGATATGCAATTACTAAGAGGCAATTGCATATAGATTCTTACAATTGGATTTTGATTTCTCGGAATTGTGTTATTTTCAAAATTTTGCTAAAAGTTTCTTCTTTTTTTTTTTCTTACATTTTTTGGAAGTGACAGTGTAGCAAAACGAATTAAACTATTCAAGCTCGCATTGTATTTGGGTTGTGAAAAACTTATTTAAGATTAATTATTATATGAATAAATTAAATTTGAATATATTTTGAAATCCTTAATTTTTTGAGTTTGACTCAAACTAAGTTCGATAACTTTCCTACACGATAAAAAATTAAGGTATTTGAGTTCGATTTGATTAAAATTCATTTGAGAGCGGTTCAAAAAATAAACAACCAAAGCTTAAATATATTTTGAAAAATTTAAACTTTTAAGTCAAATTGAAACAATTTATTACTCAGTTAATTTTGCTCCTTTTCAACTCCAAACATTTAAGGTTATCATTGCAACTCATTAGATTCATCATTTATTATATTAAGCAATATTGTTATTGTAACGCCAATAAGTCTATGTGCACACTGAGACTCGTATGTAGGATTTATCCTTTATAAGATATATATTTGTGTCTTATTCTGTATTTGTATTTAATCACTACGTTTATCTGATTGTATTTCATATTATTCATCATTTATTGTATTGTGCAATAATACTATTTGAGTAGTTTATGATATAATTTTTATAATATTATTTTAGTTTGCTAATTATTTAAGATTTTGAAGAAGATATTTTGTTTTTTTTTAGAGGATAAGAAGATATTTGCTTTTTTGTGAGTTTTAGTTTGTTTTTCCACATCGACGGTTAATATCGTTATCTTAGTTTTTTATGCATATGACGTGGAGTATAATTCATTTGTCATCATTCATATCATTGTTAAATTTGTCGATATTGTCATAATTGAACTTTTAATTTATTTTTATTAATGATTGTTGGAAAATTTATAAAGAGGTAGTTGTGAATTGAAATAAATTCTATTTTGAATGAAATTGTGTAATCTTTCATGGTGTCTTTTTTAAAGGAAAGGTCAAACCTCCATTTGAATGAAAGGGTGCAAACCTTTCATGGTGTCTCTTTATTTTAAAGGAAGGGTTATGTCCCTTCCTCATACCTTTTCTATTCAAATTGAATATGTGCCAACAAAGCCTATATAAAGGCAGCCCCATTCCAATTTTGATTGATTTCAGAAAATTCATTTTCCTTGCCTTCATTTTGCTCTCTTGCGTCCTTTATTCTTCATATTAGATTTAGAATAAATTTCAGAGAGTTATAGAACACAAGGTTCTAGTTTGCTGGACAAATTTGTTTGAAGTGCTACTACAAATTTGAGAAGATCATTGTATCCTGGGAGATTGACGACACATAACCGTAAGCACCGTAGCGGGGCGAATCTGTCTTAAGGACAGAGTGTCACACACTCGACTTGGTCTTTAATTATTAATTCGGTTCAACAAAATAAATTCTGTAAGTTTTATTTTATTTTGTTTGAATTATTTCAATTTATTTTATTTACACAGAAGATTGTTCCAACAATCTTAAGACAGACTCGAATTATTATGTTTACAGAATTTTTCGTTTGTTTCCTTTTGTCTTTCTTCTTTTAAGAAAATTATTTTCTGTGGATTTACAAAATAATATTCTTGTTAGAAAAACAAATAGTGATTATATACTATTTGACAGATAGTAGTAATATACTGTCTATTTTCTTTGACAACTAGTAGTACGATACTTGTGTCATTAACAATTCAGAATATATTTTTGTGGAATTTTTTCAGAAATTAATTTTGGGTTTTAGAAATTATTTTCTGTGTTTTCATTACTTAAAATTCTGTTTTAGTATTTTAATTATTGAAGTGTTACAGAAATTAATTTTCTGTGTGGAATTAATTTGGTTAAATACAATTTTATTTTATTTCCAAATTAATTAAAAAATAAAAGTTATTTTCTTATTTCTTTTATTTTATAGAATTTAATTTCCTGTGTGGAATTAATTTGGTTAAATAAAGTTTTATTTTATTTCCAAATTAATTGAAATATAAAAGTTATTTTCTTATTTCTTTTATTTTACAGAATTTAATTTCTTGTGTGGAATTAATTTGGTTAAATAAAATTTTATTTTATTTCTAAATTAACTGAAAAATAAAAGTTACATTCTTGTTTCTTTTATTTTTACAGAATTTAATTCTGTGAATTTGGATTAGTTTTCTGTGTGGAATAAATTTGGTTAAATAAAATTTTATTTTATTTTACTTCCAAATTAATTGAAAATAAAAGTTACATTTTGTTTTGTTTCTTTTATTTTAACAGAATTTATTTCTGTAGTTTTGGTTTAATTTGTTTAAATAAAATTTTATTTTATTTTCAAATTAATCGGAAATAAAAGTTACAATTCTTGTTTCTTTTATTTTTACAGAATTTAAAATTCTGTAGTTTTTGGTTTTAATTTTCTGTGTAGTGTAAATTGTAATTATAATTTTTTTTTATAAATTAGAATTGATGGCTACTGAAACTAATGCCCAAACAAGTACTACTATGGTGGCTACAATGACGCCAACCCCCTCTCCTGTTGTAACAGTACCGGTAAATCATGGTGAAAAGCCAGAGAAGTTCTCAGGAACTGACTTTAAAAGATGGCAACAGAAAATGTTGTTCTATCTTACAATTCTAAACCTGGCTCGTTTCCTCTGTGAGGATGCTCCTATTTTGAAAGAGGATGAAACCGACCAGCAAGTGGTTGCTGCGGTTGATGCTTGGAAACATGCTGATTTCCTTTGCCGGAACTACATCTTGAACGGACTTGACAACACATTATACAACGTCTACAGTCCTATCAAGACAGCAAAGGAAGTTTGGGAGTCTTTAGAGAAAAAATACAAAACAGAAGATGCCGGCTCAAAGAAATTTGTGGTTGGCAGATTCCTGGATTTTGTAATGGTTGATTCAAAAACTGTGATCAGCCAAGTTCAAGATTTCCAACTCATTCTGCATGACATTCATGTAGAAGGCATGTCTCTCAGTGAATCCTTCCAAGTTGCAACCTTAATTGAAAAATTACCAAAGGGCTGGAAGGAATTCAAGAACTACCTCAAACACAAGCGCAAAGAAATTTCTATGGAAGAATTAATTGTGCGTTTAAGGATTGAGGAGGACAACCGCAATTCTGAAAAGCGGGCTGGTAAGCATCCTATGAAGTCTAAGGCAAATGTGGTGGAACATGCTTCAAAAACTAAGAAACGAAAGTCTTCTGGAGAAAGTTCATCACAAGGCTCTAAAGGAAAGGAAAATAAAAAGTACAAGTTTAATGGCAAATGTTACATCTGTGACAAAGAGGGACATCGGGCCAAAGATTGCCGTAGCAAAGGCAAAAGCAAAAGAATAACAAGCAAGAAGCCTGCTCAAGCCCATATGACCGAAGTGGACAAAATTTCCAATGGTGTAGATGACATCAATCTTTCTGCAGTTGTTTCCAAGGCAAATCTTGTTGGAAATCCTAAAGAATGGTGGGTGGACACTGGTGCTACTCGCCATATCTGTGCCGACAAAAAGATGTTCACATCTTATTCTACAGTGGACAATGGTGAACAACTTTTTATGGGCAACTCCTCAACTTCCAAAGTTGAAGGACAAGGGAAGATTGTTCTCAAGATGACATCAGGAAAGGAACTCACTCTCAACAATGTGCTGCATGTACCGGACATTCGCAAGAATCTTGTTTCCGGATCTTTGTTGAGTAAGAATGGGTTTAGGCTAGTATTTGAAAGTAATAAATTTGTACTTACTAAGAATGGGATGTATGTAGGAAAATGTTACATGTCTGATGGCCTTTTCAAGTTAAATGTAATGACCGTTGTACCCTCAGTTATTAATAATAATACATCTTCTTCTTACTTGCTTGAGTCTTCAAATTTATGACATGGTAGACTAGGACATGTTAATTATGGATCTTTGCGTAGATTAATTAATATGGAATGTTTACCTAAATTTGACATTGATTCAAATCATTAATGTGAAATTTGTGTTGAGGCAAAATTATCTAAAACTCATTTTCATTCAATTGAAAGAAGTACAGAACCACTTGAATTAATTCATAGTGACATTTGTGATTTTAAATCAATTCAAACTAGAGGTGGGGAAAAAATATTTTATCACATTTATAGATGACTATACTAGATATAGTTATGTTTATTTAATTCGAACCAAGGATGAAACTTTGGAAACTTTCATTCAATATAAGAATGAAGTTGAAAATCAACTTGGTAAGAAAATCAAGAAACTTAGAAGTGATAGAGGTGGTGAATATGAATCACCTTTTGGTGAATTTTGTAGAGAACATGGAATAATTCATCAAACCACTGCTCCATACTCACCTCAGCAAAATGGAATTGCTGAAAGAAAAAATAGGACTTTAAAAGAAATGATGAATGACATGTTAATAAATTCTGGATTACCTCAGAACTTGTGGGGGGAAGCAATACTTTCTGCTAATTATATACTTAATAAAGTACCCCGAAAGAAAGTGAATCAAACACCTTATGAATTGTGGCATGGAAAAGTATCATCCTACAAATACTTAAAAGTGTGGGGGTGTTTGGCTGAAGTGGCTATTCCTAGTCCTAAAAAGACTAAGATAGGTCCTAAGACCATTGATTGCATTTTCATTGGTTATGCTAAGAATAGTAGTGCATATCGATTTTTGATTCATAAATCAGAACATACCGAAATGCATGTAAATACTATTATTGAGTCTCGAAATGCATTTTTCTTTGAACATGTATTTCCAAATAAGACTGGACAAGAGACTAGTAACAATAAAAGATCTCATGATGCCATTACTAGTCAGGATCAAGAACATGATCAAGAACAAGAGCAAGAGTTAGATCAAAATGAGGAAGAGGAACCTAGGCATAGTAAACGTGCTAGAATCTCAAAATCTTTTGGTCCAGATTTTCTAACATATTTGTTAGAAAATGAACCTTTAACTTTTAAAGAGGCTATGTCGAGTCCTGAGACTCCTTTATGGAAAGAAGCTGTCAATAGTGAAGTTGAATCCATCTTGCAAAATCACACTTGGGAATTGGTGGATTTGTCACCAGGTTATAAACCTCTTGGATATAAGTAGATTTTCAAAAGAAAAATGAAAGCAGATGGATCAATTGACAAATACAAGGCAAGACTTGTGGTCAAAAGTTTTAGACAAAGAGAAGGTCTTGATTACTTTGACACATACTCACCGGTTACTAGAATAACATCCATTAGAATGCTAATTGCCATTACATCTCTATACAATCTAGAAATTCATCAAATGGATGTGAAAACCGCTTTCTTAAATGGTGAGTTAGATGAAGAAATTTACATGGAACAGCCAGAAGGTTTTTCTGTTCCAGGAAAAAAAAAGAAAGTGTGTAAATTGGTTAAATCATTATATGGTTTAAAACAAGCGCCAAAGCAATGGCATGAGAAATTTGACAAGACAATTATGTCAAATGGATTTAAAATTAATGAGTGTGACAAATGTGTTTATATTAAAAACACAGACAAAGGTTATGTCATTGTATGTCTTTATGTAGATGATATGATCATCATAGGTAGTAATAATGATATGATTAAAACTACCAAGAACATGTTAAATAAATATTTTGACATGAATGACATGAACATTACTGATGTAATTCTTGGTATGAAAATTACCAAAACATTAGAAGGATATGCTTTGTCACAATCTCATTACATTGAGAAAATACTTAACAAATTCAGCAAAGATGATGATCATCTTGTTAGAACACCTGTAGATGTTAATTTGTATCTTTCTAAGATTGTACAGGAAAGTATTTCTCAATTAAAGTATGCCCAAATTATTGGAAGCTTAATGTACTTGATGAACTGCACTCGCCCGGATATAGCTTATGCAGTAAGTAAATTAAGTAGATATACGAGTAACCCGGGAGTAGAACACTGGAAAGCAATTATAAGGGTTCTAAGATATCTTCGATTTACTCGTAACATTGGGCTTAATTATACTAGATATCCAGCAGTACTTGAAAGATACTGTGATGCAAATTGGATATCGGATACTAGAGACTCGAAATCTACCAGTGGGTATGTCTTTACTCTTGGTGGTGCGGCTGTATCTTAGAAATCTTCCAAACAGACTTGTATTGCTAGGTCTACTATAGAATCAAAATTCATAGCTTTAGACAAAGCAAGGGCAGAAGCAGAATGGCTTCGCCACTTCCTTGAAGATATTCCAATATGGCCAAAACCGGTGCCTGCGATATGCATACATTGCAATAGTCAATCTGCAATAGGTAGAGCATAGAGTCATATGTATAACGGTAAGTCTCGACATATTCGTCGTCGACATAATACCGTAAGACAACTACTCTCTAATGGAATTATTTCCATTGATTATGTAAAGTCTAAAGACAACATAGCGGATCCACTAACCAAAGGGTTAGTAAGAGAGCTAGTTGAGAATTCATCGAGGGGAATGGGACTTAAGCTTATTTAATAAGAGTTACCACAACGGCAACCCAACCTAGTTGACTAGAGAACCCAAGATCTAGGTTCAAAGGGACAACTGAGTTGTGAATGACTCAGAAGGATCACTAGGGAGTCTAACTCCTACCCATTTCTATTATGAAATAGTAATGTCTGCAGCGTTTTAGGTTAAGTAAAACTTTTAATGATTCTTATATCTAGGTTAACCTAGTGGAGTATAGCAGGATACTCTTCATAAGAATCACCTATGTGAGTGTGAACTGGGCCGGTTCTATGAGATTTGTGAAGGGCTACAATTCTCTAGAGCACTCATGAAAGACCAGGTTGTTCAAGGCCAAAATGAACACAATAGTGAGAACTAAACTGTGTCTGGGGATATACTGTGTGAGTTCTATTGTCTTGGTTTACACAAACGGCTGAACAGTTCAAGACATCATGTTCACTGGTTAGCTAGTAAATCCGATAGTGTCTCATAAGGGAAGGTTCAAAGCCAAAAGCTACCTATCCTTTGCAGAATATTTCCAATTTCTGTACTCTCTGTATTTACATCATGTTGTTGCATTTTCTCTCTGTCAATTTCATTCATGTGAGGGATTGTTGGAAAATTTATAAAGAGGTAGTTGTGAATTGAAATAGCTCCATTTTGAATGAAATGGTGTAACCTTTCATAGTGTCTTTTTTAAAGAAATGGTCAAACCTCCATTTGAATGAAAGGGTGCAAACCTTTCATGGTATCTCTTTATTTTAAAGGAAGGTTTATGTCCCTTCCTCATACCTTTTCTATTAAAATTGAATAGGTGCCAACAAAGCCTATATAAAGGCAGCCCCATTCCAATTTTGATTGATTTCGGAAAATTCATTTTCCTTGCTTTCATTTTGCTCTCTTGCGTCCTTTATTCTTCATATTAGATTTAGAATAAATTTCAGAGAGTTATAGAACACAAGGTTCTAGTTCGCCGGATAAATTTGTTTGAAGTGCTACTACAAATTTGAGAAGATCATTGTATCTTGGGAGATTGACGCCACATAACCGTAAGCACCGTAACGGAGCGAATCTGTCTTAAGGACAGAGTGTCACACACTCGACTTGGTCTTTAATTATTTATTCGGTTCAACAAAATAAATTCTGTAAGTTTTATTTATTTTGTTTGAATTATTTCAATTTATTTTATTTACACAGAAAATTGTTCCAACAATAGTTGTTTATACCATTAATTTAGTTAAAATGTATAAATTAAAGCCATCATGTTTCATATCATTACTAAGTTTGTCGAATTTGTCATAATTAAACTTTAAATTGATTTTGTACAACATTGTAATAGTTTATACCGTTAATTTAATTTAAAACATATAATTAATTAACTGTTTAATGTCAAATTTACTTTTGTCTCGTTGCTTACCAACCCAAATTTAATATAGTGAAAAATGATTTTGTGCCCGAAAAATTTTCCCCTGAATGTCCCGAATGGTTGAAACGACGTCGTTTCAGCCATTCAAATTTTTTTTTTTTTTTCTTCTTCTTCCTCAGTCTGATACGCAGTGAGGGAGAAGAAGAGAGAGAGAGGGAGAGAAAGAGAGGGAGAGGGAGAGGCCGTTGCCGTCGCCGTCGCCGATCCCCGATCGCCGCCTCGCTGCTCTGCTCTGCTCTGATCGTCGCCGTCGCTACTCTGATTGTCGCCTCCGCCCTCGTCGGTTCTGCCCCGCTCGTCGCCTCCGCCGATCGCGTTGCCTCCGCCGCCTCCGCCCCCTCCTCCTCCATTTTTTAGGCCCCTCCCCTCCCCTCTCCCTCCCCCTCCCCTCCCCTCCCCCTCCTTCTCTTCTTCGTGTGCTGAAAAAAAAAAAAAAAAAATTTAGGGGCATTCGGGGGTCCCATTTTCAGGCCCCCAATCACAGCTTTAATATAGTTTATATATATTAAAGAAGAAGATTTGAGTCAAGTAAACAAGGAGTCCGCACATGACACAAGTTTACAGTGATTAGGAGGAATGGAAGGGTGGCAAAAGCTGGGTTTTATTTTTTTAATAAATATTTTACAGATTTGGATATAAGAATGGCTACAGAAAATGTTGATCATCAACAAAAACGCTAAGAGAAAAAGGAAAATGTAACATCCCAAAATTACTTCTTCATTAGAGATAGAAAGAAATCATCGACGATTCATGTTTTAATCAATTCATGCCATGTCAACGCCTTAAAAAAGAAAAAAAAAAAATCATCCACAAGCAAGCAAAAAACAGAAACCCAAAAAAGGGGCAAATTTAGATAGATTGATTGAAAATGAACAATCACAGATACGAAAAAACACTGGATAAACAACAACCATGGATACAAGTTTTCAATTAAAATAAAAGGGTTTTAAAATCAAAGGAATTGAAAAGGATCACTGACACGTGAAATTAAGCAATCAAACTAGATTAATAATCCAAAAGACTCACACAAAATCAAGAAAAACAAATGGGTATAAGAGATTATACCAGAAAGAATAGAATTGAAGCGAGAAGAATTCAAAAAAAAGCTCTTGTCCTTCAATTGCAGTATCTCTCTCTCTCTCTCTTTCTCTCTCTCACTGTCTATGTGTGTGTTTCTCTCTCTAACCAGTGTACAGATGGTTTTGTGAGGCAAAGTGATTGAAGGTAGGGATTCTTATAATCTGGGTGCTTTGGAATCGAGACCATAATTGCATTCCAATACAGACAACCCAATCCACAATCAATTGTAAGGTGAGCCAGCGAAGACATCGTTGTGCTACTTCAATTCAATACGCCCAGACCGTTTCTCTCTCTCTCTCTCGGGTTCGAGCCGAAGTTCTTCGTCGTTATGCTTTTTCCCTCCTTCGTGTCTATCTTAGTTCAAACTCGAAGCACACGATATATGTGTGTAAGCTCATTCATCATCAATTACTTTTGTCTTCACACTTACTCATTTTTTTTAAAAAAATTAAAAAATATTTACACTAATCTTAAGTAATACTAAAGACCTCGTTTGGCAACCGAACTTTTTAGTCAAAAAGCCAAAAAGTTACTAAATTAGCCAAAAAGCCAACAACCCATACCAAAAAGTCAAAGATTCTCTTTTCTCTCTACTTTTTGCACATCTTTTCGTAAAAAGCCAAAAAGTCATCCCAAACATACTGGTTTTTTTAGCTCATATTTTAGCCAAATAGCCAAAAAGTTACTAAATCAGCCTGTTCCCAAACGAGGCCTTATGACACATGTATATAGTAGGTCTTACATATAGGTCTCATATCATGTGGGACACATATAAATTAAGTTCATTCTAAAAACACAAATATTAAATATAGAATGATACACATATATAGAATAAATCCTACATGTATGTCACATATTATGGGGAACACATATATGGGTGACTCCATGGAATGAGTCCACATCATGTGGAACCTAAATATATGATCCATTCCATATATGTATTATATTCTATGTTTAGTGTTTGCGTGCCTAGACTTATTGCACTAACCTCTTTGGAGTGTCTTAAATAAGAGTATTTTTTGTCTTTTTAGACTAAAAAGTTGAGGAAAAAAATATGAATGTTTGGATTAACTTTTTTACTTTTTATGAAAAAATATGTACTAAAAAATTGTATAAATAAGTGTATAGGAGAAGATAGCGTAGGAGGCCATATAGATTGGCAGTGGAGGCGGCTGGTTGAGTAGATGAGAAAATATTGTCTCTTTCTCGGACTTTGATTGGATGGTGTTGTTTGGCCCGTGGGGGCCCACCACGGGTCCCGTTTTTCTAATAAGAACCGTTCAATGTGTAGAACTCGTCGAGTACTATATGCTTATAAAAAATCACGTTGATTGGATATCAATAACTATCTGATCGTGTTAGTTTTTTTTTGTTAACTGTTAACTATAATACCATTAATTTTTATACAAAACTGATTTGATCATGTAGTTAGCGATATCCGATAGACGTGATTTTTTACAGCCATATAGTACTAGACGAGTTCTACATATTGAACGGTTCAGATTATCAAAACGGGACCCATGGTAGGCCCCCACGGACCCAACTTTACCATCCAATTTAGTGAATATACACATGAAATTTTTTTTTTTTTTCCTTTCACTGATTAGTTCATCACGTGAGTACCTAGATTGGGCCAAAAAGTTGATTTGTATTAATATTTGTATATTAATTTTTTAATTTTTTTTTATGAATAGTGATAACTTTTTAGCTTGTTGACTTTTTCTAAGGTTGCCAAACCAGCCCTAAATAAATCAAAGCTATTGCAAATGATATAAAGATACAATGATAAATAAGAAAAAATAAATTAAGGTCTTGTTTGAGAACATCACTTCTTAGCCTAAAAAAAAAAATTATTAAAAAAGCTAAAAAGCTAACAAACTATACAAAAATAAATAAATAAATAATTCTATTTTCTCTCTACTTTTTGCACATTTTTTCGTAAAAAATTAAAAAGTTATGCCAAACATACAAATTTTAGCCAAAACAATATAAAAAATTACCAAAATAGTATGCTCCCAAATTATAGTTTCCATTGTAAAATAAAAAAAATATATATATCATTTTTTTTTCTATCATTTGACTAACAGATTATGATGAAAAATGAATTAAATATTATACAAATTAAAATTTTAAGAAAACTTAATATAATTATATTAAAATTATAAGAGTTGTTATACTTCTTCAAACCTCCAGGATGTTAGTACAATTTACATATTTTTTTTAACAACAATGATTCAAGTCACTAAAAAAAAAAAAGACCACTAATAATAGCACTAATGCATAGGGAATGCCAAAAAAAAAAAAAAGGCATTGGCAGTGGGCAGGGCCCATTGCCACATCATGAGTAATGCTATTAGAGCACCACTTTTAGTGCTCTCAACTATTTTTTTTTTTTTTAATTATATTTGTTTGTATTCAATTTATGATATGCAATTACTAAGAGGCAATTGTATATAGATTCTTATAATTCGATTTCGATTTCGATTTCTTGGAAGTGTGTTATTTTCAAAATTTTCTCCTTTTTTTTTCTTGTTCATTTTTTGGAAGCGACAGTGTAGCAAAATGAATTAAACTATTCAAATTCGAATTGTATTTGGGTGGTTAAAAACTTATTTAAGATTAATTATTATATGAATAAATTAAATTTGAATACATTTTAAAATCATTAGTTTTCTGAGTTTGATTCAAACTGAATTCGATAACTTTCATACACGATAAAAAATTAAGGTTCTTGAGTTCTATTTGATTAAAATTCATTTGAGAACGGTTCAAAAAATAAACAACCAAAGCTTAAATATATTTTGAAAAATTTAGACTTTTTCATTTGAGAAGTAATAATTCTAACTTAAAAGTTAAAAAGTTATTAAAAAATCAAAAAATCTATAACCTATACCAAAAAGTCAAATATTCTATTTTCTCTCTACTTTTTACACATTTTTTCGTAAAAAATTAAAAAGTTATTCCAAACATACAAGTTTTTTTTTTACCTCATATTTTAGCCAAAAACAAAAAAAGTTACTAAAATAGTCTATTCCCAAACGAGACCAAGTCAAATTTAAACAACTTATTGCTCGGTTCAACTTAGCTCCTTTTCAACTTCAAACATTTAGGGTTATCATTGTAACTCATTTAATTTATCATTTATTATATTAAGCAATATTGTTATTGTAACTCCAATAAGTCTGTGTGCACACTAGGACCCACATATAAGACTTATACCTTATAAGATATTTATGTCTCATTCTGTATTTGATCACTACATTCAGCTGATAGTAATTCATATAATTCATCATTTATTGTAGTGTGCAATAATGCTATTTTAGTAGTTAATGATATAATTTTTATAATATTATTTTAGTTTGCCAATTATTTAAGATTTTGAAGAAGATATTTTGATTTTTTTTAGAGGATAAGAAGATATTTTGTTATTTAGTGTTTTAGTTTGTTTTTCCACATCGACGGTTAATATCGTTATTTTAGTTTTTTTTTTTTTTTTTTTTTTGTAAATATGACATTGTCATTGTTAGATTTATCGACATTGTCATAATTGAACTTTTAATTTATTTTTATTAATGATATAATTGTTTATATCGTTAATTTAGTTAAAATGTATGAATTAAAGCCATCATGTTCATGTCATTGCTAAGTTTGTCGAATTTGTCATAATTTTAAATTTATTTTATACAACATTGTGATAGTGTATACCGCTAATTTAGTTTAAAACATATAATTAATGAACTGTTTAACTTCAAATTTACTTTTGTCTTGTTTATACCGTTGTGTACTTTAAAAGAGAAAAGTTAGGGATCATGAAAATTTTTTCATGAAAATGATCATGAAATATTTATGATCATTAGATTACCTTGATTAGTGTGTGGTGCTTTATTTTAAGTGTAATCCAAGAGTCACAAAACTTTCATGATTATTTTCATGAAAGGTTTTTCATAATACCTAACATTGCTAACTTTAAAATATACATGACAATTAAACTGTTAAATTTTATATTTACCTTGTTAATATAAATTGCTAGTTCAATTAAAGTGATATTTCGTTTGAACTGCAAAGAGCAATATTACATTTTATTTTCAAAATAATAAATATATTATAATAGGCATCATTAAAAAAAAATCCAAAAACTAACAATAGAAATAACAACTAAAATGTGTACTAAAGTTCGCTTTTTGAACTACTCTTTAATTACGCAATAACGCTATCTTAGTATACACTCACTCATACAGTATGAGTTTCAAGTTTACATTTTTGTTATTTTTGTTATTTTTTTCACCATCACTGAATCTTGTTTATAAAAATAAAAAATAAAATTCAAAAAGCCTAGGCCAGTAGAAAAATATATTTTTGTCCATCTGGTTTCAGCTTAATTAACTAACAAATTATAGAGAAAAAAAAAAAATTAACAAGATTCCTTTCTATTTGACAAGCGTTAAAAAAATACACATTATTTGTAAAAAGAATTTAGACCCTCCACAGATCAATAAAGTATTTTTTTATAAAAACGAATTCAAAAAAGATATCATATTACCTAAAAAAATTAGTAGAAAATTTTCCATTTTTTTAATATTGGCCAAACGTATCCATTTTTTGTTTAAGTAATAACTTTATTCTAAAAAATTAAAATAAAAAAAAAAAAGTTACAAAGAATTAAAAAACCCAAACAAACCCAGAGATGCAAGGATAAAGTAGATTTAAATATTTAAACCAATAGCCCAAACTCATTAATATTATGGTAATCTTTGGCTGAAACAAACAAACAAACAAACAAACAAAACTGGAAATTTTATTATGATTAAACTTATCCTATTCTCATCATTTTGGCCCGAATGCCTGCGGATTAGCCTAAGCTCACTTGCTATTTACCCAACCCAATCTAGTAACCCAGGTGAGCTAGGTAGGCTAAGCCAAATAGGCTTGGACTGGTATAGCTTAAGGTGTTGTGGTATAGCTGCAGGTGTTGGCTCAACCAGCCAGCACAGAAGCAAATAAAAAAATTAAAAAAATAAAATAAAATCCAACAAATTAGCAAATGACATATGCTTTGAGTGTCCTAAAACCAACGATCTCTCTCAAATAGCTAGTGCAGTCCTTTTGCAGATGGGACATGAATTCTTCTGCATGAGCCACTGTTTGATGCAATCAAAGTGAAACTCATGGCCACAATCCAGCTTTCCGAGCTTCTCTCCGTCGTCATATTCTTCCTGCAATCCGATTCAACAAATGGAAACATATAGTTTAATAGGAAGCTTGAAACTTAAGAAAAATAGAAGCCTGAAGGTGAAGAACTTTAAGGCTATTTACCTGACAAATACAGCACGGTTCCTCCTCCACTGGAACTCCTAATTTCATTGACTGATGCCTATGCTGCTTCACACCCCCCAAAATAGAGTCCACGCTCAGTCCAGATTTCACATTTCCCATACGTTCTTCCAAGGCCAACAATTCCTAAACCCAAGTCCAACATATATGAAGAAATCTTTAATATAATGAAAAAAAAAAAGAAGCCAAAAAAGGCCAGATAAACATTTATTTCAATTTCTGAATTGATACCTCATAAGACATGTTGTCCAGCTCGAGACGCATATCTTCATGCATATCAGACTCATCAAAAAATGGGCCAACAATCGTACCATCCTAGCAAGCCATATTATACATTTATGAAATCCAATTATGCAAGAAACATTATTGTGTACACTTTAATAGTCATAATATACAATGGTATTGAACAATGTTGAAAAAAATAGTTGTACCAGTGTATAGCACAAAATATTATTTTTATATTTGGAAAACATGACATGGAAACATCAAGTTTATATCAATTTCCCAAAGCAAGCGCAAGCCTGATAATCAAAGTGTAAAAAAAAGGAGATGTTATAATGTGCACCCTAAAAAATGTGCATATGATGTCTTTCATAATTTTTTTACAAAATTTCATAACTTAAACACAAAATGTCATAATATTATCATCCCTTATTTTAGGGTGCACATCATAAATTCGTTATTCATAACTTTACTACAAAATGTCATAACACATATCATAGACAATCATAACATTTATAATAAAAAATCATAACTTTTTTACAATAGGCACCATTTGAAAAGGTGCACATTGGCAAAAGATCAAACCTCATACTGCCAGGTGGCTCCATTAGCCACTTGTAGGAGTTCAAAGGCAACCTGCTTAAGGAAAAACAAAGATATTTAGAGCTGGTGAAAATTGTTATAAGGGAAAAGCAATACATTATAAACAAAAATACTTGCTATTGAGGTTCCAAAATACGAGGGTCTGACTTATAAAGGTCTGAAAACTTTCATCAAGATCCATCTTTAGTAAATACAGTTCCTTGAATAGGTGATATAATGGAGTGAATAAATAAGCAAGAAGGGAGGGGGTCGAGACTCTGAGAGGGGGAAGAGAGTTGCAACATTGCCCCAGAAACTAAGGATATGGACAAAAAAGACTTTTACTAATATTTTTTTTTATTATCTACAAATAATTTTCTATAAATGACTTCAAAACAAGATATTTTCATTAAGTAAACTTGATAAATAATTTATTAATTTTTGCTTTAATTGTAATAATCCCATAAAAGATTCAATAAGAGAAATGAAAGAACTAAAACAAAAATCATGGTTTATGAGATGCATCAACAAAAGTGCAAACAACATAGCAACAACACCATCCATAGGAAGGGAATAAGTAAATTTCAAGTACCTGTAGAGCGCTCTGCCGATCAGCACTGAATTGCTCCAATGCAGCCACAATTGAAGGGACAGCAACATTATGTTCTTCTCTCATTATTGAATCTATAGGCCTTAGAATGACCGGCTCAAGAAAATTTGACAGCCTCTCTTCATATTCTTCAACCAGATTCCTCAGGGGAAACCCAGGAGTAGAAGATAGATGGACGCCACCAGAAAAGCCATTCCAAGAATGGTAGTTTATGGGGAAGGCGCTTGAAGCCATTACATTTTGGCTTGTAATCCCCAACTCGGAAGTGCTAGTACCAACATTTGAAGAGGAAGAGACGCTTGAGAACAGAATGTTTTGCTCAGCTCCTGGATCAATTCTCTGACGAGTGTTTCTCTGAAAGGTTTCCATATTTTCTTCCAGCCTTGAAGTCTGGTTCAGGGAATTAGAGGAGTGGCTTCTGTGTTCCATAAAGGCTAATTAATGTTCCCGCTGCAATTTAAATCAAACCACCAGAATTAGTAATGGATCTATAGCAATTTTCTTCAGTAGATTGTAACATGGTTAGCAATGTGCAAGAATAATAATATTTACTTATCAAAATATATACCAAGTATATTAATCAACTATGAGTTTCTAAAAAAATCTTTTAGTTACCAAGAATATATTAACGACGAACAACATGCATCATTTAAAAATTTTACATGCCACATGGAGTTCTGACATGTGGATAAGCGTGCCCTCGAAGTGTCGGTGTCCCATACATATCTGACACAAACACAAAACCCAATTTGAAGTGTCGGTGCTCCATAGCATATGAATATAAGGGAGTTGATTCAATCATGCATGCAAAGGTTCATAAGATTAATCAGAAGAGAAGGAAGTTATGAGAAGTTGCAAGAAAGCCAATCCCCGAACCTCACCCCCACACTCCATACTGAGAAAAATAAATTCTAAAAAATAAGCAAATGCTACACAATAGCTAAAGGGCTACATGAATAAATGCTTACATATGTGAAAAGAACCCTTAAAACTCAGATCCATTGACAATAGACAGAAACAGAGAGGTTTTGAAAAATACCCACAAAACTCAGACCCACTGACAAAGAGAGAAAGTTTGGAGGCAAAGAACTACACATTAGGATAAAGATCTAAATCTATGCATGCATAAATAGTAATTAAGATGATAAAAGAGTCACAAAGACATAAATATTTGGATCATCAATCTTTGGATTTCCAAACTTGAAGATTGATACATCCCTAAAACTAAATGATTTCACAAATAAAACTATATCGGGAAAACAATAAGAAAGCTTACAAGAATTAGTCAAATAAAATCACCTCACTAGAAAATTGGTGTCAGAACCCTCCTAAACAAATAATATTGTAGAATGCTTTGTCTCACTCACCCAAACATTAATATCTTTGAAACGGAAAGGTATTGGGGTGCCTTCAGAATTTTTAGATCACAAGATCACCTCAAACCCCTTAGGAGTTCAAAAACTGCAGCCCTACCGCACACACATCAATGAACACAAGACTGTGTGGGTTCACAAACACTAAATCATCAAATGGAGTGTATATGTGTGATTTTCAATTAATAGGCTTGAAGATTGATACATGTTTAAATGAATATATATATATATATATATATATAAAGAAGAAGATTAGAGTCAAGTAAGCAAGGAGTCTGCACATGACACAAGTTTGCAGGGATTAGGAGGGATGGGAGGGAGGGGGGAAAGCCCTTTTTTTTTTTTTTTCCTTTCTTTTTTATAAATATTTTACAGATTTTGGATATAAGAATGCCCACAGATAATGGTTGATCATCAAGAAAAATGCTAAGAAAAAAAAAATTGTAAGATCACAAAATTACTTCTCCATTAGAGATAGAAAGAAATCATCCACAATTCATGCCAATAACACTGTTAGATGCCAACACCTCAACGTTCAAATCATCAAGAAGCAAAAAATAGAAACCCAAAAAGGGGCAGATTTAAATAGATTGATTGAAAATGAAAAATCACAGATTAAAAAAAAAAAAAAAAACACTGAATAAACAATGACACAAGTTCTCAATTAAAACAAATGGGTTAAAAATCCAAGGAATTAAAAAGGATCACTGAAACAAAAACTTAAGCACGAAAACTAGATTAATAATCCGAAAGCTTCACAAAAAATAAAGATAAAACATATGGGTATGAGAGATTATACCAGAAAGAATATAATGGAAGCAAGAAGAATTCACAAAGAGCTCTGGTTCTGGTTCTGGAGTTGGAGTTCTCTCTGCCTCTCTCTCTCTCTCTCTCTCTCTGTGTTTGTGTGCTTCTCTCTCTCTCTAACCCAGTGAAGATATTGTCTTGGGTGGGTAGGGATTCTTATAATCTCGATGGTTTGGAACTGCCAAAGAGGAATCGAAACCATAATTGCACTCCAAAACAGGCAACCCCATTCACACTCAATTGTAAACAGAACCAGCGAAGCCATCGTTGTGGCTATACATTCAATACACCCCAACCCTTTCTCTCTCCTCTCGCTCTCGCTCTCTCCCTCTCTCGCTAGGGTTCAAGCCAAAGCTCTTCTTCGTCGCTATGCTTTTCCCTCCTTCATGTCTATCTCTCTCTCTTTTCGAACTTGACGAGCGTAGCGCGCGTGTGTGTACGCTTGGTCATCATCAGTTAATTGTCTTCATATTCACTTACCCTTTTTGTTTTTTTTCTTCCTTAATTACAAATATAATTTCTAAATTAACTTAAAATATTAATTATCTTCCGTTACCATTCCCTTCAAATTTCTAATAATATAATAAATTATTATTTTTATTAATCTACATAAAATCAATTAATAATTTTTAATTATATTATAAATATATTTCTATTAATCGTTCTAAGAATTTTATTGTTATATAATAAATTAATTTAAAATTTTATTTTTTTGATTAATTCTTCAATGACAAATTCTAATAATAAAGTATTTATGATTTTCAGGGTTGAATTTGTAATCTATCCTTTTTTCAGTTTTTATTATTTAAAAGTAAATAACAGTGACCTCTACTTTTAATAAATCTAAATAAATCAAAACTAATGCAAATAGTGTGAAATACAAAGAAAAAAAAAGGAAAATTATACATTTTATTATCTATTTAACTAATTGATTAAAAATGAGGTAAGTGTTATCTAAATTAAAATCTTAATGAAATTTAATATAATTATGTCAAAATTATAAAACTTGTTATATTTCTTTAAGTGTTAGGGAATATCAGTCTTATTTATAGTTTTTTTTTTTTTTTATAAGAATTATTCAATTTATGATATGCAATTACTCTTAGGAGGCAACTGTATGGATTCTCACAATTTGATTTTGGTTTCTTAAAATTGTGTTATTTTCAGAATTTTGCTTCTTTTTTTTTTCTTATTCATTTTTTGAGAGTGACGGAGTATCGTAACAAATTAAACTATTTGAACTCGAATAGTATTTTGTTTATTAAAATTTTGTTTAAAATTAATTGTTATATGAACAAATTATAAGTTTGAATATATTTTATATTCGTTAATTTTCTAAGTTTGACTCGAATTTGATTCAATAACTTATATACATGATAAAAAAAATCAAGCTACTTGATGAGTTCAGTTTTGATTAAAATTTATTTGAGATCAGTTTAGAAAATAAAAAACCTAATCTTAAATACATTTTAATTTTTTTAAGTTTTTGAGCCAAATTTAAACAACTTATTACCCAGTTTGACTCAAATTTTTTTTTAAGAACAATATGCATTTAGGATTATCATTGTTATTCATTTAATTTATTATTTTACTGAATTGTGTAACGTTTCTATGAGTCATGCTATACAATAAAAACTTATTACTTGATTTGACTTACCTTTTTTACGACAATAGCCATTTAGGAGTATCTAACTCATTTAATTCATCATTTATTGTATTGTGCAATATTGATATTTTAGTAGTTTATTATATAATTTTTAGAGTAATGTTTAGATATCCTAAAAATTTGGCTAAAAATTCTATAAAATCTCTCACATTGGTATGGAATCTACACGATATGAGTCTCATGTAGATTCCACATTTATATGAAATATTTGGTAAAATTTTTTGTAAAATTTTTAAAATTTCTAACATTTTTATAATTTTGATAATCTTATTTTAGTTTGCCGATTGTCTTTTTGTAAGTTTTAGTTTGTTTTACCGCATACTAATAATAAAAATCGACAGTGAATATTGTTATTTTAATTTTCTATGAATATATTTGTCGTAATTCATTCCATTATTAAATTTGTTGATACTGTCATAATTGAATTTTTAATTTATTTTATCAATCGTGTTAAAATGGATGAATTGAAATCATTATGTTTATATAAGGTTGTTAGATTTGTCATAATTAAACTTTAAATTCATTTTTTACAATGGTCTGATAGTTTATACCGTTAATTTAGTTTAAAACACATTATTAATAAGGGGTATTTTTTTTTAGGATCCTTGGTATTAAGATTTTATAGTATAAAGGACATCTAATATTTTCATAATGTCTAAGGCCTCTCAATTTGATCCAGATAAATTTCATCCAAAGTCCAGAGAAATTCTCTCAAACCTAGAGAAATTCTCTGTTTTTCTCCAGAGAAATTTCCAGATTATATGTAAAGAACTAATAGCAATGGTTTTTAACTCAAAAAAAAAAAAAAGTGGCAAAACAACAACAACACCACCACCACCACCACTGATGCAAAGAGAAATGTGTACACCAGATAGATCACACACAAAATCATTGCACTGAGTACAACCAAGAAACAAAATTCGATTCTTTTCCATCAAAACAACCAAAATGTTTCTGTTTTCTAAGAAACTGAAATGAAACTTTAGTGGTGGAGTTGAAAAGTATAAATCAAATACAGAGAAAATTCGACTTCACAGAGAAAATCTCACCAATTTCTCTGGACTTTTAGATTTCTTTAACCCACTCTCCAGAGAATTTCTCTGGCCTTCCCTTCTCTCTTGAGATTTTTTTTTCTCCTAGGGCTATGACACCGACACCGCCACCACCACCGCAAGGAAGGATCATCAACACCACGTTCAAATCTCAGCCTACGGCAGTCAGATCTCGGATCTGGCGAAGCCTAGTGCAGTGGATGTGAAGACGGTGGGGAGATCGACTGAAATCGAGAGAGTGAGATTGTGATGAAAGAAACAGTGAGGAAGAGAGAGAGAGTTTGTGTGTGTATGTGTGTCACAAGTGGTAAGTTGGTGTCGCCATCGCTGCCTTGGCCACTGCGGTTGATTTGACTCCTCGTATGGCCGATGAGGAGAGTGAATGGGTTGGTGAGGATAGAGATGACGACGATGAGGGCAAAGTGATGGTGTAAGAGAGAAAGACGTAGAGCTAGGGCCAACGCAGATTCCGGCGATGCCACTACCGTCGAATCCAACTCCTCTCGCTCGCCGACACAGAGAAACATAGAGCTAAAGAGAGAGATCTTGCCAGCTGAAAACTATGGTTCCTTCGAAGGCTTGAAAGAGAAAGCGAGAGAGTGAATTTTCTCTGTGATATATAAGTGTAGGGTTAAGGGACCTTAGACATCACAAAATAATATTGTGGATCTCTTCTATCACAAAAAATGGGAGAGCAACCTCAGACTAATTTTCCTTGTTAATAAACTGTTGACCATTAAATTTATTTTTGTCTTGTTTATACCATTTGTGTACTTTAAAATATATATAGCAATTAAATTGTTGAATTTTTTATTTACTCTGTCAATGATATGATTGTTAAACGGTTAATTCAATTTGAAATATGTGATTATTAAACCATTATCTTCGCTTGTTATAGATATGAATGTATTGTTATGTCTTCATATATGACATTTTGTATTATTCTATTTAATTAAGGGAAAATTAGTCTGAGGTCCCTCTCCTATTTTTTTGTGATAAGAGAGATCCACAATATTATTTTGTGATGTCTAAGATCCTTTAACCCTACACCCATATATCATTAAGAAAATTCACTCTCTCACTTTCTCTTTCAAGCCGTCGAAGGAACCATAGTTTTCAACTAGCAAGATCTCTCTCTCTAGCTTTACGTTTCTCTACATCAACAAGCGAGAGGAGTTGGATTCGACAGTAGTGGCATCGCCGGAATCTGCGTTGGCCCCAACTTCATATGTCTCTCTCCTACACCACCGCTTTGCCCTCATCCTCGCCGTCTCTATCCTCACTAAACCCATTCACTCTCCTCATAGGCCATGCAAAGAGTCAAATCAACCATAGTGGCCAAGGCGGTGACGACGACACCAACTTACTGCTCATGACACACACACACACACACACACATACTCTCTCTCTCTCTCTCTCTCTCTCTCTCTCTCTCTTCTTCTCTGTTTTTCTCATTGCAATCTCATTCTCTCGATCTCAGTCAATCTCTCCACCGTCCTCACATCCACTGCACCAGGCTCCGCCGGATCTGAGCTCTGACCGCCGTGGATTGAGATTTGAGCGTGGTGTCGATGATCCTTCCTTGTGGTGTCGGTGTCACAACCCTAGGAGAAAAAAAAATCTCTAGAGAGAAAGGAATGCCAGAGAAATTCTCTAGATAGTGGGTCAGAGAAATTTGAAAGTCCAGAGAAATTCTTCTAGTGAGATTTTCTTTGTAAATTCGAATTTTCTCTAGATTTGATTTCTACTTTTCAACTCCACCACTAATGTTTCATTTCAGTTTCTTACGAAACAGAAACATTTTGGTTGTTTTGATGGAAAAGAACCGAATTTTGTTTCTTGGTTGTATTTAGTGCAATAATTTTGTGTATAATCTGTCTGGTATGTACATTTCTCTTTGCATCAGTGCTAGTGGCGATGATGTTGTTGTTTTGCCCCCTTTTTTTTTTGAGTTAAAAACCATAGCTGTTAGTTCTTTACATAATTTGGAAATTTCTCTGGAGAGAAACAAAGAATTTCTCTGGGTTTGAGAGAATTTCTCTGGTCCAGAATTTCTCTAGGAAGTCTAGAAAAATTCTCTGGATGAAATTTCTCTGAATCAAATAGAGGGACTTTAGACATTATGAAAATATTAGATGTCCTTTATGCTATAAAATCTTAATACCAGAGACCCTAAAAAAAATCCAAAGATAAATCCCCAAATTAAACTAACAAATCATTTTTCTTTAATTTATTTTTTAAACAATTAAAATGTCACTAATATCAATTTTGTTATAGATAAATGCAACACACAACATCAAATTATTTTCATGTAAAAAGTGAATTAGTAGTTTGGTAATACCTTTAAAGAGTGAGAAATTTAAAATCAAAAAACTATTTCCATTTAATTATAAATTGAAATTTAGTTTATATTTTTGTTATGTAACAATGTAATTCATGAACCTATCATTAAATGAGACAATAAAATAGCATGAGTCATCCATGATATAAAAAAATAATCACTTTAATTTAGCGGCTGTTTAAAGAGTAATTAATATGGTTAAAAAGTCACTGCAACTTGTGGTGGCAGTAATAGATAGCGGTGATAGTAGTTGTGTTGTGACAATGATAACATGCTGGTTGAAAGGGATGGTTGTGGTGGTAGTCAACTTGGGGACGACTAATTTATGATGTTTTCATGATGAAATAACATACTTATTTCTTAAGTTAGATTCGTAAAGGCGGATATAGGGCAGATATGGGTCGGATTCATACTAAATAATAACATTTGGAGTAATTTTCCAAACTTAGGTCCGCCCGAGATTAGACCTATACTTTATTTTCAAGTCCGTCCAAAAAAAAAATTAAAAAGAAAATCTCAAGCCCATCTATAGATATTACTTAATGTAAACAAATATTTTTTTTAATTTTTTTAATTTTTATATTTTAAAATAAAATGCATAATCAATTTAATTATTTGAGTGTCTTTTAACCTATTCAAGACTAGTAGTTTAAATTTTATAATTAATTTTTTACTTAATCATTAATACATAATTTATGCCAATAAAAAATAAAGTTAAATAATGTAAAACATATATATAAAATAAATATATATTATACAATCAATAATGCTACATTCTATTAATTTATCACTCTTAAATGACCTATAATAACATGGTATTGAGATTAGACCCTACATGATGAAATGTCTGACAAATTAATATTTATCAGACATATCATCAAAGGTGATTTTTAAAAATAATAAATTAAATATTTTAATCATTTTTCATTGTCTAATATAGTTTGTGAGAAGACCTGACTAGGCCAAATTGGACTTAAAACACTCTTTTCAAACTCGGCCCCAAGTATAATTAGGCCTAAAAAGATTGCCCAACACAACCTATGGGCTTAAATCATAATCTCACAAAATGTAATTGAACCCATGCCCATAAGAGGTTGTATTTTTGTGGGCTGGCTACCTCCCAAAAGAGGTTGGTTTAAACTCCATACGGACTGGGCTGCAAAAGGGAATCCTGGTTTAACCTATGCAGGAGGCATTATCAAAGATCATTCAGGGCATTGGGTGATGGGTTTTGTAGAAATATTTTGTTTTGTTTTTTTCTTTTTTTAATATTTAGGTAGAGTTATGGGCCTTGAGATATGGTCTAAATCTTACAATAGAGTGGAACCTTGTTAATTTTGAAATAGAAACTAATGCAGAATTGGTTAAACTCATCATGATATGGTCTAAATCTTCCAATAGAGTGGGACCTTATTAATTTGAAATAGAAACGAATGCAGAATTTGTTAAACTCATCATCTTGGTGGGATAAATGACTTTCATCAACTTAATAATTTCATCTCCGATTGTAAGTACCTCATACAACAACTTGGGATATGATCAATTAATATATCTATCGAGAAGCAAATATTTGTGCGGACATTCTTGCTAATTAAGGAAGCAACATTACAAAATGATTTTTTGTTTATCATTTTTCTCCTTGCATTTCAGCATAACTATTTGATGATGCTAGAGGGTTGTTTACCCTAAATTATTGTAGGGGCGAACATGATCCAGATTGGTTCGGATTTGGATAAAACCAGAATCAATCTATTATCTACTGTTCTTGAAAAATTAGAACTAATCTAATCCGTTTAAATCGCTGAACCAATTCATTTAAATGCGGATTGGATCGGTTTAGGACCATGAATTCACATAATTAAATAATAAAAAAAGATATAATATTTTAATTTCATAAAAATACAAATATAGCATCATATTAGTTTCACAATAGTAACGTGTCTTTCCACAATAGCGACATACTGTTCTAGAATTTAAACAACTGTAAGAAAATTGGTTCGACCATAAATATTTAGACTATTACAAATTAAAACTAAAAACCAAACAAAAATAATAAAAGAAGATACTATGCTGGTGTAGGTTTGGGTTTAGGTTTTATATGGAATAAGAGAAAATACTATTATATAATATAAATATAGGCTATTTGTATACGGTTCGGATTGGTTCCAATCCGGAACTTGGGGTTCAATCCGGAACCAATCCGTGAACTACAGATTTTTAATTTTTCAATTTGGAACCGAACCACAGATTCAAAAATCCAACCCAAACCTACCGAATTGAATTGGACTGGATCAGATTACGAATTTTACGGATTCCTTACTCAGCGCTAAATTATTGTACTCTTAAACCTTATTTTAGCTTAATATATTCTCTAGTTCACCCATACAAAAAAAAAAAATAATAATAATAAAAAATAATAATACTTATCTTGTTTGTCAAAAGATTGAGCTCACTTTCCATAAAATTGGATTTTTTTATTTTTAGTCAAAAATTTTAATATTTTAAGAATTTTTATTTTTATTTTTTAAATGTAATTAATCTAGATATACTTAAAAAGTATAATATTTGTGAAAAAATCTTTAAAAATTCATCAAATATAAAAAATATAAAATTTCAATATATTTTTGTATTTTTGTGTATTTATTAAAATTTTAAAATAAAATTTCACAAATATTTTATTTTTGCAATGCATCTAAATTATGTACGTTTAAAAAATAAAAATTTACCTAAAATATTAAAAAAAATACAAAAAATAAAAAAATTAAATTTTCAAAAAATCAATCAAAATAAAATAAGGTATACCATGTAAAATTGTGGTAGCAATCCGTTGATAAGTAATTTAGGGGTGTTTTGGGAAGATGGTTATAATCTGATTTTTGGTGAAAAACTGATTATAAGCAGATTATAATCAGCTTTTCTGTGAGAGAAGAGGAGATAAAAAATCTAAAAATCTGATTTTTTATCTCTTCCCAAAACACCCCTTAGTATTTTTCAAAGCAAACGACATCATCATGTAACAATCCTTATTTCCAAGCAATGGCGTTCTTTGATTCAATCAGGTCCTGTGAAAAGCGTTCAACGAAACAATCCTTTCTGTCAAAAATAACTATTTTTACTTATTCGAACCAAATAAAGAAAAGTGAATATCAAATTAGACATGGACATTGTCAAGCCAAATGAAACCTTATCGTTTTTCTTGAAATTAACAGAGAAAATATTAGGCAGATAACCCATGATGTATATATATTAACTAAAGAGGCAATAACTCTGAAAATATTACAAACCCAGCCTGTCTGTCTCTCTGTTTCTTCCATTTTAGACCTTCCATTTTCGATCTCTCCTTTCTCTGTAATTATTTATTTGGTTCTGACTCTCTCTCGAAAGCTCCATTGAAGGCATGGGAGGGTTCGAAGAGGCCGAGATTGACCGACTTCCGATTGATCTTCTTTCTCATATATTCGTTCTAGTGACTTCCTTTAAGGATTTAGCAAAGTAAGTTGTTTGAATTATTTTCATCTTCATTCACAATTTGAGCTAATTCGATTTTGGTTAATCTGTTTTCGTTCTTATGTATATATGTGGAAAATTATAGGGCCAGCGTGGTATGCAAGGAATGGAAACAAGCTGTGGAGCAATCTATGGCTTGGAGAGAGAGACTGAGCTTTACTGGTTGGAAAATGGACGATCAATCCACCGCTCGCCTCGTTCTCCATGCTTACAATCTCAAGGAGCTCGACATGTAAAACCCTTCTCTCTCTTCTCTCTCTCTAACTCTATCTCTATACATACATGTATATAATTGTGTCTATCTATGTGGGTATGTTTTATTACTTCTGATTCTGATTCGGTGAAGATGAACTCTTGAATTTTGTTTATGTTCCTTAGCAATTGAAGTTTATTGAAGGGTTGAGTCTTTGTTTTAGGGTTTAGGGTTTTCTAATTTGTTCATTGTATTGTGAAAATTGACTGGCTTCAATTTAGTTTGCATAGTCACTAGAGTGACTAATTCGGTTGTCAATGAAAGTTTCATATATGAACAGTGTGCTGTTGATTTTAGCCTTTTTAGGGTTTGGTTAGTTGCCCCTTTTTCAAATTTTTGCATCGGTTCTGTCTATATTGCCATCTTATTAAAACAGAAAACTTCAGGAAATTGAATTGTTCGGTTTTGTTAGAACTTATAGACTTTGTTATCATAGATAGTTCCTTGATAAAGTTACTGATTTGATTCCTTATGTTTACCTGTTCCATATTTGTGTTGTATTATTTTCAGTTCAAGGAGCCGTTGGGGTTGCCAAATAACAGATGTTGGACTATACCAAATATCTTCAGCAAAATGTGTCGGCAACCTGACTTCAATATCCGTATGGGGTATGCCAGGGATCACCGATAAAGGCATTGTTCCTCTGGTACATGATCATAGTCGTCTCTAGAAAACATATGCTCTTTTAAATGACAACATTCAATAGGTTTGATTGACTACTATTTTTGGGATCTTTATTCTTCAGATAATGCAGTCTGATGAGAACACAATTTCCAGTGACTAATTTTAAAAATTATGAATTACCCAGAGGGCAAAATCTAAGATTTCATGGCTGCAAAAATGGTCTAAACATTTATACTAACTTATGAAAAAGACTACATATGTTTTGAACATTTGTTTCCTGCCTTCACTCTTCATGTTTTAATGCCATTTCCAAACCAAATCATACTAAGCCTTGTGTCCCCCAATCAAGTCAGGTTGGCTACATGAATCCTTGCGCCATTCTGTTCTGTCGAGGGCATGCTCGAAAGTGTCTTGGTTTTGTTAAGCTAATGTGACTTCCTATGTCTTGTTTGTATCAACTAAGCCTTTGTATCCCAATCAGGTGGATTGGCTAAGTAAAACCTTTTTCGCCATGCCGCAATGTCAAGGGCTATATGTTCAATTGGAGAATATTTTCAATTCTGTGGCGAGTCTCGTGACTGCTTTAATATGCATTTGGAGCCATGGAAATAAACAGTTTACTCCTGGGATTTCTTACTGAGATTTCTCTTGGTGCAGAGATTTTTTCCTTTGGTCTTAATTGATTGGATTATCTATGAATGTCCACTTCCATTTATTAAGTTGAATTTTACTAAACAATCAACTTTTCTCACTTTAATATCCACCTTTTCTTCTTCTTCTTCTTCTTCTTTGCATTTCTCAATTGATTTGGTTCTTTATTAACAGATTTCAAGAACAACTTCCTTGCAACACCTGAATATTGGCGGTACATTCGTAACAGATGAATCTCTGTTTGCCATTGCAGAGAGCTGTCCACATTTGAAGGTGAGTTTGGGGAGAAAAAAGTTCATTCTTAGGTTTATTTTTTTCGCAATATGATTTAACACCCGAGATATCCCCCATTCTAAATCCACCACATCACATAATTACATTTTCAATAATGATATTGCATATTATTTATTTCTTGCACATATTTGCAAAGAAATATGGTGAGTATATATTTACAATCCATCTCATGTCCACTTTTCTTCTCCAGACTATCATCCTGTGGAGCTGCCGACATGTAACTGAAACTGGACTTTCCGTTCTTGTGAATAAATGTCGCAAACTTGAATCGATCAATGTGTGGGGTACAAGGGTTCCTGCAGGATGCTTCATTAGCTTGCTTACCATCAGCCCAGCGCTTAAGATTAAACCCCAAGGACAACTGCTAGATGTTGGAAGGGTTTCTATGTGGCCCATTGTTTAAATTGTTATGCCATTTATGTACAGATTGAAAGTGAAATGATCAAAGTGATACAAAAGTACCAAGTGTAAGTAACCCTAGAAAAAAACAACAATGCAAGGAAAAATTGGAGGCAAACTTTCCAAAGCCTTGTTACTCGAATCAATGGACCATCCTAAAACATTTTCTTTGGATTCTCTCAATAACCTAAAACACATTTTCTTTAAATACAACGCCGATTATAAAAAGGGAGCAGCTTGCCTCCAGTCTGAGATCGTACTAGATAGTGTTGTTTGGCCCGTGGGGATTTATCACGGGTCTTGTTTTCATAATCTGAACCGTCAATGTGTAGATCTCGTCGAGTACTATATGTTTGTAAAAAATCACGTTGATCAGCTATCAATAGCTATGTGATTAAATCAGTTTTGTATAAAAAAAAATGGACGGTGAACAAATTAATAGTTGACAAAAAACTGATCTGATGAGATAGCTATCGATATCCGATCAACGTGATTTTTTACAAATATATAGTATTCGACAAGTTCTACACATTGAACAGGTCGGATTATTAAAACGGGACTTGTGGTGTGCCCCCACGGGCTGAACAACACAGTCTAGTCCGATCTCGGACGGGAGGCATGCTACTTCCCTATAAAAAACACATGTTTTTCTCGATATTTGTTAGGGATGAGCATGGTCTAGATTGCGAGAAAATCAGGACCAATTTGTTATTTATGATTTTTGAAAAATTAGAACTAATTCAATCTATTTAAATCGTGAAACTAATCCGAATCAATCTATTTAAATATGGATTGAATCGTTTTAGTACCACAGATTCATATAATTAAATAACAAAAAAAATATAATATTTTAATTTTATAAAAACATAAATATAACATAATATTAATTCTACAATAGCAACATGTCTTTCCATAATAGTGATATACTATTTTAGAATTTAAACAACTATAAATATTTAAACTATTACAGATTAAAACTAAAAACCAACAAACAAAAGTAATAAAAGAAGATACTATGCGAGTTTAGGTTTGGGTTTAGATTTTATATAGAATAAAAGAAGATACTATGCGACAGTGGCAGAGCAAAGAATTTAATATAGGGGGGCATCCATTAATTACAATCTCAAAATTTTTCTTTCCCAATCAATAACAATAACGTAATAATAATTTTTCGAGTTAATGTTAAATATTAAAAATTAATATCCATTACAAAAAATTTTAAATTTTAAATTTTTACAATTGGCCCCGACGAGTTTTCATCTTTTGAAATGTTTCCATAATAGTATCATTGTCAATGCCATCAAAAATATCTCTCTCAATGTAGACAACCAAGCTATCATTCATCCATTCATCACCCATTTGGTTCCACAACCGATTCTTCACAATATTCATAGCTGAAAATACACTCTCAACAGTAGCAATTGCAACAGGTAAGATTAATGCTAAAGTCAAGAGCAAATACACCAATGGATATACTTTGTCTCTTCTACTCTCTACCATTTTCTTAGCAAAATCGGCAATTCCATTCAACATTGAGAACTCACTACTAGATAACATGTCGATAATATATGTATCAAGTTGATCATTAAGTACCATGAGCGCCATTGAAGAAAATTCTTTGGGATAAAATTTAGCAAGATGAATTAACTTTTTCCTGTCAAAACTAGAGAAAGAGTTAGATGGATTCAAACATGCCACACAAAGTAACAAATCAGTGTTCGACTCAGTGAAATGAGCATTTAGTTCTTGAACTTGCATATCCAAAACAGCGTAAAATAATTCAGCGCGATAGTGATGTAAGTTTGTAATTTCTTGAGCATTGCGCCTTTTTCTCCCTCGAGCTACAAACATATCTTCCATTTGGGGAACATCAATTTCATGTTTTTCACAAAAAGGCAAAATATCATCAAGTAAAGATGTCCACCCACTCTCCCTTATCTTTTGGAGCCATATTTTAGAAATTTGAACTAAATTCATGGCATTAACAATATCTTGATTTTTCCTTTGTAGTGCTTGCAATAACTCACTTGTAATAGCCAATATCGTTTTCATCAAATGAAGGTTGAATACAAACTTAAATGATTGAATTGAGTCCAACAATACATTTGCTTCTGCTCGTTGTTTTGAATTTGAACCATCATTCGAAATCATTTCAAGCACATTAATCACTGTTGAAAACATACTAGCCAAGCTAACTAAAGTATCAAAGTGTGAACCCCAACGTGTATCACCAACATGTTTAAGATTAGTTTCTTGATTTAAGCCTTACACACTAAATAGCTCTCCAGTATTAAGTGCCTTAGCAACTTTTGCAGTTTGCTTCTCCCTAACAATATCTTGGTGTTTACATGATGCTCCAACAACATTCACCACATTAGAAACCAAAGTAAAAAGTAAAGCAATTTGATTATGATTCTTTGCCACGGCTACAAGTGCCAATTGCAATTGATGAGCAAAACAATAAACATAATATGCACAAGGATTCTCTTTCAGTATAAGTGTTTTAAGACCATTGAACTCACCTTGCATATTACTAGCCCCATCATATCCTTGACCCCGCAATATAGAAATACTCAATCCAAGTCTGGAGAATAAATTTTCCATAACTTGTTTAAGTGACAGAGCATTCGTATTAGCAACAAACTCAATACCCAAAAAGCACTCAATTACTTGGCCTTTTTTGTTAACATATCGTATTACAATTGCCATTTGCTCATTGATTGATATGTCACGGGCTTCATCAATCAAAATAGAAAAAAGTGCATCACCATGATCTCTAATAATCACATTGATAGTTTCAAATGCGGCCACATTTAAAATGTCTTTTTGAATATCAGGAGATGTCAATTTGAGATTTTGTGGAGCATTGCTCAATGTAACCACTTTGACATCTTCATTATGATCAGCAAGAAACTTGAGAAGTTCAAGAAAATTTCCTTGGTTACTTGAATTTTCAGATTCATCATGCCCACGAAACGCAAGTCCTTGTCTTAGAAGAAATTTAACACAATCAACCGATGAATTCAAACGGGTTCAATACTCAATTCGAGCTTGATCAGATTGTTTTGAAAAAAATCGTTTCAGTATGTTGGTTTTGGTTTAACAAGTCTTGACATTTACTCGAAGCTTGACTATGAGCACTATTGGGAACTCCAACATGAGTCTGAATTTTTTTTTCTTTTTTTTTTTCCAATTTGAGAAACCCTCACCAACAAAAAAATCACCACCAGCTTAATCTCCAATATCGGGTTTGAAAAGATAACAACATAAACAAAATGTTGTATCTTTTGCTACGCTATACTCCAACCAATTAGAAAATTCACTAAACCAAGCCTGATTAAATCGCAGAAGTTTTTGTCCAAATGATTTTTGGGGAAAATTATGATCACGAGGTTGACAAGGACCTTTTTATAGATATGTCCTACGAATTCGGTCTCGATCATTGTAAGAACCTGAATTTTTGAATAACTGATTAGTTGGATAATAACAATATTAAGTCAATTAATAGTGATTATTAAATTATAAAATTATAATAACATCATAACTAATACTAATATTGAACTTCTTTAAATAAATTTACTTATCTTTATGTGATTAAATTTCTATATCTAAGTGTAGTTGTAGAAACTAAATGATTTAAACAAATAATAACTAAGTTAGTTAGAGGATAGTAGGAAGCAAAATAGTGACTATGTTATATATATACATTGTTTTTCATAATGTTATAAAAAAATAAAAATAAAAAATAAATCTGAAATCAGATTTTTGGGCAGATGAATTTACCCACCCTTCTTTCCCAAGGAAGGGGGCTGCTGGAAGCAAGCATGCCTTAACACTCTAAGCCTATGCATACCTTTACACTCTAAGCCTATGCTTGTAGATAATAATTCCCAAGCCAAGAGGAAAAATAAAAATAAAATAAGTCCTCAAACTCCTATAACTAAAAGCACTATTCAGCCTTTCCATTACATACACGCGAATAATGTTAGAGATCATGAAATGTTTCATGAAGATTTTTTATCCTTTGATTAATATGTGAGGTTTTATTATATGTGTAATCTAACGGTGGAGAATCTTTCATGATCATTTTTATGATATTTTTTTCATGATTTCTAGTATTACTCCATACACGCAGCTGAGCAAAAGAAAGAAAAAGAGAGGAGAAAAAGAAAGGAAAAAGAGAGGAAGAGGAGAGGGTTGCTTGGTGGTTACCAATTCAAAACTAGTTTTGAGAATTGTTTGTAAAAGTTCTTGAGGTAGGAATACTCAACCTCTATCCTCCCCTAGATATGTTTTTTTTTTTTTATATACTAAATCTATATATAAAAAATATGCAAGAGTATGCATTGTTAATACACAATAACTCAACACATGTTGATAGAATGATGATCTTATAATTATATGATTTCTATCCTTCTTGCAAGTATAGATTAGAGGGTCTATTTACTGATTTTTCTTCTTATGTGCTCAAATATTCTCTATTGTTTGAATTAATTTTGCATGCTTATGAATTTGTGTTTACTCTTCATAAATATTATTTTCATTTATTCTCTGTTGCCACTAATGAAATGAAGGATTAAATTTTCACATGGGAATAGTAGCAAGAAATAATTTTTATAATCTTGCGTATAATTCATGGTGAATACAAAGTGTGTTTTTTACAAAATAATGAACTTCTAGCAAAACAAATTTTAATCCGTTTTGAATAAACCAAAACAAACTCATGAGAACACTTTTATAAAATCTGAAACTACTGGAGTTAGTTTAATATGTTTTCATGGTGCTAGAATATCAAAAGAAAAATTATTTAACAAAGTTTCGTGGTCAAAACATATTTTTAACTTCATTGTTGTCTTGAGGCAACAGCAACGCTGACTTTACCAGGTCACCGTTTGTTCTACAGAATGAGTTTTCAAGTGATTCAAAATGGAAAAGTTAGATTTTTAAGTTACCTTTCAAATGCTGCTGGTTTCATGATTTTATTTTTATTTTTTTTTATATTGAGAGAGAAACGTCAATTTTTTCAAAATGCAACAGAATCTGTCCAGTTTTCTTAGAAAAATTATTTGACTATCTTTGATTGGGTTTCAGTCTTCAAACTCTCTTGGAAATATGTTTTAAACTCGAATATCTAGCAAACCGTTCTAACCATACCTCTTTTTGACACCGTTTGAGGCCCCCTTTCATTTTTCAAACATAGATCACCTGTGTTGGAAGTTAATGTAACTCACTGTCCCAGAAAAATCAATTTTCTCCAAATTTTATTTCTTCATTTTAAAATCGTTTTTAGCCCTGGCATTCTTCTTGAAATATTTTCCTAACTCGATGAACTCGCACCAGTTAAAATACTGTAATGGTTAAACTTCGTTTGGTATGGATTTCATATTTTTTTTGTCTGACCATACAGTGCTGAAAGAAGAAGCGTATGAATTCTTAAGAAATTTTGTGATGATTCTTAAGACATTCTATCATATTTATTTTGGTTGTCGTACATGATTGTGTTGTTCTATACAAACATTATGTCACAGTGGTTTTCAAACTAAACTCGCACATGTATCAAAATGTGAATTCGACGAAGTAAAGAAATACGAAATTGAACCGATGATACATTAAAATTTAAAAGTGATGGGGTGAGCCCGGTTTAGAATCTTGCGCAAGTGAGTTGCGAACCCTAACATGGCATGGGAAGGTATTTCGGCTCTTATCGGTGTAGGCGATATAAGGTTGGTGGTGCGGGTGTCACAACATAGACCGTTCCCTTGAGGCAGACCGTGATGTCACGACTTGGGTACGTAACCCTGGTGCATGGACATCATTGGTAATTGCAGCAAGTAACATTTGAATATTTGACCAAGAGGGAGTCAGAATTGCCCGTGGCCATTGCTTAGCGGTTAAGTGGAAATAGTGCTCTGCGGGGAGTTACTTAAACTTATCTGATAAACTAAATCTATAAGAATTTAAAAAGAAAGGTGAGCATTTTCCTTATGATGAAATACTGCTTCCGTTTGCTACTTTTATTTATTTATTCATCTGTTGTTATTATTTCAACTGATAGCATTCATGTTATACTTATTAAATGCTACATGTTATTCTGTTACTACACATTATTCATTAATTGTGAGTATTATTATCGGGGTAGGTATTTTCGGGTTGTAGTATCTTATTGAGCTCATCGCTCATTGGCATTTCCATTGCCCTGGCGTTTTATGCCAAGTACCGAAAAAATCGAAGGAAACACCGAGGGAACACCGAGGCCTTACAGGACAAAATTCAGTCTTCGTTAGCTTGAAGAGTGCCCAAGTTCCATGAACTATTTTCTAAATTTTCTAGTTTTTCTCTAGTTTTCTTTTTTATTTGTGCTATTTTTTTTTTATGTACTAAGACTAAGTTGTAATTTAAGAACTTTGATTTTTTGGGTTGTTAATTACTGGATGTTAGTAATATTGGTGGCAATATTGATTTTAAGTTCCAATTCTTATTATGATGTCCTTAAATTTTGGGACGTCACAATCATTAGCATTATAAACCATAATCGGAGGCTGTAGTCCTGGATCTGTAGGAAGGTCTACTAAATTGATTTCTATTTGACTTTGTTTTGCAGAAGAATAATTGTCATCTTTTTCTTGAGAAAGATATGATTCCAACTCTGATTTTCTTTTGAAATATTTTTCCATGACTGTTTGGAAAAACTAAAAATCAAAATAAAAATTCATAATCAAAATCTCAAACCCCCCACAAATCAAAATCTCCAATTTTAATACAAATCAAAAAATTTAATTAGCAGAAATCACAAAAAATCAAAATTTTTAATCTTAGCACAAATTATAACAAATCAAAATTCTTAATTTAAATATTAATCACTGCAAATTAATATTTTTAATTTTAGTATAAATCAAATCCCTAATTTTAGCACAAACAACAACAAATCAAAATCCCTAATTTTAATATAAATCACCACCAATTAAGATTCATAATTTTTAGCATATCAAATCTCTTATTTAACATAAATAATAAAAATAAAAAATTTTACAAATCAAAACTAACAATAATTTAAATTAAATACTCATAATTTTATTTAAAAGTTTAAAAGTAAAAAAAAAATAAAGTTACCTGTAAACAATAAAGAGAAGATACCAAGGTTATAGTGTGGTCCCAAATCTGTGTTGTGTGATCCTAATTTGGTAAATCGCGAGTCGGAAAATTGCAAAGCAACAAAGGGAGACAAAGAAAATATGAAGATACATCACAAGTACTGTGAATAAATAAAAAAAATAAAGAATTTCATACACTTTTAAGGTTTTAGAGTTTTAACCTTACTGTAATTGGAGTTGTGTGCACTCACCTAAAAAAAGTTGTGTCAGTATTTAATTGGAATTGGGATTGGGATTCCAAAAAATAAAATAAAATAAAATATACAAACGTGGTGCGTCGTGCGTGTGGTGTGTGTGGGTGTCAGTGGGTTAGTGGGTTTGAAATTGTGTATTAGGAGGAGGGGCACAATCTGTGTGTGAAAGGCAGACAACACTTAAAAAAAAGAAGAAAAAAAAATTTCAAAAGTCAGGGGGCACATGACCCCCCGAGCCCAACATCTCTCCGCCCCTGTTATGCGAGAGAATGTATAATATAAATATAGGCTATTTGTATACGATTCGGATTGGTTTCAATCTGGAACCATGTGGTTCAATTTGGAACATGTCTGTGGATTACAAATTTTTAATTTTTCAATCCGAAACCGAACCCCGAATTCAAAAAATCAATTCAAACTTATCAGATTGGACTGGACCGAATCAAATTATAGATTTGACGGATTCTTAACTCCTAATATTTGCGAGTGGCTGAAAAGTTTTTCTTTTTTAATATTGAAAGTGTTTTAACCAGAGTCATATAGTTGTTTTTAAAATGTGTCGAGGAGATGGGATAGAGAAATGTGACAGAGGATCTGAAGCCAATTTTTCTCCCTCGAAGCATTGATCAATTTGACTTTCATTTTTATTAAAGACGTTCAAACGTTAAGTGTTCGAGAAGAGAGAGATGATCAAGGATGCAGGTGCAAAAAATTTGTGAAATCACCTACAATTTTATATATTTTAAAGTTGTGTTTAGATTTTAAATTTGAAAAAAAAAAAAAGAAAAAAGAAGAAGAAGAGAGAGAAACAAATCTATTACTTCATTTTCTTCTTCTTTTGCTTTGCAAGTCTTAACAAATACACAATTCAAATACAATCTAACATATTTGCAAGTAGTAATTTAGTTTCAAATTTACTTTGTTGCTCAAATTTAAAATGATGGAATAACAGGAGGATTACATTTAAACTTGAGTTGAAATTGATAGACTGTTACAATTAGAAGGTGAGAGACCAAAATGAATAAATTCTAATAAAAACAATGGGGTACTTTACCAATTAGTCATGTTACTAGACTTATTTACTTACAGGTCTAATAATAAATTTAAATTATAAAAATAAGAGAGTGATAAATTTATCACTAAATTTTTTCATAAAACAAAGAGACTGATAAATTTATAATTATAAATTTTTCATAAAAAAAAAGACTGATAAATTTATCTTTTCACTTAATCAATTATATCAAATAGGACTTAATGGGTAATAAGTCTCCAAAGTAAGACTATTGCATGGTAATAAGTCTCTAAAGTAGGACCTATTGTAGTTTACCCTAAAACAAATGGTACAATGATATAATTTACCCTTATTATTATTATCGATATTTAAAATTTTTGCTCCAATCTAAGCTTTCATTCGGCTAAATGTAAAAGGTCAACATAGTACAAATATTCCTACAACGGCCTTTTTGATAAATAATCTTTTTTTGAGTGATATCAATTCTTTATTTTTAACATGTTTTTTCAAAAAAAAATTAAAAAATTAACTTTTAACTTACTTCTCAAAATAACTCAATATATCATCACTAATCCTGACCTTAATCCTAATATTATCAATTGGAAATAGTACAAAACTTATAGTTCACGCATTAAGCATGACTATATTTTCTTAGTCATCAAGGTGTCGTTTGGGAAGAGCTCATTTGGGCTCTTTTGGCTCTTTGAGCCACAAAAAACAGAATAGGCTATTTGAGCCACAATAGACAAAACATCACATCCAACCCATAATCATTACACTCTTCTCTCACAAAAAAAGTCAAAAAAGCCAAAAAACCAAAAAGTCTTTCCCAAACCAAGCTTTTGAGCCCAGGCTCAAATAGTCAAAAAAGCCAAAAAGTCAAAAAGCCAACCCACTAGCCTCCGTTTGGCAAGGGCTCATTGGGTTCATGAGCCACAAAAACCAAAATAGGCTCATGAGTCATAACAGACAAAACATCACATCCAACCCCATAATCATTACACTCTTCTCTCACAAAAAAAGTCAAAAAAGCCAAAAAGTCAAGAGCCCTTTCCAAACCAAGCTTTTGAGCCCAGGCTCATATAGCCAAAAAAGCCAAAAAGCCAAAGAGCCAGCCCACTTCCCAAACGGATTAAAAACTCTTCATAATGTATTCTCAATCTCATGATGAGCAATATTGAGAATAAAAAATTCATTCTGAAAGTATGATATGTGGATAAATTTAAATTTAGTAAGATATGGACTCTATTTAAATTAAATGTAGTCCATAAATTTACTTTTTGAGTAATTTATAAATAATTTTTTTAAATATATTATATTGTTGTATTCACGAATAAACATGATTTAAAACTTAAAACCACACCCAAATATATGGTAATAATAATAATAATAATATAATATTTAATAAAAAATATTAAATTTTATAATTTTAATGAATAAAAATTAAATTAAAGCATCATGTGAATTTGTCTCAAAATGACCGCTTAAATTTTCAATTCTTTAACAAAGCAATTCAGTCGTTACAAGTAACATCATTATGTCTTCTCTACAACACATCATATGTGGCAACACAAAGTCTTCAAAGAATCAAATTTCTCATTTAATTATGAAAATTTGAATTTGAACATTTGAAATAAAATAATTAATGGGAAGGGAATGGATAATGACATATATAAACATGTGATTAAATTGCAATTAGAGAAAGAATAACTTAAATATTTTTGGTCGTTTATTAACCCTCTACGTATATTATTGTAAGTAAAAAATGTTGAACACATCAACTGATCACAAAATCAAACAATCTTCGTACATCTCACATGATAAAACATTTCTTCTACATTCCACGTTCATTGAAATGGATGTATTTGGGATAAGTTTTGGAAAGTGACAATGAGTTTGTTTAGAAATTGATTTTTTTAATAAATTTTTATTTTTATAAGGAAATGTACAAAAAAGTAAAAATAATGGTTTGACAAGTAACTTTTTAATTTTTTGATTGAAAACTTTCTTTTCTAAACAACCAAAAGTCATTAAAAAGTCAAAAGCTAAAAAGTCAATACAAAAAATTCTCTCCAATTTTTACACATTTTTTCATAAAAATACAAAAGTCATTTCTAAATATTTTAATTTGTTTTATTTCATATTTTAACTAAAAATTCACATCTCAAATGAATTCTCAATTTTTTGATTAATTTTTACCAGCAGGAAGGTGAGATAAAAATAAATAAAAATAAATAAAGTGTCTAAATTTAAATGTTAATATAGATATTTCTATAAAAAAAATTATTAGTTTGAGTTAACAATTGGTTAACAAAAGAGATTGATTTATTATGTGATTAAAAATCTCATGAGATAATTTTTGTCAAATATGAGAAAAAATAATATATTAAAAAATATATATTTATAATTTACTCCAGAATTAAATGTACATAATGTAATTCTCTAGGTAAGTTTTTAAGTTGTAATCTTGTGGACATATAATAACATTGCTGGTGACGACATTAGGCAGAGAACCCACCTGGCATAACGTATAATGGGATGAGTAGCCAAGTCAGTCAATACACGAAAACTACATTATAACGTAATTACTCTAACCAGATGCCCCAAAGCAAACCAAAACTCAACTCTGTAAGGCCTATTTAAACAATTTTTTTTAAAAAAATTTATTTAAATTATATCTTCTCTTTATTTTTTTTATATATTTTTAAAAAAATTCAAAATAAAATTAGAGCCTCATTTGAAAATATTTATTTTAATATTTTTTTAATTTTTTACAAAAAAAAAAAAATATTTCTTTCATCTCAAAATATTAGTTCTTATTTCATTTTTCATTATCTCAAAATATTAGTCTATTTTCAAAAATTAAGAAATAAATAATATGAATTTACTATTTTATCCTATTTTAAATTTATTAATAATACAAAAAGTAATTATGACAATTAATATTTCTAAAAAAATGCACTATCAAAAGCTAATTTTGAAACTTAATATTTTTAAAATATAATAATTATACTATAAAAAAAATTAAATCCTTCAAGAAGAATTATTATTTTTTGAAAACTTAATATTTTTAAAATATAATAATTATACTATAAAAAAATTAAATCCTTCAAGAAGAATTTATTATATTTTTAACGGAAAAAAGTATATAAAAAATAAAATAAATATTTTGAAAATAGTTAAAAATTAACTTTTAATTTTTAATTCATTTTGAGTCAAATCATCGCTCACATTTTTTATTTATAAAAAATAAAATAAATTAAAAAAATCAACTTTTTATCAACTTTTCCAGACAATCCAAAATATTTAATCCCAAAAAGCAACAAACCTCTCTCCGTCATGTGAAGAGAAATGAGATTTCTGATATTATGATGACAACATGACCACATCCCCCTCTCTCTCTCAAAGTAATTTTGTTTGGTACCGTCTGTATGGAAAAAACCATAAGTTGGACCCTTTCTACGACATTTTACGCCATTGAAGCTCTCTCTCTCCTCTCTCTCTCTCTCTCTCTCTGTGTTTTTCCCAAATTCTTGTTTGTTTGGGTTTTTGGGTCAGAGAAGAAGCCATGAGAGGGTTCGAGGAGGCGGAGATTGACCGACTTCCGATTGATCTTCTTGCTCATATATTCCTTCTTATCACTTCCTTCAAAGATTTAGCAGAGTTAGTTGTTTTTATTCTTTTCTTCTTCTTCTTCTTCACTTTTTAAGCTAATTCTATTTCGCTGAATATGGTATTTGTATGTATGCGTGTGTTTGTGTGAAAAATTAAAGGGCGAGTGGGGTATGCAAGAAATGGAAGCAAGCGGTGAAGCAGTCTCTGGCTCAGAGAGAGAGACTCAGCTTTACTGGTTGGAAAATGGACGATGATTCCACCACTCGCCTTGTTCTCCATGCTTACAACCTCAAGGACCTCGACATGTAAAACCCTCTCTCTCTCTCTCTCTATATATAATATATATGTGGGTATATATGTTTTATTACTTTGATAAGCTGAAGATGAGTCTTTAATTTTGTTTATCTTCCTCTGTAATGGAAGGTTTAGTCTTATTTTGAAAGAATTTGGGGGGTTATCTAATTGGTTTAACAAGTCTTATTTATTTGCTTCAATCTAATTTGCATACTTACTACTGGATGAAATAATTGCGGTGTCAATAAAAGTTTGATATATTGGGCTTGATGGTGTTGGCACATTTCAGTTTCATTTTTTTTTTTTTTTTTGCATTCCTATTAAAACAGAAATTTGCAGGAAATTGAGTTGTTCTGTTTTGTTAGAACATATAGACTTTGTTGTCAAATTCAGCTATAGATATAGTTGCCTGATAAGTTTCTGCAATGTACAAATGATGTAGAATTGTGTGTAGTCATCTACTTGTATTTTTTATCAAGACTTTAAAATTTTAACTGCTTCGAATCCTTATCAATATTTGTGGTGTTGTATTTTCAGTTCAAGGAGCCGATGGGGTTGCCAAATAACGGACATTGGACTATACCAAATTTCTGCAGCAAAATGTGTCAGCAACCTCACTTCCATATCCCTATGGGGTATGTCAGGGATCACCGATAAAGGTGTTGTTCATCTGGTATGTGTTGTTGTTAATTCACTCTCCAATTTTAATCTCATCTCAAATTTAAAACAGTATTTGCCATCCAAATGTTTGATCATTCTCCTGCTAATTACTCTGTCCAAACCAAACCACACTAGGCATTGTGTTCCAATCAACTGGGCTATAATATGTTTCGCCATTCTGCAATGTCAACTGCTATATATGTTTAGTTGAATAAATTTTTTCAATTATGTGGCGAATCTCGTGATTGCTTTACTATGCACAGTTGGATGGAAATAAATGGGTTTTCTCCTGGGATTGCTTACTAGGATTTCTCTTGGTGCACAGAGTTTTTTTTTATTTTTATTTGCTTCTAATTGAATGCGTTATTTATGAATGTCATGTTTCTCATTTGCATTTTCAGTCTTTGATTGTTACCAATACCAATTGTTGATTTAAATTTTACTAAGCAATCCACTTTTACATCAGAAGTGCATTGATATGTTGAATTCACATAGTTCTATTTGTTAAGAAAAAGGTGCTTTGCATTTCTCAGTTGATTTGGTTCTTTTCAAACAGATATCAAGAACTACTTCCTTGCAACACCTGAATATTGGCGGTACATTCATAACAGATGAATCTTTGTTTGCTATCGCAGATAGCTGTCCACATTTGAAGGTGAGTTTGGAAAAAAAAAAATTATTCTAGGTTTATTTTCCCAGTGATCTGAACACCCAAGATATCAAGGTTGTTAAAATCAGGATCCTACGTTGGATCGTTGGAGGTGTTTATAGGATCAGATCGTAAAATCGGATCGAGGATCGTAAGATCCTACTGAAAAAGATAAATTATATAATAATTTAATTTAAATAATATTTATTTATAAAGTATACACAAAATGAGCCTATATTCTATTAAAAGAAGTGAATATATTATGAAAATATAATACTCCATGTAAAATGTATATATATATTATACAATAGAAAATTCGATAGTAAAAGTTTTGTATTTCATAAAAAAAAGAAGGTGAAGAAGAAGAAGAATTCTATAACAAAATACTTTACAATCTACAATAATGCATAAAAAGTGAAGAAAAATATTTAACAAAATTGGATATGAAAATAGATTAAGAACTCAAAAGAGTAGCTTAGTCGAATGATAAGGTTTGTCGTTAGTATCCTTAGTGAAGCGGATTCGAGTTACAAAAATAATCTCTCCAAAAATTGGGATAAAGTTGCAATCATCTTACCCTCCTTAGACTCCGCTAAAGCTAAGTTTTTTTTCCGACTATTTAATTTTCTTAAATTACCGCAATATTTAAATGTTTGTTTCCTAGTTTGTTTTTCTTAGTTTATTTGATTCAATACTACTTAATTTTTTATTATTTATTTTGATCACATAAATTGGTATTTAGACAACAAAATATAATTTACAATAAAATATGTCATACAATACAAAATAAGACTTGTAAATTGGATCGGATAGGATCGGATTCGGATCGGGATTCCACGATCCTATAAGATCCCACTACTAGGATCGAAAGATCCTACCTATAAGGAGTTTTTTACACGATCCGGATCGATTGTACTCAAATAGATCGTAAGATCCGGATCGGGATTCTGACAACCATGCAAGATATCCCCCATTCTAAATCCACCAGAATGGCTTATTTTACTGTGAATTGCCATCACATACTTTGTTTAAGGTTGCTCGCTCCATTGCAAACCGAGCATCATGGGTTTGAAACATCCCAAATAAATATGGGAACTATATTCACAAATGTATCTCATGTCCACTTTTCTTTTCCAGACTATCGGCCTGTGGAGCTGTCGTCATGTTACTGAAAATGGACTTTTCGTTCTTGTGAACAAATGCCGGAAACTTGAATCAATCAATGTGTTTGGTACGAGGGTTCCTCTAGGCTGCTTCATTGGCTTGCTCTCCATCAGTCCGGCTCTTCAGATTAAACCTCAAGGACTACTGCTAGATGTTGAAAGGGTTTCCATGTGGCCCGTTGTGTAAACTGTTATAAAATGATGGCTTCTATATCCGATTTGTGTACAGATTGTTTTGAAAAACAGTGATTGACTGAAACAACAGCTTGTACAGGGTTACATATTGTTTCTGTATGTATTTGCCTCCCCAATAAACTGCTGGTGGTTTGCCTCATGACAAACCATACATCTTAATTGATGTAAAAGAGTATTTTGTGCAAGAAATGTTCAAGATTGGTTAAATAAATGTCTTCTTATTGTAGATTCCACTAACCCTAATTTTTGGTGATCCTTCATATCTTGATAGTTTGCAGCAGATATTAGTTTGTGTGAAGTGCAGGCCCTCTTTTGTACTTTGCACCGTTCCAAGGTGCTGACTCTCTTGACACTGTCATTGATCACTTTGTCGCCTCAATGATTTTGTACATCGAGGGTGTTTGGTTGGTTCAAAATGGCTGATGGCAGGCTCTACTTTGTTTTTTGACATTTATATATGATGTTATATATGTTTTGCCCTAAAAATTTGGCTTATGCTATTACCAGAGCAAAAGTGGCTTTTACTAAGCAAGGTACAACAATTCAATGCATCGAACAACTATATACTCTACCATGAAAAAGCTACTATCTAATATGTTGAAAGCACAAAATGATGATCCAATTTGGTGTATAAAATCAAACCATACATGCATATTAAAAAAACAATGCATAATGACAATAGGAGCACCTCTGTTGATGAAACCATTACATTCTTCCACTATTTGCTGCAATTACATATTAAAAAAAGCCAGCCTTGAATGCTCCATCGGAAAACCTGGCAAATAACAAACAGAGATCATAATATTTGAAAAGAAAAAAGAAGATTTCAAGTTTGTGGCATTAAAATTCAGCATGTATCATATAACGAATGCTGCAAACCTAGCAAATTTTCTCAGTATAATATGGTTTTAATTTGTATTTTCTGTTGTCAGCTTTCTAACTGTCATTGATTTTATACTAGGAAATTGCTCAAGTAGCTAATATATATATATATATATCATCAATCTCTAAAAATCCAAAGCTCTACAAGATTATCCTTTTCTTCCCTTTAAAATTGACCACAAATTTGGAAAGAAAACGCAAGCACTTCTGAATTCAGGCGTATAACTTGAACAAAAAGTAGCAGAGTTTTAAGGTCAAAAGCAAACTCATTCTTGTCGGAATTTTAACTTGAACACCACCATTGCTCCACTAGCCAAAAAAAAAAAAACAATGTTCCGATTTTGTTCTTCAAGAAGGTTTGTATCACAAACATAGTTATCATCTCTTTTGTAAATGATGTTAAAAAAAAAAAAAAAACCACCAATATAAAACATAATGTTCAAATTTCAAAAACCAGAAACTTTGGTTGTGTCTGGTGACCAAGAGTCCATTCTACACCAATGGACTAAAACTGACTTGTTCATTATTAGAGATTTGAGAGTGCATGGTTTTTAGCTGTGGCGTTGTCCAAAGCTTAATAAAAATTTAAGCTTCTCGGTTTCTGTTGTGTTCGTATTACTATTTTCGGTACATGATGACAAGTGCTGCACATGATATCCTTCCTACCGCTAGAGTGAAAATTCACTTCATTTTGCAAGAACTTGAAGCAATCCTTTTAAGCAAAGAAACATGTAAAGTACTCGTTGGACACTCTTGACACGCATCGGCCACACATCAGAACATGTCCTATTAGTTTTTAACAGTTACATTACATGTATGAAAATCACAGAAAAACTATCACAAGCAAACTGTGAAACTCAACCAAAAGAAATAGCCTTTCATACTAAGCTTTGGCAAAAACCAGATTCCGAACAACCTGAGGGATAAAGCCCCATTACAGCGAACAAGTGAAAGGATCAACATGTATCTAAAGCAAATTTAGGAGGCATGATAACACATAACAAGAGAGAAAATGATGAGATGTTAATTATTATTAAGCACACTGTATCCAAAGATCAACATAAAGTCTCGTAAAAATACCTGAACCACATGCTGGTATCTATTTGGTCTCTTTCAGCAGCTTTTGACCTCAAATTCTTATGCAACTTCTTTTGTCTGAATAGAACTTTCAATCACTTTTTCAATCATATGTCATACATATGTAGCCAGCAATTCTTGACCTTTAACTCTCCAAAGCAAGCCTGTGGTATACGTATTCTACCTCCAAAATTTATGCACTAACATACTAGAAGCCCACACTTAAGGGCATAACTCACTAACCATCTACCTCAGAGAATTCCATTTTAGTTTATTATAGAAACAGCATTGACGCAAGATAGAAGAAGCAGAAAACCATGGGACTTGGAACATGAGCTGTTGAAGAAGATCCTGATAACTGCACAGATCCAGAAAAAGTTCCAGGAGCATAGGTTGGTTGAGTTCTGTTAGATACGGGAATGCTTTTGCAAACTCCAATAGGTGCTCCTGCCTGTGAAATCCACCAAACATGTGACATTTAATAAATATTATATCATATGTGGAGAATTAATCATTTTTGTGAAGTATGGAAAAACTTTCCACCAAGTAAATCCCACAGAATCAAAATGACTCAAACTTGTCTAAACCATCAGCTTCATAGAATACCTAGAAATTCTGTAAACAGATGAAGAAAGAATACATCATATGGGATTGTCAAATCAAGCTTATGTTTGTGTGCCTTGGCAGGCCATATCAAGATTTCACAACACCCCCCCAAAACCCGCCGCCCCCCCCCCCCCCCCCCCCCCCCCCAAAAAAAAAAAAAAAAAATTTACTGAGACCTTTTTCCAGGGTTTTATTAAAGAAAAAGGGGAAAACACTCAAAAATGTCGTTATTGAAATCTAACTATGCCTCAGATCCAACAATTTCATTCATTCTTCAAATTTGGAGTTCTTTATGATTTTAAAATTTTAACCAAGAAAAAAATTCCAAATAGAATCAAGTACTGAAACTTCATAAAAACATACATTGAGACACAACTCCTATTGCATCATCCCATCTTGACACTAGCATCTTTCTTGCTTGTAAGCAAGGGGGAAAAATGAATTTAAAAGTTCGGCAACTATATGCTACTTGTCCATCTGGATTTGGCCGGGCACCCCCCAAGCAAGAGTTGCTTGCGTTCCTCTCTTTTTAAAAAAGAAAATTTAATTTAACACTGCTAAAGAATTGGATGGACAACTTGGAAATTTTGGCAAATCTAGATAAAGAAGTTAAAAATTTGAAAATTTCATACTATCCAAATCCAGGATTAAATTTTGCAATTCAAACAAAGTTGAATCTGTTTTTCCCAAAAAAAAAAATTTAAATATATAAAAATGAATACGGAGAAAGACATTTATATAGTGTCAATCTGGGAATCAAAAACCATGACACCAAGTTAGAATGCGAAAGAGTTCATAAACTAATATACTGATATGCTTTATGAAAGCAGAGGCATTTCATCCAAGTAATATGGAGTTGTGAACACACCTGGCAAGCAGTAACAGAACTGCACCCACACAATGCCTGACCATTCATTCGATCCAAAGCATCAAAAACACCTCCTCCATCACTCCTCTGCATAATTCCCAGTCACAATGCTTAATTGGAATACAATATTCATATTTGTTTCATTTTTCAAACAAGTTAAAAAATTTCAGTACCATGTAAAAGTCCACTGCCAAAAAATTGGGCATCACATTCCCTGCTGCTTTGTAACATGTACCAACCATATTAGCAAGTATAGCTGAATGCTCTTTACAAGCATCGGCTTGAACTGGGTCTGTGGGGAAGTAATTCTCTAGAAAGAGAGATGCACCCCTTGAATTCAAGGGACGTGATTCCTTTCTTTTTGGGCAAGATCCTTGTACCACACCATTATCTCCATCTGAAACCCATTACAAGATTGTTACAGAGCAAACAATACAAAAAACAATCTCATAAAAATAAACACAATTGGATAATATACTTACATTCATTTTCTAACATGTACCTCCACTGATAAGCAACTCCTTCTTCTGCTTCCTTCGAAGCGATAGAAGTGAAAACCAGTAACCGGTGGTTCTCCTGGACCATAGTGGTCACAGTGGGCCAATCCTCGCCCTTTTGGGGCATTTTAGACACCGGAAACCAATACTTGTCTAACCCTGCATTTGTGAACAAATTTATCAACCCTTTTGGGGTTCGCACATAGTCTTCAATCATAATTGTCACAATCTCAGTTGGGTTTTCTGTTAAGAATGCTTCCACTTCCCTCAAAGTGTTAATTGCAGGTTGCTGCAAACAATTTAATGGTTCCAAATTACTCAAAATTATGAATCTAAAAGAGAATTATGGTTGAGAATGGTAAATTAGTGAAATGGGATAGTTGATTACAAAGGCGGTGAAGTTGAAACATTGTCCATTAAATGAATGGCAGAGCCAGATATCGTTCTCGAAGTCGTACATGTCCAACATCAGTCCCCTCACTCCATTCTAAGCAAAACCCATGAAAGAAAAAGACAAGAAATGAAAAGAAAAGAAAATGTGTGTTTGTGTTTATATCAGTGGAAAATTGAAGTTGAAAAAGAGGAAAAGGATCACATACTCTCAATTGATTAGTAACAGTGTCCTCTTGATTGAAGAATGTAAGTCTCTGAACACCAGTCAGTAACGGAGCATCAACAATTGAATATGAATTATGTGTCACAAGCCATGAATACTTGTTGAATGGCAACCCATTGATCTGCAAATCACAAATTACACAAAAACAGCACAAACCCATCACTAGAATTGTTGGGGAAAAAAAACAAGAAAATTTAAAGAATTCGAAGGAAAAGGAGAGAGAAAGCTCAAGAAGATTACAATGGAAGTGGGTACTGTAGCTTGGCCTCTGGTGCAGAAGGGTTGATTTTTACTCATTGAAGGGCAGTTGCCACAGTAGAGACCAGGTCCACAGTCGGTGACCGCAGAACACGAGTCTAGAAGCTGCATAGTTGTTGGAAATCAGTGGAATTGCAGAGAAGAAAGTGAAATTTCACCGATCTATATGTAGATAAGTACATTTATAAGTGAAGAGAGAGAGAGAGAGAGAGAGAGAGAGAGAGAGAGGAACCTGGCAATTGGCGTTAGAGCAAGCAGTGGAAGAGAGGATGAGAGCCGAAGAAGTAAGAAGAAAGAGAGAGAGGTACCCATTTGCAGAAGCTCTGTATCTGCGTATACGGTGCTCTGCAGAACATGATAACATGGTAACTGCAGAAGCAAAACAAGAGAGAGAAAGAGAGAGAGAGAGAGGGGACTCTCAAATCAAAGCACTCTCTCTCATCTCAGGAGTCAGGTAGAAGAGAGAGAAAAAGAAATTTGAGAGAGAGAGAGAGGGTGACTGTTGCAATAACAACTTTTACTTTTGACGAGTAATGCAATGGATGATTAGACATGGTAGACTACAACATTTTCTTAGTTTAGTGGTATTTGAAAGTGTCACAAAATTATTTTTTTAATAATATTTTTTAGTCTTTTGGCATTTTAAACAAGTGTCACTTCTATCAGTGTCACGGTAGATACTTGCAAGTATTAGTGACACTTATAAGTGTCATTATACCATCAAGACCAAAACCTTTTAGTGACACTTTAATGTCATGGTAGGCACTATTCGTGACGCTATCAAGTGCCATTCGTGACGATAATTCGTTGTAAAACAATTTGATCCGCTCTTGCGGAGACTCGAACCGCCAATCTCCCGTACCATAAACCTTATACACCACACTCTTCCCACTACACCTCTATAGCACCACATGATTATATATGCAACGTATATTATTTATATAGTACATACATCTATATTAATATGTATAAACATAATTATTTTATTGAACATAATTTATGTAAAATAAACTATTTACTACCAAAATAAAAAAAGACCACTTTTGGCGACTAAAAATATTTTTTAGTCGCCAATTCTATACTTTTGGCTACTAATTATTTTTTAATTGCTAAAAAACTTAACATTTGTCGACCAAAATCGGATTTGGTCGCCGAAGATGCACTTTCAGCTACCAAAATTTTGGTCACCAAAAAATTTTATTCCCGCCTTAGGATTTTAGTTCTCCCGCGCTAAAAATGACCACTTTTGGCGATTAAACTTATTTTTTAGTCGCCAATTGTAGACTTTTGGCTACTAAAATTTTTTTTGATACCAAAAGCTTTACTTTTGGCTACTAAAATTTTTTTAGTCGATAAAACCCATATAATCAGCGACCAAACTTATTTTTAGTCGCCAATTGTAGACTTTTGGCTACTAAATTTTTTTAGTCGCCAAAAAGCTTTACTTTGGGCTACTAAAAATTTTTTAGTCACTAAAACTCATATAATCAGCGACCAAACTTAGTTTTAGTCGCCAATTGTAGACTTTTGGCTACTAAAATTGTTTAGTCGCCAAAAAGTTTTACTTTTGGCAACTAATGCTGTTTTGGTCGCTGAAAGCTATACTTTCAGCGACCAAATTTTTTTGGTCTGGAAATTTAGTCACTGAATATGCTTTTTCCTGTAGTGTATATTGAGTTTAATCATTTATTTTTAATCATTTACTGCATTTTCAAATTTTAGAAAATATATTGGCATTTTTTATTTTTTCAAAAATGTCATTATAAGCTTGGAAAGTTTTTGGCTTAGTGGCATTTCTCAAAATGCTATAAAATATTTGTTTATGACACTTTGCCATAAAAAGTAATTTGCACCTACCTAGTGTCCTGACATTTTTTTAAAAATGTCATTGCAACTAAAGTTTAGTGGCATGTCACGAATAAGTCTGTTGATAAATGTCACGAACATAATTTTGTGTGTCATTATTTTATAAAATGCCATAAAATTGATGTGACATTTCTTTATTGAAATACCACTAGAGCCTTATATGTTTTGTGGTTCTATGGCATTTTTCTAAAACATTTAATGCCAATTTTTATTTTTGTAGCATTTTCTAAAAACATGCTATTAGTGTAGTGTCACTAAAGTGTAAATTTGTTGTAGTGAATTTTTGTTGTAGTGAAATGACACTTTTTTTTAATTGAAATGCCATTAGAGCCTTGTATGTTTGTGACTCTATGACATTTTTTCTAAAAAATGCCACCAATATTCTTTTTGTGACATTTTTTAAGAACATGCCACTAGTATGGTGTCACTAAAATATATTTTTGTTGTAGTGTTGTGACACTTGTTCATTGAAATGTCACTAGATCCTTTTATCTTTGTCGTTTTGTGGCATTTTTCAAAAACGTGCCACTAAATATCATTTTTGTGGCATTTTCTAAAAATATGCCATTAGTGTAGTGCCACTAAAGTATGTTTTTGTTGTAGTTTTGTGACACTTGTTCATTGAAATGTCACTAGAGCCTTTTATGTTTGTCGTTTTGTGACATTTTTCAAAAACGTGCTACTAAATATCATTTTTTGTAACATTTTCTAAAAATATGCCACTAGTGTAGTGCCACTAAAGTATGTTTTTGTTGTAGTGGTAAACGATGGAGTCTTCATGCATGTCTGGGTAGAAAGGCCAAAATGGGAAATTACTCAATAATCTCGAAATATTAAGTGGTTATATTTTAAGTTAATTATCAATTATTTAATCTTATATTATTTTTTTATTTTTAACATAAATCGTGAGTTCTTACCCTCTGTACCAATCACCATACTCTGAAAATACATTATCCGGCCAAAATACAAGAATGATATTAGCTTGAAAAATGTTAAGAGCCTTAGATTATGTTTGGCATGTTCATTTGAGTTAAAAAAGTTATATAAAATAAAATTGGTAATTTTAGTTAAATATTATAAAATGTCACATTTAAATTATAATTATTTTATTTTAATTTTATAAAAGTTAAAAAAATAAAAAAGTCTACTCTAAATTAGATTTTTTAAGCTCAAGCTAAAATAACTAAAAAGTTAAAAAGTCAGAAAGCCAACTCACATCTCAAATGAAGGCTTAAATATTTTATTAGTATTTTTATCAAATATTTTATATAGGTGTAGAATTTACACTATGTGAATCTTATATAGGTTCTACAATTATGAGAGCCCTTTGATAAAAATATTTAGGATTCCTAATATTACTTTATTAGCTTGGTTGAGTTGTGGGTTGACTTTTCTTGTTTTTATCTTTTATTTTTGATATTTTTTTTTAATTTTAAAATATTCTAATATTTGTTAAAAATTGATTATTTCTTCTTTTATAAATTTCAATAACAATTCTTGAAAAATAAGCCTTCGTTTAACATATGGATTTTAGAGGTGTTTTTGACTATTTTAGTCCTAAAAAGATAAAATAGACTAAAAAGTTAATAATATAAAATGTCATATTCAAATCATAATCATTTTATTTTTTCTCTTACAAAAGTTAAAAAAATTAAAAATATCATCCTAAAGTAGTCTTTTTAATCCTAAATTAAAATAGCTAAAAAGTTAAAAAATAAAAAATTAATCCACATTGCAAAGGAAGTTCGAGGCACCGAAGTTCATTTGAATTACTGCATTTTACGTAGGGGTTCAATTTGAGTTGGATGATGAAAACAAATAGGACAAACTCTCCTCCCATTCAATTAATTATTTGGGATAACTTTGCTTGTCAATAGATTGTTTTAGTTAAAAAATTAAAATATTATTATAAATTATCATATTATTGTTTTTAATTTTTTACATATTTTATTATGAAAAAAAATTAAAAAATTATTAAAATAATCAATTCTTAAATAAGCTCGTCAAATTATTTTTTTTCATATTTTTAAAAAATAAAACGAAAACAAGATGAAAACTAAAATAAATAAACAAAACACTAAAGAAAGGGAAGGAGGGAGAGAAGCTAAATTTACGGGGAGTAAAGTGTAAAAGGCAAAAAATAATTGACACTCTTAAAAAAAAAAAGCTTCTGACAAGACTTTTCTTTTGGAGTCCTATCATATCTATCCACTCCCTTTAAACTTTGATGATAATTTTATTTTTTTTCATGCATTATATTTGTTTTGTAGGTCACTTTTTTTTTTATTGTGCCGTTCACGTGGTGTGGTTGGAGGGTCGGTGATTCTGCGAAGTAGAGGGTTGTACTAATAGAGGGATGCAAGTAAAACAAAATATTCAAAGCATCCAACAATTCTCAACTATCAACAACAGCACAACAAAAATTCATTGGGGTTCACATAGATCTTATTTGGTTGAAAAACAAGATATGGACCAAGAATCCCGTGAAATTGCTAATTTCCCAAAGAGTAGGATTGACATTATGGTGTTTCACAATTTAATTTCACGAGATCGAATAATTAGATATCATTTTACCTTCGCTTCACAAAAATAACCAAATAATTTCTTATATAACGACAACTTTTACACAATTTCATAAAATTTATCCCAATAAATTACTACTACTTATTACTACACAAATAAATACAATTTATTTATACCTTTAACCTAATATACCACCACTCTAATAATCTCATCATTCAACTAATACTACTTAGTAGACATTAATTTGTAAATCCTCAGATTTCTATTTGTACCACTTGCCACCTGTTGCAGGTCAACTAATACTACTTAGTAGATATTAGGATGTAAATCGTCATAGAATTCTATTTGTACCACTTGCCACCTGTTACAGGCCAACTAATACTACTTAATAGCTATTAGGGTGTAAATCCTCATAGATTTCTATTTGTAACACTTGCAACCTGTCACGGGACGTTATATATAGACGTTATATATACTCGGTGCATAACATAGGTTGCATAAAAATGCCTCCTGTTCCCATTAAACCAATTTGCAATTTCTCATACATAGCTAACCCCCAAAACAGACTTCATTGGATCACATCCACCAATTTTCACTTCTACATGGGAATTTTGATGTAAGAAAATGTAATAATGAGTCACTAAAAGCCTTGTATTCATTTGGGCTTTGGTCAATACACTGAATAGCATGAATTGTTAAAGAAAATTCCAATAAGTTAATCAGCAGAGACAGCAATGGCCTCTCCACCAACAAAATGACCCAAAAAAATCCACCTTTCCTTCCAAGTCAAATGAAAATTCTATCTCAGAAAGAATGACAAAAAATTGAATTTTAGGATTGAAGTATAAATGATCAATTAAGCAAGTTTCTTAGCACGACCACTTGAAGGAGCGGTGTCCTCTTTCTTGGGACCGGATGCTTCAGGCTTCCTTGCCCAAGCAGGAGCTCTGTCTGCCTCGTAACGGTAGTCGTAAAAGAGTTCCTCCCCAGCACTAATTCGTTCTTTAGCAAATATTCCCACCCTATGATCCCCGGCCACCATAATGACCTGCAAAAAGATTGTCTATTTAATATGAAGCACAATATAGTGATTACTCAGCATTGCTGCCACCACTCCACCGCCACCCCCACCCCCACCCCCACCTCCACCTCCACCAACACTTCCGCCTCCACTCCATAGGAAAATATCTTTAAAAAAAAACTATTTTTTATGAAAAATGCGAAAAATATTGTCAAGAAAATCAAAACAAATGGAGTGCTATATTGATGTATGCATATAAATAAATCTGAAAATAATATTTTCAAAGCCATAATCACTGAAGTGGGGAGGTTCTGGCATCAAAAATATTGGAGACTTGCTGGACATTTTTTCTCTATCTAGACTCTCTGTTTCTCTCTCTCTCTAAGTTGGTTGAACCACTATACTGCTTGATTGTTCTACTGGTTTATGCAAAGGGCAAAGGTGTGAAGTTGGGAAGTTTTGCAGGTTTAATAGGCAAAGTACAGGAGAGAGAGATAGAACTGTAAACGTGAACGAGGCTGTTGGCCACCACCACCACCACTATCTATTGAAAACAACTTATATAAAGTAAACGGGTTTGTTAGGTTCATATTGTCCAACCCATATTCAATTCAGCCCAACCCTCAAAAACCAACTTATTAAATGGACTGGTTTGGGTTGAGTTGATTTAAATGCATAACCTGTTTTGACCCGTCCAAGTCCACCCATTTACCCCCTCTACCCAAAAACTCATAACCGAATTCATGTAACATAGCTGCTTATAAATGTAAGTTTTCATAGAAAAACTCAAGTAAAAGAATAAAATGCAAGAATAAAACCCAAGTATGAAGGCAGTCAATGGGTTACCTTTGCATAGCAATTTGGATCTGGAGAATGGTTGGCAAACTTCAATTTGTCACCCTTCCGGTAAGCATCAAGAACAAACTATACAGAAAACAGAAATTTGTATTCAATCCAAAAGAATAGAAGATATAAAGTTTGAATTTTGAACAAATCGGAAGGCCATATTGTGTATCCTGCCTGATCATTAAGATTGAAGAGAAATGAAGAATTTTCACGGTCATAGATCTTGCCACGCTTGTCTGCTTCTCGATGCGAGATCAATTCACCAGTATACTCACCAAGGTATTCATGTTTGCCAACACTATTCTGGAGAGTAGCCAAAGATGAATCACAAACAAGAGAAAAACAAAGCCAAAAAAGCATACAAATATTAGGTAATATTTACCTTCAAGAAAGCCCCCCAGCCAGATACGTCAGATCTTCCAAGCAAAACCTGTTCAAGTATGGAAGACAACCAAATTCATTACAAAGATATAGCTAAAATAAATTTGTCGATATCCATCAAAATTAGATGGTTAATTTCTACACAAAAATTGGTGAGTTTGGTTCAATCTTTGTCACATAACCAGTATCTGTCCAAATATTTTTTATGCACATACAATAAAAAAAATTTAACCAAATCAACAACAATTACGCCCAAAGAAAATGATGCGTAGTGCAACAATGAAATGGCTGAACTGAAGAGTTTCCCGCATTAAGTTTGTTAAAAATATTTGTTGAATGTAAAAACCTATAACTTACTCCACCTACCACTACCACCCACTACCACCTACCTACTCCACTCCATTAGTGCTCCACAAGAAGCAAGTGCTCCATTTACCCTAATGCTCCATTAAGTTGTTTAGTGCTCCATTTTAGGTTAATTTAATTCCTCCATTTGTAACTCATTCTCCCTATAAAAGAGAGATCATTCTCTCCATTGTAAAATAATACACACAAAAATGTATATTGATATCAATCAATAATATCAATACATTAATTTCCTACATGGTATCAGAGCTATAGGTTAAGCTCTTAGTGTTTTTCGCCTTCCGGCGGGCGACAACCTTGCCTTTACCGCCCGCCGGACCTCTACACATACCGCTGCCACAAATTGTTCCTTACATGAACCTAGAGAAGAAAAGTTGGAGGACTCGACTTTGATGTCGACATACTCACCAATGTGGTTGTGATGGTTGGTTTTTCACCGTTTTTCACCTCTGTCTTTTCTCTCAGAATAGGCCTTCTGTTTGTCTACTTGCATCTCATTCACCCAGTTCAAATACAAAACCACCAAGCCAAACCAAACCCATGTGCTGATTTTATTACCCACAAAGCCCCTCAACTATACACTACCTTCTCTATCTTTACCACATCACAGATTCACAATGGTTATCCACTACATGATCCTACGACAAGCTACATGTTGCCAGCATGGGCTAGACTTTGCAAATGTCTTGGGCAGGATTTCCTCCCATACATGAATGTTGTCATGTCTCCTTTGCTTCTGTCTGCTCAACTGAAGCCTGATGTAACTATTACATCTGCTGATTCTGATGCTGATATAGATGAATCTGATGATGAAAGTATTGAGACTATTACACTTGGGGATAAGAGGATTGGAATAAAGACTAGTGTTTTGGAGGAAAAGGCAACAGCTTGTAACATGCTTTGCTGCTATGCTGATGAGTTGAAAGAGGGTTTTTTCCCATGGATTGATCAAGTTGCTCCTACAATGGTCCCACTTCTTAAATTTTATTTTCATGAGGAAGTTAGAAAGGCTGCTGTTTCAGCCATGCCGGAGCTGTTGCGATCAGCTAAATTAGCTGTAGAGAAGGGGCAATCTCAAGGTCGTAACGAGACGTATATTAAGCAGTTGTCTGATTACATAGTACCTGCTTTGGTGGAGGCTTTACACAAGGAACCTGAGACAGAAATTTGTGCAAGCATGTTGGATGGCCTCCCTCTAAGACCTGGCAGGAAAATTTGCCGGAATTATGACCAGTTTGGTATTTGTAAGTATGGGCGTCTCTGTTTGTTTGACCATCCGGTGAATCACAGTTCAACTGTTCCAGTTGGGTCTGTTTTAGAGTCTCCTCAAGGCGGCAACTCTTGGAGGGACTACAGCAGCTGAGATTGAGGCAAGGCTATAATCCAGCGTTCTGTATAGAATTTTGGTTCTATATCCCAAATCTCCACTTTCTTTATTTTATTTTATCTTTCTTTTTCATTAAAAACAAATATATATATATATATACCATCTCGATTTGCACACCAAACCTTCCCTTATTTTATTCATCTCAGGGATCAAACTCGATCACCATTTTACATCAAAAAAAAAAAAAAACCAAACAATCTCCAACCCACAACCCACACAACAAAAACCGGCCTTATTTTTTCGCCTCTTCAGCTGTTCTCTTCTTTTTGCCTTTGTCTTGGGCGTCCCTTGCCGGTGCTGCCTCCGTGTTTCCCACGCCGCCGAGCACGTTCACTTCCCGTTGCTCCTCAACTGTCACATATGGCGGCCCTCCAAATCTGAGCATCACGGTGGCCTTCCGCTTCAGTTCCTTGTTTTCTGCCTTCAGCACACATATCTCTGCTCGGGCATCCGTATACATGCGCTGGAGCAGAGCCAGTTGGGCTTTTACCTGCTGCACCTCATTTGTTCTACTCTGAAGCCGGTGCGACAGGTTGTTGACCGCAATCATGGTCTCAACACATGACCTTAATGTATAATAATTGGCCTCAATATCAGATTTTTTTTTTTGAAGCAACAACGAAGTATATTTATTAAAGAAGAAAAGGAGGACGAGAAATCCTCATACAGAGAAAAGGAACATAATGAAAGTAAAACACAGCCAAAAGAAAAACAGGAAAAAAAACAAGCAAACCCAAACACTAAGAATTACAAATAGCAACCCAATCCCTAGAGATCAAGAAAAGAGGGATTCCCCTAAAAGGAGGAGACACAAAGGCCCAAAAAGATGCCAAAAAACCAGTCCTATCCCACAACGAATCTACTTCAGCCTCCTTTCCATCAAAGATCCGTGCATTTCTCTCCAACCATATGATCCAGAAAATAGCACAAACAATACAAGACCACAATGACTTGGCTCGCTTAGATCCACCAAACCCATCAAACTTAATAAGAAGCATATGTGTACAATCCCATGGAGCAGCCCATTTAACATCACACAAGCCAAATAGACGCTGCCATAACTGAATAGCCACCGAGCAATGGAGAAAGAGGTGATCCGCTGATTCCAAACTCCTCTTGCACATCACACACCATTGAGGGCAAAGATAGTGACTTGGCCTTCTCCTTTGGAATAGATCATTGGTCATAACACCCCTATGAGCTAAGGACCACATGAAAAACTTCACTTTATGTGGGACACCCGCTTTCCAAATTTTTGTGTGAAGAGGAAACAAAGGAACGAATGGCTTATCAATGAGATTATCGAACAAAGATTTACAAGAAAAAACCCCTGCAGAGCTGAGATTCCACACCCTTTTATCAGGGTATGGTGCTAAGGAAACCCCACCAACCAATGTCAACAAAGATGTCAACTCAAGAGACTCCCTATCACTAAGATTTCTAAGGAAGTTGAAATTCCAAGATATTGGTGCCACGTGAGAACGAGCCACCGACTCAATTGAAACATTCCGAGCTTGAACCAATCGATATAAAAGTGGAAAAGCTATATCAAAAGATGTATCCCCAACCCAAACATCCTCCCAAAAACGAATACTAGCCCCATCACCCACTTTCAAAGAGAAAAACCGAGACACAATTGAATACAACCGAGAGATAGACTTCCAAGGAGAACGACTACTGCCCCTACTCACCACAATAGAATCTCTACCATTAGCCTGAATTCCATACTTGCTTTTAATGATAGAGCCCCATAAGGACTCACTTTCCTCGGGAAATCTCCACAACCATTTGCTCAAGAGGGCAATGTTTCTAGCAACAATGTTCCCAATAGCAAGACCCCCTTTATGACGAGGAAGAGAAACGACCTCCCATCTAACTAAATGATCCCGCTTACCCTCATCACACCCTTCCCAAAGGAAATCTCTCAAAAGTTTCTCAATTTGCCTTGCAAAACGGACCGGTATCTTGAAAAGGGACAAAAAATAAATAGGAACACAACTCAACACTGACTGTACTAAAGTGTATCTCCCACCCTTTGACAACAATGCTCGTTTCCAACCCTCCAATCTTTTCCCAATCTTAACGAAGACTGGATTCCAAAATGCTTCTGTTCTAGGATTACCACCCAATGGAAGTCCCAAATACTTAAGAGGGAACCTCTCAATGGGACAACCCAACATGTCTGCCAAACGACGCTCATGACTACACTCAAGATTAATTCCCACAACACTACTCTTAGAAAAATTGACCTTGAGGCCTCAATATCAGATTGAGCAGCCATTATCTGCTCAACTGCCACCATCGGATAGTTCAACGGCGCAAAACCAGGGGGGCTTGGTCCAAGGGCACTTGGTTGCGGTTCCAAGGCAACTGCCCCGGTTATCTCTCTTGTGCACTCATTAAGGTCGGGAAAGAGAGTAAGACCCCGGGAAGAAGAGGCTATGTTCTGGGTAGCTGAACGGGAAGAAGAAGCCATCTTATGGGTTGCTGCGTGTTTCAGCTGTTACACAGTGTTTCAGGGTTTGCAGCTCTTAGAGACAATCTCTCAGCAAAAACGAAGAGGTTTTTCAGAGATTTTTTCAGCAAGTGTTTTGTTCTGTCTAAGCCTCAGCCTCCGTCTTCGTTAAATAGCCACAACAGCCACGCGTATCGCGCGCCGCTCGGTGCTAGACGACAAAACGGCGCGCCTTTTGATGGCTCGACTTTTGATGCTGTCGGGCACACCTTTTGATGGCACGCCTTTTGATGGCGCGCCTTTTGATGGCTCGACTTTTGATGACTGTCGGGCACACCTTTTGATGGCTCGACTTTTGATGGTTGTCGGGCACACCTTTTGATGGCACGCCTTTTGATGGCGCACCTTTTGATGGCTCGACTTTTGATGGCTGTCGGGCACACCTTTTGATGGCACGCCTTTTGATGGCTCGACTTTTGATGGCTGTCGGGCACACTTTTTGAGGGCACGCCTTTTAAGGGTCCGACAAGACTCGGTAAACTGTCCCGACTTTGATTCCGGTTAGCTCCTATAAGGGTCCGACAAGACTCTATAAACTGTCCCGACATTGATTCCGGTTAGCTCTTATATGGGTCCGACAAGACTCTGTAAACTGTCCCGACATTGATACCGATTAGCTTCTATATGGGTCCGACAAGACTATGTAAACTGTCCCGACATTGATTCCGGTTAGCTCCTATATGGGTCCGACAAGACTCGGTAAACTGTTTTCTACAACGGTCCGACATGACCCAGTAAACTGTTTTCTACAACGGTCCGACATGACCCAGTAAACTGTTTTTCTACAACGGTCCGACATGGCCCAGTAAACTGTTTTCTACAACGGTCCGACATGACCCAGTAAACTGTTTTCTACAACGGTCCGACATGACCCCGTAAACTGTTTTCTACAACGGTCCGACATGACCCAGTAAACTGTTTTCTACATCGGTCCGATATGAACCCATAAACTATCTTCTACAACGGTCCGACATGACCCCATAAACTGTCTTCTACAACGGTCTGACACGACCATACAGTGACTCCTATCCTCTTTTATTTTATTTGTCATTTTATTTTTCCTGTTTTGTTACTCTCTCCAAACTCAAGTTGGTTAGTTCCTAACCCCCTTGAGTTTGAGGGGGGCTGTTGAATGTAAAAACCTATAACTTACTCCACCTACCACTACCACCTACCTACTCCACTCCATTAGTGCTCCACAAGAAGCAAGTGCTCCATTTACCCTAATGCTCCATTAAGTTGTTTAGTGCTCCATTTTAGGTTAATTTAATTCCTCCATTTGTAACTCATTCTCCCTATAAAAGAGAGATCATTCTCTCCATTGTAAAATAATACACACAAAAATGTATATTGATATCAATCAATAATATCAATACATTAATTTCCTACAATATTTAACAGCAGTTGCTGCCACTGCCAATTCAGTTACATTGCTGCACCAGATTTGGCTATTACATATCCATTTTTCACCTTCAAATTGTACAAAAAGCACTATAGTGACCAAGAATAATCTTCTCCCTCAACTGCATTAACAGTCACATTAGTTATTCAAAAAAACAACCATTATTTCAAATTTTCAACAGTCATATGGTTGCTTTTACAGATCCACACACTAACGTTAATGTGTATGGCCAATGTTAGTTAGTTCTGGGTTGTGAAAGGAGCCACTGGCTGTGGAAATGGTATTTCTTAAAAAAAAATAATGCTATTCAAAACCATGGATCCACAGGATATAGTAATATAATATCAACAACAAAACTTCCCAAGCTCTTTGAACTAACCCAACACACTGTTTAGTAAAATTTATTATGATTTTCTATCATTTGAACAACATTAGAAATCCAGTTCAGTGAATCATCATTACATATCTGATATCTCTCATTGGAAGATGATGTTAGAGCTGTGTTCATTAGCTTGGAGAAGGATAATAACACTCCCACACATTATTCTATGGTCACAAAGAACTATGCTATATGTTACATGGACTCTTCTAAATTTGTTCAGTGCCCATATAGGACACAAGACACAGGGTGGGTATGATATCTTTTACTTGGTGAAAAAAAATTGAAAATTTCAGTATTATTTTGAAGTTCTTGCTTTCCATGCCAGACAAACAATTTGGGACAGGAGAAGTAATATCCATCGTAAAAAGCTCTATTTCACAAACAAATTGAAAGTTTTAGACTAGTTCCTCAAATTGAAAAGCCACAAGAAGGATGAATTAAGAGGTATAATTCTACATTGTTTTGATTTTAATCATTGGCTCCCAAGTTCTTTTTTTCAAACTCAAAATATGTTTTTATGTGTGTCTAAGCGATGGACAATATATCTCTCAAGTATAAGAAGTGTTATGAAGCATGGATACAGATACAACCTTAAAAAATAGGACACGGGTACAACAAGGATACTTCTTTAGAAATTAAGATGTATTAGTTTAAGAGCCACTGATCAACCATTACTTTTTTTTTTTAGAAGTCTTATGAAAATTTCATTTCAATATCAAGTCTAAACTGTTTTTGTTGCTCTTGTACTGTCCCCTTTCATACGTAAATGTGTTATATTCCAAAGTATTACCTGCAAGTTTACTTGCTTTTTAACTTATGAAATCTGATTTTAGTATCATCATATATATTTTTTTTAATTATCCTTGCTTTCAAAACAGTCATAGATATGGATGTGGGATACATATATGACACATTTATAAGGATATGCCAATTCGATAAATTTCGTAAAAATATAGTACCACTTTAATCTCATTAATTTCTCCTTCTCTAATGTTATGTAAGAATTATGACAATCTCATTTTCAAAATTGTTTGGATACATGACCTAGAGTATCCCAAAAGTATCCGATACTTTTAAAAAATTAATATCAAGTATCAGTATCCGATACAGATATGATATGGCTACGAATCCCTATTAGAAGTATTTGTGCTCGATAGTAGAAGTGTGTCCAGTTCTGAAACATTAAAAAATATTATGACATGTTTGGACATGATTCAGGACATGTTTGACGAGTGCCGGTGATCAACATGTGTCTGATACAGACATCACACCTTCTTAGAGGTGTCCTTGCTACTTAGCTTCTAAAAAAGTTTACATCCAATATTTTAAAAGGGGCCCACAAGATTTTTGAAAATTGATATACAAGAGCCTGTATCCACTTCTTACCTACAAAAATTAAACAAGAATATCTTCTTTATGCCCCGAACTTTATCCTGGTACTACAAACTAATTTCAAGGACCAAACATTATCTCTAATATTTCCACATATAGTCTCAATGATCAATAGGAACTCCTATTCCAATTGGTAGCATTTATGGAATCACCTTCTTCTGTAGTGGGGCCATCCCACTATTCCAAATTAGAAAAGCCTCTCAAATTGTAGCATAAACCCTTCTATTTCTTCCAAAATACTCACATATGACGAGGAACAGGATGTGGGATGTGTCTGACACTCGGACCTAATTTAGACACTTTGACCCTCTAATTTTTTTAATGTGTTTGAAGAACAAGAAACTCACATTGTTATTGAAGAAACATTTGTAACCTTTCACATGGATGAGAGATAGAAATTCTGTATTTTCACTTAATCCTATTTAATTGCAAAGCCTTCCTGGAATTTATGGTGGCACTAACCTCCACAAGAAATAATTTAAGTGTTCTAGAAAGACACAATTGCAGTTTTGGTGCTTGATTAGTAACAGTGAGATACTTGTTTCAAATTTGAAAATCTCACCTCAACACAGAATTTCTCTATTCAACAAGTTAGTTTTCAAAGGCAGGTAACACATAATGACTATAAGTCGTTTCTCACACTGAACAACGATGAGAAAAAGGGAAAACAAAATAAAATACTGATTACCTTTTGCTGTTGTTTGAGAAGAAGCTTCATGTTCCTACATTCATAATTATCACCTCGTTGGGAAGGAACCCCAAGAGTGCCATCACCACAACTACAAGAACATTTCAGAAGGCATAAATGGTGCAGAAAGTCATATAATGAGAGAGCGAAGACAGTAGCTATATAAAAGTGAGCACAAAGGAAGATAAACACTCAGAAACCATACGATATACAGATCTATACTTTCAGATTTTGTATGTGTGTGTGTGCATGTATCATAGTATGACAAGTAAGACTTATTTGATTTTCATTAAAATTTGCAAACAAAAAGAGCTTAAATTTAAATATTCGAACCAACTTGGCCAAGAATGTGACTGCAGTAATTAGGCAATTGATATTCTGCAATATTCAATCAAAACATCTAATCTAATTCTAATATGTGACATGTTCCTATACCTACAATTTTCCCTTTTTCTAAATATATTTGTGCAAACAATTAAGCATTGTTAAGGAACAGAACACAAATACACAGAACATACTCCCAAAGACAGAAAAAGAAAACTCAAGAAAAGAAATAGTGAATTACAACAAAGAAAAACTTTCGCAAAATCCAATGATCTGGAACCTCAGTTTGGATGAATTTTATCATTGAAGATCAAGTTCAGCAAAACTGATTTCATCCCCAAGACTCTACAAGATTCAAACTTTAGTCCTACGAATTAAAGCCAAAATTGTGGAGCAGACAGGATAGTTGACCATGCCCAGAATATTGTTTTTAAATTTTCTTTTAGATTAAATCCAGAGTCCAATTTTTTTGCTCTAGCTCAACTTCAAAGCAAAATTCTCACTCTGGAACATCTTGTACTCAGGTTTTTATCAGTTACCCACACATAAAACTGATAAAAAATATATATATATATAGAGCCACCCATGCATCAAAGCCGGAGTTTACATTAGGCAGTTTATTTCCACATCTCATCCTAATCATGGATTAATTTCCTATTTTCCCCATTTTTCTCAGGCTCTAAATTTATTTCAACAAGGCCTTTCCTATATGTAAATAACCCATATTCAGTTTCATATATTCAATTGTCCATAAAGCTCAATCCCTGCATTTTCCTCAATTCAAACCCAACAGCATGAACATAGATGGATTTATTTTCCAAATTGCACATAAAGCCTCCAAATCTACTTTTTTCACTAATATCTAGAAAATGATATGATGGAACTATCTAGATAAACAACAGTATACTCACCTGACCCAGCAATTCCTGCAAACATCTGGATCACATTCTCGTCCTGCAGCAAAGCATGGACATTGCCGACTCCGACATTGACTTTTCGCACAATGACAGCCTCTAAATCGATTCTTGCAAATCTTTGGACATCTAAGAAAAACAATAGGGCTTTTTAAATCATTGAGATTTGTTGAGTTGAATTTAGAATAAGAAACATACAAATAATAGAACTACAATTTTTTATTTTTCCTATCTCATGAACTGGGGGGTGAATAAACATTTTAAATAACCATAATGCTTATTCCTTAAAAAAACAAAAGAAGACTCACCCGCAGTATTTTTCACAGCAGGTCCCATTTAGAAGGCAAGAACATTGCTTCCCGCAGGCAGATTGACATCCACATGGGTTGTACTGCCGGCAAGGCTGGTCTTTCCTTTCAGAAATCCGTTTTCTAATAGAATGGTACCCAGCAGACTTCCAAGTGTACTTTAAGCGGCGAACTTTACCTCTCCTACGTAAAAATCTTGATCTTCGTCTAACTTCATTACCCTGATGAGCATTTCACCCCAAGAAAATAAAGACAATATAAAATATTCAGCAATTAAAATAAGGATGATCAAATGTAACATGCAAAACACATGGAAAAAAATACCAACCATAGTTTCATTACAATCAAGCTTGGAATAGCCTTCAAGCAGAGAATTTGCACCATCACCTGCCCGGGAGAATAGCCTATTCTCAGAGCAATTCATGTACAGAAATACCTCCGAACAAGTCTTCATGCCATTCATAAGATTCCTAGCAATTAAACAGCTGTAACAGCCAATAAAGAGCATTATTTGAGAATCATTGGATCATTAGAACTGAGAGACTTGGTAAAAAAAAGTATGACGTTAACAAATAAAAGTCTCGACAAGCTAACCAGGCAGATCAAATGATACATTGTAGAATGTCCTATTTCAGTGTTGCAATTATTACTACTTGAAGATAAGCAAACCAAGTGGTTCAAATTTTAAAGAAAGACACAGAATAGGAAAGGGTGGAGGGGTTGGGGAGCAAATTTTGGGGAAAGACGTAAAGGGGAGAGGGCCAAAGAGTCAGGCTAGACACATTCTACCTGTCCATATATCATCAGAATAGCACCATTGACCTAATATTACTGACAACTACACTGGATAACAATCTTATGACTGAGTCATGGACAACCCTCCACATAAGATAATTAATGTTTAGCAGCAATTTGACTGCTGAAAACTAAAGCCGCAAAACATTCTGCAGTCGCGTTGAGTTCAAAAACTCAAGTAATTCAAAAGTTATTGAATTGAGTAACCACAAAGATAAATGTTATGTGTCGAACCAACTAAAATTCCATGCCATAAAAGCCAACACCTGTATGAGAGATGATTTTTAAAAATCATGTCCGGTATCCAAGAGGATGTAAGAATATTAAAACAAGTTCCAAGATAAACAATTATAAGAGAACTCATGGACCTCGCTAACAATAACAATACCAAGTTGAACACGACATAAATTCAGGTCACTGACCTGTTCCTTCCAAATATCTCCAAACCTTTGTCATAAAGGGATTTCTCAATAGTTTTCCATGATTTACCATCAACGATTTCTTGTTTACAGATATTTTCACCCACAAACTCTTCTCTCCTCATGGTGTCATCATTACAAACTGGTCGAGCAATAATTATCTCATTTGATGGACAGCGAGGAACCTCCTGCTGAACACATTTTTTACTGTCAATTACTGGAGATTCCTTCCTCCTAGGCCTTCCAGCACTCGACGACTTCAGTTTCTGTGAAGACGAACTAGCACCTTCATTTTCTTTACGAGAATTAGGTCGAAGTTTCATATCTTTTGAACCAAGACTTCCACTCACAAAAGAATCAGAATCAGATGCCACCATTTTCTTCTGCCTTTTCTGCATGCAATGTAAAACGCGTTCAGCAACTCGCTTGCTATTCCTCTTATGAATGCCACATTTTCCAGCAAGCCTAGACTTGGATGGCGATGAAGAGTGGTGAGTAGAGGTAATGTCCTGTACAGGTCTGGTCTCTGAGTCACTGCTTTCTGATATGTTCCTTGCATTTGATGAAGCACTTTCACTTTGGCATGACTTTGGTTTACGTCGTACAGATGAACCCAGAGATTTCTTTCTGGATATCTGAGCTGCGGTACCATCAGGGGAAGGGACTGGTTTTTCTTGAGAATCAACCCGCATGGGAGAACTCACTACAGCATTGCATTCAGACTTTAGGACCTGAAAAAAATAATAATAAAATAAGGATTAATTTGAAGTTACTTGATTAGTTTTCTTACCCATTCTTCGAAGGGGAGAAATGCCCTGCTACAACTGTCAAAGCGATCATATACAATATGTTGATGCCAAAACTCTAACAGCAAATTGGTAAACTTTAATGGCATCACATCTAAAGGAAGGGGATCAGATAATGGAAAATGATATTTACTGTCTGTAGAATAAAATTAATATGTACCAGTTTATAGCAATGCGGGCCACATGGTATATTTTCCTCATCTGGAAAGCTCCATGGAAGTTGTTTCTCAGCCTGACAATTGATAAATTACTGAATAAAAAGTCCTCAGAAATAGCAGACAACTACAATTTTTATAACAATGATAACCAAAATCAAGCAAACAACTTACCGGAAAGACAAGATCCTGGGAACATCCATGCAGCCTACAATCAAAGACCTGCCAACAAAAACAGCAAGAGTGCAGAGGTAGTTATAGGAGAATGGCACTAAACAACATAGAGAATTAGAAAGCATGAAGTGGTGCTTACAAGACATCGACGACAAAACAGGTTGTCAAAAGAATCAAGAGCTGCTTCAAGATCTTTATCAAGAATTGAATTCCCAGGGCCCTCCACAGAATTCTCTCCCTTACTAAGAACTTCGTATCTCTCCTGTATAAGATGTTTGATGGTGGTTCATATCTCTGTCAAGCCAGCACAAAACAAATGGGAAACAGCTGGACCAGAGTTTTCACTATGACCAGTTTATTAGATAAAAATGGGAGAAGACTGAGCAGCATCACAGAAAAGCAAAAACATTTATTCGATAGACACTAGAATTAAGACCAATGTAAGTCTCACATGAAGGGCATACTGAATACCTTGATGTCAGAAGGTTTTCTGGAAAAACACTGTGCCAGTGCGTCCAATGCAGCATCAGACAAACCAACTTCTTTGATGGTCATTCTAGAAAAACAAAATTGAAGGGATCAAAAAAGAGGAACTGCAAGAACATTCACAAATATTTACTTGTCTATGCAGTGTGTTAATAAGAAACAAATAAATATCAGATAGCACAACACTAATAATTTCAAATCTCAAACATATAAATGTCAAAGCTTGATTGTTTGCCAATGTTTGTCAAAAACCTAGATTACGCATTTAAAAATAAATAATAGATGTGAGTCTGTGACACACATCTGCACTAGTTCTGAGAAGATTTCAGGGGGAAGGTATTCAAAATCCTTGAATAATGATCTGAAAATGCCTACATATGAATGGGTAGTTTCTGCCCTATAAGTTCATAAGTTCCATTGGGCATTGTTTTTATCATTTATTTGCCTTGAGATGAAATCCAGTGTCATATTTTCTTTCAATGAATGGGGAAAAAATAAAATCATTAACTTTTATAGTTGAGAAAGAGAGAAAAACAAAGAGAGGGAAGGGAAAAGGAAAGGTAAAATTTTGTAGTAAATAATACAATTATAGTATGAAAATAGATGCTCAAAAAGGATCAAAAAAATGAAAGCACAAATCTTTTCACCATCAAACATGAAAAGCTGCACAGAAAAAAAAATGTAAAAATAAAAATAAAAATAAAAATAGTAATGATAAAATTAAAGCCCAAATGACCAAGATCAAGAACAAATACTTCACTATTACATGCAGATTCTTATTTCCACCAAAAGGATATAATTACATGCAGATGCAATATTTGTCAGAAAAGCTACTCTCAAGGTATAATGAGAAAAGAATGAAAAGAACCATAACTAGAGATTTAATGAAACACATTGGACAAATTAATTATACCAACCGAAGAATATAATCTTCAGAATCCCGAAATTCCTTTTTTTCTTCTTCGTCCTCGATTATTTCTTCCTCACTATCACTGCAAATTAGAGCTTCACCCCCATTTTGATCATAATAAATTCTCCTTCGGCCTACTACTGATTGATCCTCTGTCATTCTCTGATTTCTGCACAAAATCGGTCATATCTCAAACAAGTTGTAATAATGTTGATAAAATAGAAATCACATGATCAACATACAAACCACATGATGTCCACCATTCATTAATATGTTCTTCCAATCCTATTTAGTATGTATAGGTGCTAATTACTAATTACATTAATTATACCTTCCACAATTACAAGCTTAACTAGCATTATTCTATCTCCTATTCTTATGACTGTTACTACCTTATCTTTAAGTTGTTTAGTTACAATTATTCCTATACCATTTCTATGTCTATCTTTACCAATAGAGTAAATTTTATATCCAGTGTTTTTTATTTCCTTTGCTTATTACTTACCCACTTAGTTTCTTTTTCTTTTTCTTTTTTTTGATAAATAAGCAAATTTTATTAAGAAAGCATCAAGACGATGCAACCAATACAAGAAAAGCCACCCAATAATGGAACCAAAAAACAAGGACTAACCAATCACCCCATTAAGAAAATCTAAAAACGTAAATAAATCCGGATCTACCCTACCCTCCAACCAACTATACAAAACAAGAAAAAGACGACTTTGTAGCCAAGAAACACTATGAGAAACCGCTAAGAAGGTACGTCGATTCCGTTCCAACCAAAGCAACCACATCAAGCAGAACGGAGCCAGTAACCAAGCTCGCCGCCGCCGTCGACCAAGACGAACGCCCCGCCAAGCCCAAAGGAAATCAAACACCCCTTGTGGCTGGACCCAAGCAATTCCAAAAAGAGAACAAACAAAGCCCCACAAACCCGAAGCCACCGAGCAATGAAAAACAAATGATTTACTGACTCCGCATCCGCGCAACACATACAACACCGATTAACAAGGATGTGTCCCCGCCGCATCAAATTGTCCAACGTAAGGTTCCGACCTAAAGCGACCGTCCACATGAAAAAGGCAACCTTAGTCGGAACCCCCGGAACCCAAACAATTTTCCAAGGGAAGAGCCAACCAGCATCTCCCATCAACCCCTGATAAAATTATGCTACTGTGAACTGTGCCTTTGCCCCCAACCTAGTCCAAACCAATACATCGGGGCCCACCCCTACCGTACCCAAACCATATAAAAAACCCCACAACTCCACCAACTGAGCAACTTCCCAATCATGAACCTGTCGCCGTAACTGAATATCCCAAACAACCACACCCCTACCATTCAAATAAGAAGCCACCAAAGCATCTTGATCTAATGCAATATTAAAAATCAAAGGGAAACGGGTCTCCAACACCAACTCCCCACACCACAAGTCTTTCCAAAACCGCACCCGACTCCCGTCCCCCACCTTAAACCCTATCCACTTCCAAAACGCTACCCTTCCCAACATAATCCCTTTCCATAAACCACACCCATAAGTGCAGGACACAGACCCAGAAACCCAACCCCCTCTGCCCAGCCCATATTTAGACGCCACCACCTGCCGCCACAATCTGTAAGGCTCCAAAGCAAAACGCCAGAGCCACTTCCCTAACAAAGCTCGATTAAAAGTCACCAACCGTCGAAACCCCAGCCCACCAGCTTGCTTGGGTTGACAAACCTTATCCCAATCAACCAAATGATACTGAAAATCATCACCACCAGTTCCCCACAAGAAATCCCTCTGAAACTTTTCTAACCGATGTGCCACCGACACTGGAATAACATGGATCGACATGAAATAAGTGGGGATACTACTCAACACACTCTTAATCAAAGTCAACCGACCCCCTTTCGAAAGATACTGGGACTTCCAACTTGCCAAGCGACGTTGGACCCGTTCCACTACTCCATCCCACATCCTCTTTGCCTTAAAAGAAGCCCCTAAAGGCAAACCCAAATAGGAGACTGGCAAAACCGAGACCTTACACCCCAATATTGCAGCCAGAACAGGTAACCTAGCAACCGCCCCCACTGGAATGAGCTCCGACTTCCGCAAGTTAACACGAAGGCCCGAAACCACCTCAAAACAAAGCAAAACACAACGTAAATAACCAACCTGCGCTGCGTCCGCACCACAGAAGATCAAGGCATCATCCGCATATAACAAATGCGAAACCCCCAAAGGAATCCCCTCCAAAGAACCCACAACGAAACCTTCCAATAAATCTTCACGCACAGCTTTATCCAACAATCTACTCAACGCCTCCATCACTAAGATAAATAGCAAGGGGCACAAAGGATCCCCCTGCCGAAGACCTCGATGAGTATGAAAGAAACCCGCCGGGGTCCCATTAATCAACACCGACATCCGCACAGTCGAGATACAGAACTTGATCCACTGACACCAAGTCGCCTCGAAGCCCATACGATCCAATACATACAAGAGGAAGTCCCAATTAACATTATCATACGCCTTCTCAATATCCAATTTGCAAATCAAACCCGGACATCCCTGACGGAGCCGAGAATCCACACATTCATTGGCAACCAATACTGCATCTAAAATTTGCCTTCCTCCAACAAACGCATTCTGGGACTCTGACACCACATTCGATAAAACTCCTCGTAAATGATTAGCCAGCACTTTAGCTAATAACTTATACACACTTCCTAACAAGCTAATAGGCCGAAAATCCCGAATATCATCCGCCCCTCCTTTCTTAGGAATCAACGCCAAAAAAGTTGCATTGAAACTTTTCTCAAAATGCCCAGACACCCAGAAATCCTCCAAAGTTGCCAAGATATCACCCTTAACCACGCTCCAACAATGTTGGAAAAAAGCCATAGTAAAACCATCCGGACCTGGGGCTTTATCCCCACTCATAGCCTGCAACGCTCCAAACACCTCCTCCTCTGTGAAAGCTCGCTCCAACCTCTCTCGATCCTCCCCCATAATCGTAGCAAACTGAACACCCTCCAAACCCGGCCGCCAAGCCCCCTCTTGAGGCCGGAATAAATGCTGATAGTAGCCCACAATCCCCTCCCGAATCTCACTATCAATGTCCAGCTCCCAACCATCCACCCCTAACCTACTAATCTGATTAACCCTTCGATGAGCATTAGCCATACGGTGAAAGAATTTTGTATTTCGATCCCCATCCTTTAGACACAAACATCTAGACTTTTGACGAAAACAGACCTCTTCCATACGGGATATACGAACAAAATCCTGTCTAGCCGCCTCCTTACGAAAAACGGCCTCAGTAGGCAGCTCATGTTGCACCTCCAGCTCATCCAAGGATTGAAGTAAAGACATGACTGCAGCTTTTTGGCCCTCTAGCCGACCAAACACCTCCTTATTCCAAATTTTTAAGGTCGCTTTCAGCATCTTCAATTTTTGAGCCAACACACAACTAGGGGAACCACGAACCTCATAGCTATGCCACCAACCCCAAACCAACTCTAGAAAACCCTCTTGTTGCAACCACATATTTTCAAAACGAAATGGCATAGGACCACGTCGAATCCCCCCACTATTCAACAAAATTGGCCAATGATCAGACACAGGTCGAGGTAAACGAAGCTGAACCACCTCAAAAAAGTGCTCCTCCCAGCCCTCAGTAACCAAGAACCGATCAATTCGAGACAAGCTCCGACCATTTGACTTTTTTTTTTTGATAAATAAACAAATATACTTACCCACTTAGTTTCTTGTAAACATACCACACTAATTTTCCTTCTAATCATAGTATCTACCTAAGAAGCACGGGCACTTCTAAGAAGGTAATGTATCCGTGTCGAGTCCGTATCGGATACCGACATTCTTTGAACACTTCCCCGACACGTGTCTGATACTCTTCAAAACGTATCCTATTTCTTAAAGACCTGGATATTCTTTGGACACTTGGAAGACATACGTGTGTATCTCTTAAACACACGTCTATCGATTAGACACATGTAAAACTAATTATAAGTTTGAACAAAACAACTTAAAATACAATAATAAAACAAAAACCATATAAATTTATAGGGATTAGTGTCATATTGCATTTTTTATTATCTTTTAATGACATAATCATATATATAACATATAATAAATATATAAAATTATATATTTCATGAGTGTCCCCCATGTGTCGTGTCTTGAATTTTTTGAAAATTAGCGTGTCGGCGTGTCCGTATCATATTCGTGTCATGTCACGTGTCTGCATCCATGCATCTTAGGTATCTACTAATTCCATAGTTTTACTTGATAGTGTTCCAATATTTCAAATTGCTAATCTAAACCTACAATCCAGGACTAACTTATTTACCAGCACTTGTCCAAGAAAACACGAACCCTTGCCCATTTTTCACCACGCCCAAGAGCTGAGGCGACATCCCTTGCCCAATTTTCGAAATAGTCAAAAGCATAAGCATGTGCAGCGCATTGCTTACAGGGAACGCCGTAGTATTTACTTGCATATTCATATTAGGATTCATGTTCATAAGGAATCTAACACAAATTTTTACGGGCTTGGGACCGGTTGGTTATATAGAAGATTAAGCACTAAGCATGACCCAGGAGGAGTTCATTAAGCAAAGTTATAACGAATACAAAACTAATTCCAAAATTTTGATACTTATAAGTGGCAGACATGCATGAGATCCAAAATTTCAAGAATCATGTTAAATAAGGTCCCTAAAAGAAACAAAATCATGTAAGCAAACAAAAGAAAGCACATGTAATGTAAGGCTTATAAATGAAAGAAGCGTGCATTTCAATCAATTTTTTTTTTTTTTTTCATAAGCAATCTTAATGTACCTATCCAAGAATATCCAAGTAGTATAAGGAGGTAATTTTTTCACTTCCATGAGCTTGATAGGGCGAACAGCATTCTTGACTGCTATACTAGATCCTAGCAAAATTGCAGAAGCCTGGCCATCTTCTTGGGAGCTATGACTGTCCTTATCCGCATTACTTATGTCAATACCATTTTGCATATCAATTGCGTCTTTCTGCCTCTTAGTCAGTAGGTCTATGCTTTTATCAGTGCCAATTACCTTGTCATTTCTTCTTTCCAGTGATAACTTGTAAAGTTGGTTACTGATGTCAACCAACTTCAGCCTGTTTTCTTCCATTCTTTTCTGAAGGCAAAAGAGTAAAAAAAAAAAAAATAATTACACATAATGAGGCAGGGCTCATAGGCAAAGTAGCTAAACTGATAAAATTGCACACAAGGATGCACCTCTACATAAACACACCGGTCAGCAGCAACTTGTTTTTTCAAAGAGTCAATAACTGATAAAATTTCTGTAGGAGCTGGAATCATTTCTTGTTTCCCTTCCATCTGTGAAAAATAAACAGGAGTTATGTTACTTAAGATTATAAATGACGCATAATCCAGTAAATAGTAAAAGTAAAAGTAAAACTAGCAAAAAAGAAAGAAAGAAAGAAAGATGGAGGTTGAAGAACTATCTGTAGTTTTATAATAAATGCATGAACATAAGCTTGCATTCTGTTCCAAACCAGCAATAAAGCAATATGAAAAATAGCAGATGAAAATTGTATGTAATGAACAAAATTGATAAAACAAAACCTGATAAAATTGTATCAGCATCTTTCAGCTAGTAACCCAAAGCATGTATATTCCACTACAAGCCAGCCCTCAAGGCCAGCTACTAGCTAGTCCATAGAAAAAAAGAAAAAAGAAAAGTGAAATGGACTTTGAACTCAAATATTGCTATCCATTCCATATTATGGAGTGAAACTTTTTCATTTATTTCATATTGAAATTTTTTTTCCTTATTTTCTGTTGCAATAAAAATTTCCATATCTACAACCAAAGTGAGCAGGCATTACCATAGTCAAAGGTTGGGGTAATAGACCACAATGTTCCAATCACCTATGGCAAAATGGCATCATCCTCCAAGTATATGATTTAACCAAAGTGAGCTGGGTTTGAATTGTTTGATGCAGGTAACACGTTCAATGAATTCTACTAAAGCTATAATGATTATCCATATCCACTAATACTAATCCAAACCCAATCAGCTGTTTTAAATATACTGCAGCAGCTAGGGGTGTTCAAATAACTGCCTACCAGATCAATCTGATCCAGACCAACCGACCCATCTTTATCACAGACGGTTTTGTTGATTTCAACGGTCGGCTGTGGTTTAAATCATTCAATTTTTCTTCAGATTCGGTCAAGTACTGGTTTTAGTACAAACGAAATCATTTAACTCAATCCGACCGTATTTTATATATATAGATATATCCACGTGTTGCCATTTGATGGGCTAGTAATAATGCCCTTACCTTCCCAAGACATTGACTTCTATCGCTCCAACTTATATTCCCAAGACATTGATTGACCCCTCTGTCATATGGACTCGTCGGTGTAGGGCAAAGCACCCATATCGACATGACACGACATAGGTGCAGGTGTGAGATCTGTGTCGGACTCGCATGGGTTTTTCGGACACGACTGACATGAGAGAAGAGTGAAGAAGGGTCTTTTGAGATACTTACAGCAGAGAAGGAAGCGATCGCAATTGCCATCGCCATCTCAATCTTTCTTTCTCACTCACGGTCTCGATCTGTCTTCTCCTCTCTATTGATCTCTCGATCTTCTTCTTCTCTCTGTCGATCTCTCGATCTTCTATTCTATCTCTCTCGTTTTCTCTCTCTTCTCTCTCTATTTGATTAATCTTTTTCTCTTCTCTCTTGTTTTCTGTCTCTCTCTTTTATATCATTTATTATAACATATATATATGTCGAACTAAAAATAAAAATAAAAGCTTATATACATAAATTAAAAATATTTTAATTAAATATTATTTGTATGATATTATTTTTAGGAGTGACCATTGGTTCAATACTTAAGACTTGACCTAATAATCTTGAGGTTATGAGTTCAAGTCTTGGGACCATCACTTTGTGTATTATGCCAAAGATTAGTTGTGTACTCAATCTTTTCCCTGCCAAACATACATTAATGTGTACTAATTGGGCATTATTTTTATTATTTGTATGATATCTGAGACCTACAAAATATGATAATGTCAATAAAAAATAAAATATTAAGTATTTCTAGTATTACTCATACAAATAATGTATATACATTCTAATTTTTTTATATTTATATACAAAATAAATACAAAAAAAATTAAATTTATATAGAATTTATATCTATTTGTGTCTTCTACAATAAAATTCAATGGTTATAAAGAAAAATTATTATATTTATAAACAAAATAAATACAAAAATAATTTTACTTAGGGTTCATTTGGGAACCATCAAAAATTAGTTAAAAAGTCAAAAAATTAAAAAAACTAATATTTCATGTGTCGTGTTCCTGAATCCGTATCTACTTTTTTAGACACTTTTTAGCCGAGTCCCCGTACCCTCACCTCTTAGTAATAGGCGAATCTGACACTTAGACACATACCCCTATCCGACACCCGTACCCGAGTCCGTGTAACATAGATTGACCCTAATCACTCCAACTCATTATTTCATTTCAAACTCTACTCTATATTCATCGCATCACCATATCTCTCTCTCTCTCTTTCTCTCTCTCTCTCTCTCTCTCTCTCTCTCCAATTCAATGCATCACTCTCTTTTGTGTATTCTATTCGTCATTAATTCTTCCATCATCTCTACTAGAAACCCTAACAAATCAAGACCTTTGAAATCCAAAATTCTAAAATTCCTCTCAACAGTCTTTGTCTCTCAACTTCTCAAGCCCGGAGACATTAGTTTTAATTTGCATCTTTGAAGATGTTTATCAGTAGAGGAAAAGAAAGGAAAGCATTATGCCTTTGGAAGATTTGTTAGATCTAAATGAGAGCCATCGTATTACAGCTTATAGGTCTTTATCACGCATTTTTGGTTTTTCACTACTCTCTTTTGTTTTTGTTTTTTTTTGTTTTTTTTTTTTTGACCGGTATTTTCTCAATATATATACATATATGTATGTATATGCTAAGGTTTAAAATGGGAGGGGAAACTGGTCAATCGAAACCATCCGAAACCAGCCCGCCGACCAAACGAGAGAGGCAGTTGGCTTAGAACAAAACTGTGGTCAGCGTTGGTCACAGATATCTCCAATCCAACCTGTAAACCGGAGCTGACCGACCCATGAACTGCCCTAGTAACAGCCCATTTTTTTGCCTCGCCCAACAATGTCATCTACACAGTACACTCTCACTCCACTTAACAAAGTCTTGTCCAAACTACATGAATTGGATTTCACATTCCACTCAATGCAATACATAACATGTGCACAAGCTACCATGTCATGTCTTACACAAATGTACATACATTACAAAATTCCCTATTTAGCTTAGTATTTGGTCAATGCACATGCCAGAGTTTCCTGCATTCCACCAAGATTGCAATGATTCATCTTAACAATCCATGAAATATGCACCCAACACCAAAAATAGCTGCTTACATTCGCATGCAGCATCCATCCAAAGCAAAATTATGTAACAAAAAACAAATATCAACCTTTTCAAGCACAATGCAGTGTCCAAATCTCCATAATAACCTATCAAACATGCACTCATCACCAAAATTTACCCATGCCTTGTCTTAGACACACATGCACATATACTACAAAATTCCCTAGTTAGCTTAGGATTTGTTCAACTCCGCCGGGGTTGTTAACAACTCCGCCGGTCCCAAGCCCGGGTTAAGGAGGAGGGTTGTGTGTTAGGTAGCCGACAGCCAACACGTAAAAAAGCCGCTCGGATCCCTTATGAAAATGAATCCTACTTTGAATCGTTTAAATGCTAGGTCGTTCCCCTCAAGTGACGCGTTGCGCCTGCCTCCGGATGTTTCGAAAAGTGAGCAAGGGGCGCCGCATCGACGCCTAGGTGCGGTGAAAAATGGGCAAAGGTTTCCGCGTTTTTCTGGACGAGCGCGGATAAAGAAGCTAGTCCAAGACTATAGGTTTAGAGTAGCCACTTGGAACATAGGAACCTTATCTGGTAGGACAATGGAATTGGTAGACGTTATGATTAGGAGGAGAGTTAGTATAGCTTGCATACAAGAAACTAAGTGGACGGGAGAGAAAGCTAGGGAAATTGAGGATACTGGTTTTAAACTTTATTATAGTGGTAAGGATAGACGCAGGAATGGGGTAGGAATCATAATTGCCAAGGGTCTTGTGGAAAGTGTGGTGGCGGTCACTAGGAAAGGAGATAGGATTATGCTAGTTAAACTAGTTATTGGAAGGAATATAGTGAACATTATTAGCGCTTACGCCCCTCAAGTAGGGTTAGATGATCAGACTAAGAGGGATTTTTGGGAGCAAATGGATGAGATCTTACAGGAGATACCCGTAGGAGAGAACCTGGTTATAGGTGGAGATTTTAATGGCCATGTGGCATAGATAAACTAGGTTATGAAAGGGTGCATGGTGGATACGGTTTTGGTGACAGAAATGAGGCTAGAGAGAGAATCTTAGATTTTGCGTTGGCTTCTGACCTGGTGGTGGCCAATACTATGTATAAGAAGAGGGAGGAGCATTTGATAACCTTTAAGAGTGGATTAGTTAAGAGCCAAATAGATTACTTCTTAGTGAGAAAAGTGGACTGCCTAAAATGCAATGATTGTAAGGTGATTCCTGGAGAGAGTCTGGTCTCTCAACATAGGATTTTGGTACTAGATTTATGTTTTAGAGGGCAATACCAAGCTAGGAAGGATGGTGGGCATCGTAGGACGAGATGGTGGGACCTAAAAGGGGATAAACTAGAAATATTTAAGAATCGAATGGATAAGGAAGGTACTTGGGACTTAGAAGGTGATGCTAACACTATGTGGAATTCGATGGCCAATTGTATGAGGAGAATCTCAAGGGAAGTGCTTGGAGAGTCGAAAGGAACGGGACCCAGCTCTAGGGAAACTTGGTGGTGGAGGGAAGAGGTTCAAGCGGTAGTTAAGGCAAAAAAAGAGTGCTTTAAAAAGTGGCAGAAGGATAGAACTGAGGAAAACCTTAAGAGCTATAGATTGGCTAATAAGGAGGTCAAAAAAGTAGTGAGAGAGACTAAGTTGAAAGCTTATGATGACCTATACACTAGACTAGATAGTAAGGAGGGAGAGAAGAGGGTATACAAACTTGCTAAGATACGGGAGAGGAAAACAAGAGATTTTAATCAAGTAAAGTGCATCAAGAGTGAGGATTCTAAGGTATTGGTGAAGGATGATGAGATTAAGGAAAGATGGAAGAATTATTTTGAGAAACTGTTAAATGAGGAACATGGAAGTACGACAATAGGGAAAGAAATAGCCAGTAATATGATAAACCAAGACTATAGGTTCTATCGCAGGATTAGAAACTTTGAAGTGGAGATTGCACTTAAGAAGATGAAATCAAATAAGGCTTTAGGACCCGATGATATCCCTATTGAAGCTTGGAAGTGTTTGGGTAAAAAGGGAGTTGCTTGGTTGACTAGGTTGTTTAGCAAAATTTTGTTGACTAGGAACATGCCAGATGAGTGGAGGAAAAGTATTTTAGTGCCAATCTATAAGAATAAAGGTGATGTCCAGAATTGTAACAACTATAGAGGAATCAAGCTAATGTGTCATATAATGAAAGTGTGGGAGAGGGTGATGGAACGCCGATTGCGAGACATAACAGAGGTGTCAGAGAATCAATTTGGGTTTATGCCTGGTAGGTCAACAATGGAAGCGATCTATCTTTTGAGGAGAGTAATAAAAAAGTATAAAGAAAAGAAAAGAAAAGAGACATTCATATGGTGTTTATCGACCTTGAGAAAGCATATGACAGAGTGCCCCGAGATATAACATGGTGGGTGTTAGAGAAGAAAGGGGTGACAAAAGGCTACATTGACGTGATTAGAGACATGTATGAAGGGGTGGTAACCACTATTAGATCACCAACTGGAGAGACAAATGAATTTCCTATCACTGTAGGGTTACACCAAGGATCTACCTTAAATCCTTATCTTTTTGCTTTAGTTATGGACGAGTTGACGATAAATATTCAGGATGACGTGCCATGGTGTATGCTTTTTGCAGACGATATTGTGTTAGTGGATGAGACTAGAGAAGGAGTTAACACAAAGTTGGAGATTTGGAGAAAAGCTCTTGAATCTAAAGGATTCCGGATAAGCAGAACTAAGACAGAGTACATGGAGTGTAAATTTAGTAATAGTAACAATGAAAGCAGAAGAGAAGTGAAGATTGAGAACCAAGAACTGCCTAAGAGTGAACATTTTCGTTATTTAGGGTCGATTATCACAACAGCGGGAGAGATTGATGCAGATGTGGCCCATAGGATTAAGGCGGGATGGTGTAAGTGGAGAAGTGCGTCTGGGGTATTGTGCGATAAACGAATACCCACTAGACTAAAAGGTAAGTTTTATAGAACGGCTATTAGACCAGCTATGTTGTATGGACGGAGTGTTGGGCAACCAAGAAACAACATGTAGATAAGATGAGTGTGGCTGAGATGAGGATGTTAAGGTGGATGTGTGGTAAGACTAGACAAGACAGGATTAGGAATGAGTGTATTCGAGAATGGGTAGGAGTAGCACCGATAGAAGATAAGTTAAGAGAGAATCGTTTGAGATGGTTAGGTCATATTCAACGGAGACCAACAGAGGCAGTAGTGAAGAGATGCGATGCTGTAACGGTAGATGGAAGTCTTAGGGGACGGGATAGGCCTAGATTAATGTTGACTAGCGTTATAAATAGAGATATAAATCTACTTAATTTGACTAATGAAATGGCCTTTGATAGGGCTGCGTGAAAAAGAAGGATTCATGTAGCCGACCCCATTTGATGGGACTTAAGACTTGGTTTGGTTTGGTTTGGTTTAGCTTAGGATTTGTTCAATGCACGCGCCATAGTTTCCTGCATTCCACCAAGATTGCAATGATTTATCTTAACAATCCATGAATTATGAACCCAACACCAAAAATCAGCTGCTTATATTTGCATGCAGCATCCATCCAAAGCAACATCATGTAACAAAAAACAAATATCAACCTTTTCAAGCGCAATGCAGCACCTGATTCTCCCTAACAACCCACAAAACACACGCCCAACACCAAAATTCAGCTCATTAACCAAAATGCAGAACCCAATTCTCCCTAATAACGCACAAAACACGCACCCAACACCAAAATTTAGCTCTTTAACCAAAATGCAGCACCCATCACACAACATATACACACAAAAAAATATAAAAAAGAACTACAGTCACCAAAAGACCAGCCATCATACAAAAACAATTAGCCCAGTACACGTATACATATAAATGAACATATGGACAATAACAAAACCTAGAATGCGGTTAATGAGACGATGATTTGAGTGAATCAGAAGCATATGGGTGAGAAAAGAGGGAACTACCTCAGGTTCGTTGGGAGGCTCGGATCTAGAAGCGGAACCGGAAGGGGAGGCCTTCGGCGGCGACGACATTGTCGACGGCGAAGACTGCGAAGATGTGCCTGGATAGCAATGGAGGTTCGGAGGAAGATCGGACACATGCAACGATCAATGCGAGATCTACAATGAGGGCTTGACGGTCGGAATTGAAACCCTAGGTTTGGATTTGGATTGGAAAGGGCGAGAAGGAGAGCTTTTTTATTTTTATTTTTTATTTTTTGTTCTTCTTCTATTCTAGGCCGGTCTGAATTGATTGGGGGTATTATTATAATTATAATATAATGATTATTTTTTGAAATTTTTATGAATGAATAGATTAATTATGGGGTTGTTGGGTGATTTTGGGGGTAAAGTAATAAGAGAAATTGGGGGGAAGGGTGTAGGTGGCTTGTTTTTTTGAAATATAGGGTCTTGGCATTCCTTGTTTGGTATTGGACCTACCCCACCTTTGTTTACCATTTCAAAATCACTTACTTACCAACTTACCAAACAAATTTGTCAAAAAGAGCCTAATGTTAATAATCCAATCAAGTATTTATTTTTGTCTTTTTCTTTTTTTTCTTTTTTTAATGTAAAGCCAACAATGTGAGGATGATTCAACTAATCTTAAAGAGGTTAAAATCAAAAGAAAAAGTTTTCTTTTTAAAAAAAAAAAATATCTTTTTACAAACCATAGGATGGTGAATCAAAATTTAGTCGGCAGCCAATCATAATAATAACAAAAATGTTACAATTATATCCAAATTTTGATTTTTTTTCCAATACTTTTCATGAGAGAATTTATAATAAATAGAAACATAAACTCAATGAAGCCCAAGTGAGTCGTATGCCTCGGTGCAATGAAGAATTGTATCTAATGCAATTCTTACTTGGACCATTTGCATGTCCTCAATTGTATAATTTAATTTTTTAATAAATTACACTTAGCTATCCTAATGTTTGAAAAAAAAGTATAACAAACTTTACCGTTTTAAAAAAATTACATTAAATTAATGAAAAATTTTAATTTACATAACAATTTGCCTAACTTTTATGAATAATTTATTAGTTATATGAATGGAAAAATGATTTAATTATCTCTTTTATATAAATAAAAATAAAAATAAAATAATTATTTATCGTTATATCTTCACACTATTTAAATTACTTTTGGTTTCTTTAGTATTACTAATGAGATTTATGTAACTATGCTAAAATTGTAAAGTTTATTATGGAGTGTTTTAGGAAGACGATTATGCTACATGTATTAACTAGTGTACCAACTAGTGTTATGATATTATCACTGATCCTACTTATTATACAAATTACAAATACTCAAAATCTCTAAAAGTATGACACATCATCTGTTAGTACACTAATTGATGTATATAATATTATTCTTTGGGAAGATGGTTAAAAGCTGGTTTTTTGATATTTTTTTTTAAAAAACATGTAAAAAATGTGAAAAATGTATGACCAAAAATGAGTTAAAAACTAAAAGATGACTATTAACTATCTTCCCAAAATAGCCCGGTATATTTTTCAAATCTTAGAGAATGTCAATATAATTTACTCTTAATTTTTCTTTTCATTTATTTGATATTTTTCTTATTTTCATCAACTTCGTTTGGCAAAAAAAATTGAGACTGAAAAAAAACATAAAAGACAAAATAGACTAAACAAACCAATAAAAAAAAATAAATCAAAACCATAATTATTTCACTTTTTTTCTTACAAAAGTCAAAAAAACTAGCCCAAACAAACTTTTCAGTTCCAACTCAAAAAAAACCAATGAAAAAAAGTTCAGCCAAACAACAACCAAATCAATCCTATACTCCTGCTTGTTTCAATATTATCATTTTCATTTGATTTTCTCGGAGTATTATAAATAGTTCTTGCATTTTCCTAAAAAATATCCAATGAAATAATTAAATAAAAATAAAACGGCTCTCCATAAGCACACATCCCATTTAGAAGGTAAGATAAGATACATTTGTGTAAACTACAAACTTTTGAATTCACTAAAATTCTCACTCCTTTTGGTTTCATTTACATATACAAAACAGTAGTACACACAAAAACAATGCAAATTTCCTTCATACCCTCTCTCCCGATAACTAAGCGGTGTCGAATCATATTATTTTTCACTCCAAACAAGCAATAAATCAATCAATGCAAATTTCCTTATTTTGAGAGGGTCATTTTTTTGCTATTACCTTTCTTTCTTCTCCATAACAGCTTTTTCAAAAATCCTCCACCGCCCTTTTTCTTACTAGGCACAATAGCCAGAGAACCACTTAAGGCTTCGTTGTCATCATGTTTAATCCCATTTTCGCGAAGAAAGCTTTCTTGTGGATTTGTTGTTCCATTGGGGTGAAACGCAGAACCTGGACTGCCATCTAGAAGAGCAGGGGTTTCAAGGTCTGAAATGTAAACAACTTCATTTGCCTTGGGAAATTTACGCTCTCCAGCTTCAGCGTTATCCTCGGCCAGCATTTTATCGAGCAGAGAGGACTTTTTCATCAGGGTGGTGGTTGTGGTAACATTGTCCGAGATGAGCTTGTCAAAAAGTGCTGCGTCTCTTGGTGCAGCCAATGCCTTCAACTGCTTTCCCAGGTTTAGTATGGTCTCTTGGCACTCTGCCAACTTTTCGGAAGCTGCTGTGATTTCCCAGTCCTACGAGGTAGATTAACAGTTGTACATTCAAAATATAGAAAGCGTAAATTGTAATTTTAAAACGCTTGAACATAATTGATGCAAATAGTTTGGAGTACAATACTGCTAACATTTAGTGGTGGCCCTTGGTGGTGAACCAAAAATGAATTGGCAATGTTTTTCCGGAAGTCTTTTAGGAGAAATAAGTCCTCTCAAATGGGAGCCATGAATTTGACAATATGATAAAAAGTTATGCCTATGATAGTTTCTCCCACCCCTACTGTGCCTCATCCCTAATGCATTTAACTCCCAACCCTAATCACGACACCAACTTAGACTATGATGGTCATTCCCCACCCATACCTCATACAGCTTGAGAGAGAGAGAGAGAGAGAGAGAGAATTATTTTCTTAAGAGATCTCATTAAATAACAAGTAAGCATTTTACATACGCACATATTTATCACACAAGAAAAAAAAAAATACCAACAATAATAAATTCCCATAAAGGAGACTTCATTGTAAAATGAACATTTAAAGGGAGTAAATTATAGAAACATCTTTAAAATAAAGAAAAAAAATGTATATTAAAATTTAAAGGGGAAAATAGAGAAACTATTATATATACATATGCTAATTTGTTATTTTATTTTTTAATAAAGTTGAGGAGGGGCATGTGCCCCTCTTGAGCCCATGCTCCGCCTGCCACTGATCAGATAGGAAAAATCCCAATGAATGGGGCATTTTCTATTTCGTGATCCATCTCAAAATGTAAGTATTTGATATGCATAAAACATCAGAAGTTCTTGAAGCCATTTCTTTTCTCTTTTGGCAGCAAATGCTGTTGAGAAGTAAAATTAACTATTTTAGAAATGAAGATTTTTTTTAATGCTTTGTATCTACTGAATTTCAGCATAAAATTTCCATGGTAATTAGCAAGGAAACTGCACATAATGCTTCAATTATCACCAATGGTACTACTACAAGTAGGATCTAATAGCTAAGACCTTGGTTACATATCATACCTTATTCTATCTACATATGCCAGATGCATAAGATGAGGAACTTACAGTTTGAAGTTTTTTTTCTTCTTGATCCACATCATGCTTTGGGATTTCTTTCTTTGTAACACTGAAAATGAAATATTTCAGATATTCAATATCTTACAATAGATACAAAAAGGTGCTCTTTCCACGAAATTGGAAGTTAAAAAAAAAAATGTACCTTCCTAGCTGAAGCTTTAGGTCAGGACATGCGGTGTCCAATTCTTCACAGCAATTATTTTTATTCTCCAGTTCTGTTTCTCGAGATGAAAAACTTTGTAATACCTCATTCAATTCAACTCTGGCAACTGTGAGCTGTGTATCGAGGTCTTCATTTACCAGCTTATGATTCTCAATTTGATTGTCAAGCATGCCCTTCAATTCCTTTGAAGTTTGTAACTCTGTTTGCAATGATTTTGTAGTTTTCTCTGATTCTTGAAGTTGGATCACCAAAGGTTCACTCTTATAAATTTCTGACTGGAGTCTCCTTTCCAAGTCCTTGTTTGCTGATTCCATATTTGCCAATTCATCTTTCAGTTGTTCACTTTCTTCTCTCAGACCAAGCTGAGTTTCTTCCATTTTGTAGCAATTCCAAGCAGTAACAATAGGCAAATACGACTGTTCTTTGGGAGCGCGCTCTGAAAATTGACTAAATGTTCCCCCTTCTACGTCACTCTCACTTCGTGATTCATCCCAGTCAAAGTGCTTCTTGATTGCATCCCTCATGCTTGAAACATCTTGAAGAGAAAAGCAGTGGTTCATAACCCAGTCCAAAGTAGAGGTTAATTCTTCAACAAATTTTTCTAGATCAGTCTTTCCAATTAACAAATCATTACAGGTTTGAATAAATTGTTGCAAAACAGCACTGAGTTCGGAAGTTTTCCATTGGAAAACACGAACCATGTAGCCAGAAGGTGTTTCTGAATTCTTGTTTGGGAAATAACTACCATCCTTTGCAGGAATGATTTCTGAGGCACCATAATCCATCGACGATAAACAGATTCCATCAATAAGCTCAATTGTTTTACATATTGATCTACTCAGTTTTGACTGGACCTGATGGTTGCTCTTCTTTCCCCTTGAGATCTCATCACTAATAATTCCACTATTTGAATCCACCGATGGAGATTTATTTGGAGGTTTCCAAGAGATTTGGCCACTAACATCAGAGTGATTTGATGCATTAAATTGATTTGAGCTTTCCCTTGCATCAACAACAACAAATTCACTTGAATTTGTGTTATTAATATATTGCCAAGCAACTTTAATATCCTCCAATATTTCATCGGGCTTTCTGTGTGTGACCCGATTTTGCTCCAAGGCTACTTTCAGTATATCCTGAAGCCAACCAGGATATTTACCAATCAACATATTTTCAGACTGCATGTCCTGGTTTATGACACTGAGCCCCAACCCAGAATCAGGTACCGCAACTATCTTCCCATCTGCTGCCGCTGAGGAATCCCCACTTGACTGACTTTGTAAGGGACCAACATTTTCACTTCCTTCAACTGAAGCAAGACGGGAACTTCCAAATTGCTTATCTGTGGATACTGTTGCCAATTTTTCCATCTCAGCAAAGTCATCCATCAGATCTATCTCTGAAGCTCCAACAGTTTTTCGTGTTGGCATCCCCATTGGTTTTCCATTTCTGAAATGCTCCAATTCAGAAATCATAGTAGAAGCCCAAGATTCGGCACAACTAACCTTGTCATCACTGCCCATGTCAGACATTGATGCAAGAGAGAATTCATGTGCTATCTGGCCTATTGATGAGTCTTCAAGCTGTACCTCAACTTGTGATAATTTGGAAGCGTTGCGAGCATGTATGATTCTAGAAAACTGGAGTTCATTTGTATTTTTGTTAAGAGTTTCTTTGAGACTCCTATTTTCTTCTCCCATGGCACACAACTGCTCAGCCAAATAGTTGAACCTTTTGCTGGGTGTATCAAGAGCGTTATCCATAGCAAAGTCCATTGAACCAGTTCGAGAAGCACTCAACTTTCTCCTTGTTTCGACTCGATCACTGCCTAGAATTTCAACTTCATTCTTCATTTTAGCCAGCGCAGCAGGACCTGGCAACCGCTTACGAACAAGGACACGTAGCCTCTGACATTCTGATTCCAATTTTGCAATTTTCTTCACATTCTCTAGGTGTTGTTTGTGTGATACATCAGCTGTTCGACGATTAAATTCTCTCTCCTCATTCCGGATCTCAAGCTCCTTCTCAAGCACTCGAACCTCATATTTTAGAGAAGCATTATCTTTCTCTGTGGATTCTAGTCTAGTCATTAGGGCATTAAAGTCTGCATCTGCTCGAGTTCTTTGTTCATTTTTATCTTCAATCAACTTTTCCTTTGCTAAGAGAGCCCTACTGAGCTGAGTATTCTCCGCATCTAATTTGGAGAGCCTTTTATTGGTGTCGACTAACTTTTCCTCTAAAAAAATATTTGCCTTTTCAAATTCTCTCGATGTCTTCATCACAGCATCATGAATCCTTTGCTCCTGCTCTTCTCGAACAAAACGTAACTGCTGCATACATTCCTTCAGGGCCATATCCAATTGAGTTAATCTTTCTTCGCCAACTATTCTCTGCTGTAAAACTTCATCCAATTCTTGCCTCAATGACATTGCTTCTGCTTCTGCCTTCTCCCAACCTTGAAATATATATATATATATTGGAGGAAAATTAGTCAAAATTATATATTTTAAAAGAAGCACATTGACATGGTAAATGGCATACCTGAATACAAAACCATATGAAAAGGGCTAGAGAATTGAATATAAACATATACATTATAAGTATACAATAAATTACCATCAAGCGCTTCCTGTGCCATTCTTGAATGTTTTTCCACAAGATTATCTTTAGCATTGCACTCGGCAAGGGAAGAAGAGAGCTTTTCATTTAAAAGTTTCAAATCTCTCTCTAACTCTGTTTTATCATTCTGAGTTTTCTGTATCCAAAGAAAGAAAGTATTAGCAATGCCTTGAGTATATAAAATGACTCTTGGGTAGAAATTAAATTTATAATCAAATTAAGAGTCATCATTTTCCACTTCAGATGAGCAAATCTATATATGCAACTATTTCTCTTGAAGAAGTTAGGTTAATAGTTTCCTTGCCAATTTGATAGGCTTTCACTATTTTAACAGCAATTTGGTTGGTTGTGCTACAAGTTTATAACTGTGTAAACCCAAGTGATACAATAGCCCCACCATAAAAGCCCATGTAATGTTCACCAGGAGCTTCCACATGCCAAATCCTCATGTCTTGATTGGCATTTTCTTCAAGTCTACCTATTCTGGGAACTTGATTTATTGAAAAGATGACAAGAAACACGTTAGTGGATCTTTCTCCTTGAAGGCACTGACTGACCAACTTAAATTTACCAAGAAAAAGAGGGCTGTTTAGTGTGAACAGTTTTAATTGTAAACTACTCTCAGTAGCATAATCATTTCAAAAACATTCAAAAATTCTGTCTCTGGACTTGCCTTCAGATGGACTGGTGAAATTTTACAGTGATGAATTAGTTTGTTATCATTGTTCTGCCAGCAAAAATACCAACTTTAGATAAGCTATCTTCAATAAGGCAGGTTATCCACTTTATTCTTCTGGATCTCTATAACATCATGATGTTTAAGTGAAAATGTAAAATGGAGAAATTAGGGTTGAAAGTTAGAAGAAGAAGAAGAAGAGAGAACTTATGTATATATTGAAACCAACATCCTTCCTGAACTTTACATCCCTCAAATATATATAAAAACCCTAAAGTAGCAATATGACCACCGTACCCTTAACTTAAGTAAATATTAACAAGAGAACAAAAATAACTAAGAACTATTCTAACACTCCCCCTCAAGCTGGAGCATAGAGATCGAACATGCCCAGCTTGGCAGCCAAACGAAGAAATGAAGGCCGAGCCAAAGGTTTGGTGAGAATATCACCCAATTGATCCTCAGAACGAACATAAGGAGTCACCAGTTGCTTGCGGAGTAAGAGATCACGAATAAAATGGCAATCAACTTCGATATGTTTGGTGCGTTCATGAAACACAGGGTTATTGGCAATGAAGATAGCAGCCTGATTGTCACAAAACATGCGCATAGGAGTGGAAACAGAAAAGCCAAAATCGTGGAGAAGAGACTGAACCCAGAGCATCTCAGAAGCAGTATGAGCCATGGCGCGATATTCAGCCTCGGCACTAGAACGAGCAACGATAGTCTGTTTCTTGCTACGCCAAGTGACAAGATTACCACCAACAAAGGTACAATAGCCTGAGGTGGAACGGCGGTCAGTCTTATTACCAGCCCAATCAGCATCACTGAAGCCAGTGACAGACAAAGAGGAAGAGGGCGATAGAGCAACCCCCGACCTGGAGCACGCTTTAAGTATTGCAAGATACGACACACAGCCACAAAATGGGGTTGGCGGGGAGCATGCATAAACTGACTGACAACACCCACAGCATAGGTAATATCTGGACGAGTGACAGTGAGATATATTAACTTGCCAACAACCGACGATAATGACCAATATCAGGAAAGAAGTCGCCAGTGTCACCATCAAGCTTGACACTAGAATCCATGGGAGTATCACTGGGGCGAGTGCCCAAGAGACCAGTCTCAGTAAGAAGATCAAGAACATACTTCCGTTGAAAAAGAAACAAGCCCTGAGAAGAACGGGCAACTTCAATCCCAAGAAAATACCGAAGATGGCCCAAGTCTTTGGTGTGAAATTGTCGTCCCAAATACTGCTTCAAATCAGCAATACCATTGGAGTCACTCCCTGAAATGATGATGTCATCCACATAGACAATAAGAACAATACTCCCAGTAGACGAGTGGCGAACAAAACAGAGTGATCAAAAGTGGAACGATGAAAGCCATAGGCAAGCACAACAGCACTGAAGCGATCAAACCAGGCACGAGGGGACTGCTTAAGACCATACAAGGCCTTCCTCAATCGACAAAACAAGATGCTCGTGGCCAGGAACAACATAGCCAGGGGGCTGATCCATATAGACCTCCTCGTGGAGATCACCATGGAGAAAAGCATTCTTGATATCCAGTTGATATAAAGGCCAAGACTGATTAACTGCAACAGAGAGAAGAATCCGCACAGAGTTAAGACGGGCCACAGGAGAAAAGGTCTCCAAGTAATCAACACCATAGGTTTGGGTGTAGCCTTTAGCTACCAGGCGAGCCTTAAGTCGCTCAATAGTTCCATCAGGAAGATACTTAACAGTATAAATCCAACGACAACCCACAATAGATTTGCCAGATGGCAGAGGGGTAAGGTCCCATGTCTGATTTTGATGAAGAGCATTCATTTCCTCATCCATGGCAGACTTCCAACTAGAGATGGACATAGCCTCCAGATAGGTGCGAGGAATGGAAATACTAGACAAGCTACAAACAAAAGAGTGAAGACCAGGAGAGAGGCGATCATAAGAAACAAAATGAGCAATAGGATGTTGAGTGCAAGTGCGTTTACCTTTGCGGAGTGCAATAGGAAGGTCATCAGATGGTAGAGCAGCAGGTGGAGCAGGGGCCTCAGACGAAGGAGATGAACTGGTCGGGCCATAAGACACAATGTGACGAGCTTGAGACCGTTGATAAACCTGCAAATGAGGGGTAGAAGAGAGAGGAGATGGAGCATACGAGGGAAGAGTCGGAGTGAGAGAGGCTGGCTCCCCCTCACGAGAAGAGAGAAGATCAGTAGATAACTGTTGCCCAGAGGAAGAAAAAAATGGAGTAGACTCAAAAAACGTTACATCAGCACTGACAAAGTAGCGACGAGACTCAAGATGATAACACCGATATCCTTTTTGAGTGCGAGAATAACCTAAGAACACACACTTGCGTGCACGAGGAGATAACTTATCCAACCCAGGGTCAAGAACATGGACAAAGGCCACACACCCAAAAATACGAGGAGGCAAGGGAAAAGGAGATGTGGTGGGATATAACAGAGAATAGGGAGTTGTGTGTACAACACTAGAGGGCATGCGATTGATAAGCAAACAAGCAGTGAGAACGGCATCGCCCCAAAACTGTTTGGGGACATGCATATTAAACATCAGGGTGCGAGCAACATCTAGCAAATGGCGGTGTTTCCGTTCTGCAACACCATTTTGTGGGGATGTATGAGAACAACTAGTTTGATGAATAATACCATGAGCATCACAAAAGGTAGTTACAATAGATTGCACATATTCTAAGGCATTATCAGACCGAAATATCTTAATACGTTTGCCAAATTGAGTAAAGATTTCATTATAAAACTTGGAGATGATGGAAGGCAAATCAGATCTTTGTTTCATTAAAAACAACCAAGTCATCCGAGAGTAATCATCCACAAAAATAACAAAATAAAAGAACCCATTAACAGTGGGAGTTCTAGCAGGACCCCAAATATCTGTATGGACAAGAGCAAAAGACTCAGACACACGACTAACACTACGACGAGGAAAAGAACTACGATGATGCTTCCCAAATTGACAGGCTTCACACTCAATCTGAGAAACATGACTCAAACCCGGAACAGCTAGCTTGAGCTTGGCCAAGGAGGGATGACCCAAGCGAAAATGCCACTGAAGAGGAGATACACTAGCACTCAACACAGCAGATGGAGGAGGAGAAGTCTCAGCGTCCAAAAAGTATAAGCCATCCTTCTCATGCCCCGAACCAATCATCCTCTTGGTCTGGAGGTCCTGCAAAACACATGAAGTAGGAGAGAAGGTTATCGAACAATGGAGAGCTTGAGTCAATTGGCTAACAGAAAGCAAATTAAATGGAAATTTAGGAACATAAAGACCAGAAGGTAAGGACATGGATGGAGTGGGATGAAGAGGACCTTGACCACAGACAGGCCGAGAAGATCCATCAGCAAGTATAATGGTATGATCAACAGGTCTAAGAGTATCAAAAAGAGAGGAATTACCAGAGACATGAGAACTAGCACCAGAGTCTAGGAGCCAAGGCTGAGAGGACTTAGCCACACATGCAATATTACCTGAACTAGCCATGGTAGCAGTAGAGGATGAAGGTAGACTAGGGCGGAGAGACTGGACAAGGGCAGTAAGCTCACTAATTTGAGTAGTGAGTGTCTCATGCGAAGTAACAGGAGAAGCATCCGAGCCAATGGACAACAAGGAAGACTGTGAGGATGGGACATCCATAATCTGATGGACATGATCAGGTCTGCCATGCTTTTGCCAACACCAAGGTTCAGTATGACCTTGGGAACCACAATGAGTACACTTGCGATCTCCACGGGTACGAGAACCAGGTCCACTACTACTTCCACCACGGAAACCACCACGTGAGCCACCACTACGAGAACCACCTCCACGAGAGCCCCGTGAACCAGAAGAAGAGCTCCGGGAACTAGAAGAACTATGAAAACCCCCGCGAGTAGACCCAAGATCGCCACTACTAGAAACCAATGCAGAAGATGATAAAGAAGAGGACCCAGAAGTGGATTGTGCTTGGCCCAATGAAGAGCGTAACAGCCTAGAATAGGCATTGGCAGCAGAAGGTAGAGTGTCACTGGCAAGAATCTGATCTTTGAACCCTCGCAACTCAGGATCTAAGCCAGAAAGTAAAGAAGCCATCATAAACTCCTCCCAATGTTGTTTCTGCTTGGTCACATCAGTAGTGAAAGGTCGATGCTGCAGTAACTGATCCCACAAAGTCTTGAGACTACTATAATAATCAGGGAGAGACCGGCCAGATTGACGCATAGCAAAAATCTGTTCATATAACTCGTAGACCCGAGAGACATTACTTTGATTTGAAAAGGACTCAGCAAGGGAGTCCCAAATGGCCTTAGAAGTATCACAAAATTCCACGGTAGTAGCAACCTGTGGTTCCAGACTATGCCAAATCCAACCCATCACACAAGAATCCTCACAACACCAATCATCATAACCTGTATCATCAGTAGGAGGAGGGAGTTCACTAATATAGCGGGACTTCTTCTTACCTCGTAAGAAAATCTTGACAGCATGGGCCCAAGCCAAATAATTAGCACCATTCAATTTCTTTGTAGTGATAGATTTAGGCATGTCATCATCTTTACCCATAGTTATAGTCTTAGCCTCAATCTCAACCATAATGATCAACCAGACTGGTAGACAGCCAATACTCACACCCACAATCACCAATATAAACACAGAAGTAGCTCAACAACCAAGTTTGGACCCAAAAGAGACCAACACAACAACTCAACAGTAGCAATCAATAAATTTCAGCCCTTATATAGGAGCCTTCAATAGGTAGAACCGAAGAACAAAGGGTACTGGACCAGAAACAGTCAAAAATCGAACAAAAGATCAACCCAGCAGGAGTAAAACAACAAATTAAGACAAGGACCTGTAGAGGAGTGATTTTCGGCTCCTAGGGAAGTGAGCCCAGCAAGAAAAACCAGAAAAAAATAGTCCCAAAGGCAGATTCACAAAAACCAGTCCCAAAACCGAAATACTTTCAAAAATCGAAAACTTACATCAGGGATGATCAAAAAATTCCACAAAAATCACCATAAATCTCAGGAGGCAATTTCGAGTCTAGGGGTGAAGGACCCGTCCGTACACTGCTTACGTCATGCTGACGTCATCGTACGGCTGATGACATCAGCACGTCTCGGTCACCTCAGATCGATCTGTAGAATCTGTAGAACCCTTTCTAATGAAGAAGAGATTGCTCTGATACCAAGTGAAAATGTAAAATGGAGAAATTAGGGTTGAAAGTTAGAAGAAGAAGAAGAAGAGAGAACTTATGTATATATTGAAACCAACATCCTTCCTCAACTTTACATCACTCAAATATATATAAAAACCCTAAAGTAGCAATATGACCACCGTACCCTCAACTTAAGTAAATATTAACAAGAGAACAAAAATAACTAAGAACTATTCTAACAGTTTATATGATACTATGGAACAAGTGGATGATCTGAGAATAATGGATACAGTACCAGAAGTGACATTACTAATTTTAAGAACATAGGAAGTATGCCTTGCTAGTGGGAACTCTCCAACTAATTTGGAAACTGGAGTAACACTAAAGAGTGAAGGCCCCTCTCAGGTAAACATTTTGCTAAAATGTTGCTACAAAGTTGATGTAGATTACATCCATTTAATTAAGCTCCCTTAAAAAATCTTTAGATCATTGGTTTCCAATTGATCAGAAAAACAGGAAAAGACTATTTTTCTGAGTGAACATATTATGTTTCCTTTCAATTTTCTTCTTCTAATACTTTTTTTTTTTTGGTGTGTGTGACTATTTTCTTCTTGTTCTTCTTCACCCTTATTGAATGAGAACTTAATAGCCAACTAGCATCCCTTTCCACGGTGCATTTATTGAACAAAGAAGATTATAGGATTAAATTTTCTTTATGTAGTGAACTAGTTGTCTACCAAGTGTTTGATAGGGCCTAAGAGGCATGGACACAGGCACGCAACATGACATAGATACACCGTCATGACAATGTTCAAAAAATGCAAGACACAACACGTGGTGGATACACACAAAATGTATAGTTTTATATATTATATGTCGTGTATATGAATATATTATTCAATTTTTTTTATATAACACTAATTTTTATAAATCTAAATTCTTCTTCTTTTATCTTTGTACCCTAAGCAATTTTGTTCAAACTTATAATTATTTTCATGTGTGTCCAATTGATGAATACGTGTATCCCTCAAGTGTCTGAATTTGGGAATTGACTTTATTAGTGACTTTTTGAATTTTTACGAAAGACTTGCAAAAATGTAGAGAAAATGAGTTGATTTTTTGTAGTGTTTTTTTTTATTTTTTGGCTAAAACATTGTATTCCCAAACGAGGTCCAAGTGTCTGAGTCTAAAAAATTTTAAAATAATAGGGACACTTTTTGATGAATGTCCGACAAAATCGAGAAGTGTCTGATGAGTGTCGGTGTCCAACATGACCACAACACCTTCTTAGAAGTCTCCGTGTTTCATAGTATACGGCCTTGTTCAAAAATCTTGAGAGGTCCCTTTTACATAGTTACGTTCAAAAAATAAAATAAAAGCTTGTAAGTAAATACCTATAAAAAAAATTGTTTGTATCCATACAAAGTATACTTGCAGATATAATCACTAAAATTTACTTACATAGATAGGAAGAAATCATTACAAGTACTCAAAAAGATAAAAATTTGTTCATGTTGCTTTATAGTTGAGCAAAATCCAATTTATAAGAAAAACACATAGCCAATCCATTCAACCTTTTTTGTGACATGGTTGATTGAAAGTAACATTTGATGAACCTCAACTTTGAAAAGTTTCTTTCTCCCAAGGCAACGGTAACTGGTACTATAACGGGCCCTATTTTCAACTTTCTAATCTATAACAGCTTAAATAATTTGGGGGCTCTATATTTTCCCCCAAAATCTGGGGGGCCAAGGCAGCCTTGGTGGCCTCCCCTCAGGGCTGGGCCTGCATACCTTCGGCCTGTCTTACATGTGTGTGACCAGGTCTTTTTCAGTTCAAGCTTCCTTCTCAAATACATAGGGTAGGTAGGTCTGGGTGAGATATGGTTCTTTATTGCCAATAAATCTTTCCCAACCTTCAATTCCCCTTACTCATAAAGGGTATTATGGTCGGGACAGCTACCTAACTAAAGAAAAAATAGTCCCCTTCTAAGAGTAGGTGTGGGGCAAACCATTTCAATTTCATAATTGCCATATTCCAAATAATTGATGAAATAAGCTCTTCCTTTTTCCTTTTATTTTTGAAGTGTCAAAAGAACTACTGTAACCATCCAACATTTTAAGCCAATTCATTTGTTAATATTAATTTTCTTGAAAAGCTTCAGCTCTACCATCAGACCATTACCTGGAGAGGGAAGTCTCTCCACAACAACAGGTAAAAAAGAAGCAGTTAAGCTTAAACACTTATTTCTAACAAATGGATTAGAAGACATGGATATGCATGTGCACTGGATCTATCACTTTCATGAGATCATGGCATAATAGAAGTCACTATATTTAACTATAACAAAAGATGCAATACACCAGAGAGCAAGTGAATTGATTTTACACACAAAAAGCATGTAAAAGAAAAGAAGATTGATGAAAAGAAAATGCTACACATAATCCCCTTTCTTGCCCCATTGTCTCACCCCTCAACACAAGTGATTAGGTCCTCTGTGTATTTATAAATGAGGTAATGCTACTTTGTGTCTAGGATTGAGAAGATAGGATAAGACATGGAATTATGTATACCATTACTCTGACAAAAGCATGCGTCATTTACCTCCTCTTCGTTTCCATTATGAGAAAGATTTACTTTATCAGCAGCAACTATGGTCTTTTCAGTAGATTTTTTCTTCCAAAGCCAAGTTTTGTGATCCATCAGGACATCAAGTCTTCAGTCTAACAATGGAGAAAATTTATACGAAAAAACTGCAAAAAGAAAAAAAAAAACAGTGAACTTGAATTTAGATTCTAACATGGTAAAAATTGTTGATCATATGGCATACAAGAAAATGTCTGAAGTTTGTATAAGAAAGTTGTTGAAAACCGAAACATGACTCTGTAGTTTATCAAGATTACTGTCACATGGACTCCTTTAAATTGGCGAAGTAACCACGTTGAACACTCAACACTTCGGTAAAGATATGGGATAGGTATCCGATATGGCTAGTTGCATATGCACCCAACATGTATAAGTAGTCTAGTTTACTATATAACTATACATAGGACTTTTATTTTATATATGTAAGGAATGAAATCTAACAGTGTTCTACATGAGAATTAAATGGATCTGATACTTAGACACAAACCCACACCTGACACCCATTCCTAAATCTATGTAGCATAGATTAAGAATGCCTCATCTAACCACATCGGGTTGGCAGGATTAATTCAATCCCACCACCGAAATCCATCAAGGAACATAGTTTATTGTGAACTGTGTACTCTTCAACTTATTTTCTTTCTGATGCCAGTTGCATCAACTCTGACCTTCCTCACAAACATGAAAACTTCAATTCAACACATACAATCTGGATGAGAAGTGTACGATGTTTTGAAACGTATGTTCTAAAACGTATATCACTGGAATATTACTGTTTTCTGGTGACACTACTCTACAAAAACACAAGTCACTATATGGTCCTTGATCCCATACAAAAGCACCCTAAACCTGATACACAAAAGAGAGAGACGAGCATATGGTCCCTAGACATGAGAGGATATTTCTCATACTCTTCTCAACAAGTACAAGAGAGGATGTCACCATCACTATGATGCCCTACTGCCATACCACTCTTTCTTACCCTATGCCAGCACTGTCCTTCACCAACAGGCCACAGTAGTCATAATCTTGACTCCTCATCTGCAAATTCTACCTCTTTAGTATTAGAACCTGGGTACTTCATAGTTCATAGCTCTGCAGTTGGGAAATGGATCTTTATATAAGAAACGCCAGCTGTGAACAAATTTCTTGTTACTGAACATTTAATTCATTCAACATCAACAATTTGAGGTTATTGCTTCATGAATATATACAATTTGAAAACCCCAACCCCACCAAATTGATTTAAGTGCAACATGGCCTTACTACTAAATCTTGCAATTATGCAAACTTTTGCTTTGTAGTCAAAACCAGGATAAAAAATAAAAATTCCACAGAAAGGAACGCTTAACAATGATGAAGTGAAAACCAAAGAGGAAAGGAAGCGCGATTGGCACCACAGTCTTGCTACTGAAATTTCAGGAAGGGAAGGCATCAAAAGCCCTACTTCCACTGCCTACATTTTATGAGTACAACTTGCTTTCACACATTTCTACATATACCTACCAGTATGTATAGTATATGTGAATTCTAAGGAGTTGGCCTCGTGGTCAGGGCTTGGGGCCTGAGCACATAGGTGCAAACAATTTCTTATGGCCCGTCCATACGGGACTTTGCCAGGCCCCACTAGTAGACAGTGGGATTGGTTCTCGGATTAGATGATCCATAAGGCGAGTTATCCCAAAAAATCTATACATATATATATATATATATATATATATATTTTGTCTATGCATATGTGCACAATAGGATGCAACCCCTTGCATAAATCAGATTGAAAATAAATTTTTCACACAAAGATATCTAGATTTGGAGCACATTGAAATCTTCCTATTTCCGATTAAATTAAATAAATCACACATTGGCACTAATTCATGAACATATAAAGCAGAGAGAATCAAATATGTCAAGTAAGATTCAACAGAAACAAAGACTAGTAGATTAGAGAACACTACATTCTCACCTGTATGGTTTCGAGCACCAATCTCTTACTAAGATGGATCACCAGAACAGTCAATGCACAGAAAACTTGGAGTCTGAATACAATAATATTGAAACTGTTAAGACATTAATAAAGAAAGAAACAATTAATGACATTACTGTGAATATATATATATATATATATGGGGAAGATATTTGGATCCTACCGACAAGCAAGAGAGATGTGGAAAAAGAAGAAGAAGATGTAGAAAGAAGGAACAAAGTCCTTGTGGAGAGAGAAAGTTCGGAAAACGGCAATGCAGAAGGGGGAAGCTAAAGCAATGACTCTTTTGAGAGATAGAGGGAGAGAGAGAGAGAGGGAGAGTGGTGTTTTAACAGAAGTGAGCTCGGAGGGGAGAGAGAGAGAGAGCGGGAGTTGGGGGAAGTGTCGGGATGGATCTGACACGTATGAGTGGAGATGGGGAGGGGAGAATTGGGGAAGAGTTTTCTTTGATCGGACGGACTGGAAGAGCTTCTGTCAGCGTCAATTTTGTTGATCATCATCATGATTCGTGTGTTGTGTGGAAAAAATTTTGATGTGATAGATAGTCTTGCCCCACATTATTATACAAGTATTGTTATTTAGGTCAAAACTTAAATTCATTTTTTAGATTAACTGATATTTATAAGAGCATCCACACTAAAATTTTCAATTTTTTAGTTAAATTAAAATTATTTCATTATTTTAGTTATTCACCTTTTAACATCTACTGCATTAAACTCTTTATTCTAACTTATTCTTATCAAATATTATTTTCTTATTGTATTTGTTGGTCTTTTTTTTTTTATTAAATTGATAAATTACTAACCAAACAATTCTTTAAAAAAAAATAAAAAAAAATTGCCGTTGACCGGTTGACTGGCCGAACTTCCGGTAACACACAAATAGCGATGAACAGTACCTCGCTTGTTATAACGAGTTACTGTAACGTTCATATTTTTTGACGAGCTGTAAACGAGTTTGATATGATTGATTTTTTGAAATTTTTAGCTAAAAAACAAGTTTAAAGAGCTTGATGTAGATGCTCTAAGATGATTAGTTAATATTTAGGTCTTGTTTGTCATAATCTAAAAAGGTCAAAAAGTCACTATCATATTTAAGTCACATCATCTTATTAAAGTCACATCACCTTTCTACCACACCACTTCAAACTCAACCCGTACCCAACCCATATTTTGGCCAAGTTTGACATATACTAAGGCTAAGTTTGGGATGTTGTAAATAATCCAAAAAGCTAAAAAGTTACTCAAAAAGTTAAAAAGTTAACACTAATCACCAAAAGTCAACAATTACGGCTGCACAACTCCCAATTCAAATTTTCTTCTACAAACCAATTTTTACAATTTTTTATTACACATTTTTCCATAAAAAGTCAAAAAGTTAACCCAAACATCCATATTTTCAACCTTAATTTTTTAGTCTAAAAAGACAAAAAGTACACTTATTTAGTCTTCCCAAACTTGGCCTAAATAATACAAAAAGTCATTATCCTATTTAAGTCACATCATCTTATTTAAATCACATCACCTCTCTAACACATCACATCAAACCCAACCCAAACCCAACCCATATAAGCCAATAAGTCAAAAAGTGCACTTTTTTAGAACATTCCAAACCATTCAAAAAGTACACTTTATCAATCAATTATTTTTTTTGATATATCACTAAATTTAAAAAATGAGTCTAAAAAATAGATTATATATCATTTTCTATTATTATATGATGTGTTAACTTATTTATTGGTAATTTAATAAATGTCAAGTATTGTAATATTCTAAAATGAACAAATAATCATTATAAGAACTGTATAATATTAATGCCAAACGACAGTAATGGAAAATGCTACGATGTATATTTGTAAGAAAAGTCTGGTTTGGGAATGATTTTTTTGATTTTTTTTTGAGAGAATAGTGTAATGATTATGAGTTGGATGTAATATTTTATTTTTTATTGCTAAAATAGTATATTTTGTCTTTTATGACTAAAATAACCAAATTAGCCCTTCCCAAACGGACCCTAAAGTTACGATTTTTTTGATAAAAGTTATGAATGATAAAGCTATGATGTGTATTTAAAAAATTATGTATAATTAGATTGTGTTTGGTATAACTTTCAAATTATAATTTCACTCTTACATTCCAATGTTATATTTGGTTTAAATTTTCAAAAATTAATTCTAACGTCACATTTGAAAACACATTCCAATGCATGTTTAGCAGCATGAGTTTTTGATTTTTGAATTTGCGATTTCGATCGTCCCTCGGACATCCCTCGGATGTCCGGCCGGTTGACTGTAACAGTATTTTTTTTCCCCAATTGCCAATCACCACCTGTTATTTGAAAAAAATAAATTATATTTGTTTTTGATATTTTTTAAATATAGAAATTATTATTTTTATACGAAAATGACAAATTAATTTTTGAATTAAATTTTAAAAAGAGTTTGTCATGAATTTTGAATAGAATTTTCAATAGAGTTTTGAGTTGTGTGTTTGATTATGAGTTATAAGTTTTTGAATCAAGTTTTAAAAACTCGTTTCAAAACTCAACTTTTTTCATTTCATATGTTACATCAAAATTTTAAAATTCTTTTCAAAACTCATAACTAAATAAATTTTTTATTTTCAAATTATAATTCCAAAACTCACGAATTCAAAATACAACTCTATTATTAAATCATAATTCTAAAACTCTATCAAACGCTACCTAAATTTTTTTTATTATAAAAGTTATTATATTTTGTGAGAAGTAAAAAATTATTTTTTTGATGAAGAAAAGAAATAATCAGTGTGTTTGATTTTAGTTTTCTGTAAATTGAGTTTTTTATTTTTCGTATTTTTTTGTTTTTAGTGAATATTTTTAAAATTTTAAGTAATTTTTTTTTTTACTTTTTTAGATGTATCTTACTTAGATGTATATAAATAGTAAATTATTTGTGAAAAAATATTTTAAAAAATTAATAAATACACAAAAATATGAAAAATGTATTGAATTTTAGTTTTTTTTATTATATATTTTTGATATTTAGTAAATTTTTTAAAGATTTTTTTCACAAATATTATACTTTTTAAGTGTGTTTATGTTAGGCATGTCTAAAAATTTCGAAGCAACCTTCTCGCTTTGTTTTGCTCCAGGTTCTTTAGCTCAACATCTTTGCCCTCCTCCTCATAGACAAAATCTGTTCATAATGAATCCTCTTCCTGTATCTCCTGGACTTTTGTTTCAATGTCCAATGCACAGTGTTTGCCAAGGGTCAAAATTCTGACCTGTTGCTGCTCCTGTTTGCAGCCAATTATCATGGTTTTTCTCTCTTGCTCCTGTACTTGCTGGACTATTGATTTTACATCCAATGTTGAAAACTTAATTAGAGCCAAAGACTTGGCTTCTTGTTCTTCATCTCTTTGCCTACAACCAGGCATCATTGTCATCCTTAATGACAATTTCTTCATTAGCACTTTCTTGGACTAAGTGTTTCAGGTGTGTCACTTCCTCATCAGCCGTCACTTCGGCTGAGCCATCAGCTTTCCTCAGTATACTGAGTGGTGTCACTCCCTCAATATACAACTTGGCCTCTGCAAAGTCTGCACAGGCTATGAAGGGTTAAGGATCTGCATCAATTTCCTCTGTCTCTCCATTGCCTAAGGCCATCATAATTTTCTGATGCAAAGAGGAAGGCACACATTTGTTAGTGTGGATCCAATCTCTCCCAAGTAAAGCATTGTATTTAGCATTACTGTCGATTACGAAGAATGCTGTCATGCAGTCCCTGGTTCCCACACTCAAGTTAATGGGTAGAATCCCCTGAGCCATCTGTTTGTCTCCAGCAAAGCCAGCGATGGTTGTACTGGTTGGGATCAACCTGGGATTCTTTTTCCCTAGTTTCTTCAAAGAAGATTTCGGTAGTAAGTTCACTGCTGCCCCATTGTCTATCAGGACTCGGTTCAGTTGTATCCCATCGAAGAAAGCCTTGATGTACAAAGGCTTGACATGTTGTGTCATAGAATTCAAGGGATACTCAAAAGGATATGAGAGGTTAATGCTCACCTCTTCTTCACTCTCATATTCAGTTTCCATTGGGGTAGCCATTCCAGAATCATTTTGTACCATACTTACTTATGAGTCTTTACTAGAGACAGGAATAGGATCAATGTCTTGGTTATCTTGGTCCTCATCTCCAGCCTGGAACTCATGAGGCAGTATGTGTACCATATTGACTGATACTGGAGGAAATGAGCCAAATTGGATGGCTGGCTGTACCTGCTTCCTCCCTTGGCCACCTTGTTCAGTTACTTCAGCAGCATCCTCCATGCTGCACTCTGGCACTTCGTTGTTAACTGATTCCTTCGAAGGATGCTTCTCAACTGGTTTTTCAACCAAAAATGTTTGCTCAGCCATGAAGGCTTCGAACATTTCTTCCTCCACCATTTCTTTCTTTTGGCTTATGCCAATTTCTGCTTCTGTCTCGCTATCACTCTCCATCAGAGCTTTCTCCAATCCTGCTAACTAGACTTCTCTCTGGTTTTAGTTCAGAATGAACCTTGGCCAACTGTTCTCTGCTGCAACCCACTTTGCTTTGTAGAGTTGGCTTTGGAGTATGGTCTGACTTTGGAGTCTTCTTTCCTTCTGTCTGGACCAATGAAGAGCTCTCTCATTTTCTTTCATATCGTTCTGGTACTGAGTGTACCTGTGCTGAATCTTTCTCTTTGTGATCTCGAAATGACTGGGACCATATCTGGTTCCTTTGTCTTTGGGTGTTTAAGTAATACCCAATTGTTCGGAGCCACCAAAGGAGGCTTGACCATCCTGCCTTGGTTTCCAACATCTCTCTGGGCAGGCACTCCCCTAGGTTTGTTTTGCATTACAAACCAGTCTGGAACTCCAGGTACCCACGAACTTACTGACTCAGATGTTGAAACGCTTTTTTCTACCTTCGAAGCCATCTTCGAAGCTAGCTGTGAAGGTAAGTGCTTGGCCCTGACTTCATGTTTCGAGCCTGATTCAGACTTTCGATGAAGGTAGCCACTTTCTGTCCTGCGTGAGGCTGGTCTAAGGGGCCAATCTCTGGCTTTGATCCCATGAACTGAGCCTTTCTCCAGTCTTCTTTCAGAATGACTGCTCTCCATTCTGTAATAGTTAGGTGGCCTGGATTCATATAAGGGCCTCTTGCCTTAGCATGCATTCTGTCCATTGCAGACTCAACCACTAGTGGTCTGCCTATCACTAGCCGGATACGGCCTTTTGTTGTAAGCATTGGTTTATTTAGGACGTCTCTGTACATCCCTGTAATATGCTTCCCATCAACTGGAAGCCCTTTCAACCACTTATAACTCAGTCTGCACCTGGGACACATCCTTTGTATTACTGCTGCCTCTAAGGAATCATCATCTAGTGATTCTTCATCAGAGTGTCCCTCCGGTGTGAGAAACCTTGTCCAATAGCTGGTGGTTTCTAGTGTCCTTTTGATGGTTGTCTGGTTAGCAACATGCATCTGCACATTGATTTCTTCCAATTCTGTCAAGGACAAGTTCTGGAAGTCTGACGTAATGACATTGGCTGCCGCCTCTCCAACCTCTGGAAATTGATTACTGTCGATCCCCATGGCCTTTTCTGTTTTGGCTGGGAACTTCAAACTTCCTTTCCGAATTTGTTCTTGGATCCTATCTCGAAAAACAATGCAGTTTTTAGTCGAGTGAGACCAAGAGTTATGCCATTTACAATATACTTTTCCCTTAAGTTCATCTGGAGATGGCAATTTTACTCCTTTAGGTAACTTAAGGAAGTTGGCTGCAAGCAAATGATCAAAAATGTCATCTGCCTTTGTTAAATCGAAAGAATACTTTCTGTGAAAGTCTTTCTTTTTAAACTGCTGGTCAATTGTTGTATCCTTATGAATTAATGCCTCACAGATCACAGGTTCTTTGCCCATAATCTCTGCTGCATCGATCTCATAATTAGGATCTCTATAATATGTCTTGTACGATGCATTATTTCGATCTTGTTCCTCCTCTAATAATGCTTCGTACCTAGACACCTTATAGGTTAGTTCCATCAAATCTCTGAATTCAGTTGAGTCAAACTTCTTTCGAAGCCTGAACTCTAGGCCATTTTGAGCCAATCTTACGAATTCTAGCTCTGGCAGGATGACTCTACATTTATTTCGAGCCCTTTTAAATCTGGCAATAAACTGAGTAGCCTTTTCTTCAGGCCTTTGACTCAATCTTGCCAAGTCTGTCATAGAAACCTCTGACTCCGATTGGAAGAACTGGGCATGAAATGCCTCTTCCATTTGTTGCCAATTTTGAATGGAGCCAGGTGTAAGGTTGATGTACCACACAAATGCTCCCCCAGTTAGAGAATTTGGGAATAATCTCAGTTTCATATAGTCATGATTAGTAAATTCACCGCATTGAGCAGCAAACCTAGCAATATGCTCTATTGTTGATTGGTTTCCACTCCCATAGAAAAGGGTAAAATCTGGTATCCTGAACCCCCTTGGGTATTCATGTACCCTATCTACCCATTCTGGGTATGGTTTTATGTTTACAGGAGTCTGGACCCCCCGAGCCATCGGTCCACACATCTCCCTAATAATATCAGCAATTTGGTCCCTAGGGACCATATTTTGTGCCTGCTGAACCACTACTGGAGGGACAAACACAGGATTTGGTGGACAAACTTGTGCTTGCGGTCCTCTTGGTCCATAAGGTGTTACATTTGGGACTGCTTGTCCCTGTGGTGCAGGTTGCTGTTGGGGTGTGGGTAACCCCTTTGAGCCTGTCCTGCGAAAGGACCTGCGAAAGGTGCTGGAACAGGTGTTGTGTCCCTTCCATTTGCAGGCCAACCTTCCAACCCCCGGGTATAAATTCGAATAAGGGATTATTATACCCCCTAGTGCCAGGTATGGCTTCGAACATGGGATTTGTAACCATTCTTACGCCAGTTTCTTGTACTTGACCAGATCCACCAACTTGTGTGGCTTCATTGTTGAGTACTGAGGCATTTTGGCCTGCTATAGGCCTCGAAATGGGTTCATACCAAGACTGAGGTGATGGTCTTTCATAGTTCTGATTACTAGTTTGACCATTAGAATGTCCATTAACTTGCATAGGCTGTTTGTCTCTAGCCAATTTTTGCTGAGGGACATTTAAAACTTCCTCTGTGTGTCTTGTGTTTGTTGGTTGGTGGTTATTCATTCGATCCAAAAAGGATGTTGCCTACCTTTCCATTGTGTTCATTAATTGTTGTCTCATAGCATCTACTAGGCCATCCCATGGATTTGTTGGCTGAGTAGATGGAACAGTGGATGGTCCAATTCCTTGGTTTCGTCCAATATTATGAACATATGGTTCTTGTCCCGAAGTACTGGTCTGTTCGACCATAGGTTCTGATAACATGGGAGTTTCCACAGGATGTGTTACCACATTATCCTCTAGATTAGGTATTTCTACCTCTCCTTCTACACCTTCTTCCAAGCGTTCATTTTTTCCTTGTCTTCTTCGTCTAGCCATTTTAACGAGTCCCACCGGGCGTGCCAAAAATATATGTTGGCTTTTTGGCTTTCGAAGGGTATTTTTGTAAATGCGAGCGTGCCAGCAAGGATCAATCAGTCCTTACAGAAATTATAATTGCCAACTAATTATCAGACGATTGTGTTTTAGTTCTTTCAGCCTCAATGAAGAGGACTTTTACTGGTGGCTTGACTTAGGAGAAATTAAGCAAAATAACAGTTAAATGACGAACAATTGATGTATTTCATTAAGATGAAAACTTACAATGATCCAAACTCAGCCTCGTAGAGGTTTACAGCAACGATCTACTTGAAACTACTCCTATGAACGAAGTGCAGTGCAAGAATTTAAAGTGTAGGAATGTAAAGAACAGGTATTTAAAGTGCGAGAAATGTAAAGACTGGAAATGTAAAACTGGAAAAGAAAATATGAAGTAAATGACTGGTTTGTTGGATCTGAGTCTGGAGGCTTTTTCTGGGGGCTTCCCTGTTATTTATACTCCTCAAGGATGACCATCGAACTGCACTTCAAACCGTCGAACTGCTCCTCCATGATTGCTTTATCATGCTGCCTTAGAAGTAGTTCCACTACGCCATTACTTGCAGTTGGGCTTCCCTCCTATATTTGAATTTGAATGTGAGTAACCGTTGAAGCCACGTCACCTTGTATTTCTTTGCTGATCCAATGCTACTCGACCACGCAAGAACCAATATTAACCGCCACGTGTACGATCATGATCGAAGATTAAACATTCTTCCTGTATTGCCCTTACTTCGCCACGTGTCGAACTGTAACTGGCTTTTACAAAATATGTAGCCAACATAAACGTTGGAGATGTCCTTACATGAGGTAAGTACAACTTTTTTTTATGATCTCATATTCATAGGAGAAAATTGTGTCTAATTCTATGTACAAGTACAATAACTGATTCCTCTTTAAAAAAAAGTCATTGTGCACAAAAAATTTAAACACAAAACATACAAATATAAAATTTATTTTATATCTACACATTTTGTATTTGCAACTTCCTACACACATACCACAGCTATTTCTCTTAAATCGTTTGGATTTAAATTTTTCATCAAATTTAAATTTGTTAAAAATTTGGTGAAAATGGTATTTTAACCGTTTCACTAAATTAGTATTAAATAAAAGGAATCCTGTTTTTTTCATCAAATCAAGGGAACGTTTAACCTTTCATGAAATTACGTAGGTAACCATTGGCGAATGACCAAATGGATGGCCAGCCGATCAACTGGGTGGACAACGGCCTAACAACTAGGTGGACGATCAGATTAAAAAAAATTTACTCTAGCCTGGACAATCGTCTAAATATTGTCACAACCCAACCCCATGAGTTTAGACTAGAATCGCAACTTACTAATTCTAATTTCACAAATTAAGTGGCATAAGTGGAAACGAAATAAAAGTAAGAAAATAATTAAACAGAAAATTAACTTCATTAATTACCCTCCTGTGGAAAATAAAAAGGAAATACATCTATTGGATTTTTATTATTTTATTATGCGGTGACAAAAAGTTAGGAAAAAGAAAGAAAAAAAACAAATGTATCAGGTCAGAATCCAATTTATGTGCAAGTCCCACTATACGAGGTTACATTTTTTCCTTACATCTCATCATCTGAAATGGGTAATAGCTATAAGTGCATAACAAAATGAGAAATATTATGCCAAGAGTATAGGGGACACAAAATGTAATAACCCTGACCCGTAATTAGCTACTAATCAGTGATTAAAGATGCTAATTGAGTGGATCAAATGAATTATGGATTAATATGTAAATTGCATGATATTTGGCCTTCTACCTGTTACTTATAGAATATCTGTTTGGAATTCCACTTTAATATGTAAATTGAAAGCCTTATCGGCATCCGAAAACGAATTTGACTACATCGATATGTTATTTGGAATTTTTAGAACCATATGGCAAGTTTTATTAAAAATTGATTCATAACGATTAATTAGGTTGTGTTTGGTCAGCCTAATGTGTCAATTAATGCATTATATCATCATGATTATATATTCAACACATTTAGCTATTTTCTCTCATTTCTTGAGTGCCAAAATCTGAGAATTCATCTTAGGGAGAGAGAGAGTGCAATTCTAGAGAGAGAAAGGTAGAAATTAAAGGTAGTAGTTGAAGGTTTTGCTTGAGTTCATCAATTTTGTGCAAGAATCTAGTTAATTCTAGACTATAGGTATGAATTCAACCCCTAAATTATGAATCTAAGTTATCAACATGAAGATTATGTGTTTAAGGGTGTGTTTTGAGCTTAGAAGAAAGATTTGAGTGGCAATTCATGCATGTATGTACATTTTCTTACAAATTGAGCATGATTTCCATGAATCCTCTCTTGCATGTTTGAAATTCATCTTCATTTGGGGAAATCATCAAGTTTCAAGTTATTTTGTGGGGTTTGATCATGTTTTGGGAAGCTCTAGACCAAGAAAACCCATGCATGTTGTGTTCATGAACATTTATCATGTTTTAAGTTGAAATTGTGGTTTTTAACAAACTCTTGGGCCATGATTTTATGAAATAATTTGTAATTCTTCATGTTTTACAAGTTTACTATGTTATCTCAAGTTTGTTTTGGGGCCCAAGAGATGTGTTTTGAAGGTTGGAATTCGAGTTTTGAGCTTGAAGGTGCAATCTAGAAATTTCAGAATTTGCATCTACGCTCGAGCGTGGGAGTTCACGCTCGAGCAACCACTCTGAGTGCATGCACTCCGCTCGAGCGACCAAAAGTCTGCTCGAGCGTGAATTGCAAGCTTCCAGAAGTTTCATGTCTTTTACAGATCGCTCGAGCGAAGGAATGTGCGCTCGAGCGACCATTCACATTTTGCATGTCCGATCGAGCGAAGAAAGCTACGCTCGAGCATGGGCCTTATTTTCAGAAATTTTGCCTAAGTGTTCCAAGGCATGTTTTGGGATTCTCATTGCATCTGAGGCATTCCTAAGCCTTAATTAAGCCATAGTAATGAGATTATGGATTAGAAACATACTAGGAAAAGAATGTACTAAGTTCCGAGACTGCAAGTGTGTGTGTTTTAGGCAATGTGATAAGAAAGAATTAGAACCTATGTAATGAAAGCTAAGCCTTAATGGTCACTTGAATGTGTAATGATAAGACATGCTTGTGTTATGTATTTTGTGATTGTAGGTCAAGACTCGAGGATCGATTGACCGCTTACTGGAACCACTGTGAGTAACGTTATCGTAAAGATACATTCATATGAATTATGTTCTAAATGAAATATGATAAGTTCTGATTTCTGAAATGATATTTGTTTTCGTGAACGAATATTCCATATTTGAAATTTATTATGGCATCCATAGATAGTCCCAAGTCATGGGGGATGGCATGAAAATGCGGGTCAATGACATACAAGTAAGGGGTGATCAGCGGATATACCGATCCGCCAAAACCGACCGAACCGAACCAATCCGCTGCATTTTGGACGGATGCGTGATGACGAGCGGACGGTTGCGGATTGATTTTCTCCAATCCGCCAATTTGGCGGATGGATGGCGGATTTGAGATTTCTTTGGCCGCAACTGAATCGCCAAACCGCCAAATCGCGAGCACCCTTGTAATTTATAAGACTTTGTGTTTTCAATTTGTTTAAATATTATGTTTGTGTTTTCAATTGAAAAAGAGTTTAAATATTCTGTTGAAAAAAAGTTTTCAACTTGAATATATTTTTTGAATTGAAAAAAATAAACGTATTATTTATCTATATTTTTTGGTTTTTAAATCTAACTCTAAAAATAATAAATAGAAAATATGATATATGCTGGTTGGTTTCTGTTTTCAAAAACATATATAGATGTAACAATACAGAGATATACAATCTCTACTACTGCTCTGTTCATGGTTTTGGTGGTTTGAATTGTTATTATATTTTAAGAATCACAGATTGTAATACTTTATGTGGATGAATCATACTGTGATTGTAATATGTAGATGAGACATGCAGTGATCGTGATATTCTAAAATTTTAAACTTTCTTTCTTTAGATAAGCATACAGTGATTGTAATACTTTTTTAAGTCATTGATTGTAATACTTTCTTTCTTTTTTTTTTCTTTTTTTTTTTTGAGGAAGTGCACAAGTTGAATTATGTTGAAAATTTATAAAATTTTAAACCGCCAAACCGATTCGCATCCATCCGCCAAACCGCCAATCCGCTCAATCCACATCCGCCGGATTGGCGGACGGATGCGGATTGATTTTCTCCAATCCGCTAATCTAGCGGACGGATGGCGGATTGGAGGTTCTGTGGCCGCAACCGACCCGCGCCCACCCCTACAAGTAATTACGAAATCTCGTTAGCCACTTCATTGTGGTGATATGTGTTTAATCGGTATCCGGAACCGATTACTCTAGTCGGAAGACGTTCTGTGATGTGTTCTATGGGATGTACCATTATTATGTTCTGATATGAGAATGATTATGCTCTGGTTTGTTTTCTGCTTATGATATATTCGGATTTCGTTCACTAACCCCTTTACCTTAATGTTATTCACTAGGTTTTAGCTTATTGTGTGTATATATATGTATAGGTGAGCATTCTGGAGCCCGAGCTTGAAGGCTTTTTCTCTGGACTTGTGTTCTGTTGTCAGCCAATCATTGTGCCTCACGTGAAGGTTCCCGTAGTGTCCTGTGTTCAAGTTATGTTGGTTCTGTGTATATATATATGACTTGATTTAATTTTGTTGGCTGTACTTAAGATACTTCAATGTGTGTGGGTATAATGTATGATTGACTATTGCATACTTATATAAAGTTTTAAATATTCTGTTCATATAAGTCAGCACAGCTCATTGGACAATTTTAATTATGCGTTTGCTTCCACTAGCTCTCTTAATTTTGCTAATTTGTTCAGAGGCCTTCGGTAATCTAAGGATTACTAGCCGGTTACGATGCTACACCTATAGGGGCGGGTTTGGGTCGTGACACAAAACAACCATGGATAGTTATTTTAAGCTAAAAGATTAACATAACTTAATTTGAATAAACAACTTAGTTAAGTGGCAGAAACTGAAGTACAAAAATCATGTAAATAAATAACCATAATTAGGGTACGGAATAGAACAGAACAGAGGTCACTAGAGTGACAATTAGAACAGAGGTCAATGGATCCATGACAAACACAGGGGGCCACAAAGTGACCAATCAGAAACCAATGGTTTATTTAAGTCTCCCAAGGTATGGGACTCCACTGGTGGTACTTACAGAAAATAATTATTTATAAAATCATTGTCAAATAATTTTTAAAATTTAAACAAGTATATCCATAGGTTTCATTTTAAGCAAATAAAGTTCAGAAAATAATTAACGTAATTGAAATATTAATATAATTTATAAAACATAAATTACGTAAAATAAATCATGATAATTCAAAACATATGTAAAATATATTATAATAATTCAAAATATAATGGGTCTGTTTGGTAACGTTTACGTTTTCAGTTTATATTTACAAAAAATTTATAAACTGGTTTTTGTTTATTTTTAGAAAAACATAAACTACAAACGCGTTTGGTAATTGAAAAAATTTAAAAATATAAAAAATAGTGAGAAATGACAAGTGGTGGCAAGTGGCGGCGGAAGACGGTGGTAGAAAGTAGTGACGGTGAGTGGTGGGTAGCGGGTGGTGGTGGTGGTGGTGGTGGGTGACGGTAGCAGGTGGTGGGTGGTAGCGAGTGGGTGGTGGTGGTGATGGGTGGTGATGGCAGGTGGGTGGCAGATGGCGGATGGTGGCGGGTGGTGGTGGTGGTGGGTGAGTGGGTGGGTGACGGTGGCGGGTGGTGGGTGGTAGCGAGTGGGTGGTGGTGGTGGTGGCAGGTGGTAGGGGATGGGTGGTGGTGGTAGGTGGTGATGGTGGGTGGGTGACGATGGCGGGTGATGGGTGGTAGCGAGTAAGTAGTGGTGGTGGCGGCAGCGGTGGCAGGTGGGTGGCAGATGGCGGGTGGTGGGTGGTGGTGGGTGACGGTAACGGGTAGTGGGTGGTAGCGAGTGGGTGGTGGTGGTGGCGGTGGTGGTGTTAGGTGGGTGGGGGTGGGTGGTGGGTGATGGTGGTAGTGGTGGTGGTGGTGGTGGGTAGTGGGTGGTGGTGGCGGGTGGGTGGCAAGTGGTGGTGGGTGGCTGGTGGTGGCAGGTGGGTGGTGAGTGGTGGTGGCGGCGGTGGATGGTAGTGGCTGGTGGTGGTGGTGGCGGGTGGATGGCAGGTGGGTAGTGGGTGGTGGTGGTTGTGGCGAGGGTAGGTGGTGGTGGTGGCAAGTGGGTGGTAGGTGGCTGGCAGGTGGGTGGTGGTGGCGAGTGGTGGGTGGTGATGGCAAGTGGGTGGTGGGTGGTTGTGGCAGGTAGTTGTGGGTGATGGTGGCAGGTAGTTGTGGTGGAAAATGGTGCCAGGTGGTGGCTAGTGTTGGGTAGTAAAAAAAAAAAAAACTCAAAAATCAAAAAGGAAACACATTTTTTGAGTTTACATTTTTTGACCAAATTTATAAACTGAAACCACTGATTTATAAATCAAAAATTTACCAAACAAGTTTTTATTTGAGATTTTTAAATTTTTGTAAATATAAATAAAAAACTGAAAACGTAAGTGTTATCAAACAGCACCAATATAACTCACTTTAATACCAACTCCTATTATTTTTTATTTCCTCCGAGTTTTTGAACTCCACTCCTTCCTTTTCCTTCTATTTTGTGATCCTCTGCTTATTACCTAAACCCCTATATATGCATGTCCCAAGTGCTGATATCACAAGCTCAATCTCTCCCTTAATCATTACGTGAACTGGTGGCACCAATTGGCTGCCTCCAACAATGCTCTCTTAAGCCTTCTAGATTTATCTAACAGATTACGCTCATTCATTCTAGTAGTACCACCACTCAACTTTATACTTGGGTCCCAAGTAAAAAAAAAATTACATCATCCTCTAGGCATACATAACTATTCAATTAGATATATTCATTATTATTATATTTATATATTTATTTTACTATTATTATCACCACTATTGTTACTATTATCGTAGTTGATTGTGGTATTAATTAAATATTTAAGATGTTACAAATATCCTTCCGATTGACCGGTTATTTGATAAAAATTAAAAAAATTAATGTTAAAATACTTGATATTAGATGAAATTCTCACTTAAAATATTTATTCAAATTTAATATAAAAAAATGCTCTTAGATATGTGTCAACCATGAGTTCACCCAAGCTCAAAACAGTTGTATTTTGTCAATGGTCAGTTGTTTGAGGAGAAACTCTCACAAAATGGCCATTAAGTAGTCAATTACTTAGTCATATATATATATATATATATATGGCGCATTGATAAAGACCATTAAAAGTGATGTTCTAAAGCAATCACCAATAATGTGACATTTACTTTTTTTAAATAAAAAAAACCGACACAACAACACTGTAACAACGGGTGGGACCCACTCCCACTACCACATCCTTAGTGGTGACACTAATTAATGCTCTCAATCATTTTCCTATATATATATATATACATGAGTGTATTTATGGAAGGCAGATATATTTGTACTTTACTGGGAAAGTGATGGAAAATCCAGGAATTTGTCTCCATTTGAAGTTGAGAGAGGGTCAGATACGGCTAACCGCTTGAGACAATTTCTCTGGAGCCGACGGACGGACCCAGTCAAATAAAAAACATTAAAATCACATGTGGGAATGGACGGTTCAAAGTAAACAGAGGTCGCCCTTAGCTAAGCCTTCCAACAACATATTGACCGTTCATTTTTTTTTTGGCTTTTTGTTTATAATTTAATTATTGGATTAATTGGCGAAAAAATCATAAGATTCAATAATTGATTTATTTTTAGGGGGATGCACCAATAAATCCCAAATTAATAATTTATGCACTGTTTAGTCCGAAAAGTTTTCTTATAGACTGAAAGGTCCCATTACAATGTTAATAACATCAGATACAATGTTAATAACATCAGAGTCATGTTACAAACATTAGATTTCAAACATCTAATGTTCATCAAATTTCAATAATGTTTGAAAATATAGGATGAAAAACATCTAATGTTCATCAGATTTCAATAAATTTTGAAATTATAGAATGAAACATCAGATCATTTACATCATTTACATCATGCTGATGTAAAAATAAGACTAAATGGAGCATAAGAAAACTTTTAGGACTAAATGGTTCAACGTTTCAAAAACTAGGACTTATGGATAAATTTTTCTTATTTTTATTACAAAACATGATTACATTAGTGAAAAGTATAAATTGTTGTTTTAAATTACATTTTTTTTTCATTTGTATTTTTTTATCTCTGTATTTTTTCTTTTTCACATGTTACTATCAATCGTAACTCATCATTGCTGACGACTTGCAAAAATGTCATGAGAGTCAGAAAAGTCATCAAAAACTAGCTAGTGCCAAAATATTCGCTAGTGATAATAGACAGTAGCGGCATACACGTGGACATATGGACAAATAAATAAATAGATAGGTGTATTATAGTATTTCAAGTTTTTGTTGTGGTTATGAACAAAAAATTAATAAAGCTTTGCACCAAAAATTAAAAAATTGAATTTCTAGCGTGAGTAGCCATAATTATTTGTATATTAATAAATGAAATATGTTTTTAAATATTGTCATTATTTTAATTAATTTCTAAGTTTTGTGTCTGATTTAGATAAATAAATATTTTATTTTTAGTTTTAACTATTAGAAGAATAAAATTGTATGAACATTTGTTGTTCATTTTATATTGTATTTTTAACCTCAAACTATTAATTTAAAATTCAACATATTAAATTAACCTATCGATTTTGATGATCAATTAGTTGGTTTTTGGTTCAAAAATTCTCAACATATCACGACTGAGTTGATTGACACGACTGAGTTGATTGATAATTTTTGTTTTCTAACACCAACCCAGTGCAACCCATTAGAATGTGAAGTGAAATGAACGGTTCAAAAATAAATAAATAAAAAACAGATCAAAAAATATTTGAGATTTCTTTAAAAAAAAACTTTTAATATGACACACAATAATTTAACATGATAGATATAAATTTTTGATTTATCACACATCTGTACTATTATAAGAATTCAATTACCTTACTATATTATTGTAGGTGATTTTATGAGTCTGAGGCATCATTTGGCAATATTAAAAAATAATTTAAAAGTCAAAAAATTATCAAATATTAAAAAGTTAAAGATTCATTTTCATTTACTTTATTTTTTACACATTTTCTTATAAAAAATTATTCTAAATATATTAATTCTTTTATTTCATATTTTAAATAAAAAATTAAAAAACCACTAAATTTTTTTTTTTTCTAGACAGTCCTAAAGTGAGCTATTAGCTTAGCCGTCGAAGAAGTGGTTTACTGGGCCCCACACCCACCGTGAGATGCGGTCAGGAGTGGGTCGGTTTCGTCCCGAAGGTGAACCATTGGGTTGGTGGGTCTTTTGAGTCTGCTTTGGCTTTGTTGATGATTTTCACAATTGAAACGTTGAGATGAAAATGTGACCCACACAGATCCAGCTACGTCTGATTTTGATCTCGTGAGGGTTCTCCCCCGTTCAGAAGTTATGGGTGGAAAACATCACATTCTCCATTAATAATGTTTCAAATTTAACCGAATAGTAAATACTAAAAACTAATATTTAAGATTTGAGAAGTGTTAGAGATGCACAATTTTAGATTCATAATTTCATCTAAAATAATGTATCAAGAGAGTTATGTCATATGTTATGGGTTATGTGGGGATATATTTTTTGAGTACCAACACGTGGCAAGGTGATGCTGACGTGTCAGTCGAGATGTCACGTGTCCTAGTCGTTATGCCGAGGTCATTCCGGTTAGGCCGAGGTTATCTCCGAAGATATCGAAATCCGAGATAAGTGGATAAGGGACAAGAGTCCTAGAATGAAGAGGGAACTCAACCTGGATATGGGACAAGAGTCCTAGATTGGGAGAAGACTTCAGTTTGGGTAAAAATAAAACTCTTAGAGAGTTTATCCTAATCCCACTGGGAGTCCCAGATTAGCAGTAATCCTGAGTTCATTGGAGTTAGGCTCCCATTGGGACTAGGATTGCGTTGGCTATAAATAAGAGACACTCCCATGGGTCTAAGGTATGTTTTTATACTCAAGCTTGTGAGTTGAATACTTGATTATCTTTGAGAGATATACTGACTTGATCGTCGGAGTGCTCCCGGGTGGAAGAACCACCGCCGGAGCCTTTTCTTTCTGTACAGGACAGCAGGGTGCCATCTATTCTGCCTGTGTTCTACAGCTGAATTACTAAGGAGGGCAGTGTGGTCGGAAATTGACACACACAATTTGGCGCCGTCTGTGGGAAAGAAAGACGAATAGATGGCCAGTAACGTACAAAAAGAAAAGGTTGGGGACGACGCTCCCGCTGGGAGTGGCAGACCTATCAACCTTGACATTGAAGGAGACAACCGCAACGAAGAAGCCCGTAACCATGGGCGCGGAGGAAAAGACGTCGGCCAGGAGGGCGACACTTCAAAGACAACAGATCAAAGCAGATACTACAACAAAGATGACCTCTAGGTATGGAAGGATAGATACCTGCGGAGGAACGAAGACCCTTCTAGAAGGGATGCAAAGGCAGGGGGCATGAGCGCTCCCAAGGAGATGACATTCAAGTATAGAAGAGCTCAACCTAAGTGAACAGATCCCGGATTGCAAATCCCGGATCCGAGAATACATGATCTCGGCCTAGATGAGTAAGCCCGAGAAAACGAGAGCTCAGCCTAAGTGAGCAGATCCCGGATTCCAGATCCCGGATCCTAGAAGACATGTAAACTTGTTGAAACTTAAGAAAAGTTTACAAGATTGGTTAAAACCGAGACGATGTTTAACCGAAGTTAAACCGAGATAATGCTTCACCGAAGTTAAGCCGAGACAATGCTTAACCGAAGTTAAACCGACATGATGCTTAACCGAAGTTAAGCCGAGACGATGTTTAACCGAAGTTAAACCGAGATTATTCCTTATCTTCACTTGTTGAAATTTTTAGCAATTTACAAGTTGAAGTTAAGCCGAGATGGTTCCTTATCTTCACTTGTTGAAATTTGTAGCAATTTACAAGTTGAAGTTAAGCCGAGATGGTTTCTTATCTTCACTTGTTGAAATTTGTAGCAATTTACAAGTTGAAGTTAAGGGGAGATGGTTCCTTATCTTCACTTGTTGAAATTTGTAGCAATTTACAAGTTGAAGTTAAGCTGAGATGGTTCCTTATCTTCACTTATTGAAATTTGTAGCAATTTACAAGTTGAAGTTAAGCTGAGATTATTCCCTATCTTCACTTGTTGAAATTTGTAGCAATTTACAAGTTGAAGTTAAGCCGAGATTACTGTTTCTCTTCGCTTGTTGAAATTTGTAGCAATTTACAAGTCGAAGTAAAGCCGAGCAATTTACAAGATGACGTTAAGCCGACATATGATCATCTGTTGAAATTTGCAGCAATTTACAGGTTAAAGTAAAAGCTAAGTATATTGTTTAAACAGTTGTTGAAATTTGTAGCAATTTACAGGTAGATCATTGTTTAGCACTTGTTATAACTTAAGGAAAGTTTATAGGTTGAAATTAAAACAGTATGTGTTTTACACTTGTTGAAATTTATGAAAAGTTTGCAGGTCAGTATCTTGCCGAAGTAAAACTTATAGTTATTATACCCGAGGTATGTAACCCCGAGAAGATTGCACAAAGGAGGCAAAGTATGAAAGGCATGCAAAATATTCTAAGTATAGAATCCTCAAGAGAAAATAAAGATTGAGGCATTCAGACAATACAGTTGTAGTTTTTTTATTAAAGAGGGAACAATCAAAGCGTAATTGTTCAGAAGAAGGCACGTCAGCCAGATTAAAAGCATACAAAGACGAACAAAGTACATGGTACAAGGTACAAGGAGTAAAAGAAGCAAACAAAACTACTCGGCATCAATGGCAGAATATAGAAGACAGTTGGGAAGACTTCTCCGCAGGCTTCTCGGCCTCGAGCTCAGCATCGATCTTCCGAAGAGTTTGATCAAGGCTCTTCTCGGCGATTGGCACCTCAGAGTTTGAAGGCAAGGATTGAAAGCAAGAATATGGAAAAAGACACCGAAAACAGAAACAAGAATGTAATTCGTAATCAAGAATGGTGATAAAGCTATCAGGAAATCAAGACAAAAAGATTGCACAGGTATGTCAAGCCAAGAACAGTGGCAGAAATCAACAGATGTGTGAATAGTGTGTATTCAAGAAAATGATTTGGAAACAATGGTGATTAACAATGAAGCAGAGCTTCTTGGAAAGCAACAAGAAATAAAACCGGGAGGAACAGTGGCTTACCAGAAAGAGGGAAGCCGAAATAAAAATTGCCGAAGTCTGACGACAATGACGTAAGCTTCACCAGAGGAGAGGAACGAAGACAGTTGCAGAAGCTTGAAAGCTTGGAACAATGACGAATTTAAACAAAAGAGCTAGAAAGAGAAAAAGCCAAAGAATTGAATGAAAAAAGAGAAAAATAGTCAAGAAGACGATAAAGTTCAAGAATAAAGCCAAGTGCACAAGCACTAAGTAAGTATGTGAAGAACAAGAAAGTAATAACCCAGACACGATACTAGCAACAGAAAGCGGATATGACAAGAACAATGCCAGGCATTCAAACAATTCAAAACTTGAAGACAGACGAAAATAGAAGGCAACAGATGGCAAGTAAACAGATTCAGAAGAGTTATGAAAGATTGAGCTTAATGGCAAGTAAAGAATTTGTGAACCTACCAAGTGAAATGAACGCCGATATGAAAATCGCCGGAGTCAAATAGATGACTGGAAATCGAGAACTCACCAGAGAGTGTGAGTGGAGCAGTTGCAAAGCTCTTGGAGTTTACGAATTAATGGAACCAGAACCTCGGCTAGGAGGTGTGATTTCAAGTAGCTTGAAAAGCATGAAACTTGATTCTTGATACCAGTGGACAGTAAAATCCAGGGAACTTTGAGGTCGGCGAGTTTGATCTCGGACAGAGGGGCACAGATAAACAAACAGTGTAGGTTTCATCACCTCAGAATGCCGAGGTAATAGAACCTAGGGGGCAGTTGTGGGGATATATTTTTTGAGTACCAACACGTGGCAAGGTGATGCCGACGTGTCAGCCGAGATGCCACGTGTCCTAGTCGTTATGCCGAGGTCATCCCGGTTAGGCCGAGGTTATCTCTGAAGATATCGAAATCCGAGATAAGTGGATAAGGGACAAGAGTCCTAGAATGAAGAGGGAACTCAACCTGGATATGGGACAAGAGTCCTAGATTGGGAGAAGACTTCAGTTTGGGTAAAGATAAAACTCTTAGAGAGTTTATCCTAATCCCACTGGGAGTCCCAGATTAGCAGTAATCCTGAGTCCATTGGAGTTAGGCTCCCATTGGGACTAGGATTGAGTTGGCTATAAATAAGAGGCACCCCCATGGGTCTAAGGTATGTTTTTATACTCAAGCTTGTGAGTTGAATACTTGATTATCTTTGAGAGATATACTGACTTGATCGTCGGAGTGCCCCCGGGTGGAAGAACCACCGCCGGAGCCTTTTCTTTCTGTGCAGGACAGCAGGGTGCCATCTATTCTGCCTGTGTTCTACAGCTAAATTACTAAGGAGCGCAGTGTGATCGGAAAATCACTCACACAGGTTGTATAATAAATCAGAACTTAACACCTACTATAATAGATTATTATGGGTCAAATTGTGAGATTTTTTTGAGATCTCAAATATTTCCTTAAGATCTTGTGTTCGAATTACTTCAAAAGATCATTAGTGGTTTATTCAGTCGTTAATTTCAGAGTTTTGAAATTAGTCACAGTATGCACAAATTTAGATACTAAAAAAAGTTGTCACATCAGATCCATAATCATTTCATTTTTTCTCTTACAAACATCACATCCAATTACAAAAAATTTTATTATCTTCCGAAATACAAAAATTTTAGCCTACTAAAATAGCCAAAAACTAAAATAGTCTATTAAAATAGTAATTTCCTAAACACCCACATAATAAGTTCTCGTTTGGTTTTCTCATTGGAACTAAATAAACACAAAAAGACAAAATTGACTGTAAAAGCCAATAAGACAAAAACTATTTTTTACCTATAATCATTACACTTTTTTTCTTGCAAAAGTAAAAAAAGTATAAAAACAAAAACTAAACGAGGCTAAAAAAATCCTAACACAAAAAAGTTGACTATATTAGCCAATGTCAGACGACCCCTTGTTGTGGAAAAATGCTATAAATCTCAAATATTTTATCAAATCTCTCACATGGGTGTGAGACCCACACAACCCCACATATATATAGATTTCACATACATGTGAAAAGTTTGATAAAATATTTGATAAATTATTTGAAATCTCTGATATTACTCAATGATGTGATAGTGTTGGTGATTTCTAGATTGTAGTGGTCATTTGTTAATGAAGTTAGTGTTGTGTAAGAGTTCATGGAGTAATGTTGTACAATTTTATTGTATTTACTTTTCATATAGAATGTATAATGTTAGTGAAGCATGAATAAGTCCCAAAATATGATTTTGTGAATTGTTTAGTCTTTTATTTTTTTTTAATAAATTCAAAGGTTCTATTAAAGTGGAAATTATATAAAAAGATAGTTACTTACGTGTTTGAGTTTAATTTTTTAGGAATAAAAGTGAGTTTCTCAAAATATAAAATTACACATTTAGATAATTTGCACTATAGAAATTTTGGATTTTCCTTCATTCTAAAACAAATCCCACATTACGAACAAAAACTTAACGCTCTAATGTAACACTCCAATAACGTAACACTTCAATGTAACACACTAAAAAACTTATTAGTGCACTTTTCCGAAACGTAACAACGTAACACTCAAAAAAAAAATTTGGTGTACTTTTCCTAAACGTAACGCTCTAATGTAACACAAAAAAAAAAAATAAAGAAAAATCCTTAGTGTACTTTTCCTAGACGTAACACTTCAATTAGTGTAAATCCCAAACGTAACACTTCAATGTAACATACTCCGATATAATTTGCTTAAAACTTACTAAAGAATATTTGTACTCATTTTGGAATGGTTTGAAAAATTTCACATCCTTTCTTTCTTAATGTTACATTGGAGTGTTACGTTTAAGAAAAGTACACTAAGATTTTTTATTTTTATTTTTTATATGTTACATTAGAGCGTTACGTTTGGAAAAAGTATACCAAAGAGTTTTTTTTTTTTTATGTGTTACATTAAAGTGTTACACTAAGAAATTTTTAAAAATATTATATTGAAGTGTTACGTTTGAAAAAAATACACTAAAGAGTTTTTTTGTGTGTTACATTAGAATGTTTGGGAAAAATACACTAAGGAGTTTTTTTTATGTGTTACATTAGAGTATTACACTAAGAAGATTTTTTGGAGTGTTATGTTTGGAAAAAAATACACTAAGAAGTTTTTTTATGTGTTACATTAGAGTTTTACACTAAAGAGGTTTTTTGAAATGTTATATTAGAGTGTTATGTTTGGAAAAAAAATACACTAACACTATGTTTGGTTGGAAGATTTGGGGAGGGATTTAGAAAGAGAAAGGGAAAAAGTTTGTGAAACTAGGTGAAATATAGGTATATTTTATTCACATTTCACCTACCTTTTTTATTTCCTTTTCCAAATCCCTCCTCAATTCCTCTAACCAAACACAGCATAAGGAGTTTTTTTTATGTGTTACATTAGAATGTTACGCTAATGAGTTCTTTTGGAGTGTTATATTGGAGTGTTACGTTTGAGAAAATTACAGTAGTGTATTTTTTTATGTGTTACATTAGGGCATTGCACTAAGATTTTTTTTTTAAGTATTATATTAGAGTGTTATGTTTGAATGTTATATTCAAGTAGGAAAAGTCTACAATGTGCACCTTCTAAAAGGGCATATGATATGCACTTATTGTGTGATTCATATTGTGCCACGTCATAAAAAGTAACTTGCTAAACTGGTCATTTAACAGGTTACATGAAAGAATCATAACGTTTTTCAAATATCATAACAATACTACAATGAATCATAACAATGTTATAATATTCACCAAAGTATCATAACAAAGACAATATAAATCATAACAATATAATGACAACTCATAACAAATATAGTTATTTCTAATTAATTATCATAACATTTGAATCGTAACATTTTTTATTATGATTCATCATGACAAATCATAACTTTTGGTGATACAAATCATAACTTTTACTGATGAATCATAACCATAACACATTGAGTATGACTTTTTTTCCCACAATCACAACGACATTAACAAACTATCATAACTTTTATCAATGAATCATAACATATCATATTGATTGTAATTTTGTCCCGAAAATCATAACAACATTAAGAAAATATCATAACTTTTAAAATTTCAAACACAATTAATTGTGTAATCAATTGGTATAGCATATTAGAGTGAATGGAAAATCATAATTGATTGCAAAATCGATTGGATTGAAAGACCACAATTGATTATACAATCGATTAGTGGCCAGAGTTTTGAACTATCACAATTGATTGTACAATCCATTAGAATATAAGGGAGATTCAGATATCACAATTGATTGTACAATTGATTGGTTGATCGGTCGCTATTTATATGTAATTTTGTTATTGTGTTTTCATTACCTCAAACATTATCACTAACAAAAACGCATGACACTTCAACTACGTTTCTCGTTTTACAATTCTCTCTCTCTCTCTCACTCACAGTCATTATCGTCAATGTTAATGTTACTTGAAATGTTGTTGCTATGACTATCTCATCGACTCTCACTCTTTCTTTCCTTGTCATTATTAGTGAATTAGACAACAATGTTATTGTTACCAACTTCAATTAATCATGCCCTTTGATCCACTGAAACACAACCATCATCATCGACTTAGGCCATTATAATAGCATTGCTGCCACTATTAGTGTCATGTTGTCATTATGTCCAAATGATGACGTCAGGTATAAATGACCTTGACACACACTACAAGAATTCTCACTTTTGGCGAATAAATTTTTAGTTGCCAAAAGTCAATTTTTGTATACAAAAAATAAATAACTTTAACTATCAAAGTACATACAAACCAACTATTGTCCAAACTAAAATAATAATTCCATACAAAATATGGAATCATACAAAAAGCAAAGCCCTCCATATACAAATATTACATTTACTATCATGTGAAATGACCATTTGGCATGGTACAAATTACCATCGTAATCTGTACCACGACAAAAGGTGATGTATGTACCAAGACAAAAGTACATCTATGTACCATGACAAAAAATCATATATATGTACGGCGACAAAAGGTGATCTATGTACCATGCCAGTAATTATCTGTTGGCTGCCAAAAGTTTTCTATATCAGTAATAGTGAACTACACAAAAGCCGGGGATGACAAAAGTATTACATTAGTTCTATACAAAAGTGAAATTTCTTCTCTATACACCAAAATATTACTCTAGAAGTCCACGCAACAAAGTCATCTACAAAAAACAAAAAAAAAACATTAGAATTGGACCAAAAAATGTCCAACTTCATGAATGAATTTGGGAACAAGTGACAAATAACATATCAAAGAAGCAACCTTCCATGATGAATCAATTATCAGTCTTTCTAAAGTCTTTTGTTATAGGAACATTGTTAAATGCAGAACAATCATTACTAAATATGTCATTACTAACATAAAGCTAATGTAACAATCTTCTATTTGTATGCAACATGTATCCAAATTCTGTGGCTCAACCAATATCAAAGCCCCATGTGAATAGAAACTATTCTTTTTACCAACTTCCTCATTAATTGTTTGCAAAAGGCACTTGAATCATTAGATTGGATATAAAACTATCCCNCATTCAAAAAGTACACTTTATCAATCAATTATTTTTTTTGATATATCACTAAATTTAAAAAATGAGTCTAAAAAATAGATTTATATATCATTTTCTATTATTATATGATGTGTTAACTTATTTATTGGTAATTTAATAAATGTCAAGTATTGTAATATTCTAAAATGAACAAATAATCATTATAAGAACTGTATAATATTAATGCCAAACGACAGTAATGGAAAATGCTACGATGTATATTTGTAAGAAAAGTCTGGTTTGGGAATGATTTTTTTGATTTTTTTTTTGAGAGAATAGTGTAATGATTATGAGTTGGATGTAATATTTTATTTTTTATTGCTAAAATAGTATATTTTGTCTTTTATGACTAAAATAACCAAATTAGCCCTTCCCAAACGGACCCTAAAGTTACGATTTTTTTGATAAAAGTTATGAATGATAAAGCTATGATGTGTATTTAAAAAATTATGTATAATTAGATTGTGTTTGGTATAACTTTCAAATTATAATTTCACTCTTACATTCCAATGTTATATTTGGTTTAAATTTTCAAAAATTAATTCTAACGTCACATTTGAAAACACATTCCAATGCATGTTTAGCAGCATGAGTTTTTGATTTTTGAATTTGCGATTTCGATCGTCCCTCGGACATCCCTCGGATGTCCGGCCGGTTGACTGTAACAGTATTTTTTTTCCCCAATTGCCAATCACCACCTGTTATTTGAAAAAAATAAATTATATTTGTTTTTGATATTTTTTAAATATAGAAATTATTATTTTTATACGAAAATGACAAATTAATTTTTGAATTAAATTTTAAAAAGAGTTTGTCATGAATTTTGAATAGAATTTTCAATAGAGTTTTGAGTTGTGTGTTTGATTATGAGTTATAAGTTTTTGAATCAAGTTTTAAAAACTCGTTTCAAAACTCAACTTTTTTCATTTCATATGTTACATCAAAATTTTAAAATTCTTTTCAAAACTCATAACTAAATAAATTTTTTATTTTCAAATTATAATTCCAAAACTCACGAATTCAAAATACAACTCTATTATTAAATCATAATTCTAAAACTCTATCAAACGCTACCTAAATTTTTTTTATTATAAAAGTTATATATTTTGTGAGAAGTAAAAAATTATTTTTTTGATGAAGAAAAGAAATAATCAGTGTGTTTGATTTTAGTTTTCTGTAAATTGAGTTTTTTATTTTTCGTATTTTTTTGTTTTTAGTGAATATTTTTAAAATTTTAAGTAATTTTTTTTTTTACTTTTTTAGATGTATCTTACTTAGATGTATATAAATAGTAAATTATTTGTGAAAAAATATTTTAAAAAATTAATAAATACACAAAAATATGAAAAATGTATTGAATTTTAGTTTTTTTTATTATATATTTTTGATATTTAGTAAATTTTTTAAAGATTTTTTTCACAAATATTATACTTTTTAAGTGTGTTTATGTTAGGCATGTCTAAAAATAAAATAAAAATTTTCTTAAAATATTAAAAAAATTCATTGAAAACAAAAAAAATACAAAAAATAAAAAAGTAAAATTTTTTGAAAACCAAAACCAAAACCAAAACCAAACAAGCTGAATATTTTTTGTGACAAAAGTTGTATATTTTATAATAAAAATTTTGTTTTGTTTTGTTTTGTTTTGTTTTATTTTGTTTTTTTTTTTTTTTTACATAAAGTACATACAAAAAAGAACAAAAATATATATAGAATGGTCATTTTGATTTTATTATAATATTTTACTACACATATTTTTGTAAAAATTATCCCATATATATATATATATATTTTTCTCTATATTTTTAGCCAAAAAATTAAAAAATACACTTATATAGTACATCTCAAACAACCTCTTACACTGATAATCCTTCCATAGTGTTCGGTTGATTTTCATGTTTGATTGGTTAAAACATGAGAGCTATACCATTTTTATATCACTTTTAATGTTATTATCTCTCATATCAGTGCATTATTAATGTAATGGATCTGACCATTCATATCTATCTAATCTAAGTGTTGACACTAAACATGGTATAAAATGTGAAAAATAAAAAAATATATTGTAAATAAAATCATCATTTACTATGATAAGAGAATGATCATTTCACAAAAAAACCTAAGTCAACCAAAATTAGTTAAAATTTAGTTGATATTTCTTCTAGTAGAGTCTAAAGTGACTAAAATTAATATAAATGATCAATAGACACAATAACAAATAAGAATAAATGTACATTTTAATATAAATCATATGACAATATTATTTTTTTATTTATACAACTATCAAATAATCAATAACTACCATATTGCCTCTTTTATTTGAGTTTCGTTTTATGATGAGGCCAAGCAAAAACATCTCAAATATTCTAAATGCCACGCATGTTAAAGATGTTGGAAGTGTTTGAGAATTAAAATTTGAAGGGAATATAATATAATTATAGCAAATTATTACTGGTAGTGTAACTTACCTTTATTAGTTAGGACTTCCTTTCATATATTTTTGGTCACAGGGAGCATAACAGTTTGATTCTTGAGCAATGTTTGATGCAAAATTCATGTTGATTAATTTTAAAGTTTTCATGTCAATATATTGTAGGTAAGATTAAGATTGCATTAAATTTAAATTGTTTTAAGAGAATTTTACGAATCTCCAATAAATATGAAAGAAGGTGGCCTTGTTTGGTTTGTGTTTTGAGATATTATTTCAAAAATAATTTTTTGAAGAAAGTTTAGAAAATTTGAAATATTGTTTGGTTATATATTTTGAAATAGTTTTGCTGGGTAGCTCAAAATTGTTTGCCTCGAATGGCTCGAAGTGCCAAAACGATCCTTTTTTTTTTGTGTGCCTCTTTTCCTTCCCTTTCTCTTTTCTCTCTCAAACTAGTTTGAGAACCAGACGACAACGATAGAAGAAGAGGAGCAGAGGTGTAACACCCTCAAAATAATATAAATAAACCAGCTCAAAAGAGATATGAACATAATAGAATTGGTATACTTCCATTCTTCAGAGTTCGTGTTACAAAAGGTATTACATGCATTATACATTCATAAATGTTTAACACTAGTTAAAAACAACAAAATGGATGCCCTTACAGGCTTACATCTTTCAAAGATATAATTTGGTTACAACAAAAGAGAGCCATAAGCTCTATACATTTAAAGCCCTTGGCTTGAATAAACAATTAAATACAAGAGTAACAAAAATAGAGCCTCCACCTCCTAAGTCTTCCCAAGCTACGTCCTTAGAGGAAGCATATCACCTGTATCTGAAAATGGTTTCCCAAGTAGGGTGAGCCAAAAGCCCAGTAGAAATAGTCTATCACAATATATGATATTTAACTAAGATATGAGTGTCAAGTGTATATATGTTCAACACTTATAACCAAAGCATATTTACTTTACATGACTACACGATTCCAATATTCACATCTAGATCCATTCCAATTTATTCGTTTCATATTTGTTCATTTTATTTCAACTCATAGGCCAAATTTACAACTCTTTGAATAACCCAACTGAGATTACAACTCAATGGTTTTCAATCAACACAACAAACATATAAACACTCTAATCTTGCCATTTTACAGAAATTTCTTCAACGGGATCGGCACCTATGTATACATAAGATTTCGAGACTTTCACTTTGGACACTTCGGCCAACTTAATCTTCAATGGAGTCCATCTCCTATCTCCTCCCAATACATGGAGTACATTCCCTTTCTTCTCCCAAAACATTATACATGTACGATATATTTAAAGACACCGTCATATTCAATGACATTTAATTACACATATTCAATGTCTCAACACACTGTCATATTCAATGACATAGTTAAATGATTAGTTTCAATTATCCTAATCATTATGTAATTTCTACAACAATCATAACTATCCTCCACCGATAGTCCAATACAGATATTTCTAAATAGATATATAATCTAAATAACAGATAATTTATCAAATTCCCATATGTGAGTGATTTAACAAATCCAACTACACCATTCATTCCTGCATCCTCCAAATTTCACATTTTCCATACCAATTCTATTATTTATACAAAATAATTATTTAATATAAATTAGGGCAAATTTCCTTCTTTTTTTTTGATTTTTTTTTTTTTCAAATATCAACTCCAAGGCCAAATTTCATCATATTAACCCAAGGTAACCTCATATTCAATACCCCATGTTCAATTATGGAACCCAACATATAAAACCCCTCTTTTTAATTTGAGCCCAAACCCTAGTTTACCTAAATCACTCCCAAATCTCATGATTTATACATAATAACAAATATCTAAGTTAAAAATCATATTAAGGTGTAGAATATCCTTACCTCAAGAGTAGAAGCCCAAAGAAGAAGAGGAAGAACTTCAAGAATGTCCAAACTCAACTTTGTTCGGATCAAATGAGAGTCCACAAGATGCTCTAACTTTTTAACAAAGGAAAAAAGGGTTGAGAGATCTCTAAATCTAGGTGTATTTGTAGAGAGAGATAGTATTTTAGAGAGAGAGAGTGTGCCGATTTAGGGTTTTGAGTAAAAAGGAAATCAAAAAGTGATATAAAAATGCTCTGTTGCGAACTGATACACGCGACCCTCGCTCGAGCGAAGGAGTTGTCGCTCGAGCGACCAGACACAACAAGTGACCTCGCTCTAACGCAAAAAGCGTCGCTTGAGTGCATAATACATACCTTCAGAAGTTTTACAGACGCACACCTTCGTTCGAGCGAAAGAAGCCTCGCTCGAGCGAAGAACTTTACCTTCCCGGAAATTTTGCAGGTTTGGGAAAAAATACTGGAAACACTCAAAGCTCGCTCAAGGGCAAGAAATCTCGCTCGAGTGAAGAAGCAAATTTCACAAGGCTCGCTCGAGCGCAAGAAGCCTCGCTCGAGCGAAGAAACAATTTTCTGGACAACAACAACTTGCATAACTAGCAACTAACTTGCTTCGAACATGCCCAAGACATTCTAATACTCAAACCCAAAGACAAATGAGGGAAAACAAGACATGGATAACAATATTGAACCACGAAACCCGAGTCCGGAATATAACAAAGGCCGGGTCAAAACCGGAATCGCTATAAGAGGAGGAAGAGAGGGAGCTAGAGAAGGCTTCGCCGCCCGAATGAGAAGTCGTCAACCTATCACATAGAGAAAGGAAGAGAAACTCAAAATCCACCAAGAACAATCAAGCAAATCTCAAACCCTTCTCTTTCCTGTTCTTCCTGTGTTGTTTTCTAAATCAAAATCAAAATCAAAATCAAAACCAAAACCAAAACTCAAAATCAAACCCACAGCCAAATCAAAATCAAAAGCCAAAATCAAACCCACAGCCACAGCCACAAATCAAAATCAAAACCCAAATCAGAAAGAAAGGAGAAAGATGAACAGAGGAGGAAGAGGAAGAGAGGACGCTGAAGATGGCTTCACCGGGCAAATAAGAAGCTGTCAACCCATCACACAGAGAGAGAAAGAGAAATCTAAAATCCACCAAGAACAATCAAGCAAATCTCAAACCCTTCTCTTTTCTATTCTTCCTCTATTTTTTTCTGAATCAAAATCAAAACCCAAAATCAAATCCACAGCCAAATTAGTTCAAAATCAAACCTAGATCTGTTCCTCATAGCCATAGATCGTGGTTCTTCATAGCCATAGAGAGAGGGACGCTTTTGGAGAATGAGAGAGATAGTGAGGAGAGAGAAAAAGAAAGAGAGAGAGACATTCGGGGCATTCAAGCCCCATGAATGTCGAGCTACTAGGCATTTTTCATTTGAAAATAGTTTTAGAGTTTTAAAGTTTGGGATGATTTGATATTTTTTTGTAATTGAATAGATGGTGTGTGAGAAAAAAAGTGATTAAGAATGAGAGAAGAGAGAGAAAATGTGATTGATTGATATGTAGTAGAGAAAAAAATGCTTTTGAATTTATTTATTTTTAATTTTCAACCAAACATATTTTTAGATTTATTTTTTTTCTGAAAACATATTTTGAAAGACAGATCATACCCACCATTATATTACTAGCAACATAAAAGTCATTACGAAAGAAACGTCGAGATTTAAATTCCATCCACTATTCAAAAGAAAAAAATGTACAGTATTAATATGAAAAATCGTTGAATATATATAGTACAACTAAGGTTTTTTTTTTTTAATTAAAATAATAATACCACCTTGCTTGTTTCCACTTTTCAAAAAACACTTTTCAGAAAATTCTACTTTCTTATTTTTCGTATTTTTTTATTTTTACTAAATTTTTTTAATATTTTAAGCAATTTTTTTACTTTTTAGACACACCTAACATAAATACACCTAAAAAGTAAAAAAAAATCTTTCAAAAATTCACTAAATAACAAAAATACAAAAAAATACAAGAATTCAGTACATTTTTTTATATTTTTATTTATTTATTAATTTTTAAAAATATTTTTTCACAATTTTTTTTTACTTTTTAGATGCATCTAAGTAAGGTGCATCTAAAAAAGTAAAAAAAATGTTTAAAATTTTAAAAATATTCACTAAAAATAAAAAAATTAAAAAAATTAATTTTCAAAAAATTTAATCTAAAAAATTTAAACCAAACACACTGAATGATCTTTGGAAGCATTCATCATCCCATCCCATGGACCACTTAAACTTGTAGCAAATTGCTTGGATTTCTCACAGTAAAGGAGTAGATGACAACAAATATGACAAGCACATCATATTACCTTCTTTTTCGTTGTCTATTCCATTCTATATGTTCTCACTTTATAGCTCCACGACAAAAGTTAATGTGCTCTTGGTTTAAAGGAAAAAATTGGGGTAAACAACACTTTTAATTTATATAATTTGACTCAAATTTTATTTTAATTCTTAATATTTTAAATTAAATATTTTGATCCTTGCAAAATTAAGTTTCAATTTGGTCATTATTTCAAATTAGAGCTTAAAATTAACAATTTTGAGATACTTATCGGCTTTGAAACGTATACGTAGAAAAAATAACAAGAATTTGAATAGAATGATTAAATTAAAACTACACGTAAAATATAATAATCAAATTGTTCAAATTAAAACAATAAGGACTGAAGTGAAATTTTTGTTAAATTATAAGAGTGAAAAGTGTAATTTATACCCAAAATATTATTATGAATTTTCATGGTGAGAGTTATAAATATATGGCTTGCATATTCTTAAAATAAAATTTATGAACGGTGAATCTATGGCTTGCATATTCTTAAAATAAAAATTACGGATTGCTGTGATTATATTATCAACAGTATGATATAAATGTTAAAAAATATTTGTAATAGAAAACTATTTTATTAAAAAAATTATTACAAATGTGATTATATTATCGACGGTGTGAAAAGTATAGTATTTATTACAAAATATTATAATCATATTACCTATTATGGTAAAGTGTATTGGGTATTATTAGGAGCTCCATGAATTATTGGGTTCTTTGACATTTTGTTTGCTTTTCTCCACAATGCTTATGAGATAAGACATCTCAACTTTCTTTTGTTTATATGCTATGACTTGTTTTACTCTTGGTATCTTTCTTAACTTTTCTTTAAATCACAAATTTATAAAGCAAATCATCATGATTCGGCATGCTTGTGTTATACTCTTTTGTTTGGTTCTAGCATAATTTGATATTATATTTTTATTTTTAAAGATTTGCATGCGACTTTACAATAGCCAATGGCCACACGCCATGTGTATTTTATCGAAAAACTATGATAATAATAAAAGAAAAGAATAATTTATGTTATGGTAGTTACTAACCAACTATTTTGGCTGAAATGGCTCATATAATAAGAGATGATCCCACTTTAGTTTGATATTCTCATTCTCTAATTGCAAATGATTTGGCAATTTAATTTTGATGAAGTACCTAAAACTCCACCAAATTTATTATATTTCACAACCATACTATAAAAGTGTCATCCTAATATCACAAATAAAAAAGTTAATAATCTCGAAGAATAATTTGAAATATTACTTGGTAGTCATAATGTGTAGCCGACCTTAAGTGTACAATACAAAAAATAAAAGGCAGTGGCTTTCTTCTAGTCTTAGATTGGATTAGAGGGTGTTGTTGGACCTGTGTGGCCCACCACGGGTTCTGTTTCGATAATCCAAATCGTTCAATGTGTAGAACTCGCCGAGTACTATATGCGTGTAAAAAATCACGTTGATCAGATATCAATAGCTATCTCATCGTATCAGTTTTCTATCAACCATTTATTTTTTCAACGTTCATTTTTTTTCTACAAAACTGATTTGATCACATAGCTATCGATATCCGATCAATGTGATTTTTTATAAGCATATAGTACTTAATGAGTTCTACATATTGAACAATTTGAATTATTAAAACGAGACTCGTAGTGGGCCCTCATTGACCTAACAGTATTCTCCAATCCGATCTGAGAGAGAAGAAAGCCAGGCCAAAATAAAATACTTGAGATAGCTACACACTGATGTGACTTTCATAATTTATAGAAACGCCCTATCCAAAATTATAAGTTTAATGAAATAATAATAATTCTAATTCATTGTTTAGAAACTATCAAAATATACAAGTTATTTCTCCTAACTTTTGGATAATTGTTTTTTTCTAATTTATTTAAGTCATTTATACTTAATAAGTTGTAAGCATAAGTTACACCAAACAATCTAACACAGATTTTCAAAATAAAAAATAAAAAAAACTTAGTAGCTCATATAAATCATACCAAATAATCCCAAAATACATGCATTCAAAAACTTTAAATTGTGGTTATCTCAACTCAACAACAAAAAAATTTCATTGATATGTAGAAGTTCTAGAAGTTATCAATGCGTGTCTTAAAATCAAACTGGAGTTTAAGCAATTTCTAAGCCTCATATACAAATAGTTAATGCAGGGTTGGTGTTAACCATTGAAAGAGAATTTGAAAAAAAGAAAAGAAAGAAAGGATTTTAAGCAAATGTTACAAAAACACCTACTTAGACAATTAAGTTTGCACACCAAAATTCAAGTTTAGGTGACTCTCATGTTAAGAGAGCGATATATAGTTGAGAGGGAAGGAGACAATAATATGATCAAACCCACAGCTAATTAATTAATAAAAAAACTAAGCATAGTTAGTTAGCATAATCACATCGGTTGGTACATGACCTTAGTGAGAGCGGTTACATTATGAAGTGAAAGACTACTTAATGGGTTTAATCATTAAGGAAAACAAATTAAAAGGATTGACTACTTGCTTCACTTAAACTGCCCTTTTATTCGATACCCACAATGTTTCTCCTTTTTTTGGTTAGAATTCTTGGAGTTATCAAACTTAAAATTCATTAGTATTAAATGAAGAGATTTCTAAACAATATAATAAAGCTTAAGTGGTTTAAAAAAGTAATATGGGACATGTTGGAAAAATTAAATTAAAATTTACTCCAATGGTTATGTCTCTTGAGATGAAAGTGTGTGACCTTTTGAAGGATTACAACCTTTCTGAAGAGTCACATAGAAGTCTATAAATTCCATCTCCCTCACTTTAATTTGTATAGAGAATTGCCATTTCTTCTTCACTTTGCATTTATTCTTTATATTTCCCGAGTCTAATTTTCCTATAAAGAGAATACATGCACAGCGAAATTCGCTAGGCTTGCAATAGTAGTGTTGCTAGTGCAAGACATTGATCGTTGTATCCTGAGAGATAGACGTCCATTGAATCCTAATCACCGGTGGGAGGACGAATTTGTCTTAAAGAAAGAGTGTCATGCACTCGACTCGATCAGGTTTAATCTATTAATGTACTGTAAGTTTTGTTACGTTTTTTATGTCGATTTATTTCAGTTTTTGTGTTGCCCAAAAACCGTTTACATATTTTTTAAATTATATTTTCCATATAGTTTGGTACTATTGTTCTAACAATCTCCAGGATAAAATGATCAACAACAAACAGTAGCAGCACTACAAACTGTTTACACAACGAACACACTTTGTGTTTGTACACTTTCTCACAAGAAAATAATGTAGCAAAATGTAGAGAATAATTGCAGAATTTTTTGGACGAAATTGGAGTGAAAAAACCAAGTGAGGACTAGTCTATTTATAGATGAAAATGGTAGCTGTTAGGTTTGAATCCAACATGTATGGTACCTATTTGGACAGATCAACAGATCTGGTTTAAATTTCAAATAGATAAAAATTGTTTTGGGTCTGAATCTGGACAGCTTCGGATCTGTTTGGACAGTGAACCTGTACAAAAAAATTTAAAGAGGTGCAACAAATTTGAATTCAAAAAATTGAAATTTAAACTGGACAGATTTTATTTTACTAAAAAATAAAATTGAATTCAAATATTTTTGGCCCAAAAAGATAAGTATTAGGTTAGACAAGCCCAACCTAATCTCACATCACGCACCCGTACCCAAGCCTAGCCCAGCCCAGCCCAGCCCAACTGACTGGACGGGCGGCGGCGGCGAGCGCGCATGTGTTTATTTTTGGGTCCGATGGGTCTAGTCCAATTTGCCCATAACCTCTCCCTTCTGCAAACTTGGGGTGCCCTTTCGAGCCCTCCTCAAATTACAATCCCAACCTTTATAAATCCATAAAATTCTTCCCACCAAACCAATGTGGGACAAGCCTTTATTCAAACCTTAAGGAATTTTCACCAAAAACTCCATTTTCATGTAGCTCACTTTGGCTTCAATTTCCCATTCACCTAATAATGGTTTTGAGCAACCAAATATACCACGTGAATTACAACGCGGTATAGAACATGTTACCACTTAGACCTGCCAAATTTGGCGCATGGGTCCCACTAAAAAAATAGAAATGGTTTTGGAAATTAGATTTAGGGTAAGCTATAATTTTAATGATCACTTATATCTTGAAAAACCTAGAGGGGTATTTTCAAGAGGAATACTTAAGAGACTTGAAATAAGGATCACCTATATGAGTGTAAAGGGCCTTCTATGAGAATTGATAAGGCTAAATTTTCTAAGACACTCATGAAATACCAGGACTTGCCCAATGCTAAAAAGGGCACAACCAGGAGAACTAAGTTGTGTTTGGAGATATTCTGTGTGAATTTTATTGTCTTGACTTACATAAACGGCTGCACAGTTTAAGGTATCACGTCCACTGACTAGCTAGTAAGTCCGATAGGCTTTCACTAGGGATGGTTCAAAGCCGAAAGCTACTTATCCCGATGCAGGGTATTTCCTTAATGTACTCTCTCTTTGTCTGCTTGTTGTTGCATGTCCTTTTAGTAAATTTTATTCATGTGGGGGATTGTTGGAAAATTTGAATTAAAATTTACTCTAACAGTTGTGTTTCTTGAGATGGAAGGGTGTGTCCTTTTGAAGAGTCACATAGAAGTATATAAATTCTATGTCCCTCACTTCAATTTGTATACAGAATTGCCATTTCTTCTTCACTTTGCATTTATTTTTTATATTTCCTGAGTCTAATTTTCCTATAAAGAGAGTACATGCATAGCAAAGTTTGCTAGGCTTGCAATAGTAATGTTTCTAGTGCAAGACATTGATTGTTGTATCCTGGGAGATAGATATCCATTGAATCGGTGGGAGGATAAATCTGTCTTAAAGAAATAGTGTCACACACTCGACTTGATCAGGTTTAATCTATTTATGTACTGTAAGTTTTGTTACGTTTTTTATGTCGATTTATTTCAGTTTTGGTGTTGCCCAAAAACCGTTTACATATTTTTTAAATTATATTTTCCATATAGTTTGGTACTATTGTTCTAATAAGACAAGTCTATACTCTACTAGTCTCGTATACATGTGGTCTGATCAAATCTATTTCTTTGGTGTCTTGTTGCTCTATCACTTCTACATTCGACGGAATCGCATGTAAGTTAGATGCCTCCAATAATTTTAATTTGTTATTAAAGTTGAATCTTGGATAGCTTTTGGGGGGCTATCTACATGAGTTTTTTTTTCTCTCATCTCTACAAGAAACAAGGCCGCATGTGTAGTGTAGGTAGTGTTAGAGACTTGTCAAATATCACATCTCTAACTTACTCGCTTTATTTATTTTTTGGAGGAGATACAACAACAATGTAATATTTAATTCACCAAAAAAAAAAAAACAATGTAATATTTACCTAACATATGAGAAATGTAGCGATCCCAGTTTTGTCACTTCGCTGAATATGTCGGAGATCGAGCTGCTCGGTCAACTCGCGGGGGTCCAGGGGGCAGCACCCCTTTGCAGGTCCTAGGGCAGCGCCCTGGCGGGATTGAGAGGCAGCGCCTCTCGAAGCAAAAATGCAAAATGCATTAGAAGTTGCTTGTCTGCTCGAGCGGAGAATGTTTGGTTCCAGAAGTTTGACCTGTCTGCAAAAGTACTGGGAAAGTATATTTGACGCTCAAGCGGGGCTTTCTACGCTCGAGTGGACCATGTTATATCAGTTCATGAATCTGATATTTCAGATCACTTTTGTATATATCTCTCTCTCTAAAGACCCTTTCCTCTCACTTCTCTCTACATTTCCCTACGCCAAATTGGATCAAAACCTTGATTTCTCAAGATCCATTAGAGTTCTGCCATAAGTTTTTCATCAAAGTTGGTTAACTTCTCAAGGGCTTCGTTGTGTGCGGTGAAGATCGAGTTTCGACACCATTGATTTTGGGGGTTTCATCTCATTTTTTCTTTAAAACTTGAGGTAGAGATTTTCTTAGAGTTATATATGTATTTTTGCAAGATCTATATGATTTTCGAAATCATCTTTTGATAACTTTGAAAATTGATTGTTGATTCAAGAAGTTGAGCGATTTTGAAAGTGGCTTTGTCTTTTATTCTTTTAAAATGATCTTATGGGTTTTGATTTTCGTTGATTGAAGAAAAGATAATTTTGGAAAGTTTTTTTTCAAAAGATTTGAGTTGTATAGTTTTGGTGAGAAAATCTAGAATTTGAGAATTTTTTTTAGAAGACTGAAAATCCATGAATGATATTGTTATATTTATTTTGTATGTCAAAATAAATGGATGTTTGGAAAATTTCTTATTTATATTTATATAAATGATGAATTTCAGAAAATATAAGGATTGTTGTTCATTTTGGAAATTATTATTCAAAACGTTGAAATAGTCTTGAAATAACTAATTATTGAAGATACTTGAGAAGAGGGAATTGTGTTATTCCTTGGATGATGAATTGGAATAAAAGTATTTATATTCATCTTGTGAAATTGGCATATCAATTCATTTGATTACATTCAACTTTGAAAGTTGATTTGAAAACTTGCATTGAGAAAAGAATGTTGAGAAACAAGTTTTCAAGAAATGGTTTTGGGATAAATACGTTGGTAAGTCTTTATAGGTGGTGTAAATGATATTGAATAAGTTGGTCTGAGAGTCCGGGGTGAAAGACCGAAAACTCGCGCGGATAGGTGTCGAGTATTCCGGTTAATACCGGTAAAAATGACAATTTGGTAGTACTTGTATAGTCTACTTGCAGACATTGACCTAGGGATTATCAGAGTTGTATTTACCGCCTTTGAAATAAATTGTTAAGTTTTGAACAATTGAAATTATATGATATCATTGAGCATGATGGTTTTCAAATGATGAAAATGTAATTTATCTTCAAAAAGGGCATAGCATGACATATGCATTTCATTTCTTGAGACTTGTATAAAATGTATATACTTTGTTAAGAATTTTCTACTGGGCTTTATGCTCACCCTACGGGATTTTTGTGCGGGAAAAGATAAAGTGATCCCACCGAACTAGGGGCGTGGAAGTATGTGTGTTAGGAGTACAATGCTCTCATTTTGCTGTGATTCTGTGTGTAAGCCAAGGGCTGTATTTGTGTGGGTTTGAATAACCATTTTGTGTAACCAGGCTCAAGCCTTAGAAACTTGTAAACCCTTGGGGGTATTTATTTGTTTATTTACTTGTTATTGGATTAATGTATTGTTACATGAAGAACTATTGTATCATGTAATGTAAATTTGGAGATTTATATTCGATTTTCCTTGAAAGAGCCATAATTGTTGTCTTATCATTTGGGGTAGAAATTTGAGGCGTTACAAGAAATGAGAGAAAATGAGACCAAACTTGATATCTAGTAAAAAGGATTTAACCACTCGAACTACCTTTTGTTTCAAATCACTCAAACTTAATTAACATATTTGTAAGGTCTAATTGTTTTTGGATTCAACCCTCAATTAATTCTAACATGGATGATACAATATTGTAAGGACTATGGACCCCATAATTTAAATATATTATAACCCATTTGTCAAAATAGAAAACGCGAAGTCACAAGGCATTATGAGCTAGGCTATTTTCAACTTGGTGTGTTATATATGTCATATTCTTAATGCTCGGTTTGGCAAAGATTTGAAACATGACTTTTTGACTTTCAAAAATATATATAGATATCTTAAAGTTGATATAAGAAGAAAAAAAATGAAAATTAGTGTAGTTTTACAAAAATGTTTATAAATTAATATTTTTTTTTATTCATATTTATAATTAAAATTGTAAACTTTTTCATAGTTATGTAATTTTTTTTCTCCGACACCCAAAAGGTGAATTGTTTGGCAACAAATTTAAAATAATAATGGTATAATGAATAGTACATTTTTTATACAATATTTTGTTACTATTTCATGTGTCAAAATTGTATTGATAATAAGAATGAATAATGGGACTCGTTAAACTAATACAGTATTATATACGAGTTGATGAATAAGTTATGATAAAAAATAGGAACACTCTAACATTATTGAATTTAAAATGTAACTTTTTTAAGACTACATAGACTAAGCTTTTCTCTTTTTTTTTGGAAAATTACCCTTAAGTAGCTTTCAAAAATTATTACACATTAATAAAAAAAAATGATTTTAATTATTAATATTTATTAATTTTTTATAATTAATTTTTTTGACACTTACCAATACAAAATAATTGTAAAAGTAATAAAAATATAAGACTTACTGGCACAAATTAATGTATAATAAATTACTTGTACTAAAAATATGACTTACTTTCACATTTTAATGCATAAATTACCTGTACTTCCATCATTTTGTAATTAATTTGTGTAGATATCATTTTTTTAAATTGTCTCTTCTTTTTTTTCCTAAATATTTTTTTAAAAAAGTTTTAAGGTTGCGTAACATCATCAAGTTTCTTGTTTTAAAAAAGAAAAAAAAAAAGCTTTTTAAGGCTTTCACTTTTTCTAAAAAAGTTTTTGAATTTTTTTGTCAAAATAATAAAATTTAAAAAAACGTTTGTTGTTGTCACCAAAAAAAAAAAAAAATTGTCAAGGTCAAATAAAAACAAGGAAAAATTGTAAATAAGCGAAATAATTTTAAAATAATTACACTATAAATAAAATCATTTTTTTATACAAGTAAACATAGAAAAAAAATACTTATATCATCATAAAAATAAAATTATTTTTTCACTACCGATTGAAAATACAATTTCTTTTAAAAACAAAGGGCCCAAGATATTAATGTGTAGTTACTCCTTACCTACCTCTCTACTTTATGGAATAGTGTTTTGCAGTTGCGAAAAGTCCACACACTTGCGTTGCGGGCCAATTTGGCCAAGTATAATAAAGACCTGACCAGACCTTGTTTGTTATTCCTTCACATCTATCAACCCCTTCTTTTGCCTTTCTTTCACTACCTTTACTTTGTTTTCAAGTTGAACTACTTTCATTAGAGCATTCACAATGAAATAATTATTAAAAGGGAAAAATTAGAGATCATGAAAGAGTCATGATTCTTGGATTACCATGATTAGTGTGTGATAATTTATTCTAAGTATAATCCAAGGGTCACAAAGCTTTCATAATTATTTTTATAAAAGATTTTTCATGATACCTAGCATTGTTGTTATTAAAAATGTTTGTGTTTAAATGCACAAATTAGTGAAAGTAAAATATAATCTTATATGTGGAGCTTTTGTTAACTTAGTGATTGTATGGATACTTTAATAAACAAGTTGAAGTGTGAGTTAAGTTGTTATAGACTCTCTTGAGTTTGTCAAATTTGAAAAATTAAATGTAGAAAGAAAAAAAACCAAAAGAAGTGAAATATCTCTCTCTCTCTCTCTTACCTTGCCACGGTTAGTTGGGCAAAGTAGCATTATTGGTCCTCCTCAAAAATAAAGAATCGCCTCTAAACTACTTAAAATAAATCAATAAATAAATAAAATCCCAAATAAATTTCATGAATATTTAACTATGGTAAGTGTACCATATAAAACAAAATACGATAATAATTGCATTATTAATATTTATGTTAAAAATGTTCCCAACTTAACTAAAATCTCGAGGAAAACATATAAAATTGTTATATGGATTTAGATAAAGATTTGAAAAGAAGAAGAAATAGAAAAAAAAAAAAAAATTTATATTTTATTCACATTTTATTTTTTATTTTTTATTTATCGTCCTTCTAAATTTATAAACACAGCCTTAAATATAGTGTAAGACATTCATCAATTTACAAGACTTACAAGAGTTAAAGATAGTGTAAGACATTCTGGATCAGCCTTCATGCAAACTACTTTTGGGCCCACCCAATTTAATGATGGATAAAACAAACAAAATAATTCTGGGCCCATCAATAAGCCTGAAGTTAATGGGCCTTCTTGACAAGTGTAATACATATGGGCCGGCATCTTCAGTTGCTGGACTAAATGTAGTAAGTAAGCCCACTATCTGGGACTTTTTATTCTCTAAAGCCCAATCTCCCTTCAAATGGACTTGAAGCTAAAGCAATATGAACCGTACACAAATTTAGTTAGTTAGGATTGATACCAAGTTGAGATGAATAATTCGTTTAATAAATGATTAGTTACACATTTTAATTTTAATTTTATTAGGAGGTGTCAAGACATGTTTAAATCATTTTATGTAACCCCATTCAACTAAATAAAAAATATGTAAAATAAGATTTTTGGATCAGTATAGTCTTTTGTTTTCTATTTGAGAGAATTTGATCATTCATTTACTATTTTGGAGTGAATTTAGTAAATAAAAAATATGTTTTATTTTTTAAAATTAGAGAAATGAAAATGAATTTAAATTAAACATTTTTATGAATTGTACTTTGTACCAAGTATTATTGAGAAGAGTTTTTTTTTTTTAAAAAAATAAAAATAAAAATTAGAGAAATGAAATTGAATTTAACATTTTTATGAATTGAACTTTGTACCATGTATCAATGAGAAAAGTTGAGTTCTCAAGTTGAAGAACCTATTGAGGTTTGAGTTATAAACGAAAGCGTGAAAATTAGCACATGAACTTAAACTGAGTAAATTATACTCACATTTTCTAATTTTTTTAAAAAAATATAGTTAATTCTATACTTTTGATATAGTTATACTGGTTTCTCTTAAGGTTTTAATTCACGTGTTAGTTAGACATTTTTTTTATCAATAATTCATTAGTTGTATGAATAAAAAAATGATGTTGTCATTTTTTTTACTAAAATATGTATTAATTTTTATTTATTTCAATATCTATTCACTATCTATATTAGTTTCATTCAATACTTACTAAAATAAATGAATATAATTATATAAAAAAATATGAAACTAACTGTATTTTTCTCAGACTTAAAAAAAAAAAAAAAAAAAAAGTATAATTTTTTAAATTAAAAATAGTTTAATAATTGAAAATATAAAAACAGAAATTTAGTACATAAAACCAAGACCCTTGGTTAAGAGGTTGTGCCTACCTAACAAATAGGGACACCACCGAAAGGGGAAACGAATGGCTAGAGATGGTTGGGCTGTCGTGGCTACCTTAGAAACCTCATTCATAATACAATCTACAACCTTTCCAAAAATGGTAAGTCTTTAAACCAACTTTGTAAGAAAAACACCAACTCCTTGCATCAAAAAAGAAATTGTGTCTGATCCTCTTTCGTGTCTTCTCTCTCTCTCTCTCTCTCTCTCTCTCTCACAGACACACACACACACATCTGTCTTCCACCTTGAAAAGTAATCTTGAGTCACCATCAAACTACTATACTCTTGATCAGGATCAGGGTTGCAAATTAGTTCAATTTGGACTTTGTTGTGGTCGAGCTCGACATGATTGTTTATCAAACTTAAAAATCAGAACAAATTAAACTAATTTTTATTGGGATTTAAAAAAATACAATAGATTTTACAATTTTAACATAAATACATTGAGTTACTTTTAAATTTTAATTCATATAACATTTACCTTCCTTTTGATCAATATTTTTTTAATTATGTGAATGAAAAAATAATATTATCATTTTGTCATTTTTTTATATGAAAATATATACCTCATGTTGTTTATTTTTGCTTTTTATCACTATTTGAATTAGTTTCGATTCATTTAACTTTACTATAAAAGAGATCAATGTAATTATATCAAAACTATAAAACTTATTGTATTTTTTCGAAATCTCAGGAGAGATTAGAGTAATTTACCCTTAAAATTATGTTTAAGTTATGATCGAAAATTAATTAAAATCGAGTTTAAATCGGATAATTTATATTAATTATGCTTAATCTAAGTTTAAAACTCATATTAATTATGCTTAATCTAAGTTTAAAACTCGATAATTAAAAGATATTAATCAACTTGTTAAATATTATTTTATATTAGAGTATGCATATGTAACATATTTTTATAGTCCTTAATGTATAAATAATATATTTATCATATTATTTAAATAAATAAGAAATGAGCAGAGTTCAGAGTTGAGCTTATTCAAACTTGAGTTTAGCTCGTTTATATACGTAACAAACAGAATTAGTCAAGTCAAGTTGAGTTAAACTCGTGAGCAACTTGTTTATTTGCAACCTTAAATTTTTTGTTTTTGTTTTTTATTTTAAAAGTTTGCAATCCTCCCAAAGCTCAGTTACTCCAGTGAATTGTTTCAAAAAATGTCTATATAAAAAAATAAAAATAAAATTCTAATGCTATGGAATTTTGTGTCTTAAAGTTCTTCTGTCCACTGTTTCCAAGTGTTGGATCATTTCCGAAATTGCGAGATTAATATTCTTCAAAAGTTTACATCATCTAATGATTAAAATTAAAAATACATATTTCTTACCAAAGAAATTAAAAACAGAAGAGCCTTGGTTGTTTACAAGTCCTAATATTCATTCATGAAAGAGTTCAATTCATCATTCAGCTAGGAGAGACTTCAGAGTAGTCAAAAACTGCAGAGGAGAGTTCTTTTTTTTGTTTTTGTTTTTATTGTTTTTTGTTTAAAATTTGAAACATTTTTTAAAATTTTTTTTTTAATAATTGGAAACGAAAGCTTGTTTCGTACGCTATTTTAGTTTTCAACAAATGGAATTCATTCCAATTTTTCTTAAAAATTTTAAAATTAAAAAAATATTTTCACTTATTTTTAAAATAAGTTTTAATTCTCTCATTCCTCTCTTATCACCTTCAGTGACCAACTGCCACCACCATTGTCCAACTATAATCACCAAGCACTGCCAACAACCCTCTAGCGAGCTCCGGCCATCTATCAGAGGGCTCTAACAATTGAATGATCACTGCACGTGACCACCAACCACTTTTTGGTAGCCCTCCGATCACCCCTACTAACAATTACTGCATGCATCTTTCTTTCACTGTGACCATCACATTCGACGACTTTTATTCATTTTTAGGATAAAATACATTTTTAACTAAATTTTACTTTTGTCCCTATTATTTTAAATTTAACAATTTAATCTTCATATTTTAAGTTTGTTTTCAATTAGGCCAAGTTTGGCATTTACTAAGGCCTCGTTTGGGAACAGGCTAATTTAGTAATTTTTTGGCTATTTGACTAAAATATGAGCTAAAAAAAACTAGTATGTTTGGGATGATTTTTTGACTTTTTACGAAAAGATGTGTAAAAAGTAGAGAGAAAAGAGAATCTTTGACTTTTTGGTATAGGTTGTTGGCTTTTTGACTTTTTTAGTAACTTTTTTACTTTTTGGCTAAATGAACTGGTTCCCAAACGAGGCCAAATAATACAAAAATTCAAAAAGTCACTATCCTATTTAAGTCACATCATCTTATTTAAATCACATCACCTCTCTAACACATCACATCAAACCCAATCCAAACTCAACCCATATAAGCCAATAAGTCAAAAAGTATACTTTTTTAGAACATCCCCAACCAATCCTTAATTTTTTTAGTTTAAATTATAAGTTAAAATTAACGATTTTTAAATATGTATCAATCTCTTAAAATTTACAAGTAAAAAGATTAACGAAAATTTTGACAAAGTAACCAAAGTGAAAAGTATAATTTTGAGTCACCTTAATTTAATTTTTCTTTGTTTTCTTGTTACTTTTAACTTTTTTACTTACTAATAATTGCATCTTACATTTATTGATGAGACAGTGGCCACCAGGTTCTCTATACACCAACCAATTGGGAATGCAAAACAAATAAAATACTTGTGTTGCAATCGTGATCACCAAGTTAGGATGACAAAAATATGAAGTTGCTCAAGTGCTTGTGCTTTTTTGAGACAAAAATGCCTAGTAACTCAAAAAAGGAGGGGTTCGAATGGCTTGAATTGGTGTTTATCAGATGAGACAATCACTCGGACGACTGGGTGTAATACTTGTCTACTGCGGTTGTCACCTTATCGATCACGGCTGCCAGTTTTCTCGCCGAACGACCGGCCGGATGACCAATAAGATAAATTTCGAACTGTTCAGACCAAACTCAAATTCAAACTACGCAACAGTGTTCTCTAGTCTTTCTTGATAATAAAACTTTAAAAGTTGTAGGTAGATTATTAATAAAATTAGGAATATGATTTTATCGGACTTGTTTAAAAAAATAGGTAATAAGGATAATTTTAAAAATATGCTAGACATTGTGGTTTTGATTATTAAATTTATCTAAATTTTGTAATAGATAATTTATACCTTGTAGTCTAAAAAATGAACGACATGAATCATATCTAATAATATTATTATTATTATTATTATTTGATGTGATCTAACATTATTTAAAAAAAATTTATTCAAAAATCCTATATGGGAGAATGTTGATACATTTAGTCTTAAGAATTTTCTTTCGAATCAATTATTCCTTTTTATTTTGAAAACTTGTACTTATTTGATTTGGTTTCATTTGAGTTTAAGTGAATGTTCTTTTGTAATTCATTTTTCTAATTTTCTGATTTTTTTTTGGGATGAAAATGGAAAGGTGAGGCGTGAAAGATTTTTTTGAGGGGATTGGTGACTGAAATATTGGTTGTCGAGCGTAGAAATCTGCATTTCTGTTGATGTGATTTTCTAGTATTACATTGAAGTGATACGTTTGGAAAAAGTATTCTAACAAATTTTCGTGTGTTAGATTGATTGGAGTGTTACGTTTGAAAAAAATATATTAAGGAGTTTTTTTAGAATGTTACGTTATTACGTTTGAAAAAGGTACACTAAATAGTTTTTATGTGTTATATTGATTGCAGCATTACGTTTAGGAAAAGTATACTAAGAAATTTTTAGTGTGTTATATTGGAGTGTTACATTTAAAAAAGTACACTAAGGAGTTTTTTAATGTGTTACATTGATTGGAGTGTTACATTTGGGAAAAGTAAATTTTTAGTGTGTTACATTGGAGTGTTTATGTTTGAGAAAAGTACATTAAAATTTTTTTTAGTGTGTTACGTTAAAGTGTTACGTTTTTTGAGTATTACATTGGAATGTTACGTTTTGAAAAAGTACACTAAGGAGTTGTTTTGAAGTGTTATGTTTAGTAATTTCAACATTATGAAAAAATTCACATTTATCCCTTAACACATAACATACACACATTTATACTTGACCCTTTATGTAATTCACACTAGAATGAAACATTTGGGTCTGTAAGAAAAAATGAAAGATCAAACAGTTTATAAGATCACTATTTGAGATTTATTAGTACTTTATCCTTATTTTTAGGATTAATTACACTTTACTCCTTTGTAGTTTTGTTAAAAAATATATGACCCCTCTATAATTCATAAATGTACACATAAACACTTTTTAATTGGGACTGAAGTGCAATTTATGACTCTGTTTACATATTTTACAAAGTTACTATAGTACCCTTCTTTATTTAATTTTTGTATATCTTCCACGCTTTTTTTTTTATTATTATTTTCACTCTCTCTCTCTCTCTCTCTCTCTCTCTCCATCCCTCTCTCTAAAAAACAACAATTTGATTTTATCCTTCTCTATCCACCCATACTATATGTAATTTTATTTCTCATAATCTAAGTAAATCAACTGCATTTATTTTGGTATGGGGTTGCTATGAGATAGCCATAGCTGCTGTGCAAAGTGGTGAATGTAACTATTGCCACTATGGAGTTGAGGTTTATGGTAACTCTGGGTGCTGATTTCCGACCACACTGCCAAATAGGAACTCAGCAGAAGAGCACATGCAGAATAGATTACGCCCGAACAACCTGTCACAGAAAGATAAGACTTCGGCGGTGGTTTGTCCACCTAGGGGCACTCCGATGATCAAGTCAGTACTCAGTTACCTCTCAAAGATTGCAAATAGTGCTTAACTTACAAGCCAAAATACAAAAAAATGTACCTTAGACCCACGACGGTGCCTTACTTTTATAGCCAACACTAACTTGATCCCTGTAGAAGCCTAGCTTCAATGGACTTTGGCTCAATGTACATCCTGGACTCCCAACCAGATAGAGATAAACTCCCTAAGAGCCTTATCTTTATCCAGACTGAGGTCCTCCCCCATTCCAGGACTCTTGTCTCTTATCCGTTCATCTCGGATTCTGGTATCTCCGTAGATAATCTCGGCTTAGCCGAGATCAGCTCGGCAACATGTCTAAGACACGTGGCACCTCGGCTGACACCCTCGGTGCCACTTCGGCCACGTGTTGTTATTCACAAAATATGTCCCCACAACTGCCCCCTAGGTTCTATTACCTCGGAATCCTGAGGTGATGGAACCTACATCATTTGTTTACTTTATTCTCCACGACCGAGATCATTACTCGTCGGCTTCATATAACCAAAACTTTGCAGTCCACTTGATCAACGGTCAAGAACTCAAGATCAAGCTCTCTAAGTTCCCTAACCAGGACCGTCCCTCTAGCCGAGGTTCTGGCTCCATTAAATCAAGAACTCCAAGAGTTCTATCTGCGCATGAGCTGTTACGCATGGTTTTCTCAACCGTTTCCGCCACATATCATTCTTTCATTGATTAATACCTGACACGTGCTATTAGGTCGCGTCGCTTCTGCGCGCGCCGCCTGACAGACACGTCATCCAAGGCACATTCATTGTGGTTTTGCCGCCTTTTCGTGTTTTAACAAAAATTCTTTCCCGCTTTCCGTCTTTTCACTTCACATCTTTGATTTTGCTCAAGCTTTCTCTCCCAAAAATAGCCATTGTTTCTAGTTTTCAAGCTCTGCAACTCGCTCGGATCACCTCCTCCGGCGAAGCATTCACTATCCTGCTCCACTTGTTGTCACCGTTTGACTTCAACGTACTTCAAACCGGTGTCCTTGACCTCGGACCCAATTGGTGAGTTCCTTGATTCCTTCGAACTTTCAGTTTATACCCTCCATGATTTCGAATATGTTTTCATCTATACCATATGTTCATTCTGTTGCCATTGGATCTGTTTTCATGGTTACACTCTGTTTCTTTTATTTGATTATGAATCGATTTCCTGTTCTTGAATCTTAAATCTTGAATCTGTGTAGTCTTTTATGAAAGACGCCAATCATGTTCTTTTGCTGTGACCTTTTCACACTGTTCTTCACACACTCACTTGGTGTCTTAAAGTTTTTGGATGAATACATCCATCGTCTTGCTTCCTGCTTCACTCATGATTTCTAAATTTCATTTATTTTCTGGTTTTCTTACTTTATTTTCAGATACTTGCCTCTGATTCCTGTATCTGCATAGATTTTAGGTTTTGGGATTTGATCTAGAACCCTTTTCCTTAGGAAAACTGAACTGAAACCCCCTTAGATTCTCAGAAATCTTCACTCCAGTGCTTTCTAGGGTTGAGTCGAGATCATTTGCCACTTTCCAAATTTCTAACCAAAAAACCTGAGATCAGACTTACTTTGGCCGAGATAATGGGTATGTTTAGGTGGAGGGTTGACACCCCTTCTAAGCTAGAATACTTTAAGCAGGAGTTTTCTATCTTAGCCGACATTGAAATCCGGTTGGCTGGAGAGAATGACTCCATTATGCCTGGGAAGGACTATATGTCCTTTCCCGTAGTCTCCATCATTTTTTAAGGAGGTCCTCCACTATTACAAACTGAACCCCATGCAGCTAGCTGTAAACTCCTTTAGGATTATAAATGGAATTGCCGAGTTGGAACGTCGGCAAAACGCTAGGATCACCTTGTCCGATATCCAATACTGCTACATGATGTGTGGCCTTAAAACCAAAGCTGGCTATACATATTACCTCAAGTCGAGATCCACCCAATACAAGTTGATAGCTGACATTCCAAACTCAAATAAAGGCGCGACTGATGACTACCTGATTGTCTCGGGCAATTGGGAGTTCGCGTCGGACGACGAACTCCACCTCTTCCCATTGCGCCGCAAGGTTTTTAGGGATGACAAGGGTAAGGACTTAGTTTCCCTCCCTAGAGTCCCTCATATTCTTTTTTTTAATCGTTTTTTTATTAATCTGTTACTAATGTGTGATCTCTTTTTGCAGCTCTCCCCTAACCAGAAAAAGACTTCCGCCGATACTATACGCTGAGCAAAGACTTGGTTCGCCTTCTCGACCTACCAATCGAGCTTCGCAAAGCTCCAATCCTCCTCAACTACATCCCGACTTACCGAAGCCCGCTGCCCGACGCTCCTCGAAAGAGCAAATCTCTACCCTCTATAACAACTCCCCCTGCCACTTTTATCACCAAGGCCTGATCAAGCCTCAACTTCTGATCCAGCAGAGCAACCATCAACATCTGCTTCCCAACTAATTCCTGCAGCCCAGCGCCAACGCCGACGTTGAGCTCCACTCTTCGCTTTTGCAGGCAGAACTCGTAGTCGAAAACGCCAAAGTACTGAGGCGTTGGCTTACGATCTAGCAAACCCACTCTCTGCACTACTAGCCATCTATTTCGGTACCAAACTCAATATCGCCGCCATCGCCGACGAGATGGGACGCATCAAGGCTGTCGTTGAAGACCTCTTAGCCGACATCCCTGGCGTTATGACAGTTCAGTCCTCCCCATCACAATCCCAACCGAAGGCTAAGCCAAAGAGGGTTAAAAAGGCTAAAGCCAAGGCAACAGTGACTCAGATCGACTCTGAGGACACTTTGCTGATCTCTAAACTGGCCGAGGTTGAGAAAAGTGCCTCCACCATTGAGAAGAGGCCTGTCGAGGCTGGTTCGTTTGAGGCACCTTCTTCGAAGAGGCCAAGGTCTGAGGGTACAGATCAGTCCGGTGCCTTTAAATCCAACTCTCCTTGGGCCTCGACATTCATGGTGGGTAACCGACCTCTGCTAGTCGGCGACAGCGCGCTGGACAGTGTTGAAGTTAGCGCCGCCATCTCCACTGCCGCTCTCTTGCCAGTCAACATTAACTGAATAGCTGAGCTAACAGAGTATGAAAACTATGCCCTGATGATGCAACACTGCGTTTTGGTAAGTCTTTTACCTTGTCTTTTGAAGTCTTTTAACACTTAATCAAACTTTTACTAATCCGCTCTCTTTTCTTACAGGCCATCCAGCAGGGTTACTTTTTCACAGTCAAGGCCGAGGACTGTAAGAAATAACTAACCAAAAAGACTAAGGAAGCAGCCAAACTTCTTTTTTTACTTAACAAAGCTGAGGCTCGCATCCGAGGTCTGCTTGATCAAGCCAAGGCAACTGAGCTAGCCTTGAAAACAGTTGAGGACTGCACCGAGGCTGTAGAAAATGTTGCTGAGGTTGCTCAAGCCGAGGCGAAAGAGGCCAAAGAGAAAGAGGCCCGGGTCCAGACCGAGCTCCAAACGACATTGTCTACAAAGGCAGCTGAAATCAAGGAGGCGGACGAGAAGGCCTATGTTGAGGGGCAGCCAACGTCCATGAGGAATACAAAAAGCAAGTCAGACAGGCATGCAACAGGGGTTACACCCTTGGTTGGATGGCTGCTCTGAAAAAGCTAGCTGTCCCCAAGGACTCACCCCTTCGAGATGAGGGCCGATTTGTAGTGCTATTCCCCCTGCTCCAAGCCAATCTGAGGGTGATGCTTCCGGGCAAAAAGGAGAAGAAGAAGAAGAAAAAGAAGAAGAAGAAGAAGCCGAGGTGGGAGTTTGCACTGAGGGTTCTGCTGGGGCCAAGTCCCCAAGTTTGAATGAGCAAGTCCTGAACTTGACTTAGGATGATGAGGACAAGGTCTCCAAGAGTGCCTCTCCCAAAAGAGCTGTGTTAGAGGCCAAGGTACATACAGTTGAGAAGAGCCTCGACAAAACTCTTCAAGAGATTGATGCTGAGATAGAAGCTGAGAGGACTGCCGAGAAGCTTTCCCAGCTATCTGTTGAGGTCGACACTCAACCACCTGCTGACGCAGAATAGCCTATTTAGAATCTTTTCTCTGTTTTGATATCTTGTACTTTTTCCTCTGTAGTCTCTACAACTTTATCAGGCAATGTTTAAATTCCAGTTCGGCCGATGTGCCTTTTGTATTTGAACAAGTTGTCTTTTGAATGCAAACCTTCTCATTTCTTTTAAGTGTTGAATGTCTTCTTTTTTCTTATGTATGTTTACCACTTTCATATTTAAAATAATTTGGTATGTCTTCAAAGTACACCTTAACTGTGCAACATCCTCGGGGTAAAGTACCTCGAATATATCTTCTGATTATTTATCTTAGCCTTGGCTTAACATTTAAAAATATATTGAAATATTTTTACAAGTGTTGTTTCTTTGAACTTGTCACTTCACTCTCACTTACTGTCTTCTATCCTTCCCAAGTTTGGCAACTTGGTCATATCGGCGAGTATGTATGTCGGGTACTTCTTTCAATATTACCTCGGCTTAACTTTAACTTGTAAATTTTTCTGAAATTTTAACAAGTGTTAAGCAATTCTTACCCTGTAAATCTTTCCAAAAAATTTCAACAAGTCCAAAGCACTCTAAAGTTTATTCATCATTCTCTACCTCTCTGCCCCCTAATGTGAACCTAAGTTTCACTTAAGTTCACATTAAGCATGTATAATCTTACGCCAAAGTCAGATTCAAACAAGGACTAGCCGAGGTTCTCAACCGTGGTTTCTCTGTTAATGTACTTAGTTCCATTCCAAGTCTAATTTTGCCGACATAACAAGTCTAATTTCAATTCAACTTAGTTTAACTCTATTATATGCAAGTATAATTCTACTCTGCCATAAAATAAGTCTAAGTTATTCGTCATGTTTCAATTAGAAACATCGCCAACTTAGTTCAACTTTATTATATGCAAGTATAATTTAACTCTGCCATATAATAAGTCTAAGTTATTCGTCATGTTTCAATCAGAAACATCGCCAACTTAGTTCAACTATATTATATGCAAGTATAATTTAACTCTGCCATATAATAAGTCTAAGTTATTCATCATGTTTCAATCAGAAACATCGCCAACTTAGTTCAACTCTATTATATGCAAGTATAATTCAACTCTGCCATATAATAAGTCTAAGTTATTCGTCATGTTTCAATCAGAAACATTGCCAAAGGACTGGTCACAAATTTCGCATTCTTAAAAAATCAGGCTAAAAAATTTTATTACTACCTTGGCTAAGAAAATTATGACATCTATTTCGAAAACCAAAAAAGTCTAATGATAAAAAAAAACTTTAAGTTGTAAGTGTTCTAGGGTCTTGGCAACTCTTTGCCTTCGCCGTCCTCAAGCTGATATGCCCTATTGTCGGCGACCGAGATGATTCTATAAGGCCCCTCCCAGTTTGGGCCCAGCTTGCCCTCCCTAGGATCCTTCTTGTTGTCGACCACTTTCCTTAGCACCAGGTCCCCAACTTTGAACTCTCTGAGGTTGACCTTCTTATTATAAGCCCTAGCCAATTGTTGCTGGTATGCCTCCAGCCGAGTTGCTGCTCTCTCCCTTTTTGCCTCAAGTAGGTCTAAATCTCGGGCCAGGAATGCCTCGTTAGTCCTATTCTCTACTCCTTGAGTTCTGATCCCTGGGATGCCGACTTCTAGTGGGATAACTGCTTCAGTGCCATAAGTCATGGCAAATAGGGATTTCCCAGTTGATATGCCCAGAGTACATTGGGCAACTCTTCCACCCATTATCCCTTTACTGCTTCCAGCCTCTTTTTGATCCCATCCAAGATAGTCTTGTTGGATGCTTCTGCCTGATCATTACTTTGAGGGAAACTTGGAGTGGAGTAAAAGTTTTTGATTTTGTACTTTGCACAAAAGCTTTTGATTAGTTTACTGTCAAATTGTGTACCATTGTCTGCTATTATTGCCCTTGGGATCCCAAACCTGGTGATGATGTTCTTCCATATGAAGTTCTTCGCATCAGTGTCCCGAATCTTCGCAAGGGGTTTAGCTTCTACCTACTTTGTGCAATAGTCAGTTGCTACCAGCAGGAACTTCTTTTGTCCAGTTACTTGGAGTAGTTGTCCAACAAGATCCATGTCCTACTGGGAAAATGGCCAATGGCTGGACACTAGGTTGAAATTTGCTGCTGGTTGGTGTATCAAAGGCGCGAACCTTTGACACTTCTCGCACTTTCTAACACAGGCTTCAGCATCCTTCTGCATGTAGGGCCATCAGTACCCCTGAGTAATGGCCCTGTGAGCGAGTGATCTGCCCCTAGCATGGCTTCCGCATACTCCTTCATGTATTTCATACAAGAAGTTTTCAACTTGGGAGGGATGCACACATCTCAAAAGGGGACCAGTAAAAGACCTTCTGTAGAGATGTCCTTTTGCTGTCAGACTAAACCTAGCCGACTTCAGTCTGGTCTTATGTGCTTCTTTGCGATCATCCAGCAGCTTCCCATCTCTAAGGAATACTACTATTGCATCCATCTAACTTGGTCCCATCTCCATGCACATTGCTTCGTACTCTGTGATAAGTGGTTCCACACTTGGGCCTGACAAATAATCAACCATTATTGTCCTTGCCTCCCCTGATTTCATTGCACTAGCCAGGTTAGCTAAGGTATCGGCATGGCTGTTGTCATCTCGGCTAACCTGCTGTAGTTGGCAGTCCTGAAACAAGGCTAGTAGTCTAACAACCTCTTTGACCTAGGCTATCATTCTTTCATCTCGGGCTGCATACTCGCCTGTTGCTTGGTTCACAATAAGCTAGGAGTCACAGAAGACCACCACCTTGTCAGTTTTCATTGCTGCTGCCAACTTCAATCTCGCGATTAGTGCTTCATATTCTGCTTCATTGTTTGAGGCTTTAAACCCTAGTCGAATAGATTGTTCTAGCATCCGTCCATTTGGCGATACTAGCACTACTCCTGCCTCTGCTCCTTGACGGTTTGAACTCCCATCAACAAACAGGTGAAAGGAGTCGTCGATGTAAATATCGCTGTAGCTCGACTTTTCGTGCCCTTTTTCAGAAGGTTTGAAAGAAGCCCTACAGTTCAAATTCCCGTGGTTCTGAATCTAATCTCACAAGTGCAATGTGAAACTGATAATCACAAAAGAGTCCAAATCCGACAAATCTTTTGGAAAATTGATTTTAGGATCAAAAATGCCAAAATTGGACTGCTTTGCCAGATACAGAGTCACCACCTAAATATTTTATTTTGGAAAAATTTAGGAAACCCATGACTCGTGCTAAAGGCCACGTATCCGTCATCACCAAAGTTGTCTTGGCTCGGGAACTTAGGTACAAGAGGGGAAGGTCATGAATTGAGCACCCCCGTTCACCCGATCAAAGATCGGCCTCTACTAATCATGATATGATGTTTTATAAACATTATATGCTCTTGTTCCGGTTATTAAACTAGCTTTACTATGTGATGCGCACAAGCAAGTATAGACTAGTCTGCTCAAATTGGAACAACTTAACTCATGTTTGTTTGCGAAAATGGTTTGAATTTGCTACCTCAAGTGGGCTTAAAGTTTGCAGATTTGCCACCAAACAGAGTGGGCTTAAAACATGATTTGCCACTCAACAAAGTGGGCTTCAAACATACATTTTTAGAATCGTTCCAATTCAAACAATAAGCCTTCATCCACGGGCATTCAAGCAGTTTAGCAAGTAAGCATTTAGCCTTATGGCAAACACGCTAGACATGGCAACATTCACAATCATGCAAATATGCTAAAGCATAAGAACTCACCTAGTATTCCAAGCTAAGAAGATATGAGTTAGAAAACTATGCATGATTCCTAATTATACAAGATGCCTAATGCAACGCATGCAATATGCAATTAATAGGTTCGGCTACTAATATGGCATATGAATTGATTTGAACAACATGCGATTAAACACGTATTCCAAGAAGTATTGAAATGATGATGCAGTTTGAATGACGCGCCGAGCCTCGGTGCATGCAAGACAAGCATGCGATATGCTAATTGAAATATGACCCTAATCTAACCATCAAAAGTGATTAAGTAAAAGGGAGACAGACGTAGGGTTGGAAGAACATACACACACGCACGCACACTTATTACAACATTACGCCCTCGCAAAGGAGGGTCCGAATGAATAAAAGCTAACTAGCTAGTTATGCTAATTAAGCTAACTAATTATTACAAACCGAATTAATTAACTATTCTAGTTAACTAATTACAAAACAGAATTGAATAACTAGTTAAACTAACTAATTATTTACAACACTTAATTAGCTACAACTAATTAATTACAACACATATTTAAACGTTAAATAAGCTTGGAATGCAAGGGAGGCTCATGCACGTGCTCGGTTTCCCCCGAAAAGCCACTGTCTTCTGCTGAATGCCTCTGTTTGCACATTGAACACCAATAATTCTGCCCACTTCTAGAACACCTCTGCTCCACCTTACCAACACATTGTGCAAATTTCACTGATGGCCGACAGGGGGCCGGTCGGCTACCACTGGTGGCCAGTCGGCTACTGGTGGTGGCTGTCAGCCACTGATGGTGGCTATCGGCCATTGATAACCTGGTCTTCCTTGCTGCATCAGAGAGCAAACAGAGTAAAACAGTGTATTTCTCAAGGGTTATTTGCACACTTTGCCTCTCATTTTCATGGGGAAATCAAAGGAGAGACAGAATTTGGTTCATAAACCATCAATCAAGTAAATTCATTGCATGAGGGCTTGTGAAACCAATTGTGCAAGTTTAATAAATGCAAAATGAGACCAAAATGACCACCACCCTATCATGTATGATCAAGGGCAATAGAGACCTAGGAAAACTTGACACATTTCATCACTTTGAGTATGAAATGTCCCAATTCTCCTTGTGTTCAATTAACGTCCGATTGAACACATCAAAACAAAACCAACTCCTTATCTTGCAGACTTTTAGTTTCTACTTGTTTACTCATTTTAACTTACCAATCTATTCTTTAACCAATTAAGTCCATTGGTGAGAAGTCCTCTGAAGGGAAGGAAGTGTCAAACAAGGGGTAGTTTAAGGCATGAGAGAAACTTTATGCCGTTGGTAATGAACCCTCAAAGGAGGATTAAATTATTAAGCATGAGCCTCAATCTCAAGCTTAAACAACCCTAAGGTTGAAACAACCTTCAAAGCAAATGAAAAAGTGAAGAAATGAGGGAGATTACAGAGATTATAAGTGCTGAAATTAGGTGAGAAAAAGCACTAAAACATGCAATTAACTCAAACCAGTGGTGGTTACAGCCTTAAAACACCAAGCTAGTGAAATGACTTACACTACAACTATGCAATACAAGACTCAAATGACTTAACCAGCCAAAAATAGAGTTACAATAGTCCAAAAAAAAGAGCCTAAATCATGCTGGAATTAAGCTACAAATTGCTAGAAAAATAGGCTAACACATAGAGCTATCTAGGCTAGCAAACAAGACACAAGGAGAGGAGGTTAACCCCTCATATTTTGAACTTCAAAACATGATTTTTACCACTAAAAATACTCTGAGAAACAGTGTTTAAAAGCTTGAAAAAAGATAGTAAAAGGGTGGGAAACACAAGGGTAAAAGCCTCCAAAACAAGGTACAAAAAAAGGCTATCAACCCCTCAACCTTTAATGGCCTTAGGACCCATGCTTCAACCCAAAAATAGAGTTTTTATAGCCTAAAATCAGTTGGAAAGCATGCTGGAATGAAGACAAAAGTAGTTAAAACAATAAGATAAAACATGGAGCTTTTGAGCTAGTAAACAAGCATAAAAAATGGTGGCTAACCCCTCCATTTTTGGGACCTCAAAACAACAATTTTAGCCTCTGGAAAACTCTGAAAACCAGTGGTAAAAATCTCAAAAAAGTTGATGAAGAAATGGGAAACACAAGTGGAAAGGCTTAGAGAATAAGGTTCAAAGAAGGATGATTAACCCCTCTACCTTTAATAGTCTTAAACCACAAGCTTCAGTCCATAAAAATAATTGAAAAACACTTCAAAATCAGTAAGAAAAGATAGAGAAGAAGTAGTGCAAAGATGCTCAAAATTTTACCTCTTGAAGAGAAATAACACTTTCGTTCACAAGCCATCCAATTCTCACTCTCAAGGGTTGAAATTTGGACTCAACAATCTCAACAAGGAGAGCTCCAATATTGGTTTAGGAAGTGTTTGGATAAGGTGTATAGGTTGCAAGATAGAGATAAAGAGAGAATTCCAAGAATTAGAGCTTTTGGAATTTTCTAGTACCTTAAATCACAAGGTCAAAAATAGAAAAACAACCTAACAGGTCAAAAATATCAAGCCTTGAATAGCTGGAGCTTATGGGGAACAGCTGGCCAAAAATATCTAGGTTTTTCACCAGTAGCCGACCGGCTATAAGTCTGGATTGTCAGCCATCAATGGTGGCTGGTCGGCCACCAATGATGGCCGATCGGCCATCAAAAATCTGTTTCCAAGCCCAACTTCAAATGGGCATATCTCCTTCATCCGAACTTCTTTGCAGGTCAATCTTGAGTCTAAATTGAAGCTCTTGAAGTCTAATTTCCAATGGAAGTGGCCTCACATCTAAATTCTAAGTGTGCTAAGAGATATGCCTATTTTAGTGAAGGTTGCTCAGTTTTGGCTTAACCAGATTGATGCCTAACTTCAACCAGCCATATCTCCCTCATCCGGACTCAGCTTTAGGAGATTCTTGAGTGTAAAATAAAGCCCCGGAAGTCCAATTTCCAATGGTGGTGGCCTCACAACTTAAGTCCAAGTGTACAAAAGGATAGACCTGATTTAGTGAAGGTTGCCCGGTTTACTCTTAACGGTTTATGCCCGACTTCTTCCCCAACTAGGTTTCTTCCCTCTCCTTCAATTTTCTTCAACTCCAAACCTATAAATAAGATGGTTAAAATATTTTTTCAAAGATTTCACCTCTCTTCCATTTATTTCTGCTTTGTCCTTGCTTGGTTTACTGAAAAGTGCAACATTTTAAATGAAATGCAAGTCTCGGAACATCGTAGAAACATTTTCAAAAATATTTTGAAAGAGAGGGTTTTAAGGTCTAAAATTGTTTTGGTCAAAAAATGTTTTGGTCCAAAATGGGGTGTAAGGTTGGGATTTAGAGCTCCTCTTGCTGAAGAAATCGAACATTTGTACATCATAACTTTCATCATCGAGTAATCAACCTGTGGCGGCCAAGTCTTAAGGGCGGTCAAAAATGGGGTGTCTAAAATCGAAGGGCTTGACTTTCTCTTCTTTCTTTTGCTCTGCTTTGGGGTTTTTCATTCCCAACTGGGTCTCTTCTTATTCTCCTGGACATCCTAAGCCGCGGCTCACTGGAGCCCAACATGGGATGGCACCAGGTGTGAACTCAGCCACGAAGTTGGCTAGAACCTAGCCTTTGATTGCTGTTCTGGGTCTGAACTCTAAATCGTATTGGCCCAATACCACTGCCTATCTGGCCACCCTGCCTGTTAGATCTCCTTGCTGTAGCAGGGACTTCAAAGGGTGCTCAATCAATACCACAATCTTGTGGGCTTGGAAATAATGGTTTAACTTTTTGGAGGCCATCATTAAGGCCAATGTTAATTTCACCAGGGGTAAATACCTGGCCTTTGCGCCCGTTAGGGTTTTACTCACATTGTATACTGCCCTTTGTTCTCCATTCTCTTCTCTAATTATTACTGCACTCACTGCATGCTCTGAAACCGCCAAGTATAAGAATAACTCCTCTCCAGGTACTGGATTTGAGAGAACTGGAGCTGTGGTCAGGTATCTTTTCAAGTCGGCCAAGGCGACTTCACATTCCTCTATTTACAAGAAGTCTTTGGTCTTTTTAACAGACTGAAAAATGGTTTACACTTATCCGAACTTCTGCTTATGAATCTATTTAGGGTTGCGGCCCTTTCGGTTAACATCTGTAGTTGTTTTGCTTACTCTAGGCTTTTCAAATCCAGGATGGCCTTGATTTGATCTGGGCTTGCCTCAATGCTCCTTCTGGTAACCAAGTACCCCAAGAACTTACCAGACCCAACTCCAAATGCACATTTTGAAGCATTGAGTCGGAGCCGATATGTTTTTAGGATGTCAAAGATTGCCTTCAGGTCAGCCAGATGATCCTCAGGTTCCTTGGTCTTTACGACCATGTCGTCGATGTATATTTCCACTGTTTTGCCAATCTAATGTCTGAACATCTTGGTCACTAACCTCTGGTACGTTGCCCCTGCATTTTTCAACCTGAAAGGCATCACTCTGTAGCAATACAGCCCTTTTGGGGTGATAAATGCAGTCTTCTCTTTATCAGGGGGGTACATTGCTATCTGATGGTACCCCCTATAAGCGTCCAGGAAGCTCATCCTTCTATGTCCTGAAGTGACATCCACTAATTGATCGATCTTGGAGAGTGGGAAACTGTCTTTGGGACAAGCCTTATTCATGCTAGTAAAGTCCATGCAGACCCTCCACTTCCCATTCTTCTTTTTCATAACCACAGTGTTGGATAGCCAGGTAGGGTAGTTTACCTCTCGGATGGCTCCGGCCTCTAATTATTTGTCCACTTCCTCCTCTATTGACTCCACATGAACCAACGTCGGCCTCCTCACTTGCTGAATGACGGGTTTTGCCGACCTGTCTACGTTCAGTTTGTGGCATGCAACATTGGGGTTAATGTTAGGCATCTCGTATGGCGTCCAGGCAAACATCTCTATGTTTGCTCGCAAGAACACTTCTAACCCCCTTTTCTCTTTCTCGGCTAAGCTTGAGCCGAGGAGGAAGAAGCGCTCTTCATCTCCTTGCTGGACCAAAATTTTCTTTAAGGCTTCCTCGCTTTTGTCGGCCGGCTCTTTGCCGACGTCATCCAGGACCTCCATGTCCTCGTCCTCAATTTCTACGGTCTCTGCTGCCTCTCGCACGTTGCAAGTGGATTTCATTGCTACCATGGAGCAATTCTTTGCCTGCACCTGATCCCCTCTGACTTTCTTAATTCTATGCTCTATTGGGAACCATAATAGTTGGTGCAGTGTTGAGGGAACAACCCTCATTGCGTGCAACCATGACCTTCCCAAGATAACATTTTATGGGAAGGGGGTGTCAATTATTGTGAACTCTATGCTTACCTTCTTGGTGCCTGCCTGTACCTCCAAACTTATTGCTCCCAGGGGCCATGTTGGCGTTTTATTGAACCCGACCATTAGACTGTTAGACTGCTCTAGATCATCTTGGTGAAGGCCAAGCTCCTTGTAATATCTGACATACATGATGTCACGAGAGCTACCTTAATCACCAGAGCATCGTTGTGTGGATGTTGCACCATGTCTAGGTCGGCTTCAGTAAAGGACACCATTGGTCCCTGGTACTCGTCTGCCCTAGGCCTCTTTTGCTGGACCTGATACACATGCTGTAAGTGTTTCACCCTCTGAGTCTCCCCACGTACCTCGTTCTCATTGACCCTTCCGTGAATCACATTGATCACTCGAGGTCCATCTGCTTGCGGTTGTGGTACTGGTGGAGGTGGTGCTGCCGGTGCCTAGGGCAACCTTTCTTGCTCTTCCCTTGTTTTGGCCTCATCTACCAGGTCCCTTAAGTGACCTTGTCTTACCAGGTCTTCCAGATGTGTCTTTAGGGCTCTGCATCCCTGAGTCAGGTGCCCATCCTCGTTGTGGTAGGCACAGTGCTTCCCCAGGCTTCTTCCCATAAATTCGCCAAGGATCTTCTTTGGTGCTCTATAGTAAGGTTGATTCCTGATCCTTTCCAGGACTTTGTAAACCGGGATCCGGAACATTGTGATGACTGCCTGTGCAGCCCTTAGTCCTGTTTCTTGTCTATTAAAATTTGAATTACCTCGGCCTCTCTTCGGTGAGCCGTTCCTCTTCTCTTGCTTTGACGCCTTTGTCCTTGGCGTGTTTTCCTCTGCTCTCGCATATTTCTCGATTCTAGCCATAAGTTCCTTCATACTTTTTGGCAGTATCTTTGCCAGTGATTTTCGAAGCAGACAGTCATCGTTCAGGCCATTCTTAAAAGATACGACCGCCACCTCTTGGTTGCACCCTGGTATTGGGTTAAACACCTCATAATACTTTTTGGCATAAGCCCTAAGGCTTTCATCCTCTCCAATTCTTAAAGCCATCAGGGAGTCTACCCTCAACGGCTGCAGTTTGTTTGTAACAAACCTGGCCACAAACATCTCGGCTAGGCCTTCCAAACTTCTCACAATTCCTTTCGGCAACTTGTGAAACCAATCTGATGCGATTTTCCCACAGGATGAGGGGAACACCTTGTAGAGCAATAGCTCATTCCCGGTATACAGTGCCATTGAGTTCAAATATAAGCCGACATGAAAGTTGGGATTGGACTTACCATCGTATATCTAGAATCTCAGCATGTGGAATCTTTTCGGGGCCTCAAATTTGTCCAATTCTATTGAGAACGGCGTTCTTAGCTTGACCGGAGATGTGACCTCGGCATCTTGTCGCTTCCTCTAGAGGTAATCCCTCAAATCCTCTTTAGTCCGGCCAGGAGCTCGGCTGTCACCGAATTTTAGCCTTTTTGGTGCGCTGCTCCCGGTGTCGTTATGAGTCCTCTTGGGCCTCCCTTCATTCATCGTGTCAAAACAAAGCTCCTTCCCTTGAACATGCCGATGTTCTTTGACGTAGGTTTCTTTGGCATGATGTGTCTTCCGAGACTCTCCTCTCACCGATTCTCTTCGCCCGACCTCCCGTGAAGGTTGATGAGAATGCTCCCTTGCTCTGTTATGCTGTGGGACTGCGGGGATTACTTTCTGTCCCCCTTTCTGGGCATCGTTCTTGGCCACTGGAATCGGCGTGTCCTCCAATGGAAACGGTAGCTGCATGACGTTGTTCAGCATTATGAAATTGACAACCAATTGCAGGTTTGCCAATTTGTTTGCCATCCTCTTTATCTCGCCGTCCCTGCTCAAGCATCTATCTTTCCATACCTGGAGGTCGCTTTCGTTGTAATACCCGCCCTGACATGCTTTCTTCAGTACGTCTCCCTTTTGGCTGACATTTTTTTCTCCGGGATTCTTATCCTGAGGTTCTTCGTTACAGTTGTCCTCTTCTACGTTAGGATTGACGTTTTTACCACTCCCACTAGGGATGTCGCCCCCAATTCTTTCTTTCTGCCCGTCATTGGCCATCTATTCTCCTTGCGCTTCCCACAGACGGCACCAAATTATGGGTGCTGATTTCCAACCATACTGCCAAACAGGAACTCAACAGAAGAGCACAGACAGAATAGATTACGCCCGAACAACCTATCATAGAAAGATAAGACTCCGACTGTGGTTTGTCCATTTGGGGGCACCCCGACGATCAAGTCAGTACTCAGTTATCTCTCAAAGATTGCAAATAGTACTTAACTCACAAGCTAGAATACAAAAAAACGTACCTTAGACCCACGAGGGTGTCTTACTTTTATAGCCAACACTAACTTGATCCCTGTAGAAGCCTAGCTTCAATGAACTTTGGCTCAATGCACATCCTGGACTCCCAACTAGATAGAGATAAACTTCCTAAGAGCCTTATCTTTATTCAGACTGAGGTCCTCTCCCATTCCAGGACTCTTGTCCCTTATCCGCTCATCTCGGATTCCAGTACCTCCGCAGATAACCTTGGCTTAGCCGAGATCACCTCAGCAAAATGTCCAAGGCACGTGGCACCTCGGTTGACACCCTCGGTGCCACCTCGGCCATGTGTTGTCATTCACAAAATATGTCTCCATAGTAACCATTAGTAGTTGTTGAGTGGTTGGTGATTGAAATAAATCCATGTCTTTCATATTAGTTTCAATGGTAGATTATACATATCAATTTCAATCTATTGTACTACTGCACTGTATTTGGAAAAATGAGTTCTAAGGGCTGCTAAGCAACCATTCAACATTAATAAAAATGTAGGAATAAATAACTAATCTTAATATACATATTAGCACACATTTGCATGTGTTTTCCATGTTTAATTAGTATATCTTAACGCTAGCCTCATGATACTTATTCACAATTACAATTCTGGGTTTTCCTCATTTTAAATTTGTTCAACACAGTTAAGGTTTCTTAGAGTTGCAATTGAATTTACATGGAATGGTAACTTCACCTATGTTTTCCATCTTCAACACTGAATGGTGCTTTGTGATTGATTCAATTATGGTGGCTGGATGTTGGTGGTAGTGGATGTAAAGAGAATCTAGTAGTGGTGGTTGAGGAGGGTTGAGGAAGAAAATAGAAAAAAAAGTTGGAAAATGTTTTAATAAGGATTATATAGTTATTTTACTCCCAAACTTCTATTGTAGCATAATTGCCACGTGCCTCACAACCCTTGACCAATACGCACGGTTAGGTTTAACGGATTCTACTAATTTTATACTTAACTCCAAATCATAAGGGAGTTATGTGCATGTTTCTAAATGATAGGGGAGTTACATGTATCCAAGCCAAACTAGAGGGGGTTAAAGTGTATTTAACCCACTTTTTAACCATGTTGATTTGTAATGTTGTATAGGTTTTAGTATTTTAAGCAACTCAAATATTATTTTAAACCATAATTTGAACTTGCCTACCTCAAAGAAGAGAAAAAATAAAAGGGCAAATTATGCTCGCTTCCCCTAAGCTTGCTGACAATTAAAGGAACCTCTTTTATAGTTTCAATAATTATAAAAATCTCATTTGCTTTTTCTGACATTGTCTAGATTCCCCCCTCCCATTAATTTAAGCCAAACAATGTTAACTTGGTTCTGCAAATGACCATAATACCCTACACTTAATACCCTTTAATTGTAATTTACCTATATATTAAATTATCATTTTATTTCTCACATTTATTTATTTATTGATTTTGTATTTCCTTGACTTTGTATTTTTTTTCCACTAAAGTTTTGAACTTTTATAAGTTTTAAAAAATAAAATAAAAATCAACCATTAATGAAATTAAGAAAGAATATCCATGTTTCTTATTTGAATTAATTTTGAGATTTAATTTAATAAAAATAATTTAAATGAAAGAAACAAAGATGGAGATATAGATTTTAGATGTAACAAATAACAAATTATTTTATTATTTTCAAATAATTTATTTCTTCAAGTAACATTCTATTTTAATTAGATGTAAGAAATGACAAATTTAAATAGTTTATTATTCTCAAATAATTTCTTTATCTTTCGTTTCGTATCATCTAATTTTAATTTATTGTAACATGATTAGATATTTTTTCACTTTTATATTTATTTTTAAAAATTCTATTATTAAGGTGAGAAATATTGAGTTATTTTTTTTTAATGATAATTAAAATTTGAGAATAATATAGGATTGTAAAATGATAATTTTTTTTTTTATATATTTATGAGGTAACATTTGTTAATTTTTATAAGTCAAATTTTTTTTTTGGTTATAAATATGAAATGTTATTTATGTTTATTTTTCTTAAAAAAATTTAATACATAAATATGTTTACAAAACAAAAGAAGAATTCATGTTTCGTAGGTTGGTATGGTATTAGGTGATGCTTGCTAACATTTGATGAAAGAGAAAAAATAATGAAAAAACATAGAGAAGAGAATAAATAATAATAATAAATGATATGATGTTGCTATTTACTGCAGTGACACTATGAAAAAATGAATGAGAAAATAAATAGAAAGAGAAATTAAAGAAATAAAATAAAGAAAATAGAAAGAGAGGGATAATTTCTCCAAATATGTATTTTTCATACGGAAAAAAAAAATCAAATACCTATATGTATTTTTAAATTTTTATTCAAACTCTAATTTGTCAAAATAATTATTTATAAAATTGGTGGTCTTTTTAAAAAAATAAAACATCTTTTGTACTTTGTTTCGTAATTTTCAAATAAATTATTGTATTTAATTCAGTATAAGGTTTAATGGTAATCAATTTATTAGCTATTTTTTTTAGATAAGGTAATGTTTGGTTATTCTACTATATATATGCTTGTCTTAACAATTTAGAATTTTTTTTAAAAATATTCAATAGAATTTAATAATTTTGTTTAACATTATTAAAATAATGTATGAGTCTTTATTATTTTTTTGTAAAATCTCAGGGGGTGAGTGAAATTTACTATTTGAATATATGAGGGCAATCTTGAAATTTTTTACTCATAACATATGACGTCAACATAATGTCATCATATTCTGTTAAATAAATTAATAGAAAATTAACGGTAGGGGAATCTTAATAATAATTTCAAAAGTAAAGTGTGATTTCTATAATTATTGAAAATCTCAAGAAAAATGAGTGTAATTTATCCAAAATAAAAATAAAAATTTATATGCTAATTGGATTGTTTTTTACGGGCCCCTCTCAAGCACCTAGGCTTAGTTGGAGTTTGACAATTATATTTTTAAATATATTTTTGTTTTATTGTTTATTTAAAATATAATTTTTTTTTTGATAAACTTGATAATTGTTAGAAATTAAAATTTTTTATTAATGAGAAAATTAAAAAAATTTATAACTCTTTTTAGTTATTTTTTTAACTCAAAATAAACACACACAAAAAAATTTAGGACTTACTTAGCTTGTGCCGAACCCGCTACACTCCTCTCCTAAAATAATATCCAATTAAATTGGTGAGTTTTGGAGCAACAAACACAAAAAAGTCCAAAAAAAAGATCGGGACTGGTTTGTCAACCCTCACATGTCCAATAAACCAAAATTATTTCTAATTAAGAGCCAAACATGATATATTGATATGATAATACAAAAAATATGAATAAACTGAGTTAATGTTAAAATAATTTTGACACCAATTTAAAATGAAATGACTTTAATACTCTTGACACAGTATCACACTCAACAAGAGTTTCATGAAGGGAAAAGCCTCTTGTAGGAGCATAAAAAAAAAAAATAAAAAAAAAGGTTAGTTTATTGATTTATTGGCTTATTTAGATCACATCAGTTCTCTATTTTTGATTTTTTTATGTTTTTTTTTAATTTTTTTTATAATAAACTAACATGTTTCCTATTTATTTACGTGTTTTTTTGGCAGATTTGTTTTTTGTTGTTGTTTTTTTCTTTTGTTATTTGGTTGGGATGACCCTTTGATATCTTATTTATATACTCTTGTTGTTTTATTAATATATTGTTTCCCATGTTCTCAAAATAAGTCTTAGTGACCTATAGGGCATGTGCATGTGTTGCCCTAACATAAATTTTGTTTGTTAAAATAGTAAGACTTGTCACTTCACATTAATTCTAAGGACAAAAATAATACAAAAATGAATCGGAAATTGTATTATATAATTCTTACATGCTTATCACATAGTACAAAGTATGTGTTGATGAAAAATATGTTGGAATTTACGGCTTTATAAGTTTATTTTGGGCCAACTTTGAGCCCAAATTTGAGTGGGTTCCACACGTCTTTCGAGGTAGATCCAAAGAGGTGACGTTTCATTGCAGCATAGCAAGTCACACGGTGAAGACGGTTCGTCAAAACCATTTATGAATGGGAAGTTGACGTCGTTTTCGGGTTCGTGGAATGGAAAATTCAAGAAGTAAAATGTGGGTTTTCTTGAAATGGTTATCCTGCATTGGAAACTTAAAAGAACTTGTGTGTGTATATAAGTTCTAGGTGACAACACTTGGGTTGGGTCCCAAGGGGCACCCCAAGTTTGTAGAAGGGAGAAGTTAGACAAAGTGAACCTTGGCTCAAACCACCACACACGCAGGTTGTGGGTCGAGTCGGTTCTAACATTAATTTTTTGACAAAATTTATTTGAGTTTTTTCAAATCCTTGCGGGAAAATTATTTTAATAATTTTCTATCCAAACAGTCCAAACAGTGCCCCTTGTTCAGTCCAATTCCAGCAGGATCAAACTGTTTTTTTTAATAGTTATAAAACTGCCCAGCAGTTATGAACAAATATGAAACTGCCAGCAGTTATCTGTTCAAAATTTGAATTGCACTTGTTCATTTCAAACTGCATCTATTCCATTTGAAATTCAAACCTGTTCGAGTCTATATATACCAGGCCTGTTCCAACAATTGGATTATCTTAAAAAAAAAAAAACAATCCAGAAAAATTACCTTACTTCTCGTTTTTGCTCTTGTGTATTGTTATTCTTTATATTAGTTTTAGGGAAACTTCAGAGAGTATAAAACACAAGTTTTGTTCGCTATACATATTGTTTGGAGTACTAGTACAATCTGTGAAGATCATTGTATCTCGGGAGATAGATGCCATTTATCCGTAAGTACCGAAGCGGGGCGAATCTGTCTTAAGGACAGAGTGTCACACACTCGACTTGATCTTTTTGTACTTATTCAGTTTGATAAATAATTCTGTAAGTCATTTATTTTATTTGTTTGATTTGGTTTCAACTTATTTATTTTATACAGAAGATTGTTTCAACAATCTTAAGACAGATTTGAATTATTCTGTTTATATAGAATTTTTCGTTTGTTTCCTTTTCTTCCTTTTTTCTTCTTACATAAATTATTTTCTGTGGTTTTACAAAATAATATTCTAGTTGGAAAATACAAATAATAGTAATGTACTGTTTGACAAATAGTAGTAATATACTGTTTATTCTCTTTGACAACTAGTAGTAATACATTGGTAGTCATTAACAATTCATAATATTTATTTGTGAAGTTGATCAGAAATTAATTTTGATTTTCAGAAATAATTTTTGAATTTTCATTAATTAAAATTCTATTTCAGTATTTTAATTTTTGAAGTAATATAAAAATTTAATTTTCTGTGTGGAATTAATTTATTTAATAAATATTTTATTTTCAAATTAATTGGAAATAAAAATTACAATTCTTTTTTTTTTTTTACAGAATTAAATTCTGTGATTTTGGTTTAATTTTCTGTATAGTACAAAATTCTAATTCTAATTTTGTTTTATAATTTAGAATTCATGCCTATTGAAACTAATGCTTAAACTAGTTCTAGTATGGTGGCTGCAATTGCTCCAACCCCCTCTCCTGTTGTGACTGTGCCAATCAATCACGGTGAAAAGTTAGAGAAGTTCTTAGAAACTGATTTTAAGAGATGGCAGCAGAAAATGTTGTTCTATCTTACTATTCTCAACCTGGCGCGTTTCCTCCGTGAAAATGCTCCTACTCTAAAAGAGGATGAAATCGACCAGCAAGTAATTGCTGCTGTTGATGCCTGGAAACATGTTGATTTCCTTTGCAGGAACTACATTTTGAACGGGCTTAATAACACATTGTACAACATTTATATCCCTATCAAGACGACAAAGAAACTTTAGGAGTCTTTGGAGAAAAAGTACAAACAAATGATGCTGGCTCAAAGAAATTTGTGATTGGAAAATTCTTGGATTTTGTGATGGTTGATTTTAAGACTGTGATCAGCCAAGTTCAAGATCTGCAACTCATTCTGCATGACATTCATGTAGAAGGCATGTCTCTTAGTGAATCCTTCCAAGTTGCTGCCTTAATTGAAAAATTACCTCAAGGCTGGAAGGAATTCAAGAACTACCTCAAACACAAGCGCAAAGAAATGACTTTGGAAGAATTGATTGTGTGTTTGAGGATTGAGGAGGACAACCGCAATTCTGAGAAGCGGGTTGGTAAGTATCCAATGGAGTCTAAGGCAAATGTGGTGGAACATGCTCCAAAAGCAAAGAAATGGAAGTTTTCTGGAGAAATTTCCTCACAAGGCCCTAAAGGAGGGGAAACAAAGAAGTATAAGTTCAATGGCAAATGTTACATTTGTGACAAAGAGGGACATGGGGCCAAAGATTGTTGTAACAAAGATAAAGGCAAAGGCAAAGGAAGATCAAGCAAGAAGCCTGCTCATGCCAATATGACCGAAATGGACAAAATTTCCAATGGTGTAGATGACATAAATCTTTCTGCAATTGTTTCTGAGGCAAACCTTGTCGGAAATCATAAAGAATGGTGGGTGGGCATTAGTGCTATTCGCTACATCTATGCCGACAAAAAGATGTTCACAATTTATTCTATAGTGGACAACGGTGAACAACTTTTTATGGGCAACTCCTCGACTTCTAAAGTTGAAGGACAGTGAAAGATTATTCTGAAGATGACATCTAGAAAGGAACTCACTCTCAACAATGTGTTGCATGTACCGGACATTCGCAAGAACCTTGTTTTTGGATCTTTGTTGAGTAAAAATGAGTTTAGGCTAGTGTTTGAGAGTGATAAAATTGTGCTTATTAAGAATGAGATGTATGTAGGAAAATGTTACATAGCTGATGGCTTTTTCAAACTAAATGTAGTGACTGTTGTCCCCTCTGTTATTAATAATAATACATCTTCTTCTTACTTGCTTGAGTCTTCAAATTTTTGGCATGGTAGACTAGGACATGTTAATTATGGATCTTTGCGTAGATTTATTAATATGGAATGTTTACCTAAATTTGATATTGATTTAAATCATAAATGTGAAATTTTTGTTGAAGCAAGATTAATTAAAACTCATTTTCATTCAATTGAACAAAGTACAGAGCCACTTGAATTAATTCATAGTAACATTTGTGATTTTAAATCAATTCAAACTAGAGGTGAGAAAAAATACTTTATCACTTTCATAGATGACTATACTAGATATAGTTATGTTTATTTAATTCGAACCAAGGATGAATCTTAAGAAACTTTCATTCAATATAAGAATGAAGTTGAAAGTCAACTTGGTAAGAAAATTAAAAAATGAAGAAGTGATAGATGTAGTGAATATGAATCACCTTTTGGTGAATTTTGTAAAGAACATGGAATAATTCATCAAACCACTGCTCCTTACTCACCTCAGCAAAGTGGAGTTGCTGAAAGGAAAAATAGGACTTTAATAGAAATGATGAATGCCGTGTTAATAAGTTTTTGATTACCACAGAACTTGTGGGGGGAAACAATACTTTCTGCTAATTATATTCTTAATAAAGTACCCCGGAAGAAAGTGAATCAAACACCTTATGAAATGTGGCATGGGAGAGTAGCATCCTACAAATACTTAAAAGTGTGGGGGTGTTTGGATAAAGTGACTATTCCTAGTCCTAAAAAGACTAAGATAGGTCCTAAAACTGTTGATTGCATTTTCATTGGTTATGCCATGAATAGTAGTGCATATCGGTTTTTGATTTATAAATCAAAACATTCTGAAATGTATGTAAATACTATTATTGAATCTCGAAATGCATCGTTCTTTGAACATATATTTCCAAATAAGACTGGACAAGGGACTAGTACTAATAAAACAACTTATGATGCTATTACTAGTCATAATGAAGGACAAGAACAAGGACAAGAGCCAGAGATAGATCAAAATGAGGAAGAGGAACCTAGGTGTAATAAACGTGCTAGAACCTCAAAATCTTTTGGTCCTGATTTTCTAACATTTTTGTTATAAAATGAGCCTTTAACTTTTAAAGGAGCTATGTCCAGTCCTGAGGCTCCTTTATGGAAAGAAGCTGTTAATAGTGAAGTTGAATCCATCTTGCAAAATTACACTTGGGAATTGGTGGATTTGCCACCAGGTTGTAAACCTCTTAGGTACAAGTGGATTTTCAAGAGAAAAATGAAAGCAGATGGATTAATTGACAGATACAAGGCAAGACTTGTGGTCAAAGGATATAAGACAAAAAGAAGGTCTTGATTACTTTGACAAATACTCACCAGTTACTAGAATAACATCCATTAGAATGCTAATGGCTATTGCATCTTTGTACAATTTAGAAATTTATCAAATGGATGTGAAAGCAGCTTTCTTAAATGGTGAGTTAGATGAAGAAATTTACATAGAACAACCAGAAGGTTTTTCTGTTCCAGAAAAAGAAAAGAAAATGTGTAAATTAGTTAAATCATTATATGGTTTAAAACAAGCGCCAAAACAATGGCATGGGAAATTTGATAAGGCAATGATGTCAAATGGATTTAAAATTAATGAATTTGATAAATGTGTTTATATTAAAAACACAAACAAAGGTTATGTTATAGTATGTCTTTATGTGGATGACATGCTCATCATAAGTAGCAATAATGATATGATTAAAACTACCAAGAAAATGTTGAATAAACATTTTGACATGAAAGACATGGGGATTGCTGATGTAATACTTGGTATGAAAATGATCAAAACATCAGAAGGTTATGCTTTGTTACAATCACATTACATTGAGAAAATACTTGACAAATTCATCAAAGATGATAATCATCTTGCTAGAACACCTGTGGATGTTAATTTGTTTCTTTCTAAGAATGTACAGGAAAGTATTTCTCAATTAGAGTATGCCTAAATTATTGGAAGCTTAATGTACTTGATGAACTGCGCTCGCCTTAATATAGCTTATGTAGTAAGTAAATTAAGTAGATATAAGAGTAATCCAGGAGTAGAATATTGGAAAACAATTATAAGGGTTCTAAGATATCTCCGATTTACTCGTAACATTAGGCTAAGTTATACTAGATATCCAACAGTACTTGAAGGATACTGTGATGCAAATTGGATATCGGATACTAGAGACTCAAAATCCACTAGTGGGTATGTCTTTACACTAGGTGGGGTGGCTGTATCTTAGAAATCTTCCAAACAAACTTGCATTGCTAGGTCTACTATGGAATCAGAATTCATAGCTTTAGATAAAGTTGGGGAAGAGACAGAATGGCTTCGCCACTTCTTTGAAGATATTCTAATGTGGCTAAAACCAGTGCATGCTATTTGCATACATTGTGATAGTCAATCAACAATAGATAGAGCAAAGAGTCATATGTATAGTGGTAAGTCACGACACATTTGTCGTTAACATAACATTGTGAAACAACTACTCTCTAATGGAATTATTTCCATTGAATATGTGAAGTCTAAAGACAACATAGCGGATCCACTAACCAAAGAGTTAGCAAGAGAGTTAGTTGAGAATTCATCGAGGGGAATGGGACTTAAGGCTATTAAATAAGAGTTACCACGACGGCAACCCAACCTAGTTGACTGGAGATCCCAAGATCTAGGTTCAAAGGGACAACCGAGTTGTGTATGACTTATAAGGATCACTGGGGAGTCAAACTCCTATCCATTTCTATGATGAAATAGAGATGTATGTCTGCAGCGTTTTAGGTTAAGTAATACTTTTAATGATTCTTATATCTAGGAATACCTAGCAGAGTATGGCAGGTTACTCTTCATAAGAATCACCTATATGAGTGTGAACTGGGCCGGTTCTATGAGATTTGTGAAGGGCTACAATTCTATAGAGCACTCATGAAAGACTAGGTTGTTCAGGGCCGAAATGAACACAATAGTGAGAACTAAACTATGTCTAATAATATACTGTGTGAGTTCTATTGTCTTGGTTTACACAAATGGCTGAACAGTTCAAGACATCATGTTCACTGGTTAGCTAGTAAATTCGATAGGGTCTCACAAGGGAAGGTTCAAAGCCAAAAACTACCTATCCTTTGTAGAATATTTCCAATTTCTGTACTCTCTATAATTAGATCATATTGTTGCATTTTTTCTCCGTCAAATTCCATTCATGTGGGGGATTGTTGGAATTTATGATTTTATAGGCTTATTTTGGGCCAACTTTGAGCCCAAATTTGAGTGAGTCCTACACATCTTTTGAGGTGGGTCCAAAGAGATGACGTGTTTCTTGCCGCATGGAAAGTCACACGGTGAAGACGGTTCATCAAAACCATTTATGAGTGAATAGGAAGTTGATATCGTTTTCGGGTTCGTGGAATGGGCAATTCAAGAAGTAAAATGTGAGTTTCCTTGAAATGGTTATCCCACATTGGAAACTAAGAGAACTTATGTGTGTATATAAGTTCTAGGAGGCAACACTTAGGTTGGGCCCTAAGGGGCACCCCAAGTTTGTAGAATGGAGGAGTTATGGACAAAGTGAACCTTGGCTCAAACCATCACACACACGTGCACACAGCCGCCGCCGTCCGTCCGATCGGCCGAGCCAGGCACGGGTGTGGGTTGTGGGTCAGGTCAGTTCTAACATTAATTTTTTGGACAAAATTTATTTGAATTTTTTCAAATCCTTGCAGGAAAATTATTTGAATTTCTAAACAAAATTAATTTAATTTTTTGCTCCAAATTTTTTCTGTCCAAACAGTGCCCTTGTTTAGTCCAATTCCAGCAGGATCAAACTGTTTTTTTTAACAGTTATAAAATTGCCCAGCAGTTATGAACAGATATGAAATTGCCAGCAGTTATCTGTTCAAAATTTGAATTGCACCTGTTCATTTCAAATTGCATCTATTCGGTTTGAAATTCAGACCGATTCGGGTCTATATATACCAGGCTTGTTCCAGCAATTGGATTATCCTAAAAAAAAAAAAATCCAAAAAAATTACTTTGCTTCCCGTTTTTGCTCTTGTGCATTGTTATTCTTCATATTAGTTTTAGGGAAAATTCAGAGAGTATAGAACATTGGTTTTGTTCATCGTACAGATTGTTTAGAGTGCTACTACAATCTATGAAGATCATTGTATCTTGGGAAATAGATGCCATTTATCCGTAAGCACCAAAGCGGGGCAAATTTATCTTAAGGACAGAGTGTTACACACTCGACTTGATCTTTTTGTACTTATTCGGTTCGATAAATAATTCTGTAAGTCATTTATTTTATTTGTTTGATATGGTTTCAACTTATTTATTTTACATTGAAAATTGTTCCAACAATATAAGGATGATTTTTCTCTATTTTTCTCATTTTGTAGTCACATATTTGTTATATGACTAGATTCTGTTAAAAATGTAAATAACGGAGTAACAGATGAAAAATACTTCAAAAAAATTCACTTTTAGCAGCGGCCAAAATTGTCGCTAAAAACTGGAAAACCTTTACTTGCGGTTGAAATAGCGGCGACCAAATCGGCGCAATAGCCTTGTCGACATGTCCTTATAGTGACGTTTTCCTCAAACGCTGGTATAGTTATTTTTATTGTGACGATCGATGTAGTGAGAGTTATAAATGTCGCTATATCTTAAATTTACCCATTACTTGCTAACTTTATAGCGACGGGTCGACTGCTGCTATATCCTTCACTTTTGCTACATTTTGTCAACCACTGCTATATTTTGACTCTATTCCATCAGTTTTACACTGTCGCCATAGCCATAGAATTCTTTTTGAATTTTATTTGCAACGACGGCTATTAACTGCGGTTATAGGCTATGTTTACTATTCAATTACCAATAATATATAGCTTGAAATTTTCAATGATTTGCTAACTATTAATGGTTGTCTCTCACTTATCCCTGCTCACAGTATATATTTATAAAAACACTATTTTATTCTAATGGCTCAATACTCAATAATTGTAAAATGTAAAAGAGTCTGCATTTTCATAATCCCAAAATATCCAAAACACCTTAATTAAAAGGTTCATTACATAAGCCTGTAATACAAAATAGATCCAATATTTCTAGCAAACTAATGGCCCACACCATAATCTAAAAGATACATATAAACTTGTCACATGGCAATAATACTCAAAAGTATTACTTATGACGCCATTTTGTAAAGACCTCTATAAAAAATGTTCAAATCAAGAAATGACGTCCATTGTTTGATACTTTCATATTGTCTTATTTCCTGCAATAAAAATGATTGAATGAGCATAAGTATCATTTTCAATTTCAAAATCTATAAAGAAAATTTAGACTACAAATAATTCTCCACAAGCCTTATTTTTTTGGTAAGTATGTGGTTTACATATTAAAAAATAAAGATTACAATGAAGTTGAAGATCATATTTGCATATTAAGATAGATTAGCCATTAAGAGAGAAAACAACAGCAAATGGAGAAAAAAAATACAGTAATGCAGAAGTGTAAGGTGGCTGAAGATTTAAGAAACAAATTGTTCTCAATTTGTGCAGTTAGTTCTTCTTGTTGTTCTTTAAGCACTGCATGTTGATTTCTAAGATTAGATATGGGTGAAGACATGTAAAGGTCTTAGAACATGTAAGCAAGCAACTAACAATTATTAATGTCTAGGAAATTATATCTAAATATATGCCCACCTTGTCTCTGCTATTACTTCTAAGTATAGAACTCTGATGAAGAACACCTTCCACAAGGCCTTTTAAGTTTGGATCTTGCTTTCAGTTTCTGTTTTCCCAAGTGGTCTCTTGTTTATAGGCAATCACTAATAGTCTCATTGCCTCACCTTACTCTTAATCTCTCATAGGCAGTGTATCACTCAAGAAGAGGATTATATTATGAAAGAACAACGGTTTTGAAAATGGACTTTTATTTATATACTATAAACATAAACATTACAATTGAAAGACTCTTACAAACAGATGTTCTTTTTTTTGTAGATGAAGAGAAGTTATTGCGCATGCTATCTGTAATACTCTCTATTTTTCAATGTGCCCTTGAACATAAGACTCTCCTTCCATATATATCTTGAGGGTAGACTCCAAAACTAGGATGTTAAACATATCTGAATAAAAGATAAGATGCTAACAGGTTGGCATTTGGACTGAATTAGCCAATAAAGCCAAACATTAGTAACAACCACTAAATCAAGCAACCAATGGCAGCATCCAAGGGTCTATTTTTTAATTGTATATTACAGTTTGATCCATTGTTGATATTCAAATTTGTTCGATTGCCCAATTCTCTATTTCACTGGTTTGTTTGGTATTTTTACGGATGCCAATAAAGGAAGCAAAGTAGAAAGTTAAACTATCAAATCCCAATTTTGTCCAAACCAACTAACAATTTATTGGTAGAGAAGTCATTAACATTGGTTCTAAATTTGTGTCAATGTATGTGTATTGTAATGATGACTTACCCCGATTAAAAGGTTACATTTCATGACTCCCAAAAGAGGATCTCTGATGTGTTTGTGGAGAAGCCTGGTCAGCATAGTGCTCACAGTTAACCGTTAAAGGCGCAGTAGCTACTATCTGTTTGTTAACCAATAATCCACAAAGAGGCCTAGTATCAGTAGAGATGCAGCCTGAGCTGGTGCAGTATGTCCCAACAGATTAAAAGAACCGAGCGAGTACTTCTGTTGAAGATAATGTACATATTGCATATACAGAAATAGAGTCACAAGATAGACCCTTTGAAGAGGGAAGATAGAAATTTGAAGGAATTATACAATCTAAAGAACTACAGAGTGACTAAAAAGACAAAAGTACCAAATAGGCACACTTAACCATTAATATTGAAGACTTCTTTTATTAGGCTTCTGAACTATACTACAGAAAAGAAAAAAAAAGTATTTTTAGGTGTGCTGGGTGTACGTGTCTTCTCTGCACAAGTTTTTGTTAGACAATTCAGGCAAACTATATTAAGATGATAATAAATTATGCGATTAACATTTGAACAATTATATCAGATCTCTAGTAGAAGAACAAACTACTTACATATTGTTGTAGAGCAGTACTCCAAACTGCAATTAAGGTAGCAATGAAACCTTTAGCATTAACACTCATATCAGTAATAGTGCAGACAGTAACACCCAGGAGAACAACTGAAATGCTGAGCTTTGTGTCTCTAGAGTATCGAATCTTATCCAAAAGAACTTTCAATAAGCATGATACAGGGATCATACTCAGCTTTGCAATCTGAAAATTATGTCGAAGCCCATAACTTCTAAAACAATTATAATATAATGGAAGCCAAAAACCAAGAGCAAATAAAAATTTACCTGATAGAATCCCACGGAATTCCACATTAGACTAACATTCATACCAACAATAGAGAAGTTTGCAAATAGAACAAATTTCAGAAGATCTGGAAGGGGTAACTGAGAAGGTTGGATGTATCCAAGCCACCTAAGAACAATCGTCATCAAGGTTGTGGTAACAAAATGCAAACCGGTTAATGTTGTAGCTGTAAGGACCGTAGCAGTCAAAATCTAAAACAATTTGATAATAACCAGTCCTCATCTAAAAGGCAGTGTTCCCTATGAGACAGCATTAATAATTTCACATAAACTCAAGTTGATAATGTTGTAAATCCAAATTACTGCATGTATAATTCCCTTGAAACCAGAAAACTTGCATCTTTATTTATTTATCTCATGGTTCAATGCAAGCACACTTTCATACAAGCAGTGACAATAAAAAGAGGCAATAATTTTCTCTAATCACATTATTAAGCCAACAAAACATTACAAACTGTGCATTAAATTCATTGACAATAATTTTCTCAAAAGAAAAGAAAAGAAAAGAAAAAAACAGAACAAACAGAACAGAAAAAAACAAAAAGGTAGCCACTATTACTCCATTGTGGCATTTTATCAAATATCTAGCATACATAATGTGACGCCCCAACACGTATAATAATTGGTATTTAATTAATTAAGAGGTTTGAATTTTAATTGTTCATTATTCTGGTTCAATTTCGGATTTATGAGAATTATGGAGTCTGATTTGTATATGATTTGATTAAGGATTTATTTTGGAATTAGAAATTGAAAACCTAAATGGCTTAAGAATGTGAAGTTGATGAGTTTAATCAATTTAATTTTGAGTATCGGGCCATATGGGAGTTTAATTAAATATTCGATTCAGTTTTGTAACAAATGAGATTTGATTAATTGGACTCGAATTGGAGTTAATTAAGTTATGAGGACTGGAAATTAAGATTATTATAAATTAAATTTACCTATGAGGTGTCCAATTTGAGTGTGTAATTTATTGGCAGAAAATTTTGAGTTTGAATTGAAGGCCTTAATGATTTGAGAAACCAAAATTGATGATGTCAATAAGTTTAATTTGATATTTGGAGCCTTTTGGGGGTTTGATTAAAACATCTGATTCAGATTCGTAAAATTTGGAATGATTAAGTTAATTGGGTTAATTAAGTTGTGTGGTAATCCTAATTAATTAGGACTAAGTGAAATCAATATAAATTAAGAATTAATTTAAAGTAATTTGATTTGAGACTAAATATAATTAATTAAGTCTTATTATGAGTCATTAGCAATTAATTTAATTATATCCAATTAAATATAAAAAAATGTAGAAAGAATGAAAACATTCTAGAATCTTTGATATATGAAAGAAAAGAAAAAGAAAGAAATGAAATCAAAAAGAAAAAAAAGGAGATGTAAGTGTGCTGGGCTGGAGAAAACTGCAAGGCAGAGAGAGAGAGAGAGAGAGAGAGAGAGAGAGATTTCAGAAGAAAGGAAGAAGAAGAGGAGAAGGGGGTTTTGAAGGACACCAAGATTTAAGCTAAAAATTGTGAAAAAATCATCTTAAGGTAAGAAATTCCATCCTCTTTCTTGTATTATTTAAATAATCTAGACAAAAATTGATTCAAGGTAGATTTTTAGAGGATTATTTGAAGAAACTTTGAGTTGAGATGGGTTTCAAGAGAGTTTCATGGAGAGTATGTTTTAAATTAATAGATGAATGTTCTCCTAAAGATTATAAATCTTCTATTCATGAATTAAAACATATATATCTGAAAATTGAGGGTTAATTTAAGATGGAAGGAAATTGATAAAAATCTAAATTAGAGTAATTCAAGAATTAAATTATGATTTGATTTTGAATATAGAAAATTAGTTAGTTTTAATCTTAATTTCATACATGCAAATACTTTCCTAAGAGTCATATAACTTCAATTTCATGTAAATTAAAAGGAATTTGTAAAAGGGTGAAGAAATTGAATTAGATTCAAAATTATAGAAATTAATTTGGAAATAACCATTTTGGGTTTGAATTTATTTGTCTTATATGAAATTGAGTTTCAATTGCACATGCATCATGAATTTGCAAGAGTTTTGGAAGTTTAATTCATGTTTTAGAATTTATGAGTTTGAAATTGGGTTTGATATGAAGAAAATGAATTAAATTTAAATTTGGACAATATGAAAATAAATTATAGTTTATATTTGCGAATCAAAATTAGTTTGATTTTGATTTAAATTTCTTATATGTACATATTTTTGAAAAGGCCTTACAGCTTCAATTTATGTTTTATTAAACAAAGATAGAAGAATTGTGAAATTATTATATTCATGAAATTATTGGTTTTAATTTTAATAATCAAATAGATTTTTGTTTGAGAAATTCGAAAATTAGTCATGGGTTTTGACAATTGAAGCTTCACAACTCATGATTTATGTTTTGTAATTTCATTGAAGTTTTAATCTTTCTTCAAATTAGAAGATTTGGGAGTTGATTTCAAGTTTGATTCCTATTTGATGTTGAAGGCCCGAATTCTAGCATGTTTATATGAGTTTTGGGGAGTGAAATGCATGAAAATGAGGTGGAAATTGCAAACTTTGAGCTTCACACATGAAACAAAATTTCGGAAAACAAGGCACAGAATCTATTATGATCCGCACGTGCGGATTGGGCATCCCGCAAGTGTGGTTTTGGTTAGGCTTGGGTTTTGTTTTTCGCTCCACTTTATCACCTTTCGGGCCCTCGTTTGCATGATTTAAACGTGTTTCTCAGATACATTACATTTCATGAACACCAAGAAAGTGTAGAACAAATGATAGAATCGAACGAGTAAATAGTGAATGAAAACCGATTAAGTAAACAACAAATCGATTGAACGAGTGGACTGTGTATTGAATTGTTGTGCTTGAATTTGTTTGTTTAAGTCGGATGCCGCATTGTTAGTGCATTATAGCACGTGTTTCGAGGAGCCCACTGTGAGTAATAATGTTGTAAAGATATGTTCAATCGTATTTATTTTTAGATCCATAAATCATATTGCTTTCTGAAATGATACTTTTTATCGATTGAATGATGATCCTAGTTTGAACTGTATTCGTGGCATCCATAGCGTATTGTGATTATTATTGTTATTGACATCGTTATTGTTACAGAGATCTCTGTCAGTTCCAAATCTTGGAACTAGCGTTATTGTTTGATGGCCATCAATTGATTGTTCGGTCTTTTAAGACCTAGTGTATTGTTGCTATTGGATGTACCACGTAGGACCTATAATAATAAGATTGATTGAATTGATTGAATTGAACGATTGATTGACAAATGTTAGTGATTGAAGTGTTCTAATGCTAATCGATTGTTTCAAAGACTATAAAGGACATCATTCTTAACCTCTTTATACATTTGTTATTCACTGGGCTTTAGCTCACAATTTATTATATATATATGTAGGTGGCTAGGCACCGGATCAAAGCTAGAGGCGTCAACCCGAACCCTTGTTTTGTCAAGCCAGCTATTGTCCCTCATTGCGAGGTTCCAAACTAGCATGTGTCAAGGCGTTTTTGGGTGGCTCGACTTCACCCTTTTGAGTTTGTTAAGTGAAAAGAATGTTTTAAGACTAATGTCATATTGTTCTAGATGATGGATTGATTCCCTAACTTATGTTTTGGTCTTGTATATATATGCTTATGAGCATAATTGTTATGAATAGGCTATGTACATGAAAGTTTATCTCCATTCAAGTCCTCACAAGCTCATTGGGACGATGTATGTTATTATTGATTGGCTTCCGCCAGCCCCGTATATTATTTATATGTATTGTCAGTATAGTTTAAACAGGCTTTGGTAATCACGGATTACTGGTCGGTTACGACGCTAAACCTATAGGGGCGGGTTTGGGTCGTGACACATAATGATTCCTCAAGCATGAGATTTTACTGTGTAGTATCAACAATAATCCATTCACTTCACTAATTACATTGGTTAAAATATGAATATCATAAATGATCAAATATATATGTGTGTGTGTGAATATGATAATCAGAATGCAAAACATGTTAATCAATCTATTTTATAAATTATTTTCCCAAATCAAAATCATTCAAGATGTTCATGAAATCCTTCAAAGTAGAGAAGGTTTGGAGATCTTAACAATGAATTCCATGGACCCAAACTTGTCCGAAGATGCTTTATGTTTTTATGGGATTCTTCATCTTCATGACTGTTTCATGGGTATAGTGTTTGGGAAATGACAGTAGATAACAGACCTAAATCGAACAAAGCAGAGTGAAAGGGTTTTGCTGATTGGTATGGAAGGGGTAGAGAAAATGAAGTGGGGTGTAATTTGAAACAGAGGATGAGGGAGGAAGAAGACAGTGAGGGAAAAAGAAAAATTGAGACAGTAGAAGAAAGAGAGAGGGGTAGAGAGAGAAATTAAGAGACAGAAGAAATAGGGGGATAGAGAAAGAGAAACAGAGAAAACAGACTAACCTTGAAATCACAGTGGTGTTGTAGCTTGAAGTTGTCAACATGCCGTAGTGGAGGATGAACGAAGGCTCTGATACTTTGCAAAAGAAGTGTTGATAGACTAAGGCACAAATTATAATCAAGGAGAAGGAGTTGAACGATTTTTTGTTTTTTTTTGGACTGAAATTCTGATAAGTTTAAAATAAAAAAAAGTTGATTTCGCGCGAAATCAGAAATCTATTTGGCGGGCCTATATTCTTTTGCTTTTTGTAACGTTTGAGGTCAAACCGCTGCTATAAAAAAAATATATATATATATATATATGGCAGTGCTTCAGGGAAAAAATGCTACTAAAAATTTTATTTTTAGTTGCGGTCAATAACAGCTACAATAGCCCATTTGTGGGGGCATATTTTGTGAATGACAACACGTGGCCGAGGCGACGAGGCGTAGGTGTCAGCCAGAGTGCCACGTGGCTTGCTCATGTGCCAGATGATTTCGGCTAGGCGGAGGTTATATTCGGAGATATCGAAATCCGAGATGAGCGGATAAGGGATAAGAGTCCAAGAATGGGGGAGGACCTCAGTCTGGATATAGATAAAGCTTTTAGGGAGTTTATCTCTATCTAATTGGGAGTCCAAGATGAGTCATTGAGCCAAAGTCCATTGAACCTAGGCTTCTACAGGGATCAGGTTAATGCTGGCTATAAAAGTAAGGCCCCTCTGGTCTAGGTTACTACTTTATGCTCTGTCTAGTGAGTTAAGCACTATTGGCTATCTTGAGAGATAATTACTTGATTTTGATCGTCGGAGTCTCCCCGGGTGGATCGAACCACTACTCGGATTCTTATCTTTCTGTAACAAGTTGTTCGGGCTTAATCTATTCTGCCGTGCTCTCTCCTGCTGAGTTTCCTTATTTGGTTGTGTGGTCACTAAAATCAAACACCACAATTGTGGCGCCGTCTGTGGGAACGTAAGGAGAATAGATGGCTAATGATGGACAGAAGAGAAGATTGGGGACGACATCCCTAGTGGGAGTGGTAAACATGTCGATCCTAACATGGAAGAAGAGAACCCTAATGAAGGACCACGGGATCAGAATCCTGGGAAGAAGGACGTCGGTCAAGAGGGAGACCCACCAAAGAAAGCAGGCCGAGACGAGTACTATAATGAAAGCGACTTCCAAGTATGGAAAGATAGATGCCTGAGGAGGGACGACGAGATGAAAGGAATGGCAAACAAGTTGGCAGACCTACAATCGGTTATCAACTTCATGATGCAGAACAACGTCATGCAATCACCGTTTCCATTGAAGGACACGCCGATTCCAGTGGCCAAGAATGACACCCAGAAAGGGGAGCAGAGAGCAGTCCCAGCGGCCTCTCAGTATGATAGGACGAATGAGCATTCACATTGGCCTTCTAGGGAAGTCGGGCGAGGAGAGTCGGTAGGAGGAGAGTCTCAGAAGACACCTCATACAAAAGGAACCTATGTCGAGGAACATCGGCATGTTCAGGGGAAGGAACTTTGTTTTGACACGGCGAATGAAGAGCAGTCCAAGAGGACTCATAACGACGCCGGGAGCAGCGCACCAAAAAGGCTAAAATCCATTGACAGCCGAGCTCCTAGTTGGACCAAGAAAGATTTGGGGGACTACCTCCAAAGGAAGCGACAGAATGCCGAGGTCACATCTCAGGTTAAGCCGAGAACACCATTCTCAGTGGAGTTGGATAGGTTCGAGGCCCCAAAAAGGTTCCATATGCCGAGGTTCCAGATATACGCCAGTAAGTCCGATCCAAACTTTCATGTCGGCTTATATTTGAATTTAATGGCACTGTATACCGGGAACGAACCGTTGCTCTGCAAGTTTTTCCCTTCATCCTTTGGGAAAATTGCATCAGATTAGTTTCATAAGTTGCCGAAAGCAATTGTGAAGAGTTGGGAAGGCCTGGCTGAGATGTTTGTGGCCAGGTTTGTTACAAACAAATTACAGCCGTTGAGGGTAGACTTCGTAATGGCTCTGAAAATTGGCAAGGGTGAAAGGGTTTCCCCGAACCCGAAAATTGCTAGGCCAAAAAAAAAAAAAAACAGAGATTGAGATTGAGAAATCTATTTCATCTCATCATCATCAACATCAACAACAACAAACAAACTGATTATTTCAATAATAACTATAGTCTATATATCAACAAGAATCAAAATCAATAACAAAGGTTATTTCAACAATATATATATATATATATTGTATATATCAACAACAAACAGAGATTATTGACAAGAATAAAAAAATGATCTATATATATGTATATATCAACATCAAACAGTGGGGATCTGCTTAGATTGTCGGAAGAGGAGGAGGAAGAGGCGACGGGATCTGCTCAGATCTACTGGAGGAGGAGACGACGGAGAAGGAGGAGGAGGCGACGGGGATCTGCTTAGATCTGTTGGAGGAGGAGGCGATGGAGGAGGAGGAGAAGGAGGAGGAGGCAACGGAGCAGGGAGCAATCGAGCGACGGAGTAGAAGAGGTAACTGAGCGACGTAGAGGAAGAGACGAGAGAGTGCGATGTGTTTGTCTCAGACTCAGTGTCTCTAACCCTGAAATGAGAAAAGAAAGAGAGAAAACATATATATATATATATATATATTCACAGTGGTACAATCGTAATTTCATATCGGGGAAGTGGGTACGGAGCTGGGGCTGGGGACGGGCCGGGTCCGGGGCTGTAAAACATATCATTGTCCCCGGCCCAAAAATGGTCGGGGATTTATTTTTAAATACCATTCTCGGCCCGTCGGGGGTATTTTTCGGGAAAAAACCATTCCAATCGGGGTCGGGGAGTCGGGTCCCCGTCGGGCCGGTTTCAAATTGCCATCCCTAGGTAAAAGCCTCAGGGCTTATGCCAAAAGGTATTCAACCGAATACCAAGATGCAACCAAGAGTTAGCGGTCGTGTCTTTTAAGAACGGCCTGGAGGATAATTGCATGCTGGGAAAGTCACTGGCAAAGACTCTACCAAAGAGTATGAAGGAGCTCATGGCAAGGATCGAGAAATATGCCAGAACAGAGAGAGGATACACCGGGAGCAAAGGCACCGAAGCAGGAAAAGAGAAACGGCTTGCCGAAGCGAGGCCGAGGTAATACTGGATTTAATAAACAAGAAACAGGACTAAGGGCTGCACAGACAGTCACCACTGTGTTCCGGATCCCGGTTTATAAAGTTCTAGAGAGGATCAGGAACCAGTCGTATTACAGAGCGTCGGAGAGGATCCCTGGCAAATTTATGGGGAGAGAAGCCTGGGAAAGCACTATGCTTACTACAATGAAGATGGACACCTGACACAGGGTTATAGAGCCCTAAAAGCACATTTGGAAGATCTGGTAAGACAAGTTCACTTATAGGGCTGAGCAAGGAATCTGTAAAATCCGTAATCTGATCCGGTCCAGTCCAATCCGATAGGTTTGGATTGGTTTTTTGAATTCGTGGTTCAGTTCTGGATTAGAAATTTCAAAATCCGTAGGCCACAAATTGGTTTCGGATTGAACCCCACGGTTTTCTGGATTGAAACCGATCCAGACTATTTAGAAATAATCTATATTTATACCATATAAAGTGTATGTTTTTTCTTTCATTTCTGGAATAGTGTTATTCATTGTGTTAAGGAATTAAGACAAAAGGTAGAAGACTTAGTCTGCATGTTACCAATTAAGGTGCATCCATAAAGATTGAAAGCTAGGCTTATTCCTGAAATAACCTGAGAAAAATAAATATAAATATAATGCAATAAGTTAACCATATACTATGTATATATGTATTTTATATTGATAAAAGCATTCATCACACTAAAACAATCCATTGATGAGCCATCTAGCTTATTCGGTAGCAAACTGATTTATCAGCAATATTAGCTAATTTGGTAGAAAACAAATACATCACCAAAGAATTATGCATGATCTTATCAATTCCTAACATCAGAATGGTAGTTTAGTTATTACTAACAGTAACACACAAATAGACCCACACAAAGGATGTTGTTTGCTTTAAATGTTCTATATATTTTTTTTATTATTTAATTATGTGAATCCGTGGTCCTAAATCGATCCAATCCATGTTTAAACGAATTGGTTTGGTTTGGTTCTACGATTTAAATGGATTGGTTCGGTTTGGTTCTACGATTTAAACGGATTGGATTGGTTCTAATTTTTCAAGAACCGTAGATAACAGATTGGTCCTGGTTTTCTCCCAATCCGGACCATGCTCACCCCTAGTCACTTAAAGGACCTAGTAGATAAGGCCAGAACGAGAGAAGAATAGGCAAGGCTGCCCCAGGCACCAGCAGCACCACCTTACCAGCACCGCAACCACAAGCAGACGGACCTCGAGTGATCAATGTGATTCACTCAAGGGTCAATGAGAATGAGGTGCGTGGAGAGACTCAGAGGGTGAAACAATTACATCATGTGTACCAGGTCCAGCAAAAGAGGCCTAGGACAAACGAGTGCTAGCGACCAATGGTGTCCTTTACTGAAGCAACCTAGACATGGTGCAGCATCTATACAACGATGCTCTGGTAGTAACCCTCAAGATTGGAGAATGCCAGGTAAGGTGCATTCTGATTGACCAAGGCGGCTCTTGTGACATCATGTATGTCAGATGTTAAAAGGAGCTTGGTTTTCACTGAGATGATTTGGAGCAGTGTAACAGCCCAATGTAGGGTTTAATGGAACGCTGACATGGCCCCTGGGAGCAATAAATTTGGAGGTGTAGGTAGGCACCAAGAAGGTAAGCATGAAGTTCACAGTAATTGACACCCCCTTCCCTTACAATGTTATCTTGGGGAGGCCATGGTTGTATGCAATGAGGGGTGTTCCCTCAACATTGCACCAGCTGTTACGGTTCCCAACGGAGCATGGAATTGAGGAGGTCAAAGGGAATCAAGTGCAGGCAAAGAATTACTCCATGGCAGCAATGAAATCCACCTGCAATGTGCGAGAGCTAGAAATAGTAGAAATTGAGGACGAGGACATGGAGGTCCTGGATGACGTCGACAAAGAGCCGGCCGACAAAAACGAGGAAGCTTTAAAGAAAATCCTGGTCCAACGAGGAGATGAAGAATGTTTCTTCCTTCTTAGCTCAGGCTTAGCTGAGGAGGAGGAAAGGGAGCTAGAGTCATTCTTGCGAGCAAACATGGAGGTGTTTGCTTGGACGCCATACGAGATGCCTGACATTGATCCCGATGTCACTTGCCATAGACTAAATGTAGATAGGTTGGCAAAACCTATCATGCAACGAGCAAGGAGGCTGACGTTAGTTCATGTGAAGGCAGTAGAGAAGGAAGTGGACAAATTCTTGGAGGCCAGAGCCAGTCGAGAGGTAAACTACCTAATTTGGTTGTCAAACACAGTTGTTGTAAAAAAAAAGAATGGAAAGTAGAGGGTCTGTGTGGATTTCACCAGCTTGAATAGGGCTTGTCCCAAAGACAGTTTCCAACTCCCCAAGATCGATCAATTAGTGGATGCCAATGTATCCCCCCAACGAGGAGAAGACTGTATTTATCACCCCAAAAGGGCTGTATTGCTACAGAGTGATGCCTTTCGGGTTGAAAAATGTAGGAGCAACCTACCAGAGGTTAGTGACTAAGATGTTCAGACACTTGATTGGCAAAACAGTGGAAGTATACATTGATGACATGGTCATGAAGACTAAAGAGCCTGAGAATCACTTGGCCGACTTGAAGGCAGTGTTCGATATTCTTAGAACATATTAGCTCCGACTCAATGCGTCGAAATGCGCATTTGGAGTTGGGTCTGGTAAGTTCCTGGGATACTTGGTCACTAGAAGGGGCATTGAGGCAAGCCCATATCAAATCAAGGCCATCATTGACTTGAAGAGCCCGACATCAGTAAAACAAGTACAGATGCTGACAGGAAGGGCCGCAGCCCTGAATAGGTTTATAGGCAGAAGTTCAGATAAGTGTAAACCATTTTTCAGTTTATTGAAGAAGGCCACATATTTTTTGTGGACAGAGGAGTGCGAAGTCACCTTGACCGACTTCAAAAAATACTTGACTACAGCTTCCAGTTCTCTTAAATCTAGTACCTGGAGAGGAACTGTTCTTATACTTGGCGGTTTTGGAGGATGCAATGAGTGCAGTGGTAATCAGAGAAAAGAAGGGAGAACAAAGGACAGTATACTATATGAGTAAAGCCTTAGTAGGTGCGGAGACCAGGTACTTGCCCCTAGAGAAATTGACACCGGCCTTAGTGATGGCTTCCAAAAAACTAAATTATTACTTCCAAGCCCACAAGATTGTGGTGTTGACTGAGCACCCCTGAAGTCCCTACTGTAACAAGGAGATCTGACAGGTAGGGTAGCCAGATGGGCAGTGGTATTGGGCCAATATGATTTAGAGTTTAGACCCATAACGGCAATCAAAGGCTAGGTTCTGGCCGACTTTGTGGCCGAGCTCACGCCTGGTGCCATACCATGTCGGGCTCCGGTGAGCCGCAGTTTAAGGTGTCCAAGGGAACAAGAAGAGACCCAGTTGGAAATGAAAAACCCCGCAACAGAGCAGAAGAAAGAAAAAAAAGCCAAGCCCTGCGATATTTACATCAGCGACTCTTTCCGCTTGTTTGTTAATGGAAGTTCAAACCGTCAAGGAGTGGGGGCAGGAGTGGTGTTGGTATCACCGGATGGGCGAATGTTGGAGCAGTCTATTCGTTTGGGGTTCAAGGCCTCAAACAATGAAGTAGAATATGAGGCACTGATCGCATGGTTGAAGTTAGCAGCAACAATGGAAGCCGACGAGGTGGTAGTCTTCTGTGACTCCTAACTTATTGTGAACCAGGCAATAGGCGAATATGCAGCCCGAGATGAAAGAATGATAGCCTATGTCAAAGAAGTTGTTAGATTGCTAGCCTTGTTTCAGGATTGCCGACTATAGCAGGTTAGCCGAGATGACAATAGCCATGCCGATGCCTTGGCTAACCTGGCTAGTTCAATGAAATCAGGGTAGGCAAGGACAATAATGGTTGATTATTTGTCTGGCCCAAGTATGGAACCACTAATCACAGAGTATGAAGCAATGTGTGTGGAGATGGGTCCAAGTTGGATGGATGCAATAGTGACGTTTCTTAGAGACGGCAAGTTACTAGATGATCGTAAAGAAACACACAAGACCAGACTGAAGTCGGCAAGGTTTAGTCTAACAACAAAAGGACATCTTTACAGAAGGTCTTTAGTGGTCCCCTTTTGAGGTGTGTGCATCCCTCCCAAGTTGAAGATTTCTTGTATGAAATACATGAAGGGGTATGTGGAAGCCATTCTGGGGGCAGATCGCTTGCTTATAGGGTCATTACTCAAGGATACTGGTGGCCCTACATGCAGAAGGATGTTGAAGCCTATGTTAGAAAGTATGAGAAGTGTCAAAGGTTTGCACCTTTGATACATCAACCAACAGCAGATTTGAACCCAGTATCCAGCCCTTGGCCATTTGCCCAGTGGGGCATGGATCTTGTTGGACAACTGCCCCAAGCAACTGGGCAAAGGAAGTTTCTATTGGTAGCAACTGATTACTTCACAAAGTGGGTAGAAACTGAACCCTTTACAAAGATTTGAGATATTGATATGAAGAACTTCATATGGAAAAACATCATCACCAGATTTGGGATCCCAAGGGCAATAATAGCAGACAATCGTACACAGTTTGACAGTAAGCTAATCAAAAGCTTTTGTGCAAAGTATAAGAACAAGAACTACTACTCTACTCTGAGTTTCCCCTAGAGTAATGGTCAAGCAGAAGCATCCAATAAGACTATCTTGGATGGAATCAAAAAGAAGCTGGAAGCAGCAAAAGGAAAATGGGTGGAGGAGTTGCCTAATGTACTCTGGGCATATCGGACTACGTCGAGAAGATCAACTGGGGAGTCTTCATTTGCCATGGCTTATGGCACTGAAGCTGTTATCCCACTAGAAGTCAGCATTCTAGGGATTAGAACCAAGGGAGTGGAAAATGGTACTAATGAGGCATTTCTAGACGAGATCTAGACCTATTGGAGAAGAAAAGAGAGAGAGCAGCAATTCGGCTAGGGACATACCAGCAACAACTTGCTAGGGCTACAACAAGAAGGTCAACCCAAGAGAGTTCAAAGTTGGGGACCTTGAGTTGAGGAAAGTAGTCGGCAACAAGAAGGATCCTAGGAAGCGCAAGCTAGGCCCAAATTGGGAGGGGCCTTATAGAATCATCTCGGTCGCTGGCAATATGGCATATCGGCTTGAAGACAGTGATGGCAAAGAGTTGCCAAGACCCTGGACCACTTGCAACCTAAAGTTTTTCTATCATTAGATTTTTGTTTTTCGAAGTTTATGTCATTAGCCGAAGTAATAATAAAATTTTAGTTTGATTTTTGTCTGAAATTTGTGTGATAGGACTGACCAGTTCTATTGCGATGTTACTGATTGAAGTATGATGAATAACTTAGACTTATTATATGGAAGAGTTGAATTATACTTACATATAATAGAGTTGAACTAAGTTGGCGAAGTTTCTAAATGAAACATGACGAATAACTTAGACTTATTATATGGCAGAGTTGAATTATACTTGCATATAATAGAGTTAAACTAAGTTGGCAAAGTTTCTGAATGAAACATGACAAATAACTTAGGCTTATTATATGGCAGAGTTGAATTATACTTGCATATAGTAAAGTTGAACTAAGTTGGCGATGTTTCTGAATGAAACACGACAAATAGCTTAGACTTATTATATGGCAGAGTTGAATTATACTTGCATATAATAGAGTTGAACTAAGTTGGCGATGTTTTTGAATGAAACATGACGAATAAACTTATCATATAATAGAGTCGAATTGTACTTGCATATGATAGAGTTAAACTAAGATTTGCCATGTCGGCAGAGTTAAACTCCGAATGGAACTAAGTATGCTTTAATCGGATTAACAGAGAAACCCAGGTTGAACAACTCGGCTAGTCTTTGTTCGAATCTGACGTCGGCGAAAGGCTATAAGTGCTTAATTTGAACTTAAGTAGAACTTAGGTTCACATTAAAGGACAGAGAGCTGGAGAATGATAAAAGCTTAAAAGCTTAGGAAGACTTGTTAAAATTTTCTAAGAATTTACAAGCTAGAATTGGCTTAAACACTTGCTGAAATTTTAGGAAAATTTACAAGTTAAAGTTAGACGAGGTAATATTAAAAGAAGTATCCGAGATACATACTGGCCGAGATGACCAACCAGGTTGTCAAAACTTGGAAAGGGTGAAGTCTTAATAGAAGACAACATATGGAGGTAAACAAGCAATGCTTGACTGAATAACACTTGTAAAAATATTTTTTAAGTGTGGTATTCCAATTGTTGGCCGAGACAAACAGTCAAGGTTTATATCCGAGGTATTATACCCCGGAGTTATTATACAGCTAAGGCATACTTTGAAGAAATACAAAAAATATTCCAAGTATGAAAGCAGTAAACTTGCATAGAAGAGAAGAAGGCATACATTCAACACTTGGAAGAAAAAAGAAGACTTGCATTCAGAAAAGACAACTTGTTCAAGTACAAAAAGGCACATTAGCCAAGCTGAAGTTAAAACATTGTCCAAAAGGTTACAGAGACTACAAAGGAAAAAGTACAAAAACAAAGAAAAGATTCTAAACAGACTGTTCTGCGTCGGCAGTTAGTTGTGTTTCGGCCTCAGCAGACAGCTGGGAGAGGTTCTCGGCAGCCTTCTCAGCCTCGATCTCGACGTCGATTTCTAGAAGAGTCTGGTCCAAACTCTTTTCAGCTCATTGGACCTCGGCTTTAGAAATGGTTGGTTTGGGAGAGGCGCCTTTGGAGACCAAGTCATCCTCCTCATCTTGAGTCAGGTTAAAGACTTGCTCATTTAGGGTGCGGGACTTGGCATCAGTGACAGCTTCCTTCTCCTCTTCATCGGCATCACCATCTTCGTCGGCTTCGTCGCCAGAATCCTTGGGCGCTGGAGGGAAAGGCACTTGGAGTTGAGTGATGTCTCAGAGGTCGGAGTCCACTAGAACGGACAATTTGTTTAGTGTCGCCATCCAAACGAGGTAATAACCTCTATTGCAAGCCAGGTTGACTTGCTCTTTGTATTGATCTCGGACGGTGGCTTGCCCTTCTTCAAATGCCTTTTCATCGGCCACCTTAACCTCGGCTTCCTTTGAGTCAAGGGCCTGTTGGAGCTTGGCCTCTAGCTCAGCTGCTCTAGCTTGGGTAGCCTCAAGTTCGGCTTTGGAGGATGCGGCTTCAACATTGGCCATTTTGGCTTTTTTCTCGGCTTGATTCTGAGCAGCTTTGGAAGCCTTGGCTTGGTCTAGCAAAGCTCGATTGTTGGCTTCGGCATGATTGAGTGAGGTGAGGAGTTTGACAGCTTCCTTAGTCTTCCTTGCCAGCTCCTTCCTTGTCATCTCAGTCTTAACCGCGTATAAATGAGTATGCTGGATAGCCTGCAAAAAGTAAAGCAGGTTAGTGAAATTTGACTAAGTATGGAAAGACTGTAAAAGAGTAAAAGGAAAAAAAAAAGAATTACCAAGACTGAGTGTTGCATCATGAGGCCAAAGTTTTCATACACATGGAGGTCGGCCATGTGATTCATATCCTCAGGTAAGAGCACGGCCGTTGGCACGGCGGCACCGACCTCGATGTCATTAATTGCGCTGTTGCCAGCTGTCAAGGGTCTGTCCCCCACCATGACCTCGGAAGCCCAGGTCATATTGCGAGGAAAGTTGTGACCCTGGTGTTGGTCAGACCTCGGCCTTTTAGATGGTTGGGAATCTGATGCATCGTTCTCGGCTGGCCTTTTCTCGGTGGCAGTTTGGTTCTTCTCGACCTCGGCTAGTTTTGAGATTGACACAGTGTCCTCAAAGTCAATCTGAGTCACTGTGGCCTTAGTCTTGGCCTTCTTCACTCTTTTCGACTTTGGCTTTGATTGGGATAGAGAAGACGAGGATTGCACCGTCACAACCCCAAGGATATTGGCAAGGAGATCCTCAACGATGGTTAGTTTATGACCTATTTTTTCGGTAATGGAAGCAACTGTTACTTTGGTGTCGAAATGTATTGCTGGAAGGGCGATCGAAGGATTGGCTGGGTTGTAAGCCGATGCCTCAGAATCTCGGCATTTGCGACTGCGAGTTCTACTGGCAGGAGCGAAAATTGGAGCTCAGCGTCGACGTTGGCGCTGGGATGGAGGAATTAGTTGAGGGACAGAAGTAGATGGTTGCTCAGCTGGGTCAGAGGTGGAGGCCTGATCTGGCCTTGGGGATGAAGTCGTTGGTGAAGTTGTGGCAGAAAGAGGGGTCTTACTTCGGCGTGGGGCGTCGGGTAGGGCCGACTTGTATGTTGGTATGTAATTCAGTAGAAGAGGGGCCTTGCGCCTTTGCATAGGGAGATCCAAGAACTTCTTAAGATCTCGCCTAAGGACGTATGATTGCCGAAATCCCTTTGTTGGCTGAGGAAGAGCTGCAGAAAACCAAGAGCAAAACATTAGTAGAGATGAATAAATTAGCAAGCCTTAACCAAAATGGAATTTCAGTACAATGACTAAAACTTACCATCACCCTCTTTAAAAACTGTTCGGCTTAGAGGATATAGACAGAGGTCGTTATCAGGTGTAAACTCTCAGTTGCCCAAGACGATAAAATAATCATCTCCAGTACCCTTGTTGAAGTCTGGGAGGTCGACTATTAGTTTGAACGCAGTGGATCTGGGCTTAAGGTAGCATATGTAGCCTTTTTCAGACTTAAGGCCACACATGGTATAGCAGAATTAGATGTCGGCTAGAGTGATCCTAGCTTTTTCTCGGAGTGCTAGTTCAACTATGCCATTTATGACCCTATATGAGTTTATGGCGAGTTGCATAGGGTTAAGTTTGTAATAATGAAGGATTTCACGAAAGAGAGTATCAAGGGGAAACCGAAGTCCACATTCGATGAAGGCAACCACTGGGAAGGGCATGGAATCCTCATTCGGCATAATGAAGTCCTCCTCCTTAGCTAGCCTAAGTTGGATGTCGGCTGGGATGGAAAACTCTCTCCTAAAGTGTTCAAGTTTTTTTGGGGTGTCTACCCTCCACCTAAACATACCCATTATCTCGGCTTATGTTTTGGGATGAATGTCAGAGAGAAGGAAATGGTAGGGATTGATAACCTCGGTTAAAACCAAAACTGGAACTAAGGCAAAGATTTTTGAAGATCTAGGGGAAATTTGTTTCAATTTTCCTAAAGAACGTGATTTCTATCAAATCCCAAACCTAAGTCTATACAGAAACAAGAATCAAGGGCAAGAATCTGGAGACAAGTCAAAGAAAAAAAAAAAAAAACATGATTCAAAGTCAAGAAAACAACATTTTTTCAAGAAACATTGAGTAGGTGTGTGCGGATGTGCAAAGGCCAAGAACAGTGGAAAAAATTATTAGAGCTTCAAACCTCTGAACATTATGTACGTATGTGCAAGAATCACGAACCCTGTGAATAGACACAAGGACATATTGAACAGCACGAATCACAGACAAAAACAAGATTCAAAATACAAACAAGGATTCAAGAAAAAAAACTGATTTGCAATGGCAACAAATAACATGTAAACATGTAACAGATTTGAAATAAATCGAAGGAATAATGAAAGACTGAAAATGGAGGAAATCAGTGGCTTACCGAGGAAACAAGTGCCGTGATGAGTATCACCGGAGTTAGACGACGTGAATGGTCACAAAACAGATGATGAAAAGATCTCCGGAGAAGGTAATTGGAATAGTTGCAGAGATTGAAAGCTTGAACAATGGCGGTTTGGCAAAGAGGCATTAGAGAGAGAAAGTTTCAAGGCAAAATGAATACTCAAAAGTGAAGAGACGGAGAGAGAGAGGGAGAAGTCTTGTCAAAATTGTGAAAAGGCGACAAACCATAATGATATGCCTTGGACAACGTGTCTGTCGGACGCGCGTGCGCAGAAGCGATGCGTCTTGATAGCGCGTGTCAGGTACGAACTAATGAGAGAAGGACACGTGGTGGAAACGGTTGGGAGAACCGTGCCTGACAGCTCATGAGCAGATAAAACTCTTGGAGTTCTTGATTTAATAAAGCAAAAACCTTAGCTAGAGGAACGATCTCAGTTAAAGATACTTAAAGAACTTGGTTCTTGGTTTTTGATCCCATATAAAAATGGACAGTAGAGTACTGGGGTACGCGAAGCCAACGAGTAATGATCTCGGCCGTAGAAAGAAAGACTGAACTTTGACCGATGAGGCGATGTAGGTTCCATCACCTCAGATTGCCGAGGTAATGGAGCCTAGGGGCCAATTGTGGGGACATATTTTGTGAATGACAGCATGTGGTCGAGACAATGCCGACGTGTCAGCCAGAGTGCCACGTGGCTTGGTCATGTGCGAGATGATTTCGGATAGGCCGAGGTTATATTCGGAGATATCAGAATCCGAGATGAGCAGATAAGGGACAAGAGTCCAAGAATTGGGGAGGACCTCAGTCTGGATATAGATAAAGCTCTTAGGGAGTTTATCTCTATTTAACTAGGAGTCCAAGATGAGCATTGAGCCAAAGTCCATTGAAGCTAGGTGTAGCTCGGCTCTTTCACGCCCCCTTTCAAAAGCTTGAAAAAAAGCCTTACAGTTCGGACTCCTGCGGTTTTGAATCTAATCTCACAAGTGTAATGTGAAATCGATAAACACCAAAGAGTCCAAATCCGGCAAATCATTTGGAAAATTGATTTTAGGATCAAAAATGCAAAAATTGGACTGCTTTGCCAGATACAAAGTTGCCACCTAAATATTCTATTTTGAGAAAATTTCGGAAACCCATGACTCATGCCAAAGGCCACGTGTCCGTCATCACCAAAGTTGCCTCGGCTCGGGAACTTAGGTATGAGAGGGGAAGGTCATGAATTGAGCACCCCTGCTCGCTCGATCAAAGATCGGCCTCTACTAATCATGATATAATTTTTATGTACAGTATGTGTTCTTGTTTCTGTTATTAAGCTAGCTTTACTATGTGGTGCGCACAAGCAAGTATAGAGTAGTTTGCTCAAATTGGAACAATTCCATTTCATGTTTGTTTTGCAGAAAGGGTTTGAATTTGCCACCTCAAGTGGGCTTAAAGTTTGCGAATTTGCCACCAAATGTAGTGGGCTTAAAACGGATTTGCCACTTAACAAAGTGGGCTTAAAACGCACATTTATTGAATCGTTCCAATTCAAGCAACAAGCCTTCATCCACAGGCACTCAAGCAGTTTAGCAAGTAAGCATTTAGCCTCATGGCAAGCATGCTAGTCATGGCAATCACTTACACTCATGCAAGTATGCTAACGCACTAAAAACTCACCTAGTACTCCAAGCTAAGAAAATATGAGTTAGAAAAATATGCATGATTCCTAACTATACAAGATGACTAATGCAACGCATGCAAAGAATGCAATTAATAGGCTCGGCTACTAATATGGCATATGAAGGAATTTTGATAACATGCAGTTAAATACGTATTCAAAGAAGTATTTAAATGACAATGCAGTTTAAATGATGCGCTGAGCCTCGGTGCATGCAAGACAAGATGAATGGATGCAAGTATAAGGTATGCTAATTGAAACGTGTCCCTAATCTAACCATCATAAGCGATTAAATAAAATGGAGAAAGACGTGGGGTTGAAAGACATACACATTATTACATTTTGCTCTTGCGAAGGAGAGTCCGAATAAATAAGAACAAAAACTAACTAGCTAAGCTAATTAAGCTAATTAGACTAATTATTACAAACCAAATGAAATAAAAAGCTAAACTAATTACCTAATTATTACAACACTTTAATGAACTAATTAGTAAGCTAACTAATTAAATTACAACACAAATGTAAGTAAACTAAGCAATTAAAGCCTATAACTACACTGCCACTACTCCACCTCGGGAAATGGAATATGCACATGCTCGGATACCACCCGAAAAGACCTCCGTTTTGCTCTCGAAAGCCTATGTTTGTAGAGTTGAACACTTGCAAAACCATTTTGCCCCACCTTACCAACATTCTGCTGAGGTTTACATCAGTGGCCAGCTAGCCACTGGAAAGTACTGCCGGCCAGGTGCCGGCCATGGAAGTGGTTTGCCGGCCATCTATGGTGCTCTGCCGGCCATGGATCATCATGCTGCAACAGAGTACAAACAGAGCAAAAAGAGGGTATTTCTAAGGATTGTTTGCACAGTTCACCCCTCATTCTCATGGATAAATCCAAGGAGTTGTGAACTTAAGCCACAAACCACCAATCCAAGTAATTTCATTGCATGATGGCTTGTGATTCAAGGTGTGCAAGCTCAATAAATGCAAAACAAGACACTCAAGAACCATCACCCTATCATGCATGATCAAGGGCAATGGAGACCTAGGAAACTTGAGACATTTCGTCACTTTGAGTATGAAATGTCCCAATTTTCCTTGTACTCAATTAACATCCGATTGAACACACAACACACAAGTTATTATCTTACTTAATTTTAGTCCCGAGTTGTTAGTTACTCATTTTGACTTACTAACCATTCTTTAATCCAATTAAGTCCAAAAGGTAAGTTAGCATCCTTTAAAGGGAAGGAAGTGTCAAACAAGGGGTGGTTTAAGACATGAGAGAAGTTTCATGCCGTTGGTAATAAACCCTTAAGCATGGATCTCAATCTCAAGCTTAAAGAATCCCAAGTTTAAAACAACCCTCAAAGTAAATTAAAAAATTCAAGAAATGAGGGAGGTTGCAGAGATTATAAGTGCTGAAATGAAGTGCAAAACAACACCAAAGTATGCAATCAACTCAAACAAGAGGTGCCTAATGGCCTAAAACACCATTCTTGTGAGGACCTTTACACTACAACCATGCAAAACAAGGCCTAAATTACCCAAATAGCCCAAAACAGAGCTAAAGCAGTTTAAAACAAAGGCAAAAACATGCTAGAATAAATCTACAAAAAGCTAGAAAATCATGCTAACACATGGAGTTAACTAGGCTAGCAAACAAGACATAAGGAGGGGAGGCTAACCCCTCCAATTTTGGACTTCAAAATATGTTTTTTGCCACAGAAAATACTCTGAAATTCAGTGGTTAAAAGCCAAAAAAAAGTTGGTTTGAAAGTGGAAAACAAAGGTGCAAAAGCCTTAGAAGTAAGGAATAAAGAAGGGTGAGACACCCCCTAACCTTAAACCGATTAGGCAACACTAGCCTGTATACAACATTGCCCACACGTTTTAGGATTTCAAAAAGGCCATCATATTTCGGAATTAAGCCTCGATGCACTGTCTTACTGCTTATCTTCTTCCAAATTTGAGGAGTAAGCTTCAGTAGCACCTTGTCTCCCACTTTGAACTCTAAGGGTCTCCTTCCTTTATCATCATACTTTTTCATTCTTTTGCTTGCTTTAGCCAAACTGTCTTGTGCTTCCTCCAGCAACTCTTGTTTGGTCCTTGCAAAGCGGTATGCTGCTGGACATCTACCACCAGAGCCTGTTTTAGCCACTTCGTGAGGAGTTAGGAGCTGCTGCCCCGTGGCTAATTCGATCGGACTCATCTCAGTTGCAAATGATCTGTGTAAATTATAGCAAAATTGTGCACTGTCCAACAATTCGACCCAATTCTTTTGACTTGCGGTCACATAATGTCGGAGATACTCCTCCAACAATCCATTCATCCTCTTGGTCTAGCCATCCGTCTGAGGGTGATTTGTTGTGGAGAACTTTAATTCGGAACCCAACAAATTAAAGAGCACAGTCCAAAACCTTCCCGTAAACCGGGTATCCCTGTCGCTAATTATGTCCTCAGGCAATCCAAAGTTTTTTACAACATACTTATAAAATAAATCAGCAGCAATATCAGCGGGACAAGCATGAGGAGCAGGGATAAAAATAGCATACTTAGAAAAACGGTCAACAATTACCATCATGGAACGTATCCCATTAATTTTAGGAAATCCAGAGATAAAGTCCATGGATATGGAAACCCAAGGCTTCTGAAGGACCAGCAATGGTTGCAATAACCCAGCTGCCTTCTTTCTTTCGGTCTTATCCAATTGGCACACCATGCAAGTTTTGACATAAGCTTCTACATCTTCTTCCATTTTGGCCAAACATATGAACGCGACAAAAGTGCCATCATGCATTGTTGTCCTGGATGACTAGCCCACTGCGGGTCATGCGTTTCTCTAAGAAGTTCCATTCGCAGTCCCCCAACACTAGGGATATATAGCCTATCTCCTTTGCCATAGAGAAGACCATCTTCAAGCCAATATCGGTGAGCAATTCCATCCTTTACTTGCTGCACCAACCATTGATACTCTGAGTCAATTACAGCACTATCTCTGATCCTTTCCAGCAATTGTGATTCAATGTTGGAGATAGCAGTCACATATTCAACTATCTCTTTCCGGCTTAAGGCATTAGTGACCAAATTGTGTCGTCCAGGCTTGTGTCGCCACTCAAAGTCATATTCTTCAAGGAATTCCTGCCAATGGGCCTACCTTGGAGACAACTTTTTCTGAGTTTTGAAGAATGAATTAGCCACATTATCAGTAAGAACCAAAAACTTCGATCCCAACAGATAGACCCTCCAAGTAAGAAGGCAATGTACTATCGCTGTCATCTCCTTCTCATGGGCTGAATAATTCTTCTAAGCAACATTCAGTTTTCTGCTTTCAAAGGCCACAAGGTGTCTTTCGTGCACCAATACCCCTCCGAGTGCTTTGTCTGAGGCATCCGTGTGTACTTTGAAAGGCAACTCAAAATTAGGCAGTTGCAAGACCGGTTCACTTGCCACTGCATCTTTCAATTTGTCAAAGGCTTCTTGACAATTAATGGACCAATGCCATTTGTGATCTTTCTTTAGCAAATCAGTGAGGGGAGCAGCCTTCTTTGAATATCCCTCAATAAACTTCTGATAGTAATTTGCCAAACCTAAGAATGATCACAACTCCGCAACATTGGTGGGTGAAAGAATACCTTTTTGAGATGGGTCAAATGGTCTTGTAATGTTTCACTATAAATTACAATGTCATCCAAGTAAACAATTACAAACCGATCAACATAATCGTAAAAAACATCATTCATTAAATTACAGAATGTCGCAGGAGCATTAGTAAGGCCAAAAGGCATAACTAAACATTCAAAAGAACCATATCTAGTTACATAAGTGGTCTTTGCCTTATCTCCTTCCGCAACCCGAACTTGCCAATACCCTGAGCGAAGGTCCAACTTTGTGAAGAAAGTGGCCTTGTTAAGACGATCGAACAGATCAGCCACCAAAGGGATAGGATACTTATTTATGATAGTCACCTTATTTAGGGCCCGATAATCCACACACATCCGCAATGATCTATCTTGTTTCTTTTGGAACAACACTGGGGCACCGTATGGGGCTTTGGAGGGCTGGACTAAACCGGCTTTCAATAACTTCGACAATTGCTTCCTTAATTCAGCAAGTTCCAATGGTGACATTCGGTAGGGTGCCTTGGCAGGAGGCTTCGCTCTAGGCACTAATTTGATTTTGTGATCAGTGACACGCCGAGGAGGGAGAGATTTAGGCAATTCTAGAGGCATTACATCAATGAACTTCGCTAAGACATCAGCTACTGCATCTGGTACTTCCATAGTAAAGTCAGGCTTCATTTCAATCAATGCTGCAAGGAATGTTTCCCCGCCTTTCCTTAGTCCGTTAAGCACTTGCACGACCGACAGCATCTCATCCTTCTTCTTTGCCCCATTTTTCTTGTTTGGTCGAGTAGAGCCCGACACAAAACAAGGTTGATTTTCATCTGAAATCAATAACCCACCCGAATATGGCATTAATGCCACTTTTGCAGCCACAAAGAAATCATTCCCAAGAATAACATCAAAGTCATCTAATGGGACTACCATCAAATTCAGTTGTCCAGTCCATTTACCCACTGTTACCTTCATATCCCGAGCCATCCCATGCACTAGTTGGGTTACAGAATTCACAGTCTTGATTCTACTTGGATTCTAGACAATCTTTAATTTTAGGGACTGCACTACCCTTTTAGACACAAAGTTATGGGTGGTTCCAGTGTCCACCATTGCAAACACTTTGATACCGTCCATCACTACCTTTATGTACATTAAACCGGATAAGGGGGTCTTTTCTGCCCGAATTACATTCAGCAATTGCAAAGGGTTGACTCAAGTAAGGCCATCTGAGTCAAATCCCGCCTTATCATTTTCAGCGACCATAGTGTTAAGTTTCTCACGCTTGGGACAATCCTTCGCTCTATGGGGTCCATCGCAGATGAAGCAACCTTTGTTAGATTTCCCATCATTATTCTGGGAAGATTCCCCTTTCTGCTTGTATTTAGAACCGTCTTTGCCCTTCTTGAAACTAGACTTTTTCTCTTCAGTCTTTTCTTTCCCTTTCTTGTTGGTTTTGCTGGTTTCAAACGTGGATTCCTTGCTTAACTTGTAGTCAAGCAGCTCATCTGTTGCAGCCATAGCAGAGGGTAAATCCTTGACACCGAGTCTCCGAAGTTCCAACTGGGCCCAATTCTATAACCCAAACATAAAGTTGAAGAGTTTACCTTCCTCCGACATATTCTTGATGTCAAGCATCAACGAACTAAATTCTTTCACATAGTCCCTCACAGATCCGGAATGCTTCAACCATTTCAAGGCATCTCTTGCAACCCAAGATGCGTTGCAAGGAAGGAATTGTTCTTTCATTTCCTTCTTGAGAGTCTCCCATGTTGAGATCTCTGGCCGAGCATCATCCCCGACACGTGTACGCCACCAAAGTTTAGCATCACCAGTAAGGTACATGCTTGTGATTGTAACTTTCTCTCCTTCTAGCACATGAGCAGCCTTAAAGTACTACTCCATGTCCCACAGAAAATTCTCAAGTTCCTTGGCACTCCGATTTCCACCGAAAGCTTTAGGGTCTGGAACTTTGATTTTCGAAGGAGTCTTTTTAGAATTCGTATGCCCACTGACAGCCTTCTTGAGAAGGGTTAGTTCATCCATAACTTCCTCTAACTTGTCCTTCCAAGAATCTGAAATGGAAAGCATATCTGTCAACACCTCCTTGAACCGATCTACTGTCAAGGTCTCAAAGGCAAGAAACCCCGAGGCCACAGTATCCAATCGATCCGTCAGCGAGTGGTTCTCATCAGCAGGTTCACCCACAAGATTTTCCAACTACATTACTCTTTTTTTCAAGGCATCCACGCCAGAAACCATTAGAGCATAACCGTGCTCTGATACCAATTGTTACGGGGTCAATTTTCGTTTCAAATTTTTAGCCTACAATGGCACTAAGTTACACGACTTAGTCTTAGCCAATTATGAATACACACCCACACAAAGTGTTAGAACAAGTAAAAGAGTAGACAACAAGAGATTATAGGAAAATTCCCAACCTTTATTAATTGCACCAACAATACAAAAGAGTGGCTATGGTAACTCTTACAAAACACTTAGTTATTTTCGAGTTCTATGGCTATGCCTTATATAGGCTTACAATCAGTTACAAACATACAACCAGCATTACAAGGAAAGCATGCCAAGTGGCATGGCAATTGACACCCCCAACTGCCTAAAGACTTAGGAACAATTTTCGGGACTAACTACTAATAACTGCTGCTGTGTCCAGCCTTGGTTCTTGATTTCCAGGCTTGCCTTGTCTTTGCCAAACATAGGTAACTACTGCCAACAGATATGCATAATTGTTGTTAACTGCCATGTTGTTTGCCTCATCAAGTCAGCCACAAATTTGGTTGTCTTGGCCCCCAGACCAAGTTTTGCGTATTGATTGCTTTGAACCCCCAAGTATGTTGTAGCCCACATTTGGGTCATGTTAATGCCTTGCATCTGTGCAACTGCTACCCATACTTTGACCAAGGGTTGAGTGCTGCTGTCTCAGCACTTTGTCAACTTTTCACCTTGCTGTCTTGGCATGCCACCATCATGCCAAGGCCTTGGTTGGACATTGGTGCACAGTATTGCCAATGCCAACCATGCAGCCTTCAAGTAGAAGGTGCTAACAGTAGACCAATAGTAACCTTGCCTGAGAATCTTTCGGGCTAACATTACTCCGTTTATGTGTGCTCCACACTCTCCTCCGTTTATGGCCTCCATTAGGCGCTTTGATTCCTTTGCTTTGACACACAACTTATGCATTCCCAGATAATCCCTCTTGTATAGTTTACCTCCACAGATGATAAATTGAACGGCCATCCACCGTATTGCCCTCTTATCTTTGGCATTTGCCCTTGGTGGATAGACCTCCTTTTCCAAGAAGTTCCAAATATCATAAAACCAAGGGTTCTGATCTTGAACTTCATTTATTGCGGCGATAGACTCGTAGGCGGGCGTATACCTCTGCTCAATGATGATCGGACGCATCTGAACTCCAAGCGGGATGTCTATCATGAATGATAGAGTTGATTAGGCGTCAGCGAACCTGTTGTTCTCTCTCAGTAGATGTGTGAAGGTCAGCTTCTCAAACCTAGGAATCAGAACGTCCAAGGTTTGGTGATAGATCTTCATCTTTTCTTCTTTGATCTTCTAGATCTCTGAAGTCCACACACACCCGAATTCTGCCGTCTTTCTTTGGCACTGGGACAATATTGGCCAACCAAGTCGGATACTCAGATACTAGCAAAAAGCCTGCGTCTATCTGCTTGGTGACCTCTTCCTTAATCTTCAAAGCCTAATCCGGGTGTATTCTCCGCAACTTCTGTTTGATGGGTCGGGCCTCGGGGTCAAGAGGGATCTGATGCTGTACAATCTCAAGATTGATTCTAGGCATGTCTTCGTAGGACCACGCGAAAACATCTTTGAAATCTTTTAATAAAGCGACTAAGCGCTCGCGCTCCTCCGAAGACAACGTGGATCCGATCTGGACCAGACGCGGATCCTTCTCAATACCCACATTAATAGCAATGATTTCATCGGCGAGGGGTTTTGCAAACCTCTCCTCTTCTCGATTAATCAAAATTTTCAAAACTAGAGAAATTCCTTCCTCATCGTTTTCATCAAAATTTTGAAAATCATGATCAATGCAATAAACAAGAGGCACAGAGAAATACTCAGAATCTCAATGGCATTCTCATTCACAAGGTCTAGCTTATCCAGTTCCTCGGTTACAACCGACGCAAAGGAAAAAGAAAAGGATGACTTGAACAAGACCTTGGCATCCGAGTTATCACCCCCAGGAATACCAGACTCAGACTCAGAAGAACTAGAATCTGATTCCGACTCCGCAGACTCTGTGGAATCAGATTTTGGTTCACTACCCGACTCAGAACTGCTAGACAGGTAGCCCTCCTCTAACTACCAAATGAAGGATGGTGCGTCAGATGCATCCAAGATACTGCTAGAAAGGTTCACACCCGGTTGGTCGCCGATCATAGAAATGGTCAGGTTATCCCCCAAGCTCTCTAAGTCAATCGGAGGATCCAGAATGAGACATGCCAGTGCTACTTCTATTTGAAACTCGTTGCTGTCGGAATCACTTTCTGTGCTCTTTGCAGCCTCAGCGGTTAGTTCAGTCTGTTCTTCTGTATCACTGTCTTGCAGTTGCAAGTCAAAGAAAATCTCGAAGCCGGGAACCCGCTGCTTCTCAGAGTTGAACCAAGGTTCGGGAAAACCACAGAATGGGAAGTCTTCACCCTCCCAAACAAAATGACCATTCAGGGTTCTCCAGATAGGCTGATGCACAAGCTCATAGCGTTTCCCCGTCTGCTTCGCTTTGGCTCTGCCGACCATCTCTTTCCCTTTCCTCACCAGTCCTCTTTGGTGGGCATATAGCCAAGACCAAAAGCATGCAGGTTATGTGGCACATCGGCCAATGCAGTGACGCCTTTCCGGCCACTCTTTCCTAGCCCCATTCCTGGCATGTGTTGGAGCTTGTTCATGAAGTACACAGATTGAGCACTAACATACAAACCCTCATCAACAGCCAAGATAGTCTGAACTACTTGGGCCTAAGCCAAGGTAAACCCCGAAAGGAAAACATCCTCTTCACCATGCACAATCTCCAGCATAGGTGTAGTGACCTCTGGCGGAGGATGTATAGATGAATTTTCAAAGACTATAGCTACCCCTTTCCCATGGGGGTACTTCAGCATTTGGTGGAGGGTTGAAGAGACAACATTTACTTGGTGCAGCCAGGGTCGCCCAAGTAGCAAGTTGAAGGTGGCCAGAACGTCTAGGACATGGAACTCGATGTCTTGTTGAGCTGGGCCGACCTGTACTCTGATCTGCACTGTTCCCATCACCTCTCTGCTTGTATTGTCATATGCCTGGATCACCTAGGCTGTAGGCACAAAATCAGCCAGTTTCAAACCGATGGCATAAGCTGTGTGCGACGAGCAAACATTAATTGTTGACTCGGTGTTGTAGACACCCCATTTTTGACCGTCCTCAAGACTTGGACGTCACCGCTTGAACACTCGGTGATCATCCATGTTCGTGTTTGTTTGGAGTTCCCGGAGTTCTCGGCTACGCGCCTTGCCTCAGGATCTCCGAACTTGGCCGTTTGGTGCTTGGTTTTGCACCAAACACTTGTGTTTTGCCTTGGAGGGGCAGGGAATGCTTTGTGAGGCATCCCCACACACCACCGGCAGTGGCTAGAGGCCACCGGCTGGTTGGTGTTGCCACCGGCACTATATTGTGCCGGTCGGCACTCTTTTGTGCCGGTCGGCAGTCAATTTTGGCAAATGACCATTTTGCCCTGCCGACTACTGTACAGCTGCTTTATTAGATATTTTTAGACAGCTGTATCACCTTTTTGCTCCCCTCCATACACGTGTATGGAGGGATGAGCCTTTAGGCTTGCTTAACTTGTAAGTTTTGTGCCTATACAAGAGAAGCCTCTTCTCTTGACTCAAGGGTTGAAGTTCTTGAGAGACTTAGCCATTTTTAGAGAGAACCAAGCTCTGGTTTCTAGGGTTAGAATAGATACACATCCTATCTCTCTCTTTCTCTTTTGCATTCTAGGTGTTTTGGTTCACATTATTGCACTAAAACACCTAGTCTTCCACCTTTCCTTGGTGTCCTCAAAAATCAGAGCTTATTCTTGAAGTTTTTGGCTGGTTTGAAGCTCAAGGAAGCAACAATATCAACCTTTGTGAAGGTGGTCATCAAGGGTAAGAAACTAGCTCTTTTTACCCCATTCTTGCACTCCATTTTTGCCTAGTTTTGAACTGTTTTTGTGCTTAGTCTTTAATACATAAAAGTTCTATTTTTTAAGCCTCTTTATTGTTTGTTAAGAGTGTTTGGTGGTTTGGGCAAGTTTGACCACCCTTAGGCCTTGAAAAGGCCCCTTTTTGTGCTATTTTGTGAGAGATCCGAGACTTTGGTGCTTGGGCCTCTCCACCACTGAAATCTTGAGGGATTTCAGTGGTGGAGATGGTGCCTTGAAGTCTCTAAAAGGGGAGGGCCACCCCCTCTCCTTGATGTCCTTGGAAAGGGCAAGTTTTGGCCTCCAAAGGAGCACCATGTTTGGTTGTTTGTTGAGCATGTCTTGGCTGTATTTTATGTTTATTATGCCCTAATATGACATTGTTATAAGTTGGTTTTAGCACTCCTTGCATGTTTTGCATAGTTGCTTTGTAATGCCTCTTTGGTCCCTTAACATGCCTAGGTTGCTAACCTTTGTTTCTAGCATGTTTTAGGCTTGCATTTGTGAAGGTTTTGTGCTTATATTGCCATGTTTTAGGTCTGTCCTAAGTTGTTTTGGTCAATCTTAGCATGCATTATATAGCCTTTTTGTATTTGGCTTGTCGGCCTTAAGAGCATAAATGTATAGCATGCCTTGTTTGCATCATTTTAGTGGCTTGGAACCACCTAGCATGCTATTTCAGTCTCTTTGGTGTGCTTGTATGCTTTCCTTAGTTGCCTCTTTAGTGCTTCAAAAGCATGTGTTGCATGTTCCATGTTTTGGCCTTAATGCATGCCTTTGGTTTCATGTCATCTAGATGCCATCTAGGTGGTCCTTTAGACTTAGTTTTATGTGTTAAAACTCTGATTTTAGTTGCTTAAGTATTGCCATGTATGGTTGTACTAGGTATGGTTCAAAGCCTCATTGGCTTGCCTTAATGCTTGGACCATTTGTATGCCTTGTTTGGCTTGCTTGGTTAGTTGGTTTGGCACCATGTTTTGCATGCTTTTCAGAGCTTACTATGCATACTAATGGTCCATATTTGTGCCTCTTAGGTGTGTTTAAGAGTTGCTTAATTATGCTTAAGTGTTGGTGCCTTAACTTGTGTATGTGTGCATGTGTGTTTGGCCCTCATGATTTAGCATTTTGGCCACTGATTTTAAGCCTATTTGAGTTGCCTAAGTCATGTGTAAGATCATCATTTAATTGGTTTGCATGCTTGTCTTGAATGCTTGCTTGAACCCTTTGCATAAGTATGTTGCATAGTTCATGTTGCATGCCTAGTTGACATGCTTAGGGTTGCATTTGCATTGTGCATGTTTGACCTCTTGAAGTGGAGTATGATAGAGGTTTAGCACCCTTGTTTGCTTGTTTGCATTGCATGCATTTGAAATCAAAGTTGCACTCTTGGTTCTTTGGGCCATCATGCATGGAAATGCGTGATTGGTGGTCCGGGAGTCGAGGCACATGCCCCCCCCCCTTGGGTCAAAAAACATGATAAGGGGTGTGTGTAGTGCATAAATACCTTGAATCACATTGCCATGCATGTTGTTGTTCTCTGCTGCTGTGAGTTGCAGGTTTTGCAGGCATTTAGTGCCGGCCGGCAGTGTTTAGTGCCGACCGGCAGTAAACAATCTGCCGATGGATGAATTTTGTGCCGGTGGCCTCCTCCTTCAGCCGGTGGTGCTCTACCCAGCCGGTGGTACTCCCCAGTTCCCTGAGAGGTACTTCTGGGACTTTGGCAATTTTCTGAGGAGGAGAGCAGAGGAAACAGAGGCAATCCGTGCATGGCAGTGCGGTTCCGAGCCAGTCCCGAGCGCGTGTTGCATCCGGTCCTCATCCCGAGGCGGTTTACTGCTTTAATTAGATTAATTAATTTATTTGATTAATTTAGTGAAATTTGTAATATTTTAATTAGCTTGCGTAGTTGTAGACACCCCATTTTTGACCGACCTTAAGACTCAGACGTCACCGATTGAGCGCTCGGTGATGTTGCATATTGTGCTCGTTCAGAAGTCTCAGAGTCGCGGCCGTGCGCCCTGCCTCCGGACTTCCGAACCCTCTTCTGTGCCTTGTCTCGGTTTACGAACCAGACTCGGTTTTCTCTGTTTTCTTTCCTGAGGGAAGGGAGTAGTCCTGTAGGCTATCTCTCAGTGGCCGTAGGCCATTTTGCCCATTTCGGAGCCCGGTTCCCGGTTTTCGGAGCCGTCAGGCCGTGTGCCTCGGTTCGGGACCGCCCAACCATCTCCGATTCCTCCGGTTCTTGGAAAGTGCCTCTGTTTTATCATACCGGGGAACACTGGGGCCTCAGATGCCCACTTCATGGCTGAACACCACTTTCGGTGCTTACAGCCGGTTTTCGGGCCCCGAACCTCGCGGTTTGGCCCCCGAGCATTCGTTTCGCATCGATTTTCATTCATTCTTGGCAAGTGCCTCTGTTTTATCATAACGAGGCACACTGGGGCCTCAGATGCCCACTTCGTGGCTGAACGCCACTTTTGGTGCCTACAGCCGGTTTTCGGCCCCGAACCTCGCGGTTTGGCCCCCGAGCATTCATTTTGCATTAGTTTTTGTTCAATTTTGGCAGGTACCTCTGTTTTAGCACCAGGAAGATCACTGGAGGGTGGGAGGCCAGCAATTATCCCAGATAACCAGTTATGCTCTTCCGGCGCCCGTTTTGCTCACTTCCGGGCTAATGTTGAACACCCTAGGCCCATTTTCTTCCAACCACAACCACATATTTGTGATGAGGGCGCATGGGAGGACCCTAAAAAGTGGTGGTCGGCCAGTAATTTTTGTTTTCATTTTTGAGCCTCTCCTTCAAGTGCAATGTTGTGTTTCCTGTTTCAGAGTTGCTAATTTCCGACCTTGGAACTTTGTTCTACAAACATGGGGGGACACCAAAAAATGGTGGTCGGCCATTAATTCAACTTTTCATTTTTGCCCTTGGCTGGCCGGCCATGGGAGGTGGCTGGCCGGCCATGGGGGGTGGCTGGCCGGCCATCTTCAAGAAAAGCACCTGGCCGGCCTGCTTCCTCCTTTTGAACCCTTTACAGCTGTCCAGCTGCTTTTTCAAAATATCTTCTGCCTCCGAGGGATATTTTGGGAGGGAAAGCTTGGATGCATTTCCCTCCCTTTTACACCCCTTTCTTGCCCATTTAAGGGGCTGACCTCCTTCTTTGTTGAGGTTAGCAACTTTTCTCTCAAGAGCCTATCTCTCATTGCCTCCATTTTCATCCTCAAAAGCTCCAAAAACCTTCAAGTTCCTAGCCCACTTGTTCATCAACACCAAGCACCACCAACACCACTTCATTTCCAGCAGCAAGGAGGAGTTCTTGGGGGGTTTAGAAGCAACTTTCATCAAGCAAAGAGGTAGCAAAAGTCTTGTCTTCAAGGGTAAATCTCAAATCCCTCTTTTGTACCATTTTCTTGCTTCCTTTCTTAACCTTATTTCCATATTGTGTTGAGCTTCGACCCCTACTGAAAGTGGTCCCCTTTTGAGCTCATTTTGATCTTTGATTAAGGGCTCAACCCTGTTTGAGCCCTCTATGGCACACTTGCTTCAATAGCATCTTCTATGTCAATATTTTGCATGCTTTGTTTGGATTATGAATGATCTGATTTTGAGCCTGATTTAAACTGTGAGTGGGCCTATTTTGAGCCCCTCTTAAATATTGAAGAAGGGCTCAACCATGTTTGGTGATTCTATCTTGCACTTGTTTTGTAATTCTTCCAATTTACCGTAAAATTGCATGATTTATTTGGCCTACTTGTGATCTGATTTTGGGCATGCTATAAACTGAGTTTGAGCTTATTTTAGGTCCCTCTACAACATTGAAGAAGGGACCAATCTTGTTTGGGGCCTCCATGTTGTACCTCTCTTTATACCTCTCTTTGGCCCCATTTTGCATGCCTCTTTAAGCTTATTTGGCTTCTGATTTCGGCCTTCATCAGGCCTGAAGAGAGCCTTATTTTGGTCCATTTGTCATGTTTTGTTGAGGGTCTTAGGCTATTTGGTGAATACTTTTGGTACTTCATGTTATACCTCTCTTTGGTCCCTTATTTTTGCATGTCTTGTTAGCTCATCATGCTTCTATTTTTGAGCCTTCATCAGGCTTGGAAAGTGTCTTAAAATGACCCATTCTTCATGTTTTGTTAAGGGTCTTAGGCTTATTGGTACATCCTTTTGGTATCTCATGTTATAACCTTTGTTGGCTTTATTTTGCATGCTATGTTGAGCATATCTACATACTGAATTGGAGGATGTCATCTACTGAAGATGTGCATATTTTTGGTCCCTCTTTAATGTTGTAGAACTGTTTTTTTCAGTTTGAGCATTGTACATATCACTTGCTTCATTATTCCCCTCTTTTCCCCCATTTTTGCATGCTATTTTTGCCATACTTGTGATTGTTGTTTGGCCATTCTTTGTACTGAAAAAATGCTAGTTTAGGGGCTGCCTTGCTACTGTTTTACATGTTATGTCCATATTGTGCATGTTTAGTAGGGCTGTAGGCCGTTTCGGGTGCATAACGTTGCATGTCGGGCATCGGGTGTAATTTTGTCATAATTCGGGGGCTATTTGTGCATCATTTTAGCTACTGAAATTTGCCTTTCCCATATGCCATATGCCACGTCTCATTTCGCATGTCATTTGCATTACATATGCATCGCCTCGGTTTGCGTGCCCGCGTGCACGCATTTCGAGGCATCTCATTTTCATCCGCCGGCCTCTCATATGAGTGTGGCTGAGGCTCACTCATGATAGTATAAGTCCATTTCGCATTTCGTATGTCATTCCATGCTTTAATGCATCGCCTCGGTTTGCGTGCCCGTGTGCACGCATTTCGAGGCACTTCACTTTTTATCCGACGGCCTCCCGTATGAGAGTGGCTGAGGCCCTCTCATGTTGGTATAAGTCCATTTTGCATTCTGTATGCCATTATTCGCATCATTGCATTCCGAATGCCATTCTCTCGGTTTGCGTGCCCGCGGGCACGCACTTCGAGGCATTTCATTTTAGCCTCATTATGTATCATATTCCATGTTATTTCATGTCTTAAGATCATCGCCTCGATTTGCGTGCCCGCGTGCACGCATTTCGAGGCATCCCATTTTCATAGCATTGTGTATGTTAGGATTGTATCTTAGTTGCATTTCATGCATATCATGCATATTGCATCGTGTTCGGGATAGGAGTTAGCCCGGGCACGGGAAACGAGGCGCGTTCCGTACTCCGAGTGACGGAACGGGTCTCAATTCCCAAGTCACCGACACTCCGGATTACCCATGATGGAGTTAGGTTTTGTTGTAGCATCCATATGCATTGCACCCTATATTGAGTTGTGCAAATCGGCTCCTCGGTCATCATGCATCGATATGCGTGATTGGTGGCACGAGAATCGAGGCATGCATATATTTGTGAAATACATTGCTATGCCCTTTTCCTGCTCTCTGTCGCAGCAAAATAAGGAATTGGCAACTTTTCGGAGTCCGGCACACTTTTCGAGAAATATTGCAAACAGAGGCTAATTGGGCATCCCAATGGATTTCCGCGAGAAGGCAGCCCAACATGTATCATTCATCAGAAGCGAGGCAGCCCCTGGCTTGCAAGCCAATTTTAAAGCTTTCTTAGTTTAATTGTTAATTAATTAGGAATCTGTACTATTCTTTTATTCGGGACTGTATATTTATTCGGACCCTCTGCGCGAGGGCATAATTGTAATAAGTGTGGGTGAGTGTGATGTATGTCTTCCAACCCCATTTCTTTCTCCCTTTTATTTACCCGCTTACGATGGTTAGATATAGGGCATATTTCAATTAGCATACAGTATGACAGCATGTTTGCATCATTCATCTGTTTTGCATGCACCGGGCTCGGCGCATCATACAAACTGCATTTGTATTTCAATTCCAAATTGAATACGTGATAGCTGTTGCATTTCATATGCCATGTTTAGAAATAGCCGAGCCTGATATAGTTGCATTATTGCATGTGTTGCATTAGACATTCCTGTATATTTAGGATCATGCATGATTTCTAATAAGTTTTCTATTTTGGCTTGGAGTACTCGGTAAGTCTTATGCTTTAGCATCCTTGCATGCGTGTGAGTGTTGCCATGAATAGCATGCTTACCATGAGGCTATTTGCTTATGTGATATAACTGCCTTGAATGCCTGTGGGTGGAGGTTGTGTTACTTGAACTGGAGCAATTCATCAAATGTTTGTTTTAAGCCCACTAGATAGTGGCAAAATCATGTTTTCTAAGCCCACCCGAGGGTGGCAAATCCGCGTCTTAGCCTACCTGCGGGTAGCACCATCAAACCATTTTCAAATAAACAAACATGAAATGTTTTGTTCCAGTTCAGGCGACCCAGTCTATACTTGTTTGCTGCGAGCATCACATAGTAACCTAGGCTAATAACCGGAATAAGAACTCACAAGTTTTCAAAAACAGATATCATGGTTAGTAGAGGCCGGTCTTTGACCGGGCGAGCGGGGGTGCTCACGAAGTGACCTTCCCAATCGTACCCAAGTTCCCGAGCCGAGGCAACTTTGGTGATGACGGACACGTGGCCTTTGGCACCGAGTCAGGGTTTCCTAAATTCCTATTTAAAAAAAACATTTAGGTGGCGACTCTGTATCTGGCAAAGCAGTCCATGTTTGGCACTTCTTTCAAAAAATCTGTTTTCAAAACGATTTGCCGGATTTGGACTCTTTGGTTCAAGATTAAGAACCGTGACATTTGAGTCCTTGAACTGTAGTGACCCCAATATGAACAAAACGGGACTTAACCCTCCCGGGGCGTTCGGGGGACGTCTACAGTAGTTAATTAATTTGTATATTCTTTTGGTCCCTCCGAGTGAGGGCGAATCTGTAATAAGTGTGTGTGAGTGGGTGTATGTCTCCCAATCCCCATTTCTTTCTTCCCTTTTATTTACCTGCTTACGTTGGTAGATTAGGGCATACTTATTTTAGCATACCTTATGCAATGCATGCGTGCATTCATGCATTTGTTTACATGCACCGGGCTCGGTACATCATGCAAACTGCATCGTACTTTCAATTCCAAATTGAATACGTGCATCGAATGATTGCATTTCACATGCCATGTTTAGGATAGCCGAGCCTGTCTAAATTGCACTCTGTATGCGTCGCATTAGTCATCTTAACATGAGTTAGGTCATGCATGTTTGCTGACTAATTCCTTGTTTTGGCACGGAGTACGATGTAAGTATTTATGCTTTAGCATATCGCATGCGTGTGGATGTTAAACATTACAGTATGCTTACCATGCGGCTAAGTGCTTATGTGAGATAAAATGTTTGAATGCCTGTGGGTGGAGGTTGGGTTGCTTGAGTTGGAAAACTCATTGAAATCCGTATTTTAGCCTACTTGCGAGTAGCAAAACCCGAAACGCTTTCAAAACGAACGGATATGCAATGTTTGTTTCCAAATTAGGCGATCTAGTCTATACTTGTTTGCTGTGCGCATAACATAGTAATTCTAGGCTAATAATTGGAATAAGAACACATAATGTTTTCAAAATCGGATATCACGGTTAGTAGAGGCCGGTCTTCGGACCGGGCGAAAGGGGGTGCTCATAGCTGACCTTCCCCGATCGTACCCAAGCTCCCGAGCCAAGACATTTGGTGATGACGGACACGTGGCCTTCGGCACGAGTCAGGGTTTCCTAAATTCCCCCATAAAAAAAATATTTAGGTGGCGACTCTGTAATCTGGCAAAGCAGTCCATGTTTGGCACTACTTTTCAAAAATCTGTTTTTCTTCAAAACGATTTGCCAGAGTTGAACTCTTTGGTTCAGATTTAGAACCGCGACACAAAAAGGAGAGTCCGAGCTGTAGCGAGGTCCCACGCGGGCGCTGTTACAGGTGTCAACCAATACCGCTGGTATCCACTTTTCATGGTACTCCACTGATACGTATAGAGGCTTGTTATGTACAGAGCCTTCCGGCGGTAGTTCCTTGTCTGAAAAGGTCAAAGTTGGCGCAGCATCTCTTGGGAAGACTAATCCCACCAGTTGTTTCGAGGTGGTGTCGATGGACAACTTGGCTTTATCTATCACTGACAGTACAACCTGACTGTGCACTCGCGAAGCCATAAGTAGACCCTAGATAGATATATCAGTTTGAATCTTCTTCAACTGTTTCAGCACAACCTCTTCCTCCAACTGTTTTTCTTTCTATTTCTCAACTTTTTTATCCTTTCTAGATGCTTCGGGTTGGTCCAGATGCGGTGGTTTGAAATATCGGCCATTTCTTGTCATATGGTCGATCTCTACTGCATACCAAGTGTTGTTAGGAAGGTCTTCACCCCAATCCTCATCAGTATGGGCCAAATGTAGGTCGTTGTCATCCCACTAGACTCCTTCGGCAACCGACAAGCACTCGTTCGGCTCTATTCGGATCATTCTATTATCACAAACATTTCCCGTAGGGTGTTGATCTTTTCCATCTTTCAGATCATTTTCACTCATTTCTTGCCCAAACCGCTCTAGCGCGGCTTCTTGCTCTGTATGTACAGTACTAACAATGACAGTTCCTGAGCCAATTACTGGTGTTTTTCAGTAGTTTACCCTTTCCATCGGCCATTCCAGCTATTGCAACAGTTCTCACTTTCTGTTCTTCCAGCTTCAATTCAGTTTCTCATCTCTATCAGGTTCATTACTTAGCCATCCAGAATTGTCTGTTAACCTGTTTAGGTCAAACCAATCAATATGCACGTCCCCTTAATCTTGCTCATCAAAGAACTGCAAATTGTCTATATCCTCCTCCAAGTCGGTTAGATCATCTAATCCCTGACTTGGCCCATCCTCTCGAACTACATTGACCTCCATCTCAACCGACAACACCACTTCCGGCTTAGCTTGATTGATTAGCAGGATATAGCAGCATGGGTTGTACACCCCTTTAGATAAGTCCTCAGAGCACTCGGGCAACGGACTGACATTCTCTACCAAGGTTGACCTCCTTTAATCTTCCATTGTCACCACCACTGGTTTGGGTTGGAGTGAAGATGTGTTCATCATGCACAAGTCCATGCTCTCAGGGATAAACAATGCCGGCTTAGGTAGGTGGGAAGGGGTGATGTATATGCTAGGGTCATAGGGGATGGCCAGTGTGTTGATGAGGTTTATATGGCGGGGTGGAGGAACTTGGTTATGTGGTGGGAGGGGATTTGTAATGACGTTTGGCTTTTGGGGCGGCGCTATCACCGTATTGTCAATGAGATCTTGAATCTCATGACGCAGCCTATAGCATTGATCAGTGTCATGACCATGCTGTTGGTGAAAAACACAGTATTTGGCCGGGTTGTGTTTCGGAGGGAGAGGATCGGGTAGTGGGCGTTGTTCTAACGGCTTAATATGCCCCTTTCTAATCAGGACCCCTAAGGCTTTGGACAAAGGCATGCACAGCGGGGTAAAGACCCTTTGAGATCGGGCCTGACTGGTTGAGGTTTGTAGAGTTGTGTTGGATGTATTGGCGAACGGGTTGGTAGTTTTGGGTGTGGTGGCGACCATACTCACATCTGAAGGCCGTGCAGAGGTGCTACCACTCATGGTTGCGTTAGAACTGCATGTAAAGAGCCTCTTAGGCTGTTCCTTTTCATTGTCTATCAGCCCCTGCTTCATCGCATCCTCTATTTGAACCCCTATCTCATGGAGCTTGGGAAATGTAAACAAAGGCAAGACTATCATCTTCTGTAATAATCTCCTTTGCAAGTTACGGACCACCATTCTGATTTGGTCCTTTTCAGACAGCCGAATAATCATCATAGAGGCCTTGGCCCTCCATCGGGTCACAAAGTCCGAGAAGCCCTCTTTTGGCTCTTGATGGGTCGCTTCAAGATCACGGGTAGTGACCTCGATCTGGGTATTGTAGGAGTACTGTGCGATGAAGGCCTCAGCCATTTCCTCCTAACTTCTTTTCATAGAATCCTCGAGTTTGACATACCAAATGGCCGCTATACCCGACAGAGTCCGGCCAAAAAGCAATAACTTCTGAAGTTTGGTGAGACCCATTGGTCGTAGGATATCAGAGAATAAACGCAAATGGACCATGAGATCCCCGTAGCCATCAAACCGGTCTATGTGCGGCATCCTGAATCTGTCTGGCAGAGTCACTGCGGCGTCTGTGTATCCATCCTCTATGTCAGGGATTGAATTCACACCTAACGCCCGCTTGAAGAGCTTTTCTAGCTTGTTGACCTTCAATGCAGTGGGATTAACCTCGAATTCAAATGGCGCCTCCGTTTGGTAAACTGGTGCCTTGGAGGTCTGAGGTGGGATCGGATCTGCCGGAATACCCATATTCTCTTGGACATTGACTGTGACCCCAGGTGCCGGAGTACCTGCTGGGGGTGCATGGGATGTAGAGGCTACTGCCGGTTGTGGTTGCTGTTGCTGAAGCCTATCTATCACTTCTGCTTGGCGGGCTACAACCTCAGCTTGGCAGGTTGTGACCTCAGCTTGGCAGACAGCATCTAGCTGCATAGTCTCAATAATCTGCTGGAGTTGACGAAGCATATCTTCCATGCTGACGGGGGATGTTGAGCTATCAGAACTGGCGAATACTCTCTTTCTGGAGTAGAAGTAGAAGACTGGCCTTGACTGGGCGCAGGTGAAGTAAAAAGTGATTGCTGGACTAGTGAATTCTGCCTGATCCTCTTCCGTCTGGTAACTGGTGGGAGTGAAACAAACACTGGCTGTCCCCTAACAAGATCTCTAGATCTGCAAATCCTTCTCACACGGGTCCAGAGTGCTTGGAGGGTAAGAGGATCGTCCGAAAAAATGGTGAAAAACTACCTTGCAAAAAATAAATAAAGCAAAAGGAAAACAAAAATTAGAAACCACACAGCACCTCGGCTCAGATACCAACAACACGCAGTTGCAATCATAAGCTATAGAACTGTACTCAACACTGATTTTTGCCTCCCAAAACTGATACCCAAACTTGCAACTGATACATACATTCCTGTAGAGTTTCACTCTAAAAGCACATACCAATTAAGTGAGAGCCAAAACAACCCCTATGATGGGGTAGGGTTACCCTGTCCTAGCTTCGTCAGGAACTAGGGTTAGCTATTCAAGCAAAGTGTTTCACACAATCCTGAATTCGGGTGAGCAACCTGTCCTAGTTTGGAACAGTCTCTACGGCTTCCGATATGCAACTAGGTCGATTGGTTAAAAAAGGTACCTCAGCAAGACTACCTAATATACCTCTCACACCTAACACCGAGAAGTGAAAGAAGGATCAAACGGTACAGCGGTAGTCCAGATCCAAGGTTGTGTTCTCATCGTGGTAGAGCCCATAACCGGTCAGCCTTTTGGCAAGCTTTTCCAAGCAAGCCTCTGGCAAACCATTTAGGAATAGCAGATAGCAAATACTGTGACTTAGGCGCACCAATGCAAATACAAATGGATAAAATAACATATCATGAGTTTGAGTCAAGTTCTCTAAGTCCCCAGCAGAGTCGCCAGACCCCTTTCGGAGACTCGAAAAGAAGCCCTACAGTTCGGACTCCCATAGTTCTGAATCTAATCTCACAAGTGCAATGTGAAACTGATAAACACCAAAGAGTCCAAATCCGGCAAATCATTTTGGAAAATTGATTTTGAATCAAAAGTGCTAAAATTGAACTGCTTTGCCAGATACAGAGTCGCCACCTAAATATTTTATTTTTGGGGAAATTTAAGAAACCCATGACTCGTGCCAAAGGCCACGTGTCCGTCATCACCAAAGTTGCCTCGGCTCGGGAACTTAGGTACGAGAGGGGAAGGTCATGAATTGAGCACCCCCGGTCGCCCGATCAAAGATCGGCCTCTACTAATCATGATATGATATTTTATAAACATTATGTGCCCTTGTTCCGGTTATTAAGCTAGCTTTACTACGTGATGCGCGCAAGCAAGTATAGACTAGTTTGCTCAATTTAGAACAATTCAACTCATGTTTGTTTGCGAAAATGGTTTGAATTTGCCACCTCAAGTGAGCTTAAAGCTGCGAATTTGCCACCAAACATAGTGGGCTTAAAATTGATTTGCCACTAGACATAGTGGGCTTAAAACTTATATTTGTTGAATCATTCCAATTCAAACAACAAGCCTTTATCCACAGGCATTCATGTAGTTTAGCAAGTAAGCACATAATCTCATGGCAAGGATGCTAAACATAGCAACATTCACATTCATGCGAGTATGCTAAAGCATAAAAAAACTGATCTAGTACTCCAAGCTAAAAAGATATGAGTTAGAAAAAAAATATGCATGATTGCTAACTATACAAGATGCCTAATGCAACACATGCGAAGAATGCAATTAATAGGCTTGGCTACTAAGCATGGCATATGAAGCAATTTAAACAACATGAGATTAAACACGTGTTCAAAGAATTATTGAAATGATAATGCAGTTTGAATGATGCGCCGAGCCTCGGCGCATGCAATACGAATGAATGGATGCAAGCATAAGGTATGCTAATCGAAACATGTCCCTAAACTAACCATCAAAAGCAGTTAAGTAAAAAGGAGAAAGACGTGGGGTTAGAAGACATACACACACGCACGCGCATTTATTACAACATTATGCCCTCACGAAGGAGGGTCCGAATGAATAAAAGCGAGCTAGCTAGTTAAACTAAGCTAATTAAGCTAATTATTACAAAACTTGAATTAATAACAAGCTTACTCTAGGCTAGTTAATTAAGACAAGTAAATAATTAACTATCTAAGCTAATTAAATATTACAAAGCAAACTAATTAGTTAAATACTTAACTAATTAATTACAAAGCAACTAAGCTAATTAATTACAATATGAATTAATTAACTACTCTACTTAAATTATTACAACATTAATTACTTAGCTACAACTAATTAACTCATCAATTTAAACAAATGGTCCCGGGAGGCGAGGGATGCCCAATGCATGCTCAGTTTCCTCCTGAATAACGCTCGCTGTTTTGCTCCCAATTGCCTCTGTTACACACCCTATGCACTGGTTCTCCTTCTCCAGATCAACTATGCTCAGCTTGACAAGCTTTCTGCCAAATTTTCATTGGTGGCCGGCAGGCCAGAAGTGGTGGCCGATCGGCCACCAGCAAGGGGTGCCGTCCAACAGTGGTGGCTTGCCGGCCACTGGTGATGCTCCTTTTCTTGCTGTAATAGAGAGCAAACAGGGCAAAGAAGAGGCATTCTCACAGGTTGTTTGTACTATGTATCACCTCTTATCATCAACACAAGCTCAAAGGAGTGATATATTTGGCCCTCAAACCATCAATCAAGCAATTTCATGCATGATGGCTAAGGGACCAATTTGTACAAGTTTAATGAGTGCTAAACAAGACTTAAATGCCATCACCCTATCATGCATGATCAAGGGCAACGGAGACCTATGAAAGTGGCACATTTCATCACTTTTGAGTATAGAATGCCCCATTTTACTTGTGTTCAAATTAACATCCAATTTGAACACATGTAATACAACATAAAGAAATGCTTATCTTGCCATTTTTACTTGCCAATTTTGTTTACACATTTTAGTTACCAAATCATTCTTTAATCAATTTGTTCATTGGTGAGTGTCCTCTAAGATAAAAGAAGTATCAACCAAGGGATAATGTAAGGCAAGAGAGAGATCATGCTGTTGATAATGAACCCTCAAAGAGGATTAAACCATTAGGCATGACCTCAATCTCAAGCTTAAAGGATCCCAAACTTGAAACAACCCTCAAAAGCAAATGAAAGAGTGAAGCAAAGAGGGAGGTTACAAAGTTTATAGTGTTGAAATAGAGTGAAAAATAACACCAAAAGATGCTATCAACTCAAACAAGAGGTGTCTAAGACCCTAAAACACCAACTTGTGAGGACTATTGCACTACAACCATGCAAAACAAGACTCAAATGAACTAACCAGCCCAAAATAGAGCTAAAGCAAGCTATTTCAAAAGTTAAACATGCTGGACTTGAGCTAAGTTAAGCTGAAAAAACATGCTAACATATGGAGCTAACTAGGCCTGCAAACAAGACACAAGGAGGGGAGGCTAACCCCTCCAAATTTGGACTTCAAAATGAGTTTTTTGTCACTAAAAAACCTCTGAAATTCAGTGGTTAAAAGACTCAAAAAAGTTGGTTTGAAAGTGGTGAACAAAGGTACAAAAGCTTTACAAGCAAAGAAGCAAGAAGGGTGAACCACCCCCTAACTGGGAATGACCTCAAACCACCACCTTTTAGGTCACAAAAATAGAGTTTTTTACAGTTCAAAATCAACCCAAAAACAGTTGAAAGAGATGGTAAAACAAGTATACAAAACAAGTATAAAAGGAGAGTGTTATACCTCTTGAAGGGAAGACACAAATGAGGCAATAAATCAAGCCAAGACCACCTTCTAAAGCTCAAAGAAGGTCCCAAGTAACCTCAGCCCAAAGATAAGCAACTTTGGTTAAAGGTTGACAGGCAAACTTGAAGTGTATTTACACTTGCATGCACAAAAATTCAAGAGAGAGAGAGAATTTTGCTCCAAAATTTTCTAACCCTTTACAATGGGGGAGAAGGTCCCATATTTATAGGAAAACAAGCTTTTGGCTGAGTTATATCAGTCCATACATGTGTATGGTGATCAAGCTGATTGTGCTAACGGCTGGAACAGCTGTCAAGAAAATATATGCAAAAAGGCATCAATGGTCGGTCATCCACCAGTGATGGTCGGCAGGCCACTTGGGTGGTCGGCAGCCTCAATTAGTGGCTGGCAGCCACCAAGGGTTCCAAGCTTGAAGATGTTGGTCCAAAACAGGGCACAGAAAGGATGGGGTTTGAAGGCTCAAAGACAGGGCATTACGCCAAGGACTTCGGGCACCAAAACGAGCACAAATAGACACAATCATGGAGTGCAAAAATGATGACGTCCAAGTCCTAAGGACGGTCAAAAATAGGGTGTCCACAGTAGCCTATACCAAAGCTAGGCAAGCTTTTTTCCAGCAGGGTGTAACGGGTCTCATAATCCAGCATTTTCTTGCTCGAATAGTAGATGACTTTCTCCACCTTATCCTCAGATTCCTGAGCGAGCATGCATCCCATCATTGTGTCCGTTACTGACAGATACAAAATCAAAGGCTTCCCCGGCTCTGGTGGCGACAACACAGGTGGATTCTGAAAGTACTCCTTAATCTGCTCAAAAGCAAATTGACATCGATCATTCCATCGGAACTTTTTTTCTTTCTTCAGGAGACCAAAAAGTGGTTCACAAGTCAAGGTTAATTTTGAAATAAACCGCCTTATGAATTGCACTTTACCCAGAAAGCCTCGTACCTCCTTTTCAGTCTTTGGTGGTGGCATTTCTAGGATGGCCTTGATTTTGGAAGGATCTACCTCGATGCCCTCTGTGTAATCAAGAAACCCAACATTTTTCCTGCTATTACGCTGAAAGTACACTTCTGTGGATTCAACCTCAATCTGTATTCTCTAATCCGTTGAAAGAATTCTTCAAGGTGGTGTAGTGGCCCTCTCTTTCCTTGGACTTGACAATCATGTCATCCACGTACACCTCGACCTCTTTATGGATCATATCATGCAGAATTGTGGTTGCAGCCCTTTGATAGGTAGCCCCGGCATTCTTCAGCCCAAACGGCATCATTCTGTAGCAGTAAGTTCCCCACGGCATAGTGAAAGCGATTTTCTCTCTATCTTCGTGTGCCATCAAAATTTGGTTATACCCGGAAAATCCATCCATGAAAGAGAGCAATGCATGACCCATGGTGAAATCCACCAATTCATTGATGTGTGGTAAAGGAAAGTCATCCTTCAGACTGGCTCTGTTCAGATCTCTAAAGTCCACACACACCCGAATTCTGCCATCTTTTTTTAGCACCGGAACAATATTAGCCAACCAAGTTAGATACTCAGATACTAGCAAGAACTTGCGTCTATTTGCTTGGTGACCTCCTCCTTAATCTTCAAAGCCCAATCCAGGCGTATTCTTTGTAACTTCTGTTTGATGGGTCGGGCCTCAAGGTCAATAGGGATCCGATGCTATACAATCTCAGGATCGATTCCAGGCATGTCTTCGTAGGACCACACGAAAACATCTTTGAAATCTTTTAATAAAGTGACTAAGCGCTCGCATTCCTTCGAAGACAACGAGGACCCGATCTGGACCGGACACGGGTCCTTCTCAGTACCCACATTAACTGTAATGATTTCATCAGCAAGGGGTTTTGCAAACCTCTCATCCTCTCGATTAATCAAAATTTTCAAAACTAAAGGAATTCCTTCCTCGTCGTTTTCATCAAAATTTTGAAAATCATGATCAATGCAATAAACAAGAGGCATAGAGAAATACTCAGAATCTGCAGTGGCATTCTCATTCACAAGGTCAAGCTGATCCAGTTCTTCGGTTACGACCGACTCAAAGGAAAAAGAAAACGACGACCTGGACAAAACCTTGGCATCCGGGTTATCAACCCTAGGAATACTTGACCCAGACCCAGAAGCACTAGAATCTAATTTCAACCCCACAGACTCTGTTGAATCAGATTCTAGTTCACTACCCGACTCAGAACTACTAGACAGGTAGCCCTCCTCCAACTGCCAAATGAGAGAGGGTACATTAGATGTATCCAGAATGCTACTAGAAGGGTTCACACCCGGTTGGTCCCCGATCATGGAAATGGTCAGGTTATCCCCTAAGCTCTCTGAGTTGATTGGAGGATCTGAAAAGAGACATGCCAGTGCTGCTCTTTCTTTAAGCTCGTTGCTGTCGGAATCATTTTCTGTGCTCTTCACAGCTTCAACAGTCGGTTCAGCCATTTCCTTCGTATCACTGTCTTGCAACTGCAAGTCGAAGAAAATTTCAAAGGCAAGAACCCGTTGCCTCTCAGAGTTGAACCAAGGTTCGGGGAAGCCACAGAATGGGAAGTCTTCTCCCTCCCGAACAAAATGACCATTCAAGGTTCCCCGGATTGGTCTGTGCACAAGTTCATAGCGTTTACCGGTCTACTTAGCTCTGGCTCTTCATGCCGTCTCTTTCCCTTTTCTAACCCAATCCTCTTTGGTAGGCGTATAGCCAAGACCAAAGGCATGCAGGTTATATGGCACATCGGCCAATGTAGTGACGCATTTTCGGACGCTCTTTCCTAGTCCCATTCCTGGCACGTGTTGGAGCTTGTTCATGAAGTATACAGATTGGGCGCTGACATACAAGCCCTCATCAATAGCCAAGATATTCTGCACTACCCGGGCCTCAGCTAAGATAAACCCCGAAAGGAAAACATCCTATTCGCCATGTACAATCTCCAGCACAAGTGTAGTGACCTCTGGCAGAGGATGAATAGATGAATTCCCGAAGACTATGGCCACCCCTTTTCCATGGGGGTACTTCAGCATTTGATAAATGGTGGAAGAGACAGCTTTCACTTGGTGCAGCCAGGGTCGCCCAAGTAGTAAATTGAAAGTGGTTGAAACATCCAGGACATGGAACTTGATATCCTGTTGAGCTGGGCCACCTGTATTCTAATCTGTACTGTTCTCATTACCTCTCTGCTAGTATTGTCATACACCCAGATCACCTGGGCTGTAGTCACGAAATTTGCCGGTTTCAGGCCAATAGCATAAGCTGTGTGACAAGGACAGATGTTGATTGCTGACCCAGTATCGACCAACACCATTGGCACCCATTTTTCTCAACACTCCACTGATATATATAGAGGCTTGTTGTGTGCTGAGCCTTCTAGCGGTAGTTCTTTATCTGAGAAGGTTAAAGTTGGTACAGCGCCTCTTGAGAAAACTAATCCTACCAGTTGTTCCGGGTAGTGTCGATAGACAACTTAGCTTTATCCATCACCGATAGTACAGCTTGTCTGTGCACTCGCGAAGCCATAAGCAAACCCCAGATAGATATATCAGCTTGAATCTTCTTCAACTGTTTCAACACAGCCTCTTTTTCCAACTGTTTTTCCCTCTGCTTCTCAACTTCTTTATCCTTCCTGGATGCCTCGGGTTGGTCTAGATACGGTGGTTTGAAATATCGGCCACTTCTCGTCATATGGTCGACCTCTTCCACATACCAAGTGTTGTCAAGAAGGTCTTCACCCCAATCCTCACCAGTGTGAGCCAAGTGTATGTCATCATCATCCCACCAGATTCATTCGACAGCCGACAAGCATTTGTTCAGCTCCGTTCGGATTATCTTCTCGTCACAAATCTCCCCCGCATGGTGTTGGGCTTTTTCAGCTTTCTGGTTGTTTTCACCCATTTCTTGCTCAAAACGCTTCAGTGCAGCTTCTTGCTCTGTATATATAGTACTAACAATGTCCAGTTCCTGAGCCAATTGTTCTACACCGATGTTTTCCAGTGGTTTACCTTCTCATCGGCCATTCCGACCGTTGCAACGGTTCCTACTTTCTGTTCTTCTGGCTTTAATTCAATTCCCTCATCTCTATCGGGTTCATCACTTAGCCATCCAGAATTTTCTGTCGACCCATTCAAATCAAACCAATCAATATGCACGTCCCTTTGATCTTGCTCAACTACAAATTATCTATGTCCTCCTCTAGGTCGGCCAGATCATCTAATCCCTAACTTGGGCCATCATCTCACAGTACACTGACCTCCATCCCAATCAGCAACACCACTTCCGATTTAGCTTGATTGATTGGCACAATATAGCAGTATGGGTTGTACACCCCTTCAGATAGGTCCTCAAAGCCCTTAGGCAGCGGACTAGTATTTTCCACCAAGGCGAACCTTCTTTCATCTACCATAGTCACCACTAGAGGTTCAGGTTGGAGTGTAGACGTGTTCATCATGCACAAGTCAGTGCTCTCAGGGATGAACAACGTCAGTTTAGGTAAGTGGGAAGGGGTGATATATATACTGGGGTCATAAGGGACGGCCAGTGTGTGGATGAGGTTTATATACCAGGGTGGAGGGACTTGATTATGTGGTGGGAGAGGATTTGAAGTGACATTGGGTTTCTGGGGAGGTGCTATCACCTTATTGTCGATGAGATCTTGAATCTCATGACGCAGCCTATAGCATTGATCAGTGTCATGACCATGCTGTTGGTGAAAAGCACAATATTTGGCTAGGTTGTGTTTCGGAGGGACAGGATCGGGTAGAGGGCGAGGCTTTAGTGGCCTAAGATGCCCCTTTTTTATCAGGACCCCTAAGGCTTTGGATAAAGGCATGTAGAGCGGGGTAAAGACCCGTTGAGATCGGCCTAACTGGTTGAAGTTTGTGGAGTTGTGTTGGATGTATTGGTGAAAGGGTTGGCAGTTTTGGTTGTGGTGGTGACCATACTCACATCCAAAGGCCGTGTAAAGGTGCTACCACTCGTGGTTGCATTGGAACTGCGTGTAAAGGGCCTCTTGGGCTGTTCCTTCTCATCAGCGATCAACCCCTGTTTCATCGCATCTTCAATCTGCACCCTTATCTTGTGGAGCTCAGCGAATGTAAACAATGGCAAGACTATCATCTTCTGCAATAATTTTCCTTGCAGATTGCAGACCACCATTCTGATTTGATCCTTCTCGGATGGCCTGATAGTCATCATCAAGGCCTTAGCCCTCCATCAGGTCACAAAGTCCGAGAAACCCTCCTTTGGCTCCTGTCGGGTCGCTTCAAGATCATAGGTTGTAACCTCCATCTGGGTATTGTAGGAGTACTGCGCGATGAAGGCCTCAGCCATTTCGTCTCAGCTCCGTTTCACAAAGTCTTCCAACTTTACATACCAGATGGCTGCTATACCCAACAGGGTCCGACCAAAAAGCGACAACTTTTGAAGTCTAGTAAGACCCATTGGTTGTAGGATATTAGAAAAAAATCACAAATAGACCATGGGATCCCCGAAGCCATTGAATCAGTCTATGTGAGGCATCTTGAATCTGTCTGACAGAGTTACTGCGAAGTCTGTGTATCCATCCTCGATTTCAGGGATTGAATTCACACCCTATGCCTGCTTGAAAAGCTTTTCTAGCTTGTTGACCTTCAGTGCAGTGGGGTCAACCTCGAATTCAAATGGCGTCTCCGTTTGGTACACTGGTGCCTTGGAGGTTTGTAGTGGGATCGGATTTACTGGAATGCCCAGATTCTCTTGGACATTGACAATGACTCCGGGTGCTGGAAGACCCGCAGGAGGTGCGTGGGAAGTAGAAGCTGCTACTTGCTGTGGTTGCTGTTGTTGAGGCCTATTTATCACTTCTGCTTGATGGGCTGTAACTTCAGCTTGGCGGGCAGCATCTAGCTGCATGGTTTCAATGGTTTGCTGGAGATGACAGAGTATGTTTTCCATGCTAACCGGGGGATATTGAGCCATCTGAATTGGCAAATACTCTCTTACTAGAAAGGAAGTAGAAGACTGAGCCTGACTGGGCGCAGGTGAAGTAAAAGGTGACTGCTGGACTGGCGAATTATGCCTAACCCTCCTCCGTCTCGTAACCGGTGGGAGTGAAGCAAACACTGGTTGTCCCCTAACAAGATCCCCGGATCTGTAAAGTCTCCTTACATAAGTCCAAAGTGCTTGGGGGGCAACAGAATCATCCGAAGTAATTATGAAAAACTACCTCTTGAAAAAAGAAATAAAGCAAAAGAAAGCAAAAATTAGAAACAGCACAACACCTCAGCTTAGATGTGAACAAAACGCAATTGCAATCAGAAGCTGTAGAACTGCACTCAACACTGATTTCTGCCCCCCAAAACTGATACCCAAACTTGCAACTGATACATAAATTCCTGTAGAGTTTCACTCTAAAAGCACATACCAATTAAGTGAGGGCCAAAACACCCCTATGATGGGGTAGGGTTACCTTGTCCTAGTTTCGTCAGGAACTAGGGTTCACTATTCAAGCAAAGTGTTTCACACAATCTTGAATTCGGGTAAGCAACATGTCCTAATTTGGAACAATCTCTATGGTTTCCAATATGCAACTAGGCCGATTGGTCAAAAAGGGTACCTCAGCAAGACAACCTAATATACCTCTCACACCTAACACCGAGAAGTGAAAGGAAGATCAAACGGTACAGCGGTAATCTAGATCCAAGGGTTGTGTTCCTATCGTGGCAGAGCTCGCAACTGGTCAGCCTTTTGGCAAGCTTTTCCAAGCAAGCCTCCAGCAAATCGTTCAGGAATAGCAGATGGCAAACACTGTGACTTAGGCGCACCAATGCAAATGCAAATGCAAAGAAACACATAAATGTAAATAAAATGTCATATCATAAGTTTGAGTCAAGTTCTCCAAATCCCTAGTAGAGTCGCCAGAAACTGTAGCTCGGCTTTTTCGCACCTCCTTTCGGAAGCTCGAAAAGAAGCCCTACAGTTCGGACTCCTGCGGTTCTGAATCTAATCTCACAAGTGCAATGTGAAATCGATAAACACCAAAGAGTCCAAATCCGGCAAATCGTTTAGAAAATTGATTTTAGGATCAAAAATGTCTAAATTGGACTGCTTTGCCAGATACAGAGTTGCCACCTAAATATTTTATTTTGAAAAAATTTAGGAAACCCGTGACTCGTGCCAAAGGCCACGTGTCCGTCATCACCAAAGTTGTCTTGGTTAGGGAACTTAGGTACGAGAGGGAAAGGTCATGAATTGAGCACCCCCACTCGCCTAATCAAAGATCGACCTCTACTAATCATGATATGATTTTTATGTACATTATGTGTTCTTATCCCGGTTATTAAGCTAGCTTTACTATGTGATGCGCACAAGCAAGTATAGACTAGTTTGCTCAAATTGGAACAATTCTATTTCATGTTTGTTTTGCGAAAAGGGTTTGAATTTGCCACCTCAAGTGGGCTTAAAGTTTTTCCACCAAATGTAGTGAGCTTAAAACGGATTTGCCACTTAACAAAATGGGCTTAAAACGTATATTCATTGAATCGTTCCAATTCAAGCAACAAGCCTTCATCCACAGGCACTCAATCAGTTTAGCAAGTAAGCATTTAGCCTCATGGCAAGCATGCTAGTCATGGCAATCACTTACACTCATGCAAGTATGCTAAAGCACTAAAAACTCACCTAGTACTCCAAGCTAAGAAAATATGAGTTAGAAAAATATGCATGATTCCTAACTATACAAGATGACTAATGCAACGCATGCAAAGAATGCAATTAATAGGCTCGGCGACTAATATGGCATATGAAGCAATTTTGATAACATGCGGTTAAATACGTATTCAAAGAAGTATTTAAGCAGTTTGAATGATGCGCCAAGCCTCGGTGCATGCAAGACAAGATAAATGGATGCAAGCATAAGGTATGCTAATTGAAACGTGTCCTAATCTAACCATCATAAGCGATTAAATAAAAGAGAGAAAAACATGGGGTTGGAAGACATACACATTTTACATTTTGCTCTCATAAAGGAGAGTCCGAATGAATAAAAACAAAAACTAACTAGCTAAGCTAATTAAGCTAATTAGGCTAATTATTACAAACCAAATGAAATAAAAAGCTAAACTAATTAACTAATTATTACAACACTTGAATGAACTAACTAGTAAGCTAACTAATTAAATTACAACACAAATGTAAGTAAACTAAGCAATTAAAACCTATAACTACACTGCCACTACTCCGCCTCGGGAAATGGAAGATGCACACGCTCGAATACCACCCGAAAACACCTCTGTTTTGCTCTCAAAAGTCTCTGTTTGCACAGTTGAACACTTCCAGAACCATTTTGCTCCACCTTGCCAACATTCTGTTGAGGTTTACATCAGTGGCCAGCCAGCCACTGGAAAGTACTGTTAGCCAGGTGCCGGCCATCTATGGTGCTCTGCCGGCCACTGATGCACTGGATCATCATGCTGCAATAGAGTACAAATAGAGCAAAAATAGGGTATTTCCAAGGATTGTCTACATAGTTCACCCCTCATTTTCATGGATAAATCCAAGGAGTTGTGAACTTAAGCCACAAACCACCAATTCAAGCAATTCATTGCATGATGGCTTGTGATTCAAGGTGTGCAAGCTCAATAAATGCAAAACAAGACACTTAAGAACATCACCCTATCATGCATGATCAAGGGCAATAGAGACCTAGGAAACTTGAGACATTTCGTCACTTTGAGTATGAAATATCCCAATTTTCCTTGTGTTCAATTAACGTCCGATTAAACACACAACACACAAGTTATTATCTTGCTCAATTTTAGTCCCGAGTTGTTAGTTACTCATTTTGACTTACCAACCATTCTTTAATCCAATTAAGTCCAAAAGGTGAGTTAGAGTCCTCTAAAGGGAAGGAAGTGTCAAATAAGAGGTGGTTTAAGACATGAGAGAAGTTTCATGCCGTTAGTAATGAACCCTCAAAAGAGGATTAAACCATTAAGCATGGACCTCAATCTCAAGCTTAAAGAATCCCAAGTTTGAAACAACCCTCAAAGTAAATTAAAAAATTCAGGAAATAAGAGAGGTTGCAGAGATTATAAGTGCTGAATTAAAGTGCAAAACAACACCAAAGCATCCAATCAACTCAAATAAAAGGTGCCTAATGGCCTAAAACACCATTCTTGTGAGAACCTTTACATAACAACCATGCAAAACAAGGCCCAACTGACCCAAATAGCCCAAAACAGAGCTAAAGCAGTTTAAAACAAAGGCAAAAATATGCTGGAATAAAGCTACAAAAAGCTAGAAAATCATGCTAACACATGGAGTTAAGTAGGCTAGCAAACAAGATACAAGGAGGGGAGGCTAACCCTTCCAATTTTGGACTTCAAAACATGTTTTTTGTCACTGAAAATACTTTGAAATTCAGTGGTTAAAAGCCCAAAAAAAGTTGGTTTGAAAGTGGGAAACAAAGGTGCAAAAGTCTTAGAAGCAAGGAATAAAGAAGGGTGAGATACCCCCTAACCTTAAATGGCTTAAAACACCAATTTTAGTCCATTAAAACAGAGATTTTTACAGCTCAAAAATGACCCAAAAACAGTGGGAAAAGATAGAGAAACAAGTGCACTAAAACAAGTTAAAAGATAAGTATTATACCTCTTGAAGCCAAGCACAACTTTAGGCACCAATACAAGTCCAAACCACCTTCAAGAGCTCCAACAAGACCTTAAGGGATCTCAACTCAAAGGTGATCAATTTTGGTTAAGGATGTGTATGCAAAAGAATGATATAACTAGGCAAGTGTGCACAAAATTGCAAGAGAGAGAGAATTTTGAGTTTGAAATCTTCTAACCCCAAAACATGAGAGAGGGGGGCCCTATATATATAGAAAACATGAAATCTATACAAGGAGATCCAGCCCTCCACGTGTGGACAGATGCAAGTATCTGTGCAAACAGTTGGCACAGCTGGCATAAAATATCTGCAGAAAACACTGGTGGACGGCTGGCTATCAATGATGGCCGGCAAGGCATCATTGATGGCCGGCAAGGCACATCAATGGCCGGCAGACAAGAAGTGCTAGCCAACAACCTCCATAGATGGCCGGCAGGCCACCAAAGACTGCAGGAGGGAAATACCAAGGCATGGTCCAAAAATGAGACAAAATGGATGTAGGGTTTGAAAGGCTCAAAGCTGTGGCGTTCCGCTGAGGACTTCAAGCGCTCGACAAGCAATCAAATTTGTCATCAAATGTACCTGTAAGAACATCCAAGTCTTGAAGGGCCATCAAAAATGAAGTGTCTACACTAGGCTTCTATAGGGATCAGGTTAGTACTGGCTATAAAAGCAAGGCACCCTCGTGGGTCTGAGGTATGTTTTTTATGCTCTGTCTAGTGAGTTAAGCTATATTGGCTATCTTTGAGAGATAATTACTGACTTGATCGTCGGAGTGGCCCCGGGTGGATGAACTACCGTCGGATTCTTATCTTTCTGTAACAGGTTGTTCGGACTTAATCTATTCTGTCGGTGCTCTCTTGCTGAGTTTCCCTATTTGGTTGTGTGGTCAAAAATCAACACCCACACCATCTATAGCAGCATTTTTCAAGCCGATACAATAAAAAAATGCTACTAAATCTTAATTTTCTTGTAGTTATTGACACTTGACCAGAAGTATAGGAGATTGAGTGTCATGATTTCATATCTAAGACCAGAATAAAATTTGCTATAAAACGTAAAAATATAAATTATTTAGGGTGTGTTTCGTAACGTTTACGTTTTCAGTTTATATTTACAAAAATTTTATAAACTGATTTTTGTTTATTTTTTGTTTATTTTTAGAAAAACATAAACTACAAACGCGTTTGGTAATTGACAAAATGTTTAAAAAATTTTAAAAATATAAAAAAGAGTGAGAAATGGCAAGTGGTGGCATGTGGCGGCGGAAGACGGTGGTGAAAAGTGGTGACGGTGGGTAGCTGGTGGTGGCGGATGAGTGGTGGTGGTGGTGGGTGGGTAGGTGGGTGACGGTGGCGGTGGTGGTGAGTGGTAGCTGGTGGTGGTGGCAGGTGGGTGGCGATGGCGGGTGGTGGCGGATGGGTGGTGGTGGTGGTGGTGGTGGTGGTGGTGACGGTGGCGGATGGTGGGGTAGCGAGTAAGTGGTGGGGTGGTGGTGGTGGTGGTGGTGGTAGTGGCGGGTGGTGGTGGTGGTGGTGGCGGGTGTAGTGGCAGGTAGGTGGCGGATGGCGGGTGGGTGGTGGGTGGTTATAGTAAGTGGGTGGGTGACGGGGCGGGTAGTGGGTGGTAGCGAGTAGGCGGGTGGCGGGTGGCGGATGGCGGGGGTGACGGGTAGGTCGGGTGGTGGTGGGTTGGCAGGTGACGGTAGCGGTGGTAGGTGGTTAGCGAGTGGGGTGGTGGTGGTGATGGGTGATGGGTGGTGGTGGCAGGTGGGTGGCAGGTGGGTGCGGGTGGGTGGCAGTGGTTGGTGGTGGTGGATTGTGGTGGCAGGTGGGTGGTGAGTAGTGGTGGCAAGTAGGTAGCGAGTGGTGGTGGCGGGTGGATGGTAGTGGCAGGTGGTGGGTGGTGGCGGGTGGATGACAGGTGAGTGGTGATGGTGGTGGCGCGAGGGGTGGTGGTGGTAACGAGTGGTGGTAGTAGTGGTGGGGGGTGGGTGTGGCGGAAGACAGTGGTGGAAAAGGTGCGGCGAGGGGTGGGTGTGGTGGCGAGTGGGTGGTAGGTAGTGGTGGGGGGTGGGTGGTGGGTGGTCGTGGCAAAGACAGTGGTGGAAAATGGTGGGGGTGGAGGCTAGTGTTGGGTGGTAAAAAAAAAAAAACTCAAAACTCAAAACAGAAACATATTTTTTGGCCAAATTTATAAACTGAGACACTGATTTATAAATCAAAAATTTTACCAAACAAGTTTTTATTTGAATTTTTAAATTTTTGTAAATATAAACAGAAAACTGAAAATGTAAGCGTTACCAAACGGCACCTTAGTTATTTTGTTTTTCTTTAATGAAGAAAACATAATTAATTAAGGAGTTTTGATTGGGACCTCGAATCCTCTTCCCCCGAATGCCCTAATCGACGAAACGACGTCGTTTCGTGTTTTTTTTTTTTTTTTTTTTTTTTTTTTTCAGAAGAAAGAGAAACAGAAGGAGGAGGAAGAAGAGAAGAGAAGAAGAAGAGAAGGGAGGGGGAGGGGAGGGGGCCAACAAACTAGGGCTGGAGGCGGAGGTGGGGCGGAGGAGGAGCTGCCGGAGGCGGGGCTGAGGCGAGGCGACGCTGCGAGGCGACGCCGGGCGACGCCGGACGACGAGCTTCGAGCTGGCGACGAGCTTCTTCCCCTCTCTTCTCTTCCTCCTCTTCCCCGATCTCTCTCTCTCTCTTTCTCCCTCTCTCTCTCTCTCTCTCTCTCGGGGCATTCGGGGCGGGGGGGATTCGGGGGGAAAATCTTTTTCCTTAATTAAGTTAATGGATAAATAAATGAACAAAGAAAGCGATGTATAATTTAAGGTCACTTACGTTATGTTTAGTATGGAAATTTGAGAGTGGATTTGAAAAGGGAAAATAAAAAAATAAGTGAAATGTGAATAAAATATATTTACATTTCACTTAATTTCACATATCTTCTTCGTTTTTCTTTTCAAGTTTTTTCCTAACTTCCATAACTAAATACATTAAAAAAAAATATGGTCCCAATACCCAAATCGCCGAGTCTCACTTTGGGGTCACAAATCGTGCCTCATTGTGAGACATAAAATTAAAAAAAGAAAAATACAAATATAAATAATGCATGGCACTGAGGCTTTGTTTAAAAATAAATTATTTAATAATTATTTTATTTTTTACAAAAAAATATTAAAAAAATAATAAAAGTGATGTAATAACTTAATTAAAATATATAATTATCAAACAAAACCTGAGTCACATTCTGTTTAAAGTAAAGAAAAAGGAAACCAACGAAGATCGTTCGAACAAATTCTATTTTTGAAAAAATTAATCTATTAAGGCTAAAATAAAATAAAATAAAATAAAAAATAATGTCAAACTTTTTGTATTATTTATGATGTGACTTTTTGTATTAGTTTTAAGGTCATAAAAATAAAATAAAATCTCGCTTTCAATCTTTTCAATAATGTCAAACCCACAATGCTAATTGATTGTCACCCATGACAAATATATCACCACAGATTTTTGAAAGTTGACAAATGACAATGAGTGATTGAAAGATTCAATGGTAATTACTAAATTTTAGAACAAATTATACTTGAGGTTGTTTGTTAGGAAAATTTTAGTCACACCATAATTTTATTTTTTTGCACTTGTTTTCTCATTACATTTTTAAAAAAATAATTGAAATTTTTATTACACCTTTTCTAATATCAAAATTAACTCTAATCTAAACTACACCCTTATTCCAGATTTTTCTCACACTTACTACTTTTAAATTATTATGATGTTATGTTACTAAACAAACTGCATTTGTCCAATCATCTATTACCGCATGTTTACATATTCACTTTTTTTAAAATATCATTCTTTTAAAAATTTATGATGGACCTGTTCGGTTATACATTGCCAAACAATTTGAATTATTCCAGTGTCATGTTGCCGAATAAACTAGATTTGTTCAACTATCTGTTGCCCCACGTTTACAAATTCACTTTCCTTAACAAATCAAACATTCATAAAAATATAAAGTATACAAACACCCATAAAAACATTCATAAAATTTGTTAATACAGATATCATCAAATTTGTCAATACAAACATTTATAAAAACACACTGAGATGTTATCACAATCTATCTATATTGATAGTTTTGTTAGTTACTACATCAAGGCTGACAAGCGTACATAATTGATTAGTACGGGTAGTATATGTCTTCTCCTATCCATTAGCACACGAGTAATGAAAATGAATCCAATTATTTACTTTCGAAAGTATTGCATGACCAGGAAATAGATAAATCTAACAAACCTCTTCTAATGAATTAATGACTGTAATCCATTAACAATGCACTAATAGTCTTACTGCAATGCATAGAAGTGTAATCCTTCAAAGCAAAAAAATAAATGTCAGAAAACTGAAATCATAAATGTTTAGCAGTGAGTTAACGGACATGTACTTTTTGTTTAGGTTACTAAACGAATATTTTTTGATCGATAATGGGTTACCGAATATGTATTTTTTATTCGACAATATAATTCAAGACTATTTGATTTTATTCAATTCTGGTTTACCGAACAAAAGTTGAACAATCCTAAAAAACAAAACGAAAACATAAAAAATAAAGAAAAAAACTCACCATTTCACTTTTTTATTGGTCCTTCATCACCATTTATTCATTTATTATTTTCTTTTATGATCAAAACACTATAAAAAGAAGAAAAAAAGTAAATATATAGTAGAGAAAAAAAAATGAGAAAGGAAGAAAAGAAGTAGTGATTGAAGTGTAATGAGAGTGTAAAAAGATAATCAAATCTATTTAATTTTTATCTTTTATCCTTAACAGTAATTTCACACATGAGTAAAATTGAAAATAAAATCTCAAATGAAGGGTGGAAAAAGGTTAATATGTTGTATAAGTAGAATTTCTTTGTTCGTCATTTGTTTTATGTATACTTATGATCTTGTAGTTTTAAGGGTAAATTACAAATACACCTCTTGAGATTTATTTAAAGTATAGATTGCCACCTGTGGTTTAGAAAATTACAAATACCTCCTTATTAGTATTTTTTATTTAACAGAATTAACTAAAAAAATAAAATTCATAATTTCTCTCCTATGCAATAATAAAATTACTTAAATTATTAATTGAAATATATTTCTAACATCATTAAAAACTGTTAATTGACTTGATAATTTATTAATAAAATGGACGATTTGTTATATAATTAGAAATCTCAGGGAGTGGAATGTAATTTCCAAAACCACAAGCGGCGATTTGTATTTTAATCAAATCTCAAGGGTGTATTTGTAATTTACCCTAGTTTCAATTGAATAACTATATATATACATTATGTTAATTTAATCTAATTAATAATATCTATTAAGAATTTGAACAAAAATTAAGAGTCAAATGGTTCATTCCAGCGGTTCATTCAAAAGAGAATTGACTATTTTAAATTGAATGTTGAATTCTCAATCACTTTGAAAATGTTGAATAAATATTTTTTCTTTTTGATTCTGTTCTGATTTTTATAATATGAAAAATTCATGGTTAAATTGAGATAATTAGAACTATAAGAATTACATTAAATTACAAGAATTGAGAGTCCCAAATAAATCATGGTTGTTTGGAATAATTTCATTGGACTACAAATTCCGTCTAAAGGCGGTATTGGCAGTCCCATTGGGGTTGGGTTTCACAGTCCAATTCACTACAAGAATTCACACATTTGCCGACCACTTTTGCCAACCAAAAAATTTTGGTCGCAAAAAAATGACATTTGGCGACCAAATATTAATTAGTCGCGAATGATCATTATTTTTGGCGACCAAATATTATTGGTCGCAGAAGGTTATATTTTGGCGACCAAAAAATGAGTTAGTCGCAGAAAGTGATATGCTTTTGCCGACCAACTACAAATTTGGTCGCGGAAGGTCACATATTTTTTGGCGACCAAAAATTTGGTCGCCAAAAACTTATTTTTAGCAACCAAAAAAAATTAGTCGTCAAATTAGTACTTTTAGCGACTAATATTTTAGTCGCCATTGATTGAGATTTGGCGACTAAAAAAATTTGTCGGCGGTACCTTTTTTACGACTAATATGGTCTTTTGGTAGCCAAAAGTTTGGGAGGGAAATTTGATTTTTAGTTGGGCGGGAATTGAAATTTTTTTGCGACAAATAAATTTGGTCGCCAATTTTAAAACGACGTCGTTTTAAACCATGAAAGCAGAAAAAAAAAAAAAAAAAAAAAAAAAAGCCCTAATCTCCATTGTCTCTATCTCGCTCTCTGTCTCGGTCCGCCCTCTCCCTCTCTGTGTTCTTTCTCTCAATCGGTGCCCACTCTCTGTAGCTCACCGAAGTCCCTCACCACCGTTGCTCACATCTGTCGTACATCGCCACCGCCGCAAATCGCCATCGCCCTCTGTCTTTCTCTCACACAGAGGGAGCGATTACTGGGTATTCGCTACTGTGTGTCTCTCTCTCTCTCTCTCTCTTTCTCTTTCTCTCCCTCTCTACACCAAACGACTCAAAAACCTTGTCTTGGGTTTCCTTATTTATTGCCAAGCCTCTTCTTTATTCATTAATTACTCCTTTACGTTGATATACTGTAATCTGAGCAGTTGAAGAGCCCGAGATTTGGGCAATCTTGTGGGATTTTGAATCCCCTCTCCGGGTTTCAAGAATTCTTTTTTAAGGCATTGGATTTCTGGGTTTCTTCTTGATAGAATGATTGTTTTGATACTTGATTCTCTGTAATCTCGCATCGTATGGTAAGGGTTTTGTGGGGAAATTCGATTGTGATGATGGGTTTTGTGAGAAAATTGATTTTTCATGTGGGTTATGGAGATGGAAATGATTGGATTACGCTGCTATGATCTTTTCTGTTTGATGTTTTTGTGGGTTTTTGCGGGTTTTTGTGGGTTTTGTGTTTGAGTTTATCATATATATCTTAATGGTTTTTAGGATATAGAACTTTATTGAATTTTATTGCTTGTGCATTCAATTTACAGAGATATCTAGATAGATTTTATACTGTTCCATTAGTGACATTGTTTGGTCATTTTTAGGTCTGTGGATAATTTTTTAGTCAGAATTTAATAGGATTTACAGACTAAGGTCTTCATACTTTTTATGTTTTGGGAAATTTAAGAAATTTTAGAAGTAGGTTGTTTGACAGTTTAGAAAGGTGTTGTTGGATTCTTTGGTTGTCCTTATTTTGTGTGAACAATGTCTGGTGGAACACCAGTTGGGGGTGGATTCATGAGATAGAGGCATAGCCAAGGATATACCTCGGGTAGTGATGACCTCGAGGACGATGCGTGTTCAAGAGCAAGTCCTCAGTCACCGTCGTCATTGCAGCAGAAGACACGACAGAGATAGGTTGAGATTATGGAGAATGTTCTTTGGATTGCTTCTGCAGTTTTTATCATATACTATGGTGATAGGCATTCCAATTTTATTGTCATCTTGTGGCACGATGATCGGATTAGAAGGTAAATGCTTATGCTTAGATTTTTTATTATCCGTTTATTGCTTTTTTTATTAGTTTTTTAAGCATGTATAGAGGACAGTTAAAAATTCATTGTTTGGTTGTTAGTGGTTAAGGTTGCCATAGTTTCTAGTCTTGAATAATTGGAAGAATTTAAAATTCGTTTTTTTTTTCTTAGAGGCTAAGATTGACATAGTTTCTAGTGTTGCATAATTTAAAGAATTTTATTAGACTAGGGGAGCTTTGGTGGCCGCAAAGATGATGAGAATTGGTGCATTTTTGGTAGCTACAAAGATGATGAGAATTGATGGATTTTTGGTAGCCCCAAAGATGATTAGAATTTATGGAGTTTTGATAGCTGCAAAGTTTAGAGAATTTATAATTAAACATTCTTGACAGGACCACATTTACCAGTTAGTAATTTTTGGCTGTGTAGGATGTTTTCAAATTCAATTATACAGTTATTAAAATTTTGAATTGGACATATACATATTTGTTAATTGTCCATTGTAATGGCATTTTGTTATGAATTGTATGCTATTTCGAAGGATTTTGCAGGGATAAAAAGAAGGATTTTGCTCTAAGTGCATTTCCTAAGTACTTTTTCGGCTGAAATATGGAATAAATTGATTATTACAATTTCTAAGTACTTTTTCATGGGTATGAATATTTATCACAGACATTTTATTCAATTCTTGATAGCAATGAAGCAATGCACACTGAGTAGGGTACAACTGGCATTTCTGGTGTGCCCTGCATCAGTTGCTATTGTCTGTGTGCCCTATCTGCTGCTTGTTGCTATGTTCAAATACAGTCTTGACGCTGTCATGCTGCTATTGTTTGTGTATATGGCCTATCTGCTGCTATCTTGAGGCTTAAATCATGAGGCATTACTGATCTTAATGATGGTTGAGTCTGTGGCGGCATAGGTCTGCTCTGCTGCCTATTGAACAGAGTTGCTATGCTGCTGATTGCTGATATGTTCAAATACAGTCTTGGTTTCTGCTGTGTTGTAATAATTGCTCAGATATGTTTAGGCTATTCTTGGCATTAGGACTAAGATATGTTTAGGCTATTCTTGCTCAGATATGTTTAGGCTATCAGTCTTTGTTAGTGTTGGGTAGTGGTCCTTGCCAAATCACAACTTATGCACTGTGTCTTTTTCTAAAAAGGAAACTTTGAAAAGAATTTTGGCATGAGAGTATTGCCTAAAGAGATTATCCTTTTTTATAAAAGGAGGAATTTTTCACCAGATATGATTGCTTAAAAATCAACCAACTGGTTTCAACATATTACCTTTCCTTATTTGTTAATTGACAGCTACTAACAATAAAAGGAAAAATAATTTCAAGGTCTTCCTAAAGGAACTTTTTGTGGTATGGGGACCAGTGTTTATAATACTTACCATTGATTTTCATTGATTTTTGTTTTAAGTTTAAGCAAAAACCTTGACATAGAGGATCAAATGTGATGGCACAAACATGAATATCCTCATAAATCTGCCTTCAAGTTATTATTAGTTACACATGAGATATACCATTTATTTGGTACATATGAGTAGTGGAATTATATTTGGTAATCTTCTGAACTATGTGAAATGATACTCATGGTTCCTCTGCTTGAATTAGGTTAGGGCTGCTTGCAAGTCCTTGCCCTTGACATTGTACCTTTACTTTTGTTAAGTTTTGACCCTGAACTATTTAAATAGCTATTAAACTTCTTTGATTGTTCTATTCTTACTGTTATACAGGAGAAGGAACAGTCTGCTCTTCGTGCACAGAGCAGCTCTGTTAGAAACAGCAAAAGCCAGGCTAAGATTACTGAAGAAAGCGTGCCCAAGACTGAAATTCCAACCCCTCATCAAAGAAGAAGCCTTAGTTAGTATACACAATCTATGTATAATTGTTTTGCACTATCCTTGAGTATTTAATTTCTTTACGTTTCGTGTTAATATTATCTATGTTAATTCTATGATTATCTATGTTATTTAATTGTAAACCAAGCTTTATGATTAAGCTTTATGGAGTATTTCCATTGTTGAACTTACAGAAAAGTTCCTTGGATTTTAAATGAGCCATTAAGTTTCCATTGCACATGAAGATGAAGTCTCTGTGGTCTCCTTGAATGAGCCATTAAGTTTTGGTTCTGACGTGGAATTAACTGACAAGGAACTCAGTGATTTTGTTAGTCATGAATCTTGCTACTACCTCTCATATCTCATTTCCATGCTATTTTAAATTCTGTTAATATATGACAAATATTTATCTATTAGGCATCCTGGTTAGGTGGAACATATGTTGCTAATGCCTTGAAGCCCATGAACGGAGAGTTGACTATCCCCTTGGCGAGTGGTGCCCATCTAAATCTTGACGAGTTGGCCATCCTGGTTAGGTGTGCTGTGTCATCTGAAATAGTTCACGAACCAGATGGGCACCCTCCCCAACATATTTCTGAACAAGTTCACTTCCAATAACACGGATGAAACACACATCAGTTCTATTAGCCACAGCTCTAGCTAAAAGTGTCTTACCAGTACCAGGTGGACCATAGCATAGAACACCCTTAGGAGGGTCGATTCCGAGCTTCACAAACTTTTCAGGATCATTCCTTTGAAGTAACTACATAAGGAGAAACAAATAAACCATAAACAAAGAAAAAGAAAAGAAACGAAAAAACAGAGAAAACCATAAATAAGAGGAAGATTGTTTTCAACATTGTAGTAGTCTTCTATGTCTGTCTGTGCTTGTCAAGCTTGATTGTGTTTGCCATGACCATATATGAACCTTGCACTTTTCTCTGTGTAAACATGAGTCTCATTGTCCAATCTGTTAATACCCATTTCAAATTTGTAATTAACAGCTTATACTCTGAAATTTATAATTTAATTACCTGCAAATGAGTTAGAAATTTTGATTTGAACTTACGATTCTCTGAAATTGATAATTTAATTACCCATTTCAAATATTTTCATTAAAAACAAACCTAACATTATTTCTCATTTTCTTTGGTATAGATGGATGATGGATGATGGATGATCTCGTGCACAAAGCTAAATTGTACAAGACTACTTGGCAGTATAAGCATTTTTTGGAGGATTAAATATTGTTGGATGGATGTGTATGGATAACAAATATTAGTAGTTTTATTTGTTGATAGCTGCGCATGGATAACAAATAGTTATGTTTCAAATTGTTATGCTAGATGGATGTGACTTGTGAATGAAAACTTAGAATAGTTGTATTGTGTCGAATGTTAATGAATTATGTATTGTATCGAATGTTAATGATTCAGTTAATTTGAATGATGCTTTAAAATTATAGGTTTATTGTGAATTGAATGAATTATTAGGAATTACAGGTGTATTGTTTTCCTGCTTTGGCGACCAATTTATTAGTCGCGACATCCAAAATAATTTTTTTTCGCAAAAAATGACAATTGCCGACTAAGAGTTTTGGTCGCAAAAAATATTCTATTGCCGACCAAAACAGCTCTTGGTCGTGGAAACTCACTTTTGCCGACCAAAAGTTTTGGTCACGAAAAGTAACAAATGGCGACCAAATTTTTTGGTCGTGGAATGTCACAATTGGCGACCAAACTTTTTGGTCGTTGAATGTGATAATTGGCGACCAAACTTTTTGGTCGCGAAATATGTCAATTGGCGACTAAGATATTTGGTCGGGAAAATATCACTTTTCGCGACCAAAGTGTTTTAGCGACAAAATGAATTAGTCGCGGTAATTAATATTTAGCGACCAAAAATTTAGTCGGCAAATCCAACTTTTGCCGACCAACTAAAATTTTGGTCGTGAATTACTTTCGCCGACCCTCAATTGGCGACCAAAGTAGCGACCAAAAAAATTGGTTGTGGATAACTTTTGCCGACCAAAATAGACTTTTAGCGACCAATTTTTTTGTTGCCAAAAGTGTTAATTCTTGTAGTGATTACATAGGATTGGAAGTGAAAATACTATTATATCCCCATTTTACAAAAATAATAAAGTTATTTTTTATATATTGAAAATTTTTACTTAAATTCATATATTTAATTTAAACCAAATATCATCATACTACACAAATAAACACAATTTATCGTAGGTATTCAACCAAATATCACAAGTCTAATAATTTTCTCATTCAATTTCATCGAGCTAATAATCTCATTTAACATAATCGAACAAACAAACAGGACCCAAGGCCTATTGGGACAGCATTCCAACTTGGCCGCACTTGTAATACATAGTTCTGGCTCCACCCATGAAAGCGAACTATTAGACTCAATATCATAGATGACATTGAAACAATTAATATACCTTGAATTAAAAACAAAGGTATAACACTTCGAATTTTGTCATTAACTGTTTATTGAAAATTGTATTATATATAGATTTTTTAATACTAAATACAACAAAAAATTGAGTGTGTTAATAATATTAATAATAATTTAGAGTGTTTTAATAACAATAAGGGTTTGACCCTTATAACAATCCATCACAAATTTTTAATTTTATTAATTTAAGTCATAATATTTTGATTTGTTTTCAATATAAATTATTTGTCTATTTTTGTTAAGTAAAATGATTGAAAAATTGTATTTTATGTGCACTTACATTGAGTTCAATAACTAAAATAACCATTTTTCTGTCAATTTTACTTCACAAAAATAGGCAAATGATTTAGATTGAAAATGATTATGGTTAAAATTAAAAAAAAAGAAAAACTCAAAATTTATTTTGTTATGGGGGTTAAACCTTTTTTTTTGTTTGTAATTTCTCCTAATAATAATAAAAGAGTGTGAATAGCATTTCTCAAAACAAATTGGTGTGAAGTCACTAATCAAATTTTTTTTCTCTATGCAAATTATACACAATCATACAGAAAAAATTGAGAATATGCACATCATTTTTAAATTGAAACCAAGCTAATAAAAAACGGTATAGCATTTTAATAATTTAAAAGGTGTATTTTATTTATATATTACATAAAAATAAAAAAAATAATAAATAAAAAAAACATGATTTTGCTCTAGAAAATGAAAAATAAAAAATAAAAAAAAGAAAAGAAAAGAAAAACATGAGTATGTGGACAAAGGTTGCGTAAACGTTATTGCATATTTTAGGTCATTATTTGCATCTCCTAGGCATTTTTCAGCCCTCGATGGTGTCCTGCTAGGAAGTTTCCTTGAAAAATTTTCAATGCTGTGTGGTGCGTTACCGAGGGGAGTAAGAGTATCTCTAACAATGAATTGTTAAAATTATAATTTAATAATGAACAGTGTAAAATAACAGTAGAATAATAATATTGCTTTAATGGTCAAATTGTTATTTTTTAGATTAATCAATTTTTGGTGGTCATCCGGTTGATTGTCCAAGCAGTCGTCCAAATTGGCAATTTTTACAAACATTAGGTGATCATTCGAGTGGTTCTCCAAGCGGTTGTCAAAAATTTGTTGTTAGCTATAGGTAAAATGTGTGCTAAATTTGACACAAGATATAGCAATTGTTATTTTTAATAGCTCTAATAACAAACCATTGGAGCACTATATTTTTTCACACTTGTTATATTTTGCCTTTAGCAACCCATTTAGCAGATCGTTTGAGATGCTTTAATTATGTAGATTTATTTATTTTTATGCATAAGAACTGACAAGCCAGTGTTTTCTTTCTTCTATATTGTATAAAATTTTGAATTTCCAACATTTATAATGGTTTCCTTTTCTTTTAGAGTAATACTATATATAATCTCATTTTTAACTTCTTTTCTCACCCCTAGGTACAAAGGGATACATTTATAATGTATACAGAACCAGTCACTTGTGTCTTAGAACGAGAAAATGATGTAAGAAATAAGATTATATATAGCATTTTTGTTCCTCTTAAACCCTTTTCACTTTACAATTGTGGGTTTTCTTAAAATTGGGCCATCAACGTTCGCAGTGGCACGATGGAGTTTGAACAGCGACAGCAAGGACAATGATGACTTAATTTTGTTTCTCGAAATCATATTTGTGAACAGATTTGTAATATTTTCAAAATCATGATTATTTTTTTAACGTTTTTTTGTAGTTTGTGTAGGATTTTTTTTTGTTTGAACCTTCGGACTTTTTAGAACTTGCACTAGTTTAGATATAAAGGAGAAGAAGAAAGAGATTACTCCAACATCCAACATAGGACTCAAATCCACAATTACTATGACACATGGCATCTTTTGGGGACACTTCAAATAAGTGAGTTATTAGTTTATTTTTATATTATTTTTTTATTTTCTATATATTTTTTCATAATAAGTAAAAAATTAAAAAAAATAAACCATATCCAAAATAAACGGAGAATATTGATCTAGATAAAGTCTGGGTTGTGGCAGTGTTTCATAGATCCTATGCAAAGGTAAGAAGAATCTAAGAACATGGTCCTAAACCTTTTCTTTTTAGGACTGAGTCACTTTGTCCCTTCAAAGATTATATATTTGTGGTGAGTGAGTGTTGCCAAGGTACAAGGTATGCATAGTTTGGACCACCTTAGCTAGGGTTTTGCTCATAGATGGAACCAACCAACAACAAACTCAATAAAACAAAAACAAAAACTTGAGTGTTTTGGGGCAGCAATTGTCATTGGCTCATTGTGGTCAAAAAGAGCCAAAGATGAAAAAGCAAAAACAAAGGTTAAAGAGGGCATGATTCATACAATGAGTCTTTGGATCTTCCCTCTCCAACACCCATCTGTCTTAGTTTTTACAAACAAACTTGATAATAATGAATTGTTGTTTTTAGGGTTTGGATCTGCTCTAATTGGGTGATAGCTGGAGAGATCCTAGTAAGTTTTGATAGATTTATTTTTATATTTCGAATCGAATAGTTTACCTTGTAAAGTTAATTGGACAAAATATTTATGTAAAAAATTAAAATAATTGGATATTAACAATCACATTATTAGAACTTATTGAACAAAGTAGATGGCCTATGATTATAATCATATTTAAAGTTCATTTTCTTAAAACAGATGTAATTAATCATATTATTATTAATATATTATTAATTTAATTTTTATATGAATGATTTGGTCAATCAACTCACAGGATGGACCCATTAAACTTGATATAGCATCTTGAAAAATATTAACAAGTGTCCTTAGGTTTTGTTTAATCGAGAAGTATGTATAAAGTATCTTGAAAATATGTAAAAATATTTTTAAAATGTATTAATTTCAATAAAAGTGTATTGAAATTAGTGAAAAGTATATTATGTTTTACAAATATTTTTTCTTATACTTGTGTGTCCTAGGAACACTTGTTAGTAAGACCCTAACATGTTATTACTTCTTTACTTTAGACACATACCGGCACACACTAATGTTTAAATTTATTGGGGAAGTTGACTATTTGATTTTTTTGACTATTTTAATTTAGTTTAAAAAGTTGTGTTTAGAAAGTAGGTGTTTGGGAAGTGAGTTTTTATGTAAGTTTTTTTAGTTGTAGGATATTATTGGATAAAAAAAATTTGGTGTTTGGAAAGATAGTTGGGTTTTTTTGTGGTTGGATGTGATGTTTGTGAGAGAAAAAGTGAAATGATTATGGGGTTGGATGTGATATTTTGTTTAGATTTATTTTTTTGATTTTGCAAAAAGTTTGTCTTTTAGGGTAAAAAATCAAAAAAAACCCAATCCACAAACTTCCCAAACACCACCCGCTGATTGATTTTATTTATTTTTAGTTGATTTGATAGTTGTGAGAGAAAAAGTAAAATAATTATGAGTTAAATGTGATATTTTGTCTTATGAACTATTTTAACTTATTTTATCTTTTAGTTGGTTATGTTAACCTAATCTTCTTCCAAACATGGCCAATATAAACTAAAAAAAATATTAAAAAATGAATGAATATTTTTTCAACAGTAATAGAGACTCCCTTTTTAGAAAACCCCCACAACCTCCAAAGTTATCCATATCGCTCATGATGTGAGCCCTACACATCATATAGGGGTAAGCAGCGGATATACCGATCCTCTCAAACCGACCGAACCGAACCAATCCGCTGCATTTTGGACGGATGCGTAATAACGAGTAAACGATTGCGGATTAATTTTTTCCACTTCGCCTAGTTGTGGACGGATGACGGATTTAAGGTTCCTTTGGTCGCAACTGAACCGTCAAACCGCTAACACCCCTAGTAATTTATAAGACTTTGTATTTTCAATTTTTTTAGATATTCTGATTATATTTTCAATTGACAAATAGTTTAAATATTCTGTTGAATATATTCTGTTGAAAATGAGTTTTCAACTTGAATATATTTTTTGAATTTAAAAAAATTAATGTATTATTTATTTATATTTTTTAGTTTTTAAATCTAACTCTAAAAATAATAAATAGAAAATATGATATATGTTGGTTGGTTTTAATTTTCAAAAACAGATATAGATGTAACAATATAGAGATATACAATCTCTATTACTGCTTTGTTCATAGTTTTGGTGATTTGAATTGTCTTTATATTTTAAGAACCACAGATTGTAATATTTTATGTGGATGAGACATGCTGTGATTGTAATATGTGGATGAGGCATGCAATGATTGTAATATTCTAAAGTTTCAAACTTTCTTTCTTGGGATGAGGCATGCAGTGATTGTAATACTTTTTTAAGTCATTGACTATAATACTTTTTTCTTTTTTTTTAGGAAGTGCACAAATTGAATTATGTTGAAAATTTATAAAATTTTAAACCGGCAAACCGATTCACATCCATCCGTCAATCCGCCGATTCGCTCAATCCACATCTGCCGGATTGGTAGACGAATGGGAATTGATTTTCTCTAATCCGCTAATCTGGCGAACGGATGACGAATTGGAAGTTTCGTGGCAGCAACCGACCCGCGCCCACCCCTTCCTGTGAATCATTTTAGGAGTTGTGAAATCTTCCAAAAAAGAAGTCTCACTCATTTTCCATTTTTTTTTTTTATAAAAGCTTATTAAATTCTTTACTTTATAGATACACACGCTAATGTTTAAATGTATAAAATAAAAATGAAAATGGATGGTCCGAGGCTTCTAATATTTTTTTTTTAAGGTTTAAACATCAATGACATCCATGATGATGCAATAACATCTAATTCTTTATTAATTGTCACACCCAACTATATAATGTCAAAATGGGTTGGACAATCAATGATAGACATCTACATTAATTAATTAATTAATTAACATATAGGAGTCTGATCATTTAGGAATTTTTGTTAAACCAATCAAACCTTAAGCATGGAACTGATTCTTTTAATAATCATGTGTTTGTTTGTATCTTTTTCTTTTTCTTTTTCTTTTTTCTTTTTTTTGGGGGTAAAACACAAACCCTCTTAAAATTTAAAAAATATATATAATTAATCTTACACTTTTGACATAATTATACTAATTTTTCTTAAAATTTTAATTTACATAACATTTAGGCTCCGTTTGACAAGAGCTTTTGTGGCTATTTTAGCCACAAAAGACAAAACAGGCTATTTTAGCCACAACAAACAAAACATCACATCCAACTCATAATCATTACATTCTTCTCTCACAAAAAAATTCAAAAAGGCCAAAAAACCCTAGCCAAACCAAACTTTTTAGCCCAGACTAAAATAGCCAAAAAAGCTAAAAAACAAACCCACTTCCCAAACAGAGACTTAGATAATTTTTTATCAATTTTTTGTGAATTGTATGAATAAAAAAATAATGTTATTATTTCTTTCTTACTAAAATATAAGTTTATCTTTATTTATTTCAATGATTACCAAACATTAACATTAATTTCAATTGTTTTGATCATACTAAAAAAAATTAATATAATTATGTCAAAAAGCTTATAGTAACTGTATTTTTTAAAAAACTTTAAATGAGATTAGTGTAATTTACTTTTTCATTTTTTTATATAAATTAAGGGAAAGTCTGCTGATCTAGATTTATCCATTCAGAATTTTTTTAGGTGAATAATTATATGATAAAAATTAATTTATGTAGTGTAAATTTATGTAATGTGATGAAAATTAATTTTTAAATAATTTTTTAATTAATAAGGATAGATTTGTACTTTTATCCATAAATTAATGAGCAATGATACATCTCTTAATTTTGAAACTTTAATTAAACTCTAACAATGTGATAAGAAATAGAAAAATAAAAAAAAATAAGACCAAAACAGCACATTACAATAAAATTCACTCCATGAGCTCATTAAACTTTCTTTATTAGAGTAAAAACATGTTAAAAAAATTTACAGGAGCTTTTACTGGTAAGTCCCATTTCCTGATATTTTACTCTATTTTTTTTTTTTTTTTTTTCTCTTTCACCGCCAGACTTTAAAGCTGCTGATTTAAAACTCTGAATCAAAACTGTTATCAGAGCTCTCAATTATTTTTTTTTTTATTTTGTAAATTAATATGTATGCATTTGTCTGTTTGATGGTGTCCTTTGAAGCTGCTTTTAGGTTAAGACGATAAGTCACTCTCATCATAATAATAGCAGTGTCTGACTGCTTTTAGCCAAAGAGTACTGATTCAAAGGACACAGATGAGTGTGACAATTCATCACCATCCGATGATATTTCCCAGAACAATCCCAATTTGGATACCTTACATTTCTTTGCTTCTCTCTCTTGATTTATCTCGCTCTGTCTCTCTCATCTCAAATTATTAATCACCAGTACTACTAATTTTTTTTTTTTAACGGAAAAATAAATAAATTACAAATACACCTTTAAAATTTACTTAAAGTATCAACTACCTCATGTAATTTAAAAAATTATAAATATTCCTTTGTTAAAATTTTTTATTTAAAAAAATTAATAAAAACAAATTTATAATTACTCTCTTATACAATAATAAAATTAACTAAATTATTAATTAAAACATATTTATAACATTATTAAAAACTGTTCATTGACTTGATAATTTATTTATAAAAATGACGATTTGTTATAAAATTAAAAACCTCAAGGGTCAGAATTTAGTTTTCAGAACCACAAACGACAATTTGTATTTTAATCAAATCTCAAAAAAAGTATATGTAATTTACCCAAAAAAAAAAAGAAGAAGATAATGCTCCAAACAACATTTCTGCTATTAGAGTACACTTTACAAACAACATTTATGTAAAGAGTTTTTGCATAGAAAAATATATCATTTCATGGATCTCATTTGAAATTTAAACACTCGCCACCTTATTTTTAATGTAATTTTTGTAACCAATGTTCATATATGATTTCATAATTTGCCAAAAAATCATTTGTTACTTCATTCTGAATAGTTATGGAAGAGGATAGGATAGGACATGGTGATGGGTTACTAGGGAGGAAGTTGAAGGGGAGGGGTGGTGCGAGCTCCAGAGAACGGACTATTGATGAGTTAGGGTTAAGGTTAACAAAGATGAAAATGGATAAAGTGGTGTCAAACGAGTAAAATTTTTAAAAAAAATAACAATTAAGATGGTGCATATATATATATATATATGTGTGTGTGAATTGAGTAATGATATGCGTTGAAAATAAGTGATGTGTAAATAAAAATTTCCTACTACTTGCAACCAACAATATTCAAATAAGCAATGAGCATTGTAAGATCCACATGCTCAGAGTTTTTAAATGAACCCAATTAGTCAATTTTTCATTCGCTAAAGTAGAGAATGTTAGGTGAACATGATAAATATAATTTTTTGATAAAAAAAAATTCAGAAAGATAACAAATTGCCACAAACAAGTAAACCAACTTACATGAAAAAATAAACAAAGCAAATAAACAAAGGTACCAAGGATATGAGCAAAGAAAGTACATACAGTTATGGGTAACCTCCATATAAACTACAGCTATACTAGGATCTGCAGCAACAAATATTATATATATCAACAATGATAGAGACCACTAATTTTGGAGTTCTAAAAAGATCACTAATGACATGGCACTCAATAAAAAAAAAAAAAAATACAACACCAAGGCCAAAACATCAAATCATTCATGGTGGGGCCCACTGCCACATCATTAGTGGTAGCACTAATTAATGCTCTCACTCATTTCCTATATATATATATATATAAGCCCTGTTTGGCAAGTTAAATTTTAACTTTTTTTGAGCTAAAATTCACAAAAAAAAATAAAACAAGCTAAAATAATCAATAAGATAAAATATCACATCAAACTCAATCATTCACTTTTTCTCTCACAAATATTACATTCAATTACAAAAAAATTTAACCATCTTTCCAAACACTAAAATTTTAACTTACTAAAATAACTAAAAATTAAAATAACTTACTAAAATAGTCGACTTTCCAAACAAGGCCATAATATGCAGGAAAAAAATAACATAATTTTATACTTTGTCATAATTTGGAAAAAAAAAAAATCATAACTAAACACCACATGAAATATAATCAAATGTCTTGTAAACCATAACTAAAATATTATGATAATCAACCAAAAAAGAGTCATAATTTTAAGAAAAAAATAACATAAATAATCCATTCATGGTGTGCATAATAAAATTTCCCATAGATCAACAGTACAGTCAGAATAAAGCAAATCTAGTTCAAGATTTCACCTGTATGTTTGTTTGACTGAGGATATCATCATCATTTCCCATGGAGATGAGACTTCCAATTTTTTTTGGGATCTAATTTATAATCCTAGTTCAGACCAAGAGATTAGCCCTAATTAAGATAAGATGTCATCTTACCAATGAGAATTTTAATTTCAAATCTCCTAACCCTATTATCTCCCATCAATTGTAAAAGTAATATAAACTTATCATCCCATGAACTAGAGCTTCAGCCATTCAACTTGTCTCTAACGCCAAGAAAAAAATTCTCCAAATCCCAGATAAGACGACTACTAATCATGGCCAGAAATCTCGAAAAACCAAAGCCAACTACTAATCATGGCCTATCCCTAACATAGTTATGTACTCATGATTTATGTTTTTGGTATGATTTTGAGAGGGAAACAAAGCTCAAAGCATTGAGATCTTTACATGATTACAATTAGGACACATCATCTATAATAACTCTTGTTGAATATATCAAAATAATACTATAAGAATCAGATGAAAAAAGGGGTTAAGAGGGTCTCATGAGAGAGTGGAACCCAATCTTATGGAACCAATTTTGGGGTCTTGAGAACTGCTGTGGGAATCCTGATGATGCTGCAGCAGTTGCAAACAATTGTGGAGGATTGAGCTGCCATTGCTGATCGCCTGAGGATAGAGAAAGGTCTCCTCCCGTCCGTCCGCCTCCGTTGCTGCTGCTTGGATACTGAATCTGCAAAACAACATTCCAATGGTCAATTTAAGGGTCTAATTATAAATCCGGTTACGAACTCTAGGATTTTAAATACTGGCCAATACAATACTGATGGGCCGATCGAGATTTTTGACCTTTCAATACTGATATCATTTGATATATCAGCAGCCAAGTCTAATATCCGGCAATCAAGATTTTTTTACTTCCGATACCAATACTCACCAACATATCAGCCGACATTGTCGGATATTGGCAAATAGGGAATTTCACTTCCAATATTGATTTATCAGCTGCCGACATTGTCCGATATCGGTTGATTGGGATTTTTTTTTACCTTTCGATAGAAATGTTCACCGATATATCAGCTAAAAATGTCCAATATCGGCTGGATATATGAATGTATCACTTATTCTGACACCATCATTTAACACAATGTATATCAGAAAAAGGAGTGTAGTTTGAGATACAGACTTGGTAATTTGATGAGCTGAGTTGTGGTGGAAACATGTGGTGCTGCATTGGGGGTCCAGACCCTTTGGTGAATTGCCCATATTTGTGCATGTCATTAGCCTTCTGCAGTGAGCTCGGCAATTGAATGTGAGTTTGGTTCAGAAGCTGCATGGTTTCAGTCTCATTGTACCCACCACTACCATGTCGATATGGTTCTTGTTGCATATTTATCTTGGTTCACATGAAAATAAAATAAAATACAGAATTAGCATAAACGGTGCAACTAAAAAACTTACTAGGATTTTAGACTTTCAATATTGATATTCACTGATATATCGGCTGAGCAGTATCCAAGTACCTTTGGCATAAATCCCCGATTGTGCCAATCAACCTCGAACGCCATGGCAGCATGATGCTGATTCGCTGCAACGCTTTGGACATCACCCCCCAATTCCCGGCTGCCTTGTTTTGAGGCTGAAATTCTGCTGCCCAAGCTCAAATCCAAATTGTGGTCTGGTGCATTGCCCGAACACTCTGTGCAACATATAAACAATCAAAATCGATACAAACACAATGTATGTTGAAAACATGAAAAACCAAAAACATGGATTGATCTTCCATCAATACCATTCAGTAGTCATAAGAAAAAATTTCTACTAATTACCGGCAGAATTAAGCTCGTCATCATAGATGCTTGGATCAAAGTTGGTCACCGCCTCTTTGCCATTGCACTTGATCGCAGCTTTATCATAAGCCCTAAACAAAAATACCAGAAATTTCAAGCCCAACTAACTTTAGAAATTTAAAATTGAAAACAACAGCACCAAAAATACACACCTTGCAGCTTCAATTTCAGTATCAAAAAGCCCCAAATAGACATACCTGTTTAATTTTGATACAACATACATAAGCATTATCAGAGTCTTAAAAAAAATAAAAACCTAAAAAGACCAAAAGGCTAATTGAGATTGGGAATGATTGATATTAAAATGGGGTTTAAACATAGTTTTAAATCTATCGGCTGATAACAGTATCGGGCGATATATGTCTGTTCTCGATACGGATCGGCTGATATTTAAAACACGGGTGAGAAAGGATGTGATGAGAATGATATACTGTTACTTTTTGCCCAAAAACTGGCCCATTCTTGCCTCCCATCTTCCACATTTGTGCAAGGTAACACCTCTATATTTGGAGCTTCCTCTAGGGAACCCAGTACTTTGTCTCCTCAGTACATGCACAAATTCCTCCTTTGTTAAATTACTCATCTGTTTTGCACACAAACAACATTACAAGAATCTTCACTCTCTTATTTTTTCCATAAATTTTCATAGAAGAAGAAAAAAAATGTACAAAGAAAATAATAAATAAATAAAAATCAAGAAAAAAAACAGCTACGGTGAAAGAAAAACAAGAGTCCTTTCTCTCTCTACCTGTTTTAAGTCATCTCCATAATCTTCAAGGCTGAAATTTATATCTGCCTCGACTCCGCGGAACTTGATGGCTGCCCTATCATATGCACTGAAAATTTTCTACATATCAATGTCAAGTTTTCCAGAGAAAAGGGTCAAATTTTATCGGGAATATTAGTGAGCTTACCGTGCTGCGGCGTGTGCAGTGTCGAATCCACCTATAGAGACATTCAAGAACAAACCCATCTCACCCACGTCAGAAAACAAAAACCAAAAAAAAAAACAGTTTTTCTTTTTCTTCATAATCAAAACAAAAGAAAAAAAATAAGTAAGAAAACATACCCAGATAGACTTGTTTTCCGCAGTCCCTGAATCAAAAACAATGAGAAAATTTGATTGAATTTTCAAAAATGGAAATTAAAAAAACAAAACAAAAGTGTGATTGTGATCTGCAAAAAGAAAAGTAATTAACTAACCATATATGAGACTCCCACCGCCCGGTCCGCCGGTAAAACGTGACGCCTCTGTACTGTGAGCTTCTCGACCTCGGCCCACGGCGGCTCTTCTTCAGAGGCTGCGAAAGCTCCACCGATTTTCCGATTCCGCCGCCGCTAGCGCCGCCGCCGATGAGTGGACAAAATTTAACTCCGACCCAGTGAGCCCTCGGAAAATTCGACCCTCCTCCGCCGCCGCCGGAGGTGGTCCCCATTTCGAAATCCTCCACCGGGAAGAACTGACGGGTCACCGGCAGGTCGCTCTCCGATACCGAGAACCCGAATATCTTGCTGCAGCTCCGCTTCCGACCGCCTCTGTCACCGCCGTCGTCATCGTCGGAGGCTTCTTCGATTACCACAGCGGAGGAACTTGAATTGGATACGGATCCGACCCGTTTGCCCTTTTCGTCGTCTCCGGGAGAAGAACAGCCTTCGGATACATCGTCTCTGATTCTCTGATCAGGCGAGTCGTTCAGATCCCACATTTCTCTGTCGATAAAATTTTATGGAAAGAAAAAATTCTATTTCTTGGTCTAGTTTCTCTCTCTAAATAGATATACTGGGGAATAATAATGATTAAATGGGAACACTTTTTTTGTTTAGTGTTTGAAACAACAACATATGCTAAAACCTAAGACCAAGAAAAGAGAGCTATATGTGTTTCTTGTCTATATGTTGTGAAAAGGAAGAAGTAGGGGGGGAAGCATGGACAAAGCCCAGTTTGAGGAAGCTATATGCCCCTCTCTCTCATCTTTTTCCTCTTTTTCTCTCTAAAACCTCTCTCTAGCCCTCAACTTTTTCCCCTCTCAAAACCCTTCTTTTTGTTTTTTTATTTTTAAATCATTCATAAATTCATTCATACACTTTGTTTCTCTCTCTAGATCTCTCTTTGTCCCTTCGGGTTCTCTAGTAGTCTCTCTATCTCTCTATCTCTCTCTACTTTACTGATCTGAAAACACTTCTCTCTCTTGTTTTTATCTCTTTCTTTAATTTCTCATTGGTTGTTCCAAGGAAGTTTCAGTAATAAGAGAGGAAAAAAAAATGGGAAACAGGGAAGAACCAAAGAAAGAACCATCTCTTTCTTACACAACTTTCCGACGTTAACCAAATCGAAAAAGCAGCCTCCTTCTCTCTCTCTCTTCTTTTATCTCTCTCTATCTATATTACCCACTACTAATATAGAAACAGACAGGACAGAAGACTAATAAAAAGATGGCTAATTTACTCAGTTACCTTTATTAGTTGTACTTAATTAGTATCACTTCAATTCCATTCATTCATTCATTCAAGAGTAGAGAAGAGAGAGAGTGGTGATGATTTTCTTTCACGACCCACATCACAAGTCACCTCTCTTTGCTTTTTTGCCAAATTTTCTTTTTATCTTTCCTTGTTTTTACTTTTCCTGGTTTTTACCATTTGGGAGGGGGGTGGAGTAAATTGGGGGAATAAGGAGGGGTAGTTTGGGGAGAAGGGTGAGGGAATTATTGGGTGAGACTGAGGCGGTGCAGGGAGGAAGGGGGGAGGTAAAGGGAGTGTTTGGGAGATCAGAAAAGGGAAAAAGGAAACAATGGGAGAGGAAAAGGAAAACTTTCCAGAAATGTCCAATCCAAGAGTACAGGAAGGGCCCACCTCATTTGCCGCTTTTGTTAAAACTAGCGACTAATGGCTTCTCTGAGCCCTGTTTGTGTGTGTACCTCGTATTTACTAACCCCACTTTGCCTATTTCAACCCCTTCTTCCCCGCTTACGTAATTTTCTCTTTCTTGGCGCGTAGTCTTCACAACTTCATCCTTGGATAAAAATAAATGGATATTATAGTGTGTTTGTTTATACGAACTGGATAAGGAGATATTGGTGGTGTTTGGGAAGTAAGTTTCCAAATTTTTTTCTCATTTTTTTTACTAAAAGACAAAAGTTTTACAAAATCAAAAAAAACACATCCAAACAAAATATCACATCCAACCCTATAATCATTTCACTTTTTCTCTCACAAACATCACATCCAACCACATAAAAATCCAACTATCTTCCAAACACCAAAAATTTTTTATCTCATAAAAACCTACATCTAATAAATCTACATAAAAACTCACTTCCCAAACACCATCATTGTAATTCATCGAATTATTAGTTTTGAGATATATTATTCTCAGATTATTTGGTTGGATTAGATTTATATCCTATGTTTGTTTAGTCATGAGATTAGATGTCTAGATTTGATTATTTTTAGTGAATCTAATGTTTGGTTGGACTATATTAGGATAAATGTTCAAAAGACTATTTTACCTTGTAATTTATAATTTAATAACACTAAAAAATTTTAATTTATAAGGCCATAATTTTTAATTTATTATTTTCAATTAAATTAAATTTATAATTTACATTTTTTATGTAATACATAATTTTAAATTAACAACACTAAAACAATATTTTTATTTAATATATAAATTTAATTTTTTAACAACACTAAAAAAAATTAATTTATAAGGCCATAATTTTTAATTTATTATTTTTAATTAAATTAAATTTATAATTTATAATTTATATTTTTTTATTTAATATATAATTTTAAATTAACAACACTAAAAAATTATGAGGCCATAATTTTTAATATATAATTTTAAATTAATAACACTAAAAAAATAATTTATAAATGTTCAAAAGACTATTCTATCATTTTTCAATTGTTTATTAAGTAACAACATGAGGGTAAAATAGACATTTTACACATTAGTCTCATGGGATACTAATCCCATGGAAATAATCTCACCCCTCCTCCTAAGATACAATAATCCCTTATGAGGGACTAATAGTCCGGAGGAACTATTAATCCGAAACAAAAAAATTGAACCAAACAATGAACTATTAGTCCGAATGGACTAATAGTCCAATTCCATGAACGGCAATGCTACGTAGCTCAAATTTTGTGGCTCAAATGTGGCTCAAATGGCCAAAACGACGTCGTTTTGAGTACAGAACAACATAAAAATGGCCAAAACGACGCCGTTTTGGCCATTTGAGCCACTTTTGAGCCACAAAATTTGAGCTACGAGACATTTTCCTTCCACGAAATAATCTCTCAAAACAAACACACTCAGGCCCCGTTTGTTTTGGGCTATAGGGAGAGTATTGGGATTAGTAATACTAAGGTATTACTAATCCCTTGTTTGTTTGCAGAGAAAGCCTTGGGACTATTAGTCCCTTGGTATTGCTAATACCCTTGGAGGGGGGATTGGTAAGGAGGAGGTAGAGATGGTATTAGAAAAATAGTGAGGGGATTAGAAATTTTTTTATTTTTTTTATTTTTTATATATTGGAAAAAAAAATTTAAATATAATTTTTAATTTTTTATATTTTTTTATTTGCTTTATTATTTTATATAAAAATAATTTAACAATTCCTCACTACTAATCCCCTCACTATCAATCCCTCACTACTAATCCCCTCACTATCAATCCCTCACTAACAATCCCTCACTATTAATCCCCTCACTATCAATCCCCTCCATTCTATCTCCCAAAACAAACGGGGCCTCAAGGCCATGTTTGTTTGGCTCCATAGGTGAGGGAATTGGACTACCAATCTTGTGGGCTCCACATAGTCCATGTTTGGTTGAGAAAAATTGGAGAGGACTAGTAATCCCATGGGACTATGAATACCCTCACATAGGGGGATTAGCTTTGGTAGATTTTGGGTAAGATTAGGAAAATAGTGAGTGAATTGAGTCTATTTTATATAAAAAAAAATTATTTTTTTAATTTCATTTTTTTTTACCAAGTGCGCTTGTTTACTTTAATATTTGTTTTAATTTTTTTTAATATAGAAATAATTTATTTATTTATTTTATATAAAAATAATTTAACAATCCCATCACTAATTATCTCTCATACTATCATCAAAACAAACACACTTTTACTTAATCCCCTCACTAACAGTCCCCACATTAACAATCCATTCACTAACAATCATTTCACTAACAATCTCATCCAACCTAATCTGCCAAACAAACGTGGCCTCAAAGTGTTATGATATATACGACTGGTTTGCTAAGTTGGTTAAAAGTTAATTTTTTATTTTTAATTTATTTTTGATTATATTATTTTTCATGTTTTTTATTTATAAAAAGATAAAAAAAAATCAACTTTTTTGGCGTGTTTGATTCGCCGGATTATAGGGGGACTATCCACTATTTAGATTGTAATCCAAATAGTGCTCTTTATCCGCCGTTTGATTTTTTTTTAATCCGCCGGACTCCATGTCCGGCCGGACTCCTTATCCCCCATATGGGGGACTATTGTGTCCTAGGGGGGGTATGGGATAGTTTTTGGGGACTATCCACTGTTGGGATTAGGTGGTCAAAATGACCATTTTGACCATCTACTATTTAATTATGTATTATATTTAATGAAATTCAATAAAATTTAAATGTCTCAATTTAAAAATAAAATAATTTTATTTAACTTTTTATTGATGTTTTATTTATTTAATTTTTTAAAATAATTTTTTATAGATATTTTATTGATATTTTATTTTAAAATTTTGTTTATATTTTATTTAATTTCATTATTTAAATTTAATAGATGTTTTATTTAATTTCATTGTTTGATTATTATTATTTTTAAAAACAAATTTATTTAAAATTTTAATTAAAAAAATAATATATATTTTATTGATATTTTATTTATTTATTTATTTATTTTTTAAAAATAAATTTATTTAATTGTGTAAAAAATAAAATAAAATAAATTTTTATTTAATCTAGCTAAAAATAATTAAAATATTAAAGATATGTTTAATATTGCTATTACTTAGTAAACAATTGAAAATGGGTAAAATAGTCTTTTGTTCATTTATCCTATCCAGTCCGTCCAACCAAACGTTGGATTTACTAAAAATAGTCCTTTCCAGACATCTAATCCCATGAAAAAACAAACACAGGATACATATCCAATCCAACCAAATAGTCCGGGAGATTCACAGTCCCAGGACTCAAGTCTGATGGATTCTAATCCCCCCTTATCCAGTCCGTCCAATCAAACACGCCCTTTAAGCCTCCGTTTGGGAAGTGGGTTGGCTTTTTGACTTTTTGGCTTTTTTAGCTATTTTAGCCTGGGTTAAAAAGCTTGGTTTGGAAATGACTTTTTGGCTTTTTGGCTTTTTTTGTAAGAGAAGAGTGTAATGATTATGGATTGGATGTGATATTTTGTTTGTTGTGACTAAAATAGCCTATTTTATTTTTGTAGCCAAAAAAGCCTGGAAACCTTTTTCCCAAACACCTCAATATGTATTTTATTATAAATTAATATAATTTTATTATAAAACTTGTAATATAATTATAAATATATAATTTTGTTATAAATTGACGCAATAAAAACTGTAATAATTAAGTCATAAATTTTTGATTATTTTTTTTATATTAAATTATGATGAGATTACATATTTTACCATTGATGTTGCAAAAATTTATAATAAAATTACACTAATTTGTGGCAGGGTGAATATGGTATGCATCCTTAAGAGAGTGCACTCCATAGGTTTTTCCTAAATTATATTTAGGAATGTGTTTGGATCAAGATTTGTGTAAGAATTTAAAAAAAAATAAAAGAAAAATAAATGAAATGTATTTCATTCACATTTTATTATTTTATTATTTATGTTTTCAAATTTCTATTCAAATCAGTGGTATTTTGGGGAGTTGGTAAAAAATTGATTTTTTGAATTTTTTGTGATTTTTTGACTTTTTTGTGTGAAAAAAATAGAGAGATAATATAACTCAAAACAATTAAAAAGCTAAAAAACTGACTTTTTACTATGTTGCCAAATTTAAACACAACATTGGGATTGGTTTAATAGTTTTTGGCCTTTTTAATAGTTTTTGACTTTAAACTAAAATATGAGATGACAAAAATTAAAGTATTTGGAAATAATTTTTTAACTTTTTAAGAAAAAAAAATACAAATAGTAAAGATAATGGAGCCTTAGAGAGTGTTTTTTTTTTTAAAAAAATTTTTTAGATTTTTTTAGAGAGCCTTAGAGAGCCTTAAAAATACAAATAGTAACCCCTTTTTTATGATTTGTTTTTGAATTTTTAGATTTTTTTTTTTTTTTTTACTATTTTAGACGTTGTCAAATGGAACCTTAGAGAGTGTTTGGCAATACCAAGAAAGAACCCCAAAAATAAAATAAAAAAAGGGCAATCTCTACCACTATCCTCTATATTTCTTCATTTATTTATTTATTTGTGAGTTTCATTTCAGCTCATAACAATGATCTGAATAATTCATCTCGTAAATTTTGTAACAACAATTGTTTGTGCAAAAAATCAATTTTATAAAATATCGATAAATGGATAAACAAATCGTATTTTTTTAATATAAATTTGACGATTTAAGTTTAAATTTATAATTGCCATATATATATCTTTTAGAAACTTATTTGTGCATGTATCTACTGATATCAAATGAAATTGATTACTTGCACAACTTAATTTTATTATTAAATTTACGAGATGAATTATTCAAATCATTGTTGTGAGCACAAGATGAGATCAAAAAAATAGAATATGTAGAGAGGCTCAATTCAGTTCAGTGGGGTTTTTTTTTTTTTTTTAAAAAAAAAACTAAAAACTAACTTCTTCTTTTTTTTCTGCATGTCCCAGACACATCATATATTTAAAAATATATATAACAAATTTCACAGTCATAATATAATCAGTATTTTGTTTCCAATAATACATACACTAGCAGTGTTAAATTTGATATTTAAATTACTTTTTCACCAAATCCACAAAAAAAAAAAAAAAACTTTTTCACTCTTATATTTTTATTTGATTGGGCAAGTACTATTGGACTTATTAAATTTGGTCCCATTTTGTTTTGTTTTGTTTTTTTTTTTTTTAAACCCAAAAGATCTTATTGACTTTGTTCTTTAATAGCTTAATTTTCATTTTCAAAATTTTAGACAAAATTCGAATTATTTTGTCCATTAGCTTTTAGCTCAGTGGGTCATGTTAATTACCTTTGCTTTTTCTTTTTTCTTTTTTCAAATTTTAAAATGTCATGAATTTTATTGTATACATTTGATTTTTTTATAAAATTTATGTGGGTGGATTACATTAGTTTCTCCTTAGATTTAAAGAATATGCAATAAGTCTCAAGACTAGAGAGATCAGAATTAATATAAATAGTGTGAATATGAATACATTAGCGTGTTTAAGTCAAAATTGTGAGGCTTATTTTTATTTTTATTTTTATTTTCAAAACTTAAGAGAGATCAGTGCAATTTAACCAAATGGTTTTGGAACCTGCTCGTGCAAATTTATCAAATAAGATCAAAATATTGTGCGTAACTGATAAATTTTGCAATTCCTAAAACTGTTAAATTTCATGGTTAATAGTGTTGGAACAAACTTCTGTGTAAAATAAATAACTTGAAACAAATCAAATAAATAAAAATAAATTACTTACAGAATTTATTTTAAGAACCGAATAAATATTTAAAAGATCAAGTCGAGTGTGTGATATCCTGTCCTTAAGACAGATTCACCCCGCTACGGTGCTTACGGATAAATGGCATCTATCTCTCAGAATACAATGATTTTCACAAATTGTAGTAGTACTCCAAACAATTTGTACGACAAACCAAACCTGTATTCTATATTCATTGAATTTTTTTCTTAAAAATAATATGAAGAACAATGCAACCAAAGAACAAAACCGAGAAGAGAAAAACAAATTTCTGGATATTTTCGGATGCCCCAAACTACTGGAATATGCTGGTATTTATAGCCATAACAGTGGCTGTTCAAACAGGTATGTTCTTGAACTGAATAGGTGCAAAAACCTTAAACAGATACAGTTTGAAATTGGACAGATCTGCTAACTGCTGGTAGTTTTGAAACTACCCAAAACTGCTGGGTAGTTTTCCAATCTGTTGAATAGTTTGAACCTGCTGAACCTGCTAGAAAATGAACTGAAAAAGAGCACTGTTTGGACAGAAAAAATCGGCGCAAAATTTAAATTAATTTTCCCACAAGAAATTGAAAAAATTCAAATAAATTTTATCCAAAAAATTAATGTTAGAACCAATCCGACCCGATCCGACCCACAACACACACCCGGCACGGCCGGACGACGGCGGCGCGCGCGTATGTAGTGGTTTGAGCCAAGGTTCAATTTGTCCATAACTTCTCCTTTCTACAAACTTGGGGTTCCCCCTTAGGACTCAACCCAAGTGTTGTCATTTAGAATTTATATACACAGATAAGTTCTCTTTAAGTTTCAATGTAGGACACCTCATTTCAAGGAAATCCACATTATACTCTTTAATTATCCATTCCATGAACCCGAAAAACAACGTCAAGTTCTCATTCACTCATAAATGGTTTTGACGAACCGTCTTCACCATTTGACTTGCCATGCAGCAAGGAACACGTCACCTCTTTAGACCCACCCCAAAAGACGTATGGGCCCCATCCAAATTTGGAGTCAAAGTTGGTCCAAAATAAGCCTATAAAACCATTATTTCCAATAATCCCCCACATGAATGGAATTTGACGGAAAGAAAATACAACAACATGATCTAATTACATAGAGTACATAAATTTGAAATATTCTGCAAAGGATAGGTAGCTTTTGGCTTTGAATCTTCCCTTATGAAACACTATCGGATTTACTAGCTAACTAGTGAACAAGATGTCTTGAACTGCTCAGTCATTTGTGTAAACCAAGACAATAGAACTCACACAGTATATTACCAGACACAGTTTAGTTCTCACTATTGTGTTCATTTTAGCCCTGAACAACTTAGTCTTTCATGAGTGCTCTATAGAATTATAGCCCTTTACAAATCTTATAGAACAAGCCCAATTCACACTCATATAGGTGATTCTTATGAAGAGTATCCTGTCATACTCCACTAGATATACCTAGATATAAGAATCATTAAAAGTATTACTTAACCTAAAATGCTACAGATATCACTATTTCATCATAGAAATAGGTAGAAATTTGACTCCCTAGTGATCCTTCTGAGTCATATACAACTTGGTTGTCCCTTTGAACCTAGATCTTGGGATCTCCAGTCAACCAAATTGGGTTGCCGTTGTGGTTACTCTTATTTAATAGGCTTAAGTCTCATTCCCCTCGATGAATTCTCAACTAACTCTCTTGCTAATCATTTGGTTAGTAGATCCGCTATGTTGTCTTTAGACTTCACATATTCAATGAAAATAATTCCAGTAGTTATCTTACGGTGTTATATCGAAGACGAATGTGTCGTGACTTACCGTTATACATATGACTCTGTGCTTTACCTATTGTTGATTGACAATCGCAATGTATGCATATAGCAGGCACCGATTTTGACCACATTGGAATATCTTCAAGGAAATTGTGAAATCATTCTGCTTCTTCCCCAGCTTTATCTAAAGCTATGAATTCTTATTCTATAGTAGACCTAACAATGCAAGTCTGTTTGGAAGATTTCCAAGATACAGCCACATCACCAAGTGTAAAGACATACCCACTAGTGGATTTTGAGTCTCTAATATCCGATATCCAGTTTGCATCATAGTATCCTTTAAGTACTGCTGGAAATCTAGTATAATTTAGCCCAATGTTACAAGTAAATCAGAGGTATCTAAGAACCCTTATAATAGCTTTCCAGTGTTCTACTTCTAAATTACTCGTATATCTACTTTTACTTACTGCATAAGCTATATCAGGACGAGTGCAGTTCATCAAGTACATTAAGCTTCCAATAATTTGGGCATACTCTAATTGAGAAATACTTTCCTGTATATTCTTAGAAAGAAACAAAATTGACATCCACGGGTGTTCTAGCAAGATGATCATCATCATTACTAAATTTGTCAAGTATTTTCTCAATGTAATGTGATTATGACAAAGCATAACCTTTTGATGTTTTGGTAATTTTCATACCAAGAATTACATCAGCAATCCTCATGTCTTTCATGTCAAAATGTTTATTCAATATTTTTTGATAGTTTTAATCATGTCATTATTACTACCTATGATGAGCATATCATCCACATAAAGACATACTATAACATAGCCTTTGTTTGTATTTTTAATATAAGTACATTTGTCACATTCATTAATTTTGAATCCATTTGGCATAATTGCTTTGTCAAATTTTTTATGCCATTGCTTTGGCGCTTGTTTTAAACCATATAATGATTTAACCAATTTATACACTTTCTTTTCTTTTCCTAGAACAGAAAATCCTTCTAGTTATTTCATATAAATTTATTCATTTAACTCACCATTTAAGAAAGCGGTTTTTATATCCATTTGATGAATTTTTAAATTGTACAAAGATGCAATGGCAATTAGCATTCTAATGGATGTTATTCTAGTAACTGGTGAGTATGTGTCAAAGTAATCAAGACATTCTTTTTATCTAAATCCTTTGATCACAAGTCCTGCATTGTATTCGGCAATTGATTCATCCACTTTCATTTTTCTCTTGAAAATCTACTTGTACCCAAGAGGTTTACAACCTAGTGGCAGATCCACCAATTCCCAAGTGTGATTTTGCAGGATGGCTTCAACTTCACTGTTTACAGCTTCTTTCCATAAATCAGGATTGGACATAGCTTCTTTGAAAGTTAAAGGCTCATTTTCTAACAAAAATGTTAGAAAATCTGGACTAAAAGATTTTGAGGTTTTAGCATGTTTACTACGCCTAGGTTTCTCTTCCTCATTTTGATCTTTCTCTTGCTATTGCTCTTGTTCTTGATCTTGTTCTTGATCATGACTAGTAATAGCATCATAAGATCTTTTAATGCTACTAGTCTCTTGTCCAACTTTATTCAGAAATACATATATGCATTTCGAAAAGTTCTGACTTATGAATCAAAAATCGATATGCACTACTATTCTGAGCATAACCAATGAATATGCAGTCAACTATTTTAGGATCTATTTTAGTATTTTTAGGATTAGGAATAGCCACTTTAGCCAAATATCCCCACACTTTTAAGTATTTGTAGGATGATATTCTTCCATAGCACATTTCATAAGGTGTTTGATTCACTTTTTTCCGGGATACTTTGTTTAGAATATAATTAGCAAAAAGTATTGCTTCCGCCCACAAGTTCTGAGGTAATCTAGAACTTATTAACATGACATTCATCATTTCTTTTAAAGTCCTATTTTTCCTTTCCATTTTGCTGAGGTGAGTAAGGAGCGGTGGTTTGATGAATTATTTCATATTCTTTACAAAACTCACCAAAAGATGATTCATATTCACCACCTCTATCACTTCTTAGTTTTTTAATTTTCTTACCAAGTTGATTTTCAACTTCATTCTTAAATTGAATGAAAATTTCCAAAACTTCATCATTGGTTCGAATTAGATAAACATAACTATATCTAGTATAGTCATCTATGAAAGTGATAAAATATTTTTTCTCACCTCTGGTTTGAATTGATTTAAAATCACAAATGTCACTATGAATTAATTCAAGTGGTTTCATACTTCTTTCAATTAAATGGAAAGGAGTTTTAGTAAATTTTGCCTCAACGCAAATTTCATAATTATGATTTAAATCAATATCAAATTTAGGTAAACATTCCATATTAATTAATCTACGCAAAGATCCATAATTAACATGTCTTAGTCTACCATACCACAAATTTGAAGACTCAAGCAAGTAAGAAAAATATATATTTTTATTAATAACAGAGGGTACAACAGTCATTACATTTATTTTGAAAAGACCATCAAACATATAACATTTTCCTACATACATCCCGTTTTTGGTAAGTACAAATTTGTCACTTTCAAAAACTAGCCTAAACCCATTTTTATTTAATAGAGATCCGGAGACTAGATTCTTGCGAATGTCCAGTACATGCAACATATTGTTAAGAGTGAGTTCCTTTCCAAATGTCATCTTCAGAATAATCTTTCATTGTCCTTCAACTTTAGAAGTCGAGGAATTGCCCATAAAAAGTTGTTCACCGTTGTCCACTACAAAATAAGACGTGAATATCTCTTTGTCGGCACAAATATGGCGAGTAGCACCAGTGTCCACCTACCATTCTTTAGGATTTCCGATAAGATTTGTCTCGGAAACAACTGCAGAAAGATTTATGTCATCTACACCATGGAAAATTTTGTCCACTTCGGTCATATTGGCTTGAGCAGACATCTTGCTTGATTTTCGTTTGCCTTTGCTTTTGCTACGGTAATCTTTGGCCCGATATCCTTTTTTGTCACAGATGTAACATTTGCCATTGAACTTATACTTTTTAGTTTCCCCTCCTTTAGAGACTTGTGCAGAACTTTCTCCATAAAACTTCCATTTCTTGGCTTTTGGAGCATGTTCCACCACATTGGCCTTAGACTCCATTGGATGCTTACTAGCCCGGTTCTCAGACTTGCGGTTGTCCTCCTCGATCCTCAAACGCACAATTAATTCTTCCAAAGTCATTTTTTTGCACTTGTGTTTGAGATAGTTCTTGAATTCTTTCCAGTCTTGTGGTAATTTTTCAATTAAGGCAGCAACCTAGAAGGATTCACTGAGAGACATGCCTTTTGCATGAATGTCATGCAGAACGAGATGGAGATCTTGAACTTGGCTGATCACAGTCTTAGAATCAACCATCACAAAGTTTAGAAATTCGCTTACTATGAATTTTTTCGAGCCAGTATCTTTTGTCTTGTATTTTTTCTCTAAAGACTCTCCAAATTCCTTTGCCGTCTTGATAGGACTATAGACGTTGTACAATGTGTTGTTAAGTTCGTTCAAGATGTAGTTCCGGCAAAGAAAATCAGCATGTTTCTAGGCATCGACCACAGCAACCACTTGCCAGTTGGTTTCATCCTCTTTCAGAGTAGGAGCATCCTCATGGAGAAAACGTGTCAGGTTGAGAGTAGTAAGATAAAATAGCATTTTCTGCTGCCATCTTTTAAAATCAGTTCCTAAGAGCTTCTCTGACTTTTCACCGTGATTGACTGGCACAGTCACAACATGAGGATGGATTGGAACAATTGCAGCCACTACACCAGTACTTGTTTGAGCGTTAGTTTCAGTAGCCATGAATTCTAAATTATAAAACAAAATTATAATTAGAATTTTATACTACATAGAAAATTTAAAACCAAAGCCATAGAATTAATTTCTGTAAAAATAAAAGAAACAAGAATTGTAACTTTTATTTCCAATTAATTTGAAAATAAAATAAAATTTTATTTAAACAAATTAATTTCACACAGAAAAATATTTCTGTAACACTTCAAAAATTAAAATATTGAAACAGAATTTTAATTAATGAACACTCAGAAATTATTTCTAAAAATCAAAATTAATTTCTGACCAACTTCACAAATAAATATTCTGAATTGTTAATGGCTACCAGTATAGTACTACTAGTTATCAAAGAAAATAAACAGTATATTACTACTATTTATTTTTCCAACCAGAATATTATTTTGTAAAACCACATAAAATAATTTCTGTAAGAAAAAGAAAGAGAAAAGAAAATAAACGAAAAATTCTTTATAAACAGAATAATTCGAATCTGTCTTAAGATTGTTGGAACAAACTTCTCTGTAAAATAAATAACTTGAAATAAATCAAATAAATAAAAATAAATTACTTACAGAATTTATTTTACCGAACCGAATAAATATTTAAAAGATCAAGTCGAGTGTGTGACACTCTGTCCTTAAGACAGATTCGCCCCGCTACGTTGCTTACGGATAATGATATCTATCTCCCAGGATACAATAGTTTTCACAAATTGTAGTAGCACTCCAAACAATTTGTACAGCGAACCAAATCTACGTTCTATATTCTCTAAATTTTTTCCCTAAAAATAATATGAAGAATAATTGTCACACCCCAAAATTTGGACAATTAAATATTGCATTAGGATTAAACCCCAATCAATATTTCATCATCCAAACCCTAAGGGTGAAACAAAAAAACTAAACGCCAATCAAACCATCCACCATAATTTCATAACTAACTAATACCTCAAACATTAAAGTAACAACACAAAGTCAAAATAACTTAAATAATGTACGGTTACAAACCATGCCAAATTATTCTAATACTAAAGTCATAAAAAAAATAATAAATACATAAACTAGTATCAACTCTAAGTTCAAGAAAACAAAAGAAGTCCCAGAGATATGCCCAAAATCTATGGTTACTTCACGTCACCACCGTAGCCCCAACTAATCCTGCAAAAGAAACTCAGCTGCGCTCAAACAGAATGCACCCGAGTTGTCAAGAGACAAAACGGGTCAGTATACAGGTATACTGGTATGAGTACAAGATTTAACACCCATGTGTCCACCAGACACAAACAAAAAAATATTTAATTCTTGTTACGGGACAAGACAAATAGTTCTATCCGCACCGAGACGAATGGGTAGTTTCTCGAGCTACGGTGGCGTTTAGTTTCTTACCCGTACACAACAAAATATAAATTAAATATAGAATAAACAAAATAAAAATAAAAATATGATGGGTCAGCCCTGCATAAAAAATTAGTAAGACCCACCATCCTGCAAAACAAATAAAGTTAGTATAATTTAATCATAAGTAACTTACTGAAAAAGTATAAAAATGCACCGTTTCATACTTAAATAATTCGAATTGATCAAAACTCAAAGAATGAAAGTTGTACATAATCAAATTTCCTAAAAGGCAACGCGAACGAATTTAACAGAAACTATACAGGTTGAGAGAAAACTTTGATAGAAAAATCTAGACGGAATTCAATCGAAAAATCTGAAGCTGAAAACGAACAAAAACTGCCCTAAGATGATTTTTTTCAGAAAAGTTAAAAACATGAAAAGTATGCATAATAATGTTTTACTTCAGTTTACGCGAAACCAATAAAAATGAGCTCGTTTCATAGGTTAAAACAGCCTCTAAAATCTGCATTGCTAAAATGAATCAGAACTACAATAACCAAGATTATCCGATTATAAGTTCTAATTGATCTTTTTAATAAAAAGTTAAAATACAAAAGTTGTTTAGAATCACGTATACATGCCTCTGCTCAAATTTCATAATTTATCAAGATCGTTTACTATTTTTCAAAATGTACAATTCACACTATACTAATAAACTCATAATTAAAATCTTTGGACCTCAACTCCACCACTTCGGCCTTTCCCTTCCGGCCTACACATATATCCCATGTGCCTCCCATATGCCTAACACTGCTCCGAAGCCAAACTTGCGTGGGGATATCGTCCCGAGTTTGACTCACACTCCCCGGATGGTTAGCATATACGTACACGCGTAAATCAAAGCACTTGTCTATTCATGAGAACGAGGCAACAATATACATATACAAAACATCTCACTCATGAGAACAAACATAACAATGTCAAGCCTAAGGCATTCAAATAAATCTCATAATCCTCACTTTTTTTTATACACTCTTTCTCACCATCACTCAAATAAAACAACAATTCATGGAGTCATGGTAGAGTATAATAAATTTATCTATGGATTCTTAATTAATTTTAATTTCATGTAATCATATTAATTTTAGTTTCATATAACCATGAAGGTGATTACAACCATAAAATAAATCCATATAAAAACCTTAAATCTGACATACACAACTAATCAAAATAATTAAAATCAATCAATCAACTAAAAACCCTAAATCTTACATACACAACTAAACAAAATAATTAAAGTTAATCAATCATCTAAAAACCCTAAACTTTACCTACACAACTAATCAAAGTAATTAAAATCAATCAATTATCTAAAAATCCTAAACTTTACATACACCACTAATCAAAATAATTAAAATCAATCTATCATCTTTATGTAAATACAAAATCAAACTAATATCAAATAAATAAAAATAAAGAATTGAACATAAATCAAGAGAAATAGGTTTTATACTCACAATATTATTTTGAAGATTAAAAAATTATTTAAAAAACTAATAGAACCACCAAAATAAAATCCGAATCTCTTTTTCTTTTTCTTTTTCTTTTTCTTTTTCCTTTTCCTTCTTTTTTGCCGCCGTCCCTCACTTTCTCTTCTTTGATTACTCTCTCTCTCTCTCTCTCGACTTGCACAGCCGCACAACACCACCCTTCTCTTTTTTCTTTGTTTTCTTCTCATTAACTTCTAACCTAATTGACTTCTTAAATATATTATACTATAAACCTAAATCTCAATATATAATAACGTAATAAATTATTATAATATATTATATTATATAATACAACATAATTACAATATATATAAATATAAATATAAGATAATATATATATAACACCTTTTTTTTTATATAACAAATATAAATATATAAATTTTTAGATTAATTATATATAATTAAATAACACATTAAATTAATTAATCACCACATTAAGTTCATTAAATATCACATTAAATTCTCGTGTGACCACACAATTAATAAAATCAAAAATAAAATAAGATAATAATAATAATAATAATAATAATAATAATAATAAATAAATGACTTAAGAAAATTAGGGTCGCTACAATAATGCAACCAAAGAACAAAATTGGGAAGAGAAAAACAAATTTCTGGATATTTTCAGATGCCCAAACTGTTGGAATATGCTGGTATTTATAGCCATAACAGTGGCTGTTCGAACAGGTATGATCTTGAACTGAACAAGTGCGAAAACCCTGAACAGATACAGTCTGAAATTGGACAAATCTGCTAACTGCTGGCAATTTTAAAATCGCCCGAAACTGCTGGGCAGTTTTTCAATCTGTTGAACAGTTTGAACCTGTTAAACCTGTTGGAAAATGGACTGAAAAAGGGCATTGCTTGGACTAAAAAAATTGGCACAAAATTTAAATTAATTTTCTCGCAAGAAATTGAAAAAATTCAAATAAATTTTATCCAAAAAATTAATGTTAAAACCAAACCGACCCACAACCACAATCGCGCCCCGCACGGGACGACCGGCCAGCCGGACGATGCCGTGAGCACGCGTGTGTGGTGATTTGAGCCAAGGTTCAATTTGTCTATAACTCTTCCATTCTACAAACTTGGGGCCCAACTTAAGTGTTGCCACCTAGAACTTATATACATACATAAGCTCTCCTTAAGTTTCAACGTGGGATACCTCATTTCAAGGAAACCCATATTTTACTCTTCAATTGTCTATTCCATGAATCCGAAAACAACATCAAGTTCTCATTCATTCATAAATGGTTTTGACGAACCATCTTCACCGTGTGACTTGCCATGCGGTAAGGAACACGTCACCTCTTTGGACCTACCCCAAAAGACGTGTGGGCCCCATCCAAATTTAGACTCAAAGTTTGCCCAAAATAAGCCTATAAAACCGTTATTTCCAACAAATAGTGAAACTTCTCAATTAACAATCATAAAATTTCTTAAATTTTTTCTTCAAATTTTTATTTTTATATAAATCTTAATTGGTAGATTTCATCGGATAGGTTATGACTATAAATTTTATGAAAAATATATTTATAAAATTTTAATATTTTTAATAAAAAAATTATAGGGAAAATTACAAAAAAATAAAAAAAAATCTAAGGGTTGACTCTTGTAACAATATAAACCTTCAATTTTTAATTTTATGAATATAAACCCTAAAATTTTGATTTATTTTCAAACTAAGCCATTGGCATATTTACTTTAAGTAAAATCAATAAAAAAAAAAAATGAATATTTTAGTCATTAAGCTCAAATGAATATTTTAGTCATTAAGCTCAACGGAGATAAGTATTTTAGACATTTTATGTATATCTACATCAAGTTTAATAACTAAAATACTTTTTTTTTTTTTTTGTTGAATTTAATTAGCAAAAATAGGCAAATAGTTTAGATTGAAAAAAAATCAAAAGATTATGATTTAAATTAACAAAATTAAATTTTTTTAATTAAGTTTAGAGTTAATTATCCAAAAGTCTTATTTACAAATGTTATAGTAACTTAGGTCTTAGCTAAATTTTTTCGAACCAATAAGTCTTATTTAGTAAAACTGAGAATATTATTAGTTTTTACTAATTTTTAAAACTAAGAACATTATCAATTTTGAATAGTAATATTCTAGATAATTGTTTCAGTAACTGATAAAAAAACAAAGCATGAGATTAAATGTTGTTGTTCTTCTACTTGTTGGTTTGATTCAACTATCTAATAAAATCGAAAATATTATTATTTTTTCCAGTTTTAAAACTAAGAATATTATCAGTGATTTCATTTTTAATTTTTTTTTTTCAGTTTTGCACATCAATGTTCCATCGTTATACTCCTTTATAGACACAAAATTTTTAATTTTGCACAAACAAAATAATTTAGTTTTTTTGAATTTTTTGAAAAAAAAGAAAAAAAATTCAGTGTGTTTGGTTTCAATTTTCTAATTTAGTTTTTTGAAAACTGAGTTTTTTGTTTTTTTTAATGAATATCTTTAAAATTTTAAGCATTTTTTTTACTTTTTTAGATGCATCTTATATATCTAAAAAATAAAATATTTGTAAAAAAATATTTCAAAAAATTAATAAATAAACAAAAATAAGAAAAATATACTGAATTTTTGTATTTTTTTTGTATTTTTGGTATTTAGTGAATTTTTTAAAGATTTTTTTCACGAAAATTGAACTTTTTAAGTGTATTTATTTAGGTGTGTCTAAAAATTTAAAAAAATTGCTTAAAATATTTTAAAAATTCAGTAAAAACAAAAAAATACGAAAAACAAGAAAGTAGAATTTTCTGAAAAATGTTTTTAGAAAACTCAAACCGAGCAAAAAAATTTTTTTTTTGCACATAAATTATTATTATTATTATTTAGTTTTTTCAATTTGAAAGTTGATGTTTAAAGTTTTGAAAATCAAAATAAATGTTAAATCATCATGTTCCTTTATAGATAATCATAAATGATGAATAATCATTATTTGAATGGCAATTCTGACTATTAAAAATTTAATGGGAGTTGAAGATCTAAAAAATCTTAGTTAAAATTTAATGGAGTATAAGTTCATAATTTATTGTAAAATGCCCTTAAGTTTAATAACAAAATACTATTTTTTTTGGGGTTATTTTTGTTGGTTTTACTTAACAAAAATAGGTAAATAATTTAGATTGAAAACAAATTAAAAACATTATAATTTAAATTGATAAAATAAAAAAATCATGATTTATTTTATTATAAGGCTCAAACCCTTGAATTTTTTTTTTGATAGATGGATGGCTTATTTCTAGTCTACATAGTGGACTGAAACGTACTGTTTGGCTTGTTGGGCCCACTATGGGCCCATTTCAATAATCTGAACCGTTGAATGTGTACAGCTCGTCAAGTACTTTATGTTTGCAAAAAATCACATTGATCAGATATCGGTAACATCTTGATCGAAACACATTTTTGTTAACAATATATTTTTAAAATTATATTTACCATTGAAAAAAATGAATTCCAACCAATGGGCTACCGATATCTGATCAACGTGTTTTTTTGCAGGCATAAAGTATCCGACGATTTCTACATATTGTACGGTTTAGATCATCGAAACAAAACCTATGATGGGCTCCATAGACCTAAAACATGTTTCAATCCACCATAGGAACTAGAAAGAATTCTCTCTCTTTTTTATAATTTTCGCAAAAGTATAACAGCCTCTAAGTTGTTTGTGAGCATCTAAATAAATATATTTTGTCAAGATGTTTGTGAGATGATCTAAATAAATATATTTTTTTACCTTTTTATAAAAAATTGTTTAGAAAAGTAGAGAATGATATGACCTAAATAAGTACACTTATATAAGTTATGCTAAACACTCACTTAGCAAATGTTTTGTGAGGTTTAAAGCTAGTTTGTCATGACCTATTATAGCACACCTTTTTTTTTTATAATTTTTTTTAGGTCATATTACCGCTCTACTTTCTGTACATATTTTCCTAAAAAGTTAAAATGTATATTTATTTAGATTATTCCAAACAACGCCTTAATCTTGTAGATTGTAGATTTTAGGACCTATAAAAAAAAATTACCCGATTTTCATTTTCCAAAACACCACTTTATGTCAACGGTAAACTACTAATAAATTCTAATAATTAGATTTAATTCTCATCAAGTCTTATTGAAAACAAATCCTAATAAAATCATCACTAAAAATAATTTGGATAAATTACAAATACAACCCTTGAGATTTGATTAAAATACAAATCACCTTCTGTGATTCTGGAAATTACATTCCACTCTCTGAGTTTTCTAATTTTATAATAAATCTCCCATTTTATTAATAAATCATGAAGTCAATTAACAATTTTTAATGATATTAGAATTATGTTTCAATTAATAATTTAGGTAATTTTATTATTGTATAAGACAATAATTATGAATTTTATTTTTTTAGTTAATTCTGTTAAATAAATTTTTTTGATAAAGGGGTATTTGTATTTTTTCAAACCACAATGGATAATCTATATTTTAAGCAAACTTTAAGGGGTGTATTTGTAATTTATCCAAATAATTTTTTGTAATGTTTTTTTGCATATTTCACTAAAAATTGACAATTAGTGACTTTTTTATCAAAATTTTTATAAATTATTGCTAAAACTTACAATTAGTGAGTTTTTTTGTGACAAATTTTTAAAACTGTTGCAAAAAATTAAAAATTAGTGACATTTTTTGTGATAATTTTTTAAACTGTTATTAAAACTTATAATTAGTGATTTTTTTGTGATAAAATTTTTAAACTGTCGCTAAAAATTAACAAATATCATTAATTATCATAGGACCTACATGTAAGTCCTCCATATATTAGATTTAACTAAATTGATTAAATAATCTCTCAATTTCAGAATTATAAACAAATAATATTGTCCCATTTGTTAAGATGTGGGGTGGTTTGGCATCCCCTAAATAATTCATATTTTTATCTTTTTTTCATCACATCACCTCTCTACTTTTCTGCACATCTTTTCGTAAAAAGATAAAAAGTGCATTTATTTAGATCATCCCAAACAATCCAAATAAGGATAAATTAAAATCCTACTATAGTGGAAGGATAAAGTGATATTCACAAATACTTCAAGGGTCTTATTATAATTAAATCTTAATTTTTATTATAACAAAAAGCAAAGTTGACATACTTTCTTGATGTATTATGTTTTATTACACACTTACGTGTAATTCTTCAATTATTTTAGGTGGAAGAGGCTGATGTTTGAATCTGGATATCATGAGTGGCCAAAACTGTCCCCAACATTGACAACCACCTCTAACATGTGGAAGTCCTACCTTTGTTGTACCAAACAAAAACCTTTCATTTTTTTAATTTTGGAGTTATATTAGTCAGACAAGATTTATAATTTTTTTTACATTAAATTATAACAAAACAAATTTTGGGTACAGTATATTGCTTGATGTAATGATTGTTCATAAGTTATATATTATTTTATTATTTATTTTAGAGAAAATTTTACTAAGTGGTCGATCATCCAATAAATAAAAAAAATTGGACAATTTTCACCAAGTGATTGACTGCCTAGTCATTCATCCAGTCGACAACCTTATATTTCTCAAAACTGAATAATTTTCACCAAGTGGTCGACTACCCAATAAAAAAAAATATTTTATAAAATTAAATTTTAGAATAGAGAGCCTAATGAAATGTGTACATAAAAAAAATACTAACTAAAATATAAAAGTAGATTTATAGTTATAATTTGACTCAAATATGTCCGCTTGGGATGCGAGTTGGCTTTTTGACTTCTTGGCTATTTTAGCCTAGGCTAAAAAGCCTCATTTGAGATGGATTTTTTTGACTTTTTTGATTTTTGTGAGAGAAAAAATAAAATGATTATGGTTTGAATGTGACATTTTGTCTTATTGATTTTTTAACTTATTTTGTCATTTTATGACTATTTTAACCCAAGATTAAGATATCAAACAAAGGCACAAAGGCTAAGTTTGATGCGAATGCTCTAAACACATATATAATTAGGTTAATAATTTGTCCTGCAACTGCTTCAACTCGTGTAATGATATTTTTTAATTTAAAATAATTATAAATTTACATCTATTTCATAATCATCAAATATGGAATAAAAATTGCCATTACATGACTGGAATGGAGAGGAGATCAAACTCCCCTCAACTCGTATTTCTTTGGGAGAATTACATTTTATTGAGTGTAAAGATATATATATATATATTTTTTTTAAGTGATAAATTTTATAAACATTAATAATTAATATAATAATTTTTTTATGTCTTAATTAATATTTTTTCTAAAAATCACTGAGTTGTAATTCTCCCAATTCATTTTCCAGTCTTGATTATATTAATTAAATATTATTTTATATATTTACTTATATATAATTTAATTTTTAAGAGATCATTTGGTAATAAGCTAATTTAATAAAAAATTACTAAAAAAATTAAAAATTCAAAAATTTCTTTTCATTCGCTCTACTTTTTATACTTTTTTATTTTTAAAAAAATTCTCAAATATTTTATTTTTTTAACTCATATTTTAGTTAAAAAATTAAAATTACTAAAAAAAATACTTTCCAAATGAATGCCGAGGTGTTTTGAAAAGATGGTTAAAAATTGATTTTTTAATTTTTTTTGTGAGAGAGAAAATGAGTTAAAAGCTGTGAAGTGACTTTTAACTCATTTTCCAAAATAGGCCTAAATATAATAAGAATTAACCACAAATATATATATATATATATATATATATATATTTTACATCTTTATCTCTCATGTTTAATTTTTTTAATTTTCAGTATTCATCTTTTCTACCACAAAATATGTCATTTCTCTCATTGGTACTGTTCATTTCTTAGAGCGGCAAATTAAGTTAGGCCTATTTTTAATTTTCATTTCTTAGAGCATTCATTTTGAATCACATCATCTCTCACATTTTTTTACACATTTTTTCAAGAGAAAATAAAAAAAACCAAAAAATCAACTTTTAACCATCTTTCCAAAATACCCTTAATACTGTCGTGTTTCTCCCTTATTGTTACCTTCCTATAGGAGTGTAAAAATGGCCCGTGGCCCATAGGAGGCCTGAAGCCCGCTCGCGGCCCGGGGATGGGCTCGGCTCGTTTAGCCCATTTTGGGCCTGAGCCATCATTTTGAAGTCTGTCCCGGCTTGTAGGCCAGTCCCATCGGCTTGCTTAAGGCCCACTCTAGGTTGAGGCCGAGGCCTAGTGTTTTTTTAGTGGAAAATAATAAAATTTTGGTATAAAAAATTTATAAAAAAAAAAAAAAGTCAGGCCCAAGTCCACCGGGCCGCCCGAGGCTCGGCCAAGGCTCGAATATCCATGGGTTTGTGCTTGGGCCTAGGCCTAATTTTTGGCCCATGGGTTGGTCCAGCCTAAATTTTGACGGGAGCCTGCGAGACCCGACATGGCCCGGGCTGAGCCAGATTTACACCCCTATCTTCTTGATTTTTCTAGTCTTGTCCCACTTGGTCTTGCTTAGATTTTTGTAATTAAGGTTTTTTTAAAGAGTACATAAATAAATTATGTATTAACTTATTTTAATCCCATCATCTTTTTTTTGTATGTTTTTTTTAAATAAATAAAAAAATTAATCTATAACTTATATCCAAAACAACTCAAAATATTTAAACATAGACATATGTAATTTTTCAAAGGGTCCAGCTTGTCTCATGTTGAGATCAAGATTGGACTCATCCAGTTCAGCCCATGGGCCCATTTTGGGGTCCCGTTTTGATAATTCGAATCGTTCAATATGTAGAAATAGTCGAATACTATATCTTTGTAAAATATCACGTTGATCGAATATCGATAGCTATTTGATCGAATCAGATTTGTATTCAAAAAAATAAACGGTAAAAACATTAACGGTTGACAGAATTTTGATCTGATATCCGATTAACGTGATTTTTTATAGGAATATAGTACTCGACTAGTTCTACATATTGAACGGTTCAAATTATCAAAACAGAACTAAAAAATGAACCCGTATGCCAAACTAGACAAGTCTAGTCTTGAACTCAACAAGAGTCGAGCTAGACCCCTTTTCAAATTAAAGTTGCTTGTAAATCAATTAGGACTTTAGAAAACTACTAATAAGCCTCCGTTTGGAAAGTGGGTTGGCTTTTTGACTTTTTGACTTTTTTGACTATTTTAGCCTGGGCTAAAAAGCTTGGTTTGGGAAGGGTTTTTTGATTTTTTTGACTTTTTTTGTGAGAGAATAGTGTAATGATTATGAGTTGGATATGATGTTTTGTTTGTTATGGCTAAGACCATCTCCAACGCTTCACCAAACCTTGCATCAGATTTGAAATTTGGTGAAAAAGTCACTTTTTGCAGCTCCAATGGTTTCATCAAATTGGTATCAAAACGAGAATTCACCAAATTTTTCATCAAAGCGAGAACATGGAGAAGATTTTACCAATTTACTGTGCGTGACCGTTTTGGGAGACCAACCGGTCAACTAGCCGGTTGACCGGCCGATCGACTGGTTCCTTTGCAAATAGGTTGGTTCAAACAGGTTAAAAGGTTCAAACAGATAAAAAAAAAAAAAAAAACGTTAACCGGTCGACCGGCCGATCGACCTCTGCTTTGATGACAACCATTGGAACAGTCTGTATCAGATTGAGAAAATGGTCTTGTTTTTACTCAAATTTAGTGAACCGTTGGAGATGCTCTAAAATAGCCTATTTTATCTTTTGTGACTAAAATAGCCCCAAACCCTCTTGTACAAAAAAATGAGGACTTTCTTAGTTCAACAATTCAACTTGTACCTTTTATTTGAATTTTGAATTTGTAAATAAATTATAAAAAATAAAATAAAAGTTACAAATTCTGTCACTTTTTTCTTTTATAAATTGAAGACGTAAACATAACAATTATTTGAGTGTATTAAACACATTATTTAAGCAGGAATAAAAAACAATAAATAAATAAATAAACAAAAAGAAAAGAACGTGGGGTGTACTTGAAGGAGGAAGAGCGTGGGTCTAACAGTACAGGAGGAGGATAGATTTTTTTTTTTTTTAGATGGGAGGAGGATAGATTTGATGCAGAGCTTTTGTAGATTTAAGATATCATCATGCTTGACATCATCATCATCAACTTACTTTTGTCTTTCAATAATTTTACTAAAAACGTGAATTATAACCGTTGCCATAATTTTGAACTTGTATCATTTGATCTCTAAATTTTTAATTGTGAAATATTTAATTTTAAATTTTAAATTTTAAATCTTATTTTAAATAAGAATAATTAAAAATATTATTACTTAATTTTAAAGACAAATTTATTAACTTGATAAAATATAAATTAATTTGACAAAAATAAATATTAAAAAAATATTTTTAAAATTTTAAATCTTATTTTAAATAAGAATAATTAAAAATATTATTACTTAATTTTAAAGACAAATTTATTAACTTGATAAAATATAAATTAATTTGACAAAAATAAATATTAAAAAAATATTTTTAAAATTTTAAAAATTATTTCTATCCACCAAAGATAAAATCAAGTAAAATTGATAAATCTTGTACATATTTATTTTTTTTACCAAATTAATTTTTATTATGTGTTTGGATTTAATTTTTATTATGTGTTTGGATAGTGATTATGTAATGAGTGATTGTTAAGTTTTTAATGCGTAATCGACATATTTAGGCCTATTTTGGGAAGGTGGTAAAAATCAGCTTTTTTGCTTTTAACTAAGATTTTTTAGAGTGATTTGGAAAGTTAGTAAAAAGTTATTTTTTTTAAAAAAATTAATATTTATTTATGGTATCACATCACACCAAAATGACTAAAATAACCTCACCAAACTTAAAAAATTACACTTCACCCAAATCTATGAGATGTAAATATTGAGGGTAATTATGTAATTGTTCAACCAACTTTTGATTGTTCCCAAATGATGAAAAAAAAGCAACCGGCGTTTTTGCCCGAACGCCAAAAAGCAACGTTTTTATAAGTTCCCAAAAGAGCCCTTAATATATAAGGGGTAGGTTTAGTTTGTGTTTCTGAAAAAAATTTCAGAAATTTTCTCTACAAATAAATTTCAGAAATTTTCTCTACCAAACAAATTTTCCAAAAAAATTTCCCAAAACACACAAACCAAACAAGTTTTCCAAACAAATCTCTCTCACACACACATCAAATCAATCACTTTTTTCCAAAACTCTCTCTCAAAACAATTTTCCAAAACAAATTTCCCAAAAAACCAAACCAAACATGTTTTCGTACTTTTTATCTCTAAAACACATCTCTCAAACACAAACCAAACGTGTTGAAGATGTTTTTAGTTTTGAATTTTTTGATTTAATAAATTTATTTAATAATGATATCGAAGTTATCACCATATTTGACTTTTGAAAAAATAAAAACTAATTTAATAAAAATAAAAAAAATACTTATTACATGATTATCATCTAAATACATAATAAAAACTAATTTTGTCAAATTAGTTTATATTTTATTAAATTGATGACTTTGCCTTGAAATTGAGTAATGATATCTTCAATTGTCCTTATTTGAAACAAGATTCAAAATTTAGAGTCAAATGTATCACAATTAAAAAGTCAGTGACTAAACTGACACTAGTCCCAAACTATAGGGACTATTACTGTAATTCGCTCTTACTATAATTATTAAAATTAATTTGAATTATTATTATTTTTAGATGGAGTGAATTATTATTATTATTAAATAATAAAATCAGAAATCAAACTAACACAATTATCAAATTATAAGAATTATTACAGTAATTCACTCTTACTAAAATTATTAAAATTAATTTTGAATTATTATTATTTTTGGATGGAGTGAATTATTATTATTATTATTATTATTATATTATTATTATTATTATTATTATAATAATAATAGCGAGAGCGGATGGTAGATTTCATGAGTGGAAATCATTACTAAATATTTTTAGAATAGCAATATAAATTAATTTATTAGTTTATTTTTATTATATTATCTCTTTATTTTTTTCACGTCTTTTAGTAAGTAAAAAAAATTAAAAAATAAATCATACTCAAAATAAGCCTAATATTTTATTAACTGCTTAATAATGGTGAGTCAGTATGTCTTAATTATAAAATTTTTGTTGTATGATTAATTTTAAGTACCACGTGCACAATAACATAATATTTTGAAATTATTGAATAATTACTCAACATTGAATATAGATAATCAACAAATTAACATTTTAGATTCAAAAAAATTATGAACAAAATTAGTTTTGAGAATAAAATATATTAATTCTCAAAAGGCCACATCATATACATATATATATATATATATATATATAAGTAGTGTTTTTAATTTTCATAGATGACACATTCTAAGAGCTTATATTTTTTTTTAAAAAGTCACATCAATATGTATTTTTCATTTTTATATATAGTTCTACATAAATCCAAACCCAGTTTAAATTATATTAATTTTACTTATTTTATTTAGATTCTATTTGAGAAATACCTATTTTCATAAATTCTTCATCATAAATTTAGATAATCCACAAAGCCAATACAAATTTTATATGGACTTTATTTTAGAAATGCTTTTGTCACAAACCCCATTTAAGTTCTACATGAAATCTAACTACAAATTCTATATAGATTATACTTTGATTGTACAAAATCTTTCATATATTACTTTATATATCTGTTGGCTTTTTGGCTTTCGAATGTTATTTTTGTAATTGTGAGCATGCCAGAAAGGATCAATCAGTCCTTACAAAAATTTAATTGCCAACCAATTATCAGACGATTGTGTTTTAATTCTTTCAGCCTCAATGAAAAGGACTTTTACTGATGGCTTTGTTAGGAGAATTAAATATACAATGGGTAAATAAAGAACAGTTGTAGTATTTCATTAAGCAAAATGAAAGACTTACAAAGATCTGAATCAGCCTCGTAGAGGTTTACAGCAACAATCTGCTTGAAATCTACTCCTATGAACGAAATGCAGTGCAGGAATTTGAAATATAGAAATGTAAAGAACAAGAAATGTAAAACTGGAAAATAATGTAAATTAAAACTGGTTTTCTGGATTTGACTCTGGGGGCTTTTTTGGGGCCTTCTTTGCTATTTATACTCCTCAAGGATGACCATCGAACTGCACTTCCAACCGTCGAATTGCTACTCCATGATCGCTGATCATGTTGCCTTATAGTTAGCTCCACTATGCCATCACTTGCAGTTAGGCTTCCTTCCTAATTTTGAATTTAAATGTGAGTAACCGTTGAAGCCACATCACTTTATATGTCTTTGTTGATCCAATACTATGTAGATCTCGTAAAACCAATACTGACTGCCACGTGTTCGATCATGATTGAAAACTTGAATAGTCTTCCTGTATTGCCCTTATCCTGGCACGTGTTGAATTGTAATTGGCTTATACAAAATATGTAGCCAACATTACCCCCCGCACTAATATACCTAATACTTGATGATATTAGTGGATCAAAGTCTTTTATCCACGTTTTAGAATGTACATGGGCTTTATATTTTTAGAAACACAACCGTCATTCATTGATGATCATTTGCATTAATTCCTCTTTGATCCCTTAAACATGCCCACTATCTTAGTATTCGAAAAATCCAATTCAATGGAGAAACAGACATTTTCTTATCTCGATCAAGCATATGAAGAGTTGTTTGATAAAACCGTTCGTGCTCGAAAGAATCTTCATGCATTGATTAGCCACTTTTACCCACCTTCCTATATTCAAGTTATGGAAGCTTTCGCAAATTATCAACCTTTGGATTACGAACATACTGTCCACAATCCCTTGATTCAGAGGTTTGCAAATATGGATATGCGAAGCTCTTCTTCTAATTCACAATCTTCTGCATGGATGAGGCCATGGCTTCTTCTTCTTCTAGAGCTTCTGGTTGGAGAGGCTAGTCAGACTCTGAGACATGTGAGTTAAGAGAGCGAATTAACCATCACTTTGTTGAGTTCACTGATCCTTTAGAGTTCCCTTCCTATGCGCGAAGCTCGGTGGTCTATCCTTACGTGTCCATCGATCGCCGACGTAGTTTAGAGGACAATATACTTATAGCATGGTACACATCAGCCATGCCTACAAAGATAGTTCGAGCTACCCTTCGCCCAGAAGAGGCACAGGGGTATAACCCATCATTTTTAGCCAAGAAGGCGAAGCTTCATCCTTCTGACTGGCTTGATTGTGTTAATGTCCCTCGGTTCCTTCCTTCCTTCGAAATGGAAGCCTCTATACCTCCTCCTCTGCAAAAACCGTCATGGATAGAGAGATTGAAGCTTACCCTTTCTGCGGAGAAGGTTTTTCCTCCTTACAAGCCTCCACCTCCTCCTACTCCAGCTCAACAAAAGCAAGCCCAACTTCTGCTTGCGGCCTTTTCTCACTTGTCTTTCAATGTTCTTGAGGACGATGTTCCTCTCAAGAACCTTCGATGGGCTTGTGATATTCTGACTCGGGGTCATGTCCTCAACCCCATCGCCCAAGCAGAACTCCACATGTTTTTGGACCAACTCCCATTGCTTCTCTATTGGCACCGGACTTCTTTGGCCACCGTCTAATCTTTGGACCAACTTTTATCCCTCCGAGTTCATTCCCAGTACGAAGCAGAGAACCTCGTCGAGGAATACAATGATTTCAGGAATAAGGACTCTGCGTACTGGGATGACTTGGATATGGACGAGCTGGAACAAGGGCTAAAAGAGACGCGTTCAAAATAAAGGCTGAAGAGCTCTTTTATCAAATGAGAGCACATCAACTTCAGCAACCAAGCTTGGAACAAATAGAGGATAGAATACAAAAAGAACAGAAATTTATTGACCATAGCTGGACTAAATTCCATGATTTCGTTATTTATTCTATTCCTTACTTTTATGAGCTGGAATTTGTATCCAAAGGGGAACTTTTAATGTAATTGCTTTTGTTTTAATACATCTAAGTCTTTTCTCTTTGTTTGGCATGGTTCGAATTTATCTCTGTTTGCCTTCATAAGCAAATTTAGGGCTTTGAACTAACCAATCTCATCATTCGAATCTATATTCAATTGTCTTAAATGAAACACTGAAAAAACCAACATGAACTTTTCCAATTTATAGAATACAGTTGACAACTTTTGTTGATTTCTATTTTAGAATCAGTGCTTCGAATTTTGACAATCTTGCCCTCTAAAGCTTGTTTTAAACATATCCAACATATGGTCATATGGTTAGTACAATCAATTAGTTTTAAATTGACCACTCTCCGAACAACAGTCCATAAGTTCCAAAATATGGAAGCCCCTTTCAAGGGCTGTATTGTTTAAATTCGAAAAACAAACTCTTCTGTATATTGCCAAACCAACTATTGGTTTTGATATTTCGAACAATAATTTCCATTGCTTCGAAGGATTTTTTCTTACTAAGAAACCAGAAAACAGGCTCTTAATCCTTTGACGTAAACAAATATCAAAACATTCCTTCACCGCGAGGCATGGAATGTGCTTCGAAGTAAGCTTTCGACGTTCGAAGCCGTTTGTCATTTCAATTTGGTGCCAAAAATTGGCTTCGAAGCCAAATAATTTATTATACTTCGAACAACAATTCCCATCCTTAAGAGATCTCAAGTTTTGCTTCGAAGGATACTACTCTTACTAAGAAACCTAAAACAGGTCTTTAAACCCCTTCGAAGTAAACAAATACTTGAACATTTTTACATCCTTAGGTATGGAATGTGCTTCGAAGCAGGCTTTCGACATTCAAAGTTGCTTGTCCTTTCATTTTGGCGCTAAAACTGGCTTCGAAGCCAAATGTTTTATTTCGAAGCTGTCATCAACATCCGGTATGTGTTTTTCCCTCCAAAAGTATCAATATTGAAGGAAAGTCTTCGTATCTGTATTTTTAGTACTTCTCTACGAATTACACGATATATTTTCCAGACACAAAGGTTTTTAGAACCTTTTTACTTCGTATTCTGAAATCACTCGTTTGTTCAACACACAAACCCTTCCCCTCTATTAACCCTTTCTTTCTTGCTACTTGTCACCAATGGATTCTTCTTCGCTGAAAGTACCAACTGATGATCGTATAAGCCCAACAATGGCTTTGAAGAGATGTATTGAGGAAGAGATCGCCAAACTTACAACTGATGGGCCAAGCGTCATAGATGGACGCCTCTTTGTTCCTCGCCATAGCGATAAACAAGAATACGTCCTAGGTCCCATCTTTCGAGAAGCTCTTGTTCAACTTCCAACTTTATACCCTCGCTTGGAGGACCACTTTCTTCTCTATGAAGGGGGGCTCGACTGGGGGAATTGGAGAATGGCCCGTTCTCACCGTTGCTGGCCAACATTGAGAGCTGAGTGGGAGGAATGGTATGACAGAGTTGTGCCTGCAAGAGAAGATGACCTGCAAGAGCTCTGTATTCTCGACGCCCTTCGTCTTTCCAGGTTTATCATTCCTGAAGACCCTTTTTTGATTCTTGCTGCTCTTTGCTTTTGGAACATGGCTTTTAATTTTTTTCAGTTTTGGTGTGGCATGATGGCCCTCACCGTTCTTGATATTTGCCATCTCCTAGGGCTTTCACGCCTTGGTACTCCTTTTACACCCAGCTACCTGGACCTTTCTGTTAAGTTTTCCCTTCCACCCTTAAATTCGTCCTATAGTGACTTTGTAAAGGCTGAAAACAAAAGGGTAGGCTCCATGAGAGATAGAGAACTCTTTTCCTTTATTTTATACTGGTTGTGTAAATTTCTCTTTTGTACATCATCTCAACGGATTATGCCTGAATTCGCCCTACTTGCGAAGGCCCTTGTTTTAAAGAAACGCATAGCCTTGGTACCATATCTCTTAGGCCATATTTATAGAGCTTGCTCCCAATTTTGTGAAAAACCTCTTGACATCAACCAAGGAGGTCCCTTTGGGTGCTCCAATTTGACTCTTTGCTTACTTTACTGATTTGCATCCCAAATGCTTAAAATTCCTTGTTCAGGATCCTAGCACTTATGGGGAGAAATATGCTAGAATTATTCTTTATCCTGCCTCATTTGCCTATTACCTCACTTTTTTTCATCAACTTCCTATTTCTCCATTTGCCTTATTTTTCTGCCCCTTTGATGCTAACAAAGGACCCGCTTGGCTGCAAACATTCTTGGCTGATAAAGAGTGCTCCACCCCACCACACAAAGATATGTGGGCTTCTGTTTTGTTACCGAGGGAGCTGTTCATTGGTACTTTAAACCTCGAGCTTATAAGTGTATATCGAGGTATACTGCCATTCTCAGTTTGCCAGACAATTTGGGTTTACTCAGGGGATTCCCGTTCCGCTTTGCAGCCTCTCGAATGTCTATCTTACGGCCAGAGACCTGAGGATACCCAAATCAAAACTAGAGGCGGCAACATTTAAACTGTTGAAAGAATTGAGTGAGTTCAAATTTGTCCCATTTTTTCCCTCTGGCTTGGCTTTGAAAATATTTCAAAACTGGTGGACAGCCAACATAGAAGTGCGTCTATCAGTACACCCTCATGATTTGCTGATAGGGCTAGGAGTGCTTTCTAAGGCTAAACCAACAACAGTTGAAAACACACCCTCTCTTTCCACAATTGTCCAAACTGTTCCTGTAGCCTCACCTCCCAGCTAGAGTTACCAGAGCTGTTTCGAAAAAGGGTAAGTATTTTCAGGTTCATTTTCTTTTAGACTCTTTTGTTTATTTCCTTTACACTCACACCTCTTGGTGCAGGGTCTCCACAAGAAGAATCTCCTAAAAGAGCTGAAACTCTAGCTGCTCTCAAAGACAAACAACGGCAGAAAAGGAAAAGGAAGCTAATACTCACTCTTGAAGAATCTGAATCTCAGACTGAAGAGAGAGAGAGATTGAGAAAGAGCAAGAAATACCATTACAGAGAACAAAGAGGAAAAGGTAGCTGTCTCTCCATCTGATTCGATCGAAGACCCTACTCATGAGACAGTTGCCAAAGCAGTGGAAAATGAACTTACTCCTGAAGAGCCTGAATCCCAGATTGAAGAGAGAGAGAGAGAGAGATTGAGAAAGAGCAGGAAATACCATTACCGAGAAGAAAGAGAAAGAAGATGACTGTCTCCCCTTCTGATTTGGTCGAAGACCCCACTCATGAGGCGGTTGCCAAAGCAGTAGAGGAGGAACATTCCAGAGAAATAATTGTTTTTCAAAGAGCTGAGAAGAGACGGCAACAGCAACTATTAAGAGATGAAGCTGCTGCTGCTGATGCAATCCAAAGGGAAACTGCAAGAAGGCAACACATTGCTGCGCACTATTCCTTCGTAGCTCTCCCATCATTGCTATCACTTCTGAAACAAGTAATTTCTTTCATGCCTCTATTCTTTTCTTGTCAAATTCTTGGTATTGAGACTTGACATTACTTTGTATTTCTTCTTTTGCAGCAACAACTACTAAGCCTATTCTTCCAATAAGGACTCCCTCAATTTCGGTTAAAGTTGATCAATTGCAGAATGTGAGGTCTATTCAGATAATACTCCTACTTCCTAGGCCTACATTCTCTGTACCCTTTTTGAGGCCAAGTATTCATGCTCCTTTCCCTTCTGGCTTAATTCCATATCTCCTTCATTTGACTTTTGATTTATCTCAATTTAATTCTCTTTCGAGCCTTGCTTTTCCTCCTCCTCCTAGGGAATTCCAGCTGCTGCTCCATCTCTAATGGTAGCTAATTCCCTATAGAGGGTACTGGCAGCTCTCCAGCTCATAGCTTATTATCTCTGCCTAGCTCTAGCCCCTTTTCCCTCGACCTACTGGTGACTAGAACTATAGAAACTGTTGAAAATGCTCCACCCATTTCTCCTATCCCTATGCAATCCTTTGTGCCTTCCACCAAAGCTCTTTCTGCACCCTTCATGTCCACGGATGAGGTAGACATCTTCGAAGCTAACTAGCTAATCTCTTCGACATACCTTTCACCTCTCCAATAGTTGGTGATGAGACTGAGCTATTAGTTCTGGCTGATTCCTTGCTAGAAATTTTTGAGAGCTCTTCCACCAGTAGTAAGACTTCTTCGCCTCTGATAGACTTGGACAGCTGTCTGGAGCTGTTGACATCTTTTTCGAGGATCCCTTTTGAGGCCTTACAGAGACCTATAATAAGAAATGGCTTCATTCAGTGCTGCAAAATCGTTGAGCAATCCGGCATGACTGTCTCAAGCCATTTATCTCAGGCAGCAGCCACTATTGACTTTTACATCAACATTTGCCATACTGCCAAGGCTACAGAGGAAAATTGGTTAGAGACCAGAGCTTTGTTTCCAAAGTACATACTGAAGTATCAGAGCTAAAGGAACAACATTCCTCTGTCTCCCACTTTCGAACTCAACTACTGGAGAAGAAAGCTCAACTTGAGGAGGAGCTATCCGCAGTTAACCAGGCCTTAATCTGAACTGACACTAAGTTGCAAATTACCAATCAAGGACTGGCTGATCGAAAGTAGGAAATTGTCACGACCCAAACCCGCCCTTGTTGGTTTAGCATCGTAACCGGCCAGGAATCCATGGATTACCAAAGGCCTCTGAATACTTTAACAAATAATAAGGGGCTGCGGAAGCAATATGTAATATAAACAGGGTCCAATGAGCTGTGATGACGTACATGGAACAGAACATTTCAAAAACTTATTTATATACATAACATGCTAGTCAAACATACCAATATTTACAAAGTGTACGTCCCAAGATCTAACTTTACAAAACATTTACAAGACTAGCATGAACACAAAACAGCCATAGAACTTGACTTTAAGTGGAACCTCCTCGGGAGGCGCAAGGGTTGGCTGACAAAAACCATGGCATAGGCCGTCAACTCTGGGCCTGGTCACCAGCTTGCTCACCTACATACATAATATAAACAGTGAGCTAAAGCCCAGTGAATAATAACAGAGTAAAGGGGTTTAATGAATGATGTCATTCACAGAGTTAAAAATCAGATTCATATACTTGTTCATAAACATTCCCATATTCAGGTTTGTAACATAATCATACGTGGTACATCCAATAGCGTTCACAAATCTGATGACCTATAAAGGGACCTGATGACCCATAAAGGGACAGCCTTGAAGGCTTTCTGATGACTCATGTGCACAGAGACGTTCTGATGACCCATAAAGGGACCTGATGACCCATAAAGGGACGCATATCATGTAATGCTAAGGATGCCACGGTTAACCTTCAGAATCTTAGACAATCATTCATTTGTTCCCAACATATCATAGCATTTCAAAGGATCAATCATTTGTATCATAATATTCCGAAAATACATAACATTGAACATAACTTTACAACGTTACTACTCACAGATGATTGATAGCTCTAACTAGATGGTAAGGCGGCACTCCACTTGTTTCGAGGTGCGTGACCTACATGAACACACACATACAACACACACACTTGAACATCATTTCGATTTACACACAACTTGTTTCATTTGCCCTTGATGTGTTTATACCCTTTAATTCCCCTTATAGAGTCTCAAACATGGCCTAGGAATGCCTAGGATAGAATGAGGATGCAAAAATGCACTTTTAGACACTTTACAAAATTTTCAGAAAACAGGGTCTCGCTCGAGCGGACATGCAGACAAAGGAGCTCCGCTCGAGCGTGACTTCCGTCGCTCGAGCGGACTGTAAGCTACAGTGAAAATACTGGATGCTCAAAATTCACGCTCGACGGGCGCTCGACCCTCGCTCGAGCGTGAGACACAAGTCCTCGCTGAGCGTGAATTCTCTGCTCGAGCGGACTGCAAGCTCATGCAAAGTACTGGATGCACGCATTTCATGCTTGAGCGTCACTTTACTCGCTCGAGCGGAAGCGCATGATCACAGAGTGTACGCTCGAGCGTGGGTCCAAAATCTGGAAATTCCAGATTTGAATCTCAAGTTCAAAACCAAGTTTTAATGCATAATTTTCGATCCTCTTGGGCTAATTTTCTGGAAAACATTTGTAAACACATAGGATAACATGTTTCAAAGCTCAATTTGTAAAATCAAAGCCCAAGGGTAGTTTAATTAAATCCAATTTCAAACCAATTTTCATGAACTTGAAGAATATGTAACATGCATGGTCTCATTTGAATCCAAAGCTTCTAAACAAGATAAAATGAGTCTATTTCTTCAAAACATGATGAAATCATGAACTAGAACCATAATATAAACATGCATGTACCAAATTCCATGTAATCAACCTCAAAATGCTAGGATGTAAGCATGCATGCATGGATTTCTACCCAATCAACATATGAAGCTATTTCATGACTCAATCCACTAAATTTGACATGAATCATGTTAGAACAAGCTCAATTCATAAACAAGAGGGTAATTACACTACCTTAGGTCTAGAACTAGAGGTATGGAAGCTTAATTTTGCAATTCTCTCTTCAATCTTCCAATTCCAAGCAAATCACCAAGTTTGAACTCAATTCTCTCACTCTCTCTCACTCTATGGTCGGCTAGAACAAGAAAGAAGGCTGAGGAAATGTTTTGTTTGAGTGTAATCAAGCCTCTAAATGTGCAAAGTAGTGGGCCACTCAATGGCATAATGGTAATTACGTCAAACTCTATAAATTTGGCTCAATTGCTCTAATTTAATCATACCAAATCACATTTCAGATAAATATGCCATAAAATCACATAAAATCCAACTAACACGGATCACTAATTAATTTCAGAATCGGGCACCGATAGGGCTTTCAATTCGCAGTTTGAAGTTTAAAGCATGAACAGATATTTCGACACTGAACAGATAGAGGCACATAAAACATGCAACACATATGCAAATTAAATTCCAGATTTCCTCTTAATTACTATTAGGCATAATTAAGTACCAATTGACGTTAATCAGGGTCAGGGTTATTACAGAAATGACCATAGCCATCTAGTTGTTTTCATCATTTAAGAATAGAACATCTATTGTAAAAGAATAACTGAGGCACTGTACTGACTTTTGGGCCAATTTATGGCAAAATGTATTTAACTCTTTATGAAAAACAAATTCTTATTTATCATTTGAGTATTCTTGTGTTCCTGTACTTAGTATTTATTTTATTCCTTGTGTTTCCCATATGGTTGGAAAATAAGGCTTCAAATATCTGCCATTCATCTTTTTGGGATGTATGTATCCATTCAAATTTCTCAAATGGTATGCTCCAAAAGGCAGGACTCTATGAACTTGATATTGTCCTTCCCAGTTAGGTGACCATTTACCAAACTTATGGCTTTTGATCCTTATTGGGAGTATTGTCTTCCATACCAAATCACCTTCATCAAAGCCAATGTGTTTGACTTTCTTATTATAGTTTTTGGCTGCTTTCTTCTTTTGGAAAAGAATGCTATTTAATGCCAGAATTCTAGTTTCATCTATACTTTCTAACTCCAAGCACATACTCTGATGGTATTGCTCAAGATCTAACTGGTCTTGGCATCTTACCCTCAAGGACTTAACATTAATTTCCACAGGTAACACTGCATCATGCCCATATACTAAGGCATAAGGAGTGACTCCTGTGCTTGACCTTGGAGAAGTTCTATAAGCCCACAAAACATCCAACAATAAGTTATGCCAATCCCTTGGATTGTCTTCCACAACTTTTTGTATTCCCTTTTTTAAAGACTTATTGGATGATTCAGCTTGACCATTGGCTTGTGCATAATAGGGGGTGGAATTAACAAGGCTAATTCCAAATTCTGCCACAAAAGACTTCACCATTTTCCCATCAAATACAGTCCCATTATCAACAGTTATAGTCTGTGGGATGCCAAATCTATGGATTAAATCCTTAATGAATCCAATGACTTCAGTCTGGTCTACAGCCTTGTATGGCTTAGCTTCGACCCACTTAGTGAAATAATCAGTGGCCACTAAGATGAAACAATGATGCTTCGAGAGGGGGTGGGTGTATTTTCCCCATCATATCCATAGCCCATCCTCTAAATGGCCAAGGCTTCACAACTGCATGCAGGTCAGTTATGGGCACGTGCCTTATTGTGCCATGCTTTTGGCATGCCTGGCAACCTCTTGCATATTTATGCAGTCTTTAAGGATAGTTGGCCAATAGTAGAATGCCTTCGAAGCAACCATCTCATCTTCACACCAGGCTGATGAGCACCACAGATGCCTTCATGAACCTCAGCCATAGCTGTCAATGCTTCCTTTGGACCTAAACATTCCAACAATAACCATCTCCCCCTCTTTTGTAGAGAGCATTACCATACATTATGTATTGCATAGACTGCAATTTAATTTTCTACTGGCTTTCGAAGATGGGCCAGGCAGATACTGCATTATTGGATGCCTCCAATCTTGTTCTTGTAAGTCATTATGATTGACTTCCAGGACCACATTCCTTTTATTCAAGGGTGGTATTACTTTCTGATATGTTGTTTGGCTTATATCTCTTCCAGTATTATCCCTTCTCTTGAAATTCGAAGCTTTCTGAGCTACATCATTAACTTTATTATTCAAGAATCTTAGAATATGAGTTACATTTGCTATCTGAAATTGCGAAAGCAGATGTAATGCAACAACATAGTATGACAACATGCTTATACTTTGACATTTGAAAATCCCTTTCACTTGGTTAACTACCAATTGAGAATCTTCAAATATGTCAACTGCATGAGCTTGTAATCCAATAAGTATTTCCAGTCCCATTATTAAGGCTTCGTATTCAGCTTGATTATTGGAACAAGTAATTTCATCCACTCTGAAACCATGCGTGGTTTCTACTCCTTGTGGTGACTTATTACTATACCAATTCCAGTTAACCATTGGCTTTTGATCCATCGAACCACATTTGCCATGGTTCAACACTAGCCATACCAAGTTCCATTATCTCTTGGCTTTTGTTTGACATGGATGGTCTGCCAAAAAATAGCTAAAACTTGTCCTTTTACTGCCTTTTGGGAACATATTCTAGATGAAATTCTGATAAAGCTAGTATCCATTTGCCAATTCTTCCCCTCAACATGGGTCTAGATAACATATACTTAACCAAATCTGTGGTTGCAATTACCAAGACAGTTGTAGGCAAAAGATAGTATCTTAATTTCATTGCAGCAAAATACAATGCAAGGCACACTTTTCTACAGCTGAATATTTACATTCACAAGAATTTAGAAACCTACTAAGGTAATAAACAGCTTGCTCCTTGCCTTCTTCATTGTCTTGGGCTAAGAAAGCTCCCAATGAATCTCTCTGCTGCAGCTATGTACAACTTCAAGGGCTTATCACCCTTTGGTGGCATCAGCACTGGAGGGTTGGCCAAGTAGGCTTTGATTCCTTCGAAAGCAGTTTGATGCTCTGCTGTCCACACAAACTCCTCTTCATCTTTTAGCCTTAACAAGGAAGAAAATACTTTAGTTTTCCTGCAGTATTAGAAATGAATCTTCGAAGAAAATTAACTGTCCAAGGAACTTTTGTAATTCTTTCTTACTTGATGGAGGTCTGGCTTCAATGATGGCTTTGGCTTTATTCTGGTCAATCTGTATTCCTTTCTTGTGTACTACATAGCCCAAGAAGTTTCCAGATGATACGCCAAAAGCACACTTAAGAGGATTGAGTTTCAACTTAAACTTTCTCATTCTTTCAAAAGCTGCTTCTAAGTGAAACAAATGCTCCTCCATGGATTGAGATTTCACTACAATGTCATCGATATAACACTCTAAATACCCTCCAATGAGGTCATGAAAGATAGTGTTCATAGCCCTCTGATATGTAGCCCCAGCATTCTTCAGGCCAAATGGCATTTTAACCCATTCGAAGGTGCCAATATTCCCAGGACATCTGAATGCTGTCTTGTGGACATCTTCCTCTGCAATGCAGATTTGGTTATAGCCAGAGTGCCCATCCATCATTGATAAAATTTGATGCCCTGCTGAACTGTCTACCAATAAATCTACTATAGGCATAGGATACTCATCTTTTGGAGTTGCTAGATTTAAGTTTTTGAAATCGATGCATACCTCATTTTTACCATTCTTCTTAACTACAGGCACAATATTGGATAGCCATTCAACATACCTGGCTGTCCTAATAAAGCCTGCTTGAGTAATCTAAGAATTTCCTCCTTAACTTTCTGAATCACTTCTGGACTCATTCTTCTTGTTTTTGCTTGTATGGCTTGAAATTAGGCCTCATAGGGAGCCTATGTTCTACTAATGACCTATCCAATCCTGGTAGTTCATTATAAGACCATGCAAAACAATCTTTATATTTCTTCAGAACAGCCAACAACTGGTCCCTGTCAAGAGCATTCAACAAAGCACTTATATAGGTAGGCTGTTGTATAGAACTTTTCCGTAAATTTACTTCTTCTAAAGGGTCTTGTATCTGAGAGCTTACTGAAGCTCCTTCTTTGATTCCTTCTGACTTCGAAGCAATCTCCTTGCTTTGTTCTGCTCCCAGCTTCTTTGATTCAACATCTTTACCCTCCTCCTCATAGACAAAATCTGTCCATAAGGCTTCTTCTTCCTATATCTCCTGGACTTTTTTTCAATGTCTAATGCACAGTATTTATCAAGGGCCAAAACCCTGGCCTGTTGCTGCTCCTGCTTACAGCCAATCATCATGGCTTCTTTCTCTTGCTTTTGCACTTTCTGGACTATTGATTTTACATCCAATATTGAGAACTTAATTAGGGCCAAAGACTTGGCTTCTTGGGCTTCATCTCTTTGCCTACAACCAGGCATCATTGTCATCCTTAGCGACAAACTCTTCATCAGCACTCTCCTGGACTAAATGTTTCAGGTGTGTCAATTCCTCATCAGCCGTCACTTCGACTGAGCCATCAGGTTTTCTCAATATACTGAGTGGTGTCACTCCCTCAATATACAATTTGGCCTCTGCGAAGTCTGCACAGGTTATGAAGGGTTGAGGATCTGTATCGATTTCCTCTGTCTCTCCATTGCCCAAGGCCATCATTATCTTCTAATGCAGAGAGGAAGGCACACACTTGTTAGTGTGAATCCAATCTCTATCAAGTAAAGCATTGTATTTAGCATTACTGTCGATAACGAAGAATGTGGTCATGCAGTCCTTGGTTCCCACACTCAGGTTGATGGACTAATTCCCTGAGCCATCTGTTTGTCTCCAGCGAAGCCAGCAATGGTTGTGCTGGTTTGGATTAACCTGGGGTTCCTTTTTCCTAGTTTCTTCAAGGAAGATTTTGGAAGTAGATTTACCGCTGCCCTATTATCCACCAAGACTCAGTTCAATTGTATCCCATTGAAGAAAGACTTGATACACAAAGGCTTGACATGCTGTGTCATAGATGTTGTGGGATATTCAAAAGGATATGAGAGGTTTATACTTACCTCTTCTTCACTCTCGTATTCAGTTTCCATTGAGGTAGTCGTTTTGGATTCATCTTGCACCATGCTCACTTGTGAGTCTTCACTGGAGACTGGAATTGGATCAATTTCTTGACCCTCTTGGTTCTCGTCTCTAGCTTGGAATTCATGTGGCAGTATATGTACCATATTCACTGATACTAGAGGAAATGAGCCAAATTGGACGGCTGTTTGTACCTGTTTCTCCTCTTGGCCACCTTATTCAACTACCTCAGAAGCATCTTCCATGCTGCATTCGGGTACCTTATTACTAACAAACTCCTTCGAATGGTCTACTTCTGATGGCTTTTCAACCATAAATGTTTGTTCAGCCATGAAGGCTTCGAACATTTCTTCCTTAACCATTTCTTTTTTTTGGCCTAGGCCAATTTCTTCCTCTGTCTCGCTATCACTCTCCATCAAAGCCTTCTCCACTCCTGCTAAACTGGACCTCTCTTTGGCTTTTAGTTCAGAGTGAACCTTGGCGAACTGTTCTCTGCTGCAACCCATTTTGCCTTGTAGGGTTGATTTTGGACTGTGATTTGACTTTGGATTTTTTCTTCCTTCTATCTGCCCTTCTGCCTGAATCAATGAAGAGCTTTCTCCACTTTCTCTCAGGTTTTTCTGGTACTGAGTGTACCTACGCTGGATTTTCCTCCTTTGTGATCTAGAAATTACTGGGACCATGTTTGGTTCCTTTGTTTTTGGATGCTTTAGTAACACCTAATTATTTGGGGCCACAATGGGAGGTTTAACCATCTTACCCTGATCTCCAACAGCATTTCTTTGGGAAGGTATCTCCCTAGGTTTGTTCTGCATGACAAACCAATCTGGGACTCCAGGTACCCATGAACCCACCAACTCAGTCGTTGAGCTGTCTCTTTCTTCTTTCGAAGCCAGTTTCAAAGCTGTCTGTGAATGCCATTGCTTAGCCCTGACTGCTTGTTTAGGGCCTAATTCAGGCCTTCCTTGTTTTGGGCCTAATTCAGGCCTTCCATGAAGGTGGCCACTTTCCATCTTGTGTGAGGCTGGTCTAGGGGGCCAATTTTCTGGCTTTGCTGCCATAACTTGAACCTACTTCAGTCTTTCTTTTAGGATGACTGCCTTCCATTCTGTAATAGTTGGGAGGTCTGGACTCATGTAAAGGCCTCTTACCCTTGGATTGCATTCTAGTAGCTGCTGATCCAACCATGAGTGGCTGCTGCCTAGGGCCAGTTGGATATGACCTTTTGTTATGAGCACTGGTTGGCTTAGGACATCTTTGCACATCCCTGTAGTATTGTTTTCCATCAATTGGAAGCCCTTTTAGCCACTTATAGCTCAACCTACACCTGGGACACATTCTTTGGATAACTGCTGCCTCTAAAGAATCATCATCCAGTGCTTCGTCATCAGAGTCATTTTCCTGACCTGTGGAGCCTTGTCCAACAACTGGTGAACTTCTGATGTCTTTCTTGACAGTAGTTTGGCTAGCAACATGCATCTGTACATTGACCTCTTCCAATTCCTTCAAAGATAAGTTTTGGAAGTCTGGTACAACAACATTAGCTGCACTTTCTCCAACTTCTGGGAATGGATTATTGTCGATCCCTATGGCCTTCTCTGCTTTAGCTAGGAATTTCAAAATTCCTTTCCGAATTTGTTCTTGGATCCTGTCTCGAAAAACAATACATTTTTTAGTCGAGTGAGACCAAGAATTATGCCATTTACAATACACTTTTCCTTTAAGTTCATTTGGAGATGGAATTTTGACTCCTTTTGATAACTTAAGGAAGTTGGCTACAAGCAAATGATCAAATATGTCATCTGCCTTTGTTAAATCGAAAGAGTATTTCCTATGAAGGTCTTTCTTTTTAAACTGCTGGTCAATTATTGTGTCCTTATGAATTAATGTCTCACAGATCACAGGTTCTTTCCCCACAATCTCTGCTGTATCAATCTCATAATTAGGATCTCTATAATATGTCTTGTATGATGCATTATTTCGATCTTGTTCTTCCTCTAGTAATGCTTCGTACCTAGACACCTTATAAGTTAGTTTCACTAAGTCTCTAAACTTAGTTAAGTCAAACTTCTTTCGAAGTCTAAACTCTAAACCATTTTGAGCCAATCTCACGAATTCTGGCTCTGGCAGGATGACCCTACATTTGTTTCGTGCTCTTTTAAACCTGGCAATAAATTGAGCAGCCTTTTCATCATGCCTTTGGCTCAACCTTACCAAATCTGCCATGGACACTTCTGGCTCTGTTTGGAAGAATTGGGCATGAAATGCCTCTTCCATTTGTTGCCAAGTCTGAATGGAGCCAGGCGTAAGGTTAATATACCATACGAAGGCTGCCCCTGTAAGAGAATTTGGGAACAATCTTAACTTTATGTAATCATTATTGGTAAATTCACCACATTGAGCAGCAAACCTAGCAATATGCTCCACTGTTGACTGGTTTCCATTCTCATAAAAAAGGACAAAGTCTGGTATCCTGAATCCTCTTGGGTATTCATGTACCCTATCTACCCATTCTGGATATGGTTTCCTGTACACAAGAGTTTGAACCCCCGGAGCCATTGGTCCACACATCTTTCTAACAATATCAGCAATTTGGTCCCTAGGGACTATATTTTGTGCTTGTTGAACCACTATTGGAGGAACAAACACAGGATTTGCTGGACAAACTTGTGCTTAAGGTCCTCTTGGTCCATAGGGTGGTATATTTGGGACTGGTTGTCCCTGTGGTGCTGGCTGCTGTTGAGGGTATGGGTGGCCCCTCTAAGCCTATCCTGCGAAAGGACCTAGGAAATTTGTTGGAACAGGTGTTGTGTCTCTTCCAGTTGCAGGAAAACCTTTCAACCCCCCGGGTATAAATTCGAATAAAGGATTAGTGAACCCCCTTGTGCCAGGTATGGCTTCGAACATTGGATTTTGAACCATTCTTATGCCATTTTCTTGTCCTGGGTTAGATCCACCAGTTTGCATGGCTTCACTGTTAAATACTGAGGCATTTTGACCTGCTTAGGCCTCGAAATAGGTTTATACCAAGACTGAGGTGATAGTCTTTCATGGTTTTGACTACTAGTTTGACCATTAGAATGCCCATTAATTTGCATAGGCTGTTTATCTCTAGTCAATTTTTGCTTAGGGACATTTGAAACTTCCTTCTTGTGTCTTGTATTTTTTGGTTGATGGGTATTCATTCAATCCAAAAAGAATGTTGCCCATCTCTCCATTGTGTTCATTAACTGCTGTCCCATAGCATCTACTAGGCCTCCCCACGGATTCATTGGCTGAGTAGATGGAATAGTAGATGGTCTAATTCCTTGGCCTCGTCCAATATTATGAACATGTAGTACTTGTTCCGAAGTACTGGTCTGTTCGACCATAGGTTCTGATAGAATAGGTGTTTCCACAGGATGTGTTATCACATTATCCTCTGGATTAGGTATTTCTACCTCTCATTCCACGCCTTCTTCCAAGCGTTCATTTTCTCCTTGTCTCCTACGTCTAGCCATTTCAATTAGTCCCACTGGGCGTGCCAAAAATATATGTTGGCTTTTTGGCTTTCGAAGGTTATTTTTGTAATTGTGAGCGTGCCAGTAAGGTTCAATCAGTCCTTAAAGAAATTTAATTGCTAACCAATTATCAGACGATTGTGTTTTAGTTCTTTCAGCCTCAATGAAAAGGACTTTTACTGATGGCTTTGTTAGGAGAATTAAACAAAAAATAGGTAAATAAAGAACAGTTGTAGTATTTCATTAAGCAAAATGAAAGACTTACAAAGATCTGAATCGGCCTCGTAGAGGTTTACAGCAACAATCTACTTGAAATCTACTCCTATGAACGAAATGCAGTGCAGGAATTTGAAGTACAGACATGTAAAACTGGAAAATAATGTAAATTAAAACTGGTTTTTTGGATCTAAGTCTGGGGGGCTTTTCTGGGGCCTTCCTTGCTATTTATACTCCTCAAGGATGACCATCGAACTACACTTCCAACCGTCGAATTGCTCCTCCATGATCGATGATCATGTTGCTTTATAGTTAGCTCCACTATGCCATCACTTGCAGTTAGGCTTCCCTCTTAATTTTGAATTTAAATGTGAGTAACCGTTGAAGCCACATCACTTTATATGTCTTTGTTGATCCAATACTACGCAGATCTCGTAAAACCAATATTGACTGCCACGTGTTCGATCATGATTGAAAACTTGAATAGTCTTCCTGTATTTCCCTTATCCCGCCACGCGTTGAATTGTAATTGGCTTATACAAAATATGTAGCCAACAATATCTAATTACAACACATATGATGAAAAATCTGTACAACAATAATACTCTCGAAAAACCTCTGAAATTTGGATTTACTACTTGAGTTACTTTTGCAATTGTTGAACAGTAAGTTCTTCTATGTTTTAACATCATATTTCGGATGATTAATCACTTCATACACTAAGATGTATCTATTATTGGATGTTTTCATTTGTTTTTTCTTTTTGGGTTTAGATGATGTTATGAGATTCTTTCTTGATTAGTTGTTATTGAACTTATTTTATATAGTTAACATTTTAATTTAATTAAGAATGTTTATTTTACAATCTTATAATTTAATGAATATCATATAACGATAATCCAACTATAACATATTTATATTTAATTTTTCAATAAGTTTTATATAATTTCTATTTCCATATATTTTTAATTTTAAAATGAATATAAAAGAAAATTAAATAGTTAGAATTACTTTTAATTTTATATTACTAATTCTTCTTCTAATTTAACTATTATTTTTAATATCAAAATGAATATTTATTTTATTATCTTATAATTTAATATATATGATACAAAATTATTATATGATAATTACACTTTTATAATATAATAGAACTAAAATTATCAAAATATATAAATAATTTAACTACAATTAATATATATATATATATATAAATATTTAAGTAATACTTTTATAAAACGATAGTGTCAATATTATCAAAATAAATAATTAAAATCATGTTTTAATTTTAATTTAACACATATTGTACTATTAAATATTTTTAAAAACTAACAACTGTATTGTACAGATGGTCAACTACTTAATTAAAAGATAATTTAGGAATTATATTTTAAAAATATTAACTATTCTTCCTCAAAGAAATGAGGGCACGTCACAACCCACCAAACAAAAAGTGATAGCATTAATGATGTGGTAGTAGGTTCCATCCACTGCTACAGTTCTACTGTATCTTTTTTTTATTTATTTATTATTAAGTGTGTCAATTCATTAATAGTGTTTTAAAGTATCATTTTTAATAGTACGTAGCATTGCTGCCAAACAAAATTCCCAACATATCCCCCACCGCAAATACGTCCATCCATCCAATCTAATCTTCATCTCATCCTCACCTCTCTTTCCTTCCTTTCTTTTCTTTTCTTTTTCATTTTCTTTTGAGTGGTTGCTAAAAACAAACCCTTCCAATAATGGAAGTGGGACGAGGCTATGGCTGAAGAGGTAGTTTTCCTCAACTGGAAACAGTACCTCAAAGTGGGCCTCCCCTCCCTCTCCCCTCCTTGTTTTTTCCCTCTTTTTCTCTCTCTACCTCTCCCTTAATTATCTCTCAGCCCAGTTGCCCCAGGCCCACCTACCTCTCTCTCTCTCTCTCTCTCTCTAAATGCATAGGTGTGTATGTATATATATTGGACAGAGAATGTGAATCATGTGTAGCCCTAGGCCCACTTACTTTATAATCTTAATACCTTGCCTCTCTTTCCACCTAATTCTTCTTCTACCTCCCATGTACTTCAATGCTTTTACTTTAAGGGAAAAAAATTTCTTGCAATGAATTTAAGGATCTTTATGAATGAAAAAAGATTTATTGTAACTCATATATGCTAGGAATTTTTGCTGCCTAGGTTGGTGGCAGCTAGGGTTGCAAATGAATTGAGCCGAACCGAGTTTTCTGAGCTTGAAGTCGACTCGTTTACTTATCGAGCTCATTTATTAAGTTCGAGCTCGGCTCGATAAGAAACTGGGCTCGAGTTCGGCTCGGCTTGTTAACATTAATGAAACTCAAGTTCAGCTCAGCTCGGCTCAATAATTTTTTTTAATATTATTTAATATATAAATAATGTATTTATACAATTATTTGTATATATTTATATATTATTTATATTATTTAATATATAAATAATATATTTATTATATAATTTAAATAAAGATGAACGAGCCGAGCTTGACGAGCCAAGCTGAGCTGAGCCGAGCCCTTAACGAGCTGAGCCAAGCTTGTTCATGAACAGTTCGGTTCATTTGTAGCCCTAGTGGCAGCATAGGAAGGCAAAACGTTGTAAAATATTTATAAGAGAGAAATGTTTTAGAAATCTTAAATATGATGATTAAATTTAACTTTAATGATATGATAGGTAATTGAGTCTTAGATAATTAAATTTTAAACTAATTAATAACTGACAATGAGTAGTTCATATTTAAAAGTCATACTTTAAGGATTTCAAATTTAACCTATTTAAAATTCGAAGGGCATTTTATTTTCTTTTTTGATTCATAAGGGCATTTAGAGTTTTGCCAGCACAAGGTAAAATTTGGTGATTTAGGCAATTTGCATCATATAAGAAACTTGACTTTGAAATATTTTAACATGTGACGTCTGACTACGTTGCTACTTAGAAATTTCGTGCAATAGGAATGGTAGAAAATCTTGTTGCTTTTAGTAAATGTTGTTAACTCAAGTCACAAGTTCATGGCATTTCCTCATTTTTGCACAATGAAGAAGTGTTCTAATTATGATGCATTTTGGGCACAAGGAAAGTCTAGTTGTACGAGTGTGAAAGGGCAACAATACAAGTGCACAAGCAAGGAATTAACTTTGTTGTTGATTTCCTTCTTATGCTCCGACTACAACATTGCCTTTTTTATTAAGCAATAAATAAACCAACCAAAGCAATGCCAATTACGGTTTTTCCAACCACCCAAACTTCTTTTATTTTTATTATTTTTTTTCCGCATAAAACAAAGTCCATGTAACTTTTTTGTGTATTTAATTTTGGATTTTCTACACAAGGAATTTAAATTGTATATACCTCGACTAGTAAGCTTACTTTTTATGGGTTAGATAAGCATAGTTATGGAAACAATAATAAGTCAAAAGTTGTGTGAATTGAGAACACAAGGGCTTGAGTAAGGTAATATTTCTACAACCATTACCATACAACTACAAGAATGGAAAGTAATGTAGTTTGAGACGAAGATGATACAACACAAGGACCAAAATTGACATTGCTTAAAGTAATGTGAGAAAACCAAGAATGGACCTAGAAGGAAGGCAAGAGAGGGCAATTGTCCCTCCTGCGATTTGAAAAACCTCTGTTATAATAGTAGTATTAATTAAGATTGAGTATAGGGTTATCCGACCTGCCCAATCCTCATATAAATGGGCGATTTCACAGACACAATGCGGATAGATGTGGTTTGAAATATAATATGATTGTGGATTGTGGGCGGGTTGCGGGTTTAACCCACACTCGCAAGAACTTGCCCGCACTTAGACTTTAAAAAAAAAAAAAAAACTAGACCGTTGTTATTTTATTATTGTATTTTGGATGAATGTAAAAGTTAATGAATAATTACTTTTAGGTAAGCTTAGAATTTTGAATAATTTTACTTTAATTGTATTGTTGGGTAGTAGATAGTGAATGAGATTGATAATCTAATTTAAAATTTTGAAAGATATGTTTGTATTATTTTATGATTTGATTTAAAAGTTTAAGATTTTGAATGATTTATTTGTGTTAGGAATTGATTTTGTTGTATTTTTAATTTTATAAGTTTTAATTCATTAATTATTAATGTTGGAGCATTTTAGAAAATAGGCGGAAAATGGCACAAAATAAATATTTACAAAATGAAGAAAAAAAAAGGCTCAAAAATAAATTTTTAAAGAAAAAAGTCCAATCCGCACACTGGCCGCAACTGTCCGCACATCCACGAACCTTTATCCGCATAAACCGCAGCTCGCACTACAGGCGGTTGCGGGTTGAATTTTTCTCAAACCGCATACATGCAGGCGGGTCCAAACCAATCCACAAACTGTCCAAAACCGAACCACGACCACCTCTAGTATTAAATATAATTATTTCCAAATTATAGAGGTTTGCTCTCTCTAAGTATTTTTTTAATACAAGTTTTAAGTGATTTTTCTCTTAATTTTTAAAAAAATTAAGTGGGTGTCCCTCTACATCTATAAAACAATGGATCAAAATATAAAATTAGACAAAATATAATAAATTTTTTTATAACTACCATTGATAATAGGCCCTATTTCTAAATAGTAAAACAACGTATTAGCTAGTTATTTGTATATATTTTTATCTTATTTTCGCTTTTTATATGTTAATAGAAAATTGATATTACAATTTATATTTTTTATTTAAAATTTTTATTAGTATGTATATTTTTGCCCCTATATAAAAATTCTAGGCTTGTCCCTGGAGAAAACATTACACTAAAAATCACTGGAAAAAAAAAAAAAAATTGTCTTAGAGGTGGACCTGCAAACCACAAGTTGAGCATAAAAGTCTCATGTGTAAAAAGGGGAAGATTTTATTGAGTTTAGGCCTATTTGTTTTCAGAGGTAGAATGGAGGGGATCACTATAACATTTTCTTAGTTTAGTAACATTTGAAAGTGCCACAAAACTATTGGTTTAATGACATTTTTTAGTCTTGTGGCATTTTGAACAAGTGTCATTTGTATCCGTGCCACGGTAGATACTAGTGCTATGGTAGATACTTGCAAGTGCCACTACACCATCATGGTTAAAAACTTTCAATGACATTTTGATGTCATGGTAGATATTATTTGTGACACTATAAAGCGCCATTAAAAAAAGAGTTAGTGACACTTATAAGTGTCATTACACCATCAAGACTAAAACCTTTCAGTGATACTTTAATGTCATGGTAGGCACTATTCGTGACGATAATTCGTTGTAGAACAATTTGATTCGCTCTTGCGGAGACTTGAACCACCAACCTCCCGCACCATAAACCTTATACACCACACTCTTCCCACTACACCTCTATAGCACCACATGATTATATATGCAACATATATTATTTATATAGTACATACATCCATATTAATATAAAAGTATATGTATAAACATAATTATTTTATTGAACATAATTTATGTAAAATAAACTATTTACTAGCAAAATAAAAAAAACCACTTTTGTGACTAAAAATATTTTTTAGTTGCCAATTCTATACTTTTAGCTACTAATTGTTTTTTAGTTGCTAAAAAACTTAACTTTTGCCGACCAAAATCGGATTTGGTCGCTGACGATGCACTTTCAGCTACCAAAATTTTGGTCGCCGAAAAATTTAATTCCCGCCTTAGGATTTTAGTTCTCCCGCGCTAAAAATGACCACTTTTGACGACTAAACTTATTTTTTAGTCGCCAATTGTAGACTTTTGGCTACTAAAATTTTTTTAGTCACCAAAAAGCTTTACTTTTGGCTACTAAAATTTTTTTAGTCGATAAAACCCATATAATCAGCGACCAAACTTATTTTTAGTCGCCAATTGTAGCCTTTTGGCTACTAAATTTTTTTAGTCGCCAAAAAGCTTTACTTTGGGCTACTAAAAATTTTTTAGTCACTAAAACCCATATAATCAGCGACCAAACTTAGTTTTAATCGCCAATTGTAGATGGCTACTAATGCTGTTTTGGTCGCTGAAAGCTATACTTTCAGGAAATTTTTTTTGGTCAGGAAATTTAGTTGTCGACTGTGCTTTTTCCTATAGTGTATATTGAGTTTAATTAATTTATTTTTAATCATTTACTGCATTTTTAAAATTTAGAAAATATATTGGCATTTTTTGTTTTTTCAAAAATGCCATTATAAGCTTGGAAAGTTTTTGCCTTAGTGTCATTTCTCAAAATGCTATAAAATTTTTGTTTATGACACTTTTCACCTAAGTGCCATAAAAAGTAATTTGCACCTACCTAGTGTCTTGATATTTTTTAAAAAATGCCATTGCTACTAAAGTTTAGTGGCATCTGTTGGTAAATGTCACGGACATAATTTTTTGTGTCATTATTTTATAAAATGCCATAAAATTGATGTGACATTTCTTTATTGAAATGCCATTAGAGCCTTATATGTTTGTGGTTCTGTGGTATTTTTCTAACACATTTAATGCCAATTTTTATTTTTGTAGCATTTTCTAAAAACATGCCACTAGTGTAGTGTCACAAAGTGTAGATTTGTTGTAGTGACATTTTTGTTGTAGTGAAGTGACACTTTTTTTAATTGAAATGCCACTAGAGCCTTGTATGTTTGTGGCTCTATGACATTTTTTAAGAACATGCCACTAGTATGGTGTCACTAAAATGTGTTTTTGTTGTAGTGGATTAACAGTGAGGGGATTAAGTAAAATTGTGTTTGTTTTGATGATAGTTGTTAGTGTAAGAATTGTTAAATTATTTTTATATAAAATAATAAAACAAATAAAAAATATAAAAAATTAAACATTAATATTTTTAAAAAAATTCCCAATATATAAAAAATAAAAAAATTTCTAATCCCCTTACTATTTTTCTAATACCATCTCCACCTCCTCCATCTCAATCCCCATTCCAACCTCCATCTATATCACCTTCTTCATCCTAATCCCCTCCCCAACTCTACAAACAAATACAATACTAAATAACCCTACCTCCATCTTAAACCCTTCCCATCTATTTAACCCCAAATGATGCAAAGTATATAAATACGGCCTCTGGTGGCACTTGATGATGCATATGTTATACAAAATATATATTTTAATAAAAATAAATAGATTTATATTTCATTAAATTTAGATCATAGAATCAGAAATGATAGAATTTCTTTATGCATGAGATTACAATTTGATGTACAGAAATATATATATAATAAATATTCTGAAATAAAATAGTAAACTGAAATAAGAAATAAAAAGCAAATCAAAACCCGTGTGATACTACAGTTTTTTTAAAACAAATTTATTGCCTCCTGATGAGTGTTAGAGGTATGCCGGTGTCTGTTTCCCAAGATACAACGGTCAAAACCAGCTTACGTAAAAGTACCTTCTGAATAGTTTCGGCAAACTTGACAATAGCAGCACACTCTCTCTAACAGGAACCAAAAAAGGGACGAGCAAAGAAGATAAGAAAATTTTGCTTTGATATAAAAACCATATCCAATTTAATAATCTCAAAACACCATCTCCATTTTTCAGTTTAAAAATCTCTTCTAAAACATACATCTAAGTTGGAGGGGTGATGTAGCGATCCCGGTTCTTTCTCCTTTGGGTGTTTGTATCCGGACTTAGTTCCGAGGATTCCGGTTGTTGTTTTGAGCTGTTTCCATCCTTCAATTCTTTAAATTTGGGTTTAGAATGTTTTGGGCAGGTTGGTTGCAGATTGGTTGAGTTTAGGAACCGAGTCTGCCTGTCCAGTTTTTGACTTGGTCGCTCGAGCGAGCTTCTCTTCGCTCGAGCGAGGCTTTTGTTTTTGGTCCGTCGCTCGAGCCAGCCTTTCTTTGCTCGAGCGAGCGTTGCGTCTAGTACTTAGACCTGAGAGCAGTGTTTGTTGGCTCGAGCGAGCTTCTCTTCGCTCGAGCGAGGTCTGTTTCTTGTGTCTGGTCGCTCGAGCGACCAGGTCTTCGCTCGAGCGAGCCTGTCCAGTTTATAAACTCAGCAGCGGGGAAAAATAACATTTTTCTCCTTCTTTCTTTCTTGAAACCCTAGCAGCCGAGAGTCTCTCTCTCTAAACATACTCTCTCTCTAGATTTCATCTCTTTCTTCTATAAATCCATCCTAGGTCCTTTGTTAAAAAGGTAGAGGAGAGTGAGGGCTACATTTTAATCTGAAGAATTGTGGATTTGGAGCACTTGGATTTCGGGTCAATCTTCTCCATTTGGGTTCTCCTTTGAGGTAGGGATTCTCCTTGTTTCTTTTCAATACTCCATCTATAGATAGACATGTGGTAGTTTTTGTATTGCATAAAAACAGTATATCATGTTGGATTTGTTAAAAATCATGAGGTTGAACCTTGGGTTGACTGTTGGAGTTGGGTTTATTATCATTAGTTATGGTTTAGGCTAATTGGGGTATTAATTAGCATGTTGTTGTTGAAAGGAGAGAAAAACCTAATTTTATTTGATTTAATAAATTAATAGAAGGGTTTTGATCGTTGGGCAAATACTTATGTATTTTGGGTCTTCAATGTGATCATTGTTGTTTGTTGTTAATAATTGAGCCTTTTAGGTCAATATTGAGAAAGAGGGAGGAAAACCCTAGTTTAATGATTATAACTTAATTTGCATAATTAAATTGGAGTGGCTTGGAAAAGAATGTAATGGGTTAAAATGAGTTATGGCCTTATTGTCCAGGGAACTGAATTTGTGAAGGCAAAAGGTATGAGAGTTGGATTATTGTAATGTGAGTGTTGAACACACATATGTGGAGGTTGTATCTTTAACTGCCATGTTAGTTTTGTTGAAGGGTTTGTGGTCTCATGATAATTGAGTCTGTTAATAGATGTACAACATACCTGCATCTAGAGGTTTTGTCCTTGGTCATCGGTAGAGGATGACACGGTTGTGTTGAATTGTTGTGTATGCATTACACCATTGATTGTTTGTGTATATGACGTTGTGTTTATATGCATTACTTGTGTATGGGAGGAGATAGGGGATGTACTCCACGGTTTAGGGGAAAATAGGGGATGTACCTCTAAACCGGTTGATGATTATGGGAAGATAGGGGATGAACCCAGGGTTGTAGCTCATATGCGCACCTGTTGCAGAGATATAGCTTTTATGCTTATCTATTGAAGTGTGATACAGCTCATATGCTTGTCCACTGAAGTGTTTTGTTGATATGATACATCACTAAAATGTGTATCAGTTGTGAAGTACGGAAGTGGTTTTTGTGAGATTGATACGATACCAACATGTGTATTCGTTATGTTATCAGATATGTTTAACTTGATTTGTTATTCCTGTTGAATTGGAAATATTGTTAATAAGAGATGAAACCCCTGTTGAGTTATTTGGCCAGGTTCTGAGCCATAAATGGAAGGTGAATTGTGCCATAGACTATGTGTCATAGGCAATGTAGACATTCGTGTCATGAAATTGTAAATGGGTTATCTTGTGTTAATCACGTATCAGTTGCTACCCCTTGTCTTTTAGAAGTGTAAAGAGAATCAAACATTTTAGAAATATGTTCTAGAAAGGCACATCTGTTGTATGTGTGGAAATTGGAGAATAGTAGTGGTCTTAGTGAATTTATTTCCTAAGTAATTGCTTATGTATAAAAGATTGGGAACGGGGTTAATGAAAGGAAAAAGGGAAAGATGAATCGCTTATAGCGTTGAATGAAATAGTTGTTTTTGAGAAAATTTTATATATATATATATATATATTTTTGTCTAAACTGTCATATTATTATTCTAGTACGAGAAAGAGTGTTCATGATCATAGCTATCTGTACTGTTGTTATTGTTGAGGATCATGTTGAGATCCCTACTGGACTATATGTTCATCCCACGTTGTTGAATCTTTTTCAGGTGTTTAGCAGGATGTGCTACAAGATTTGGATCTTCTTGTTTGTGGGCCACGGGGCCTCTTTGTTGTTGGCGGAAAGCCATATGTGTAAAAGGGTTACACCCTTCATTTGTTTATTTAATGGTTGTAAGCCCAAGGGCAATTTATTAAGTATGATCATGTAACATTTACTTGCATACGAATGGGAGTACTGATATTCATTGCTATGAATTGAATGTATGAGTTTATTTCCGCATGTTATCTCTGAAATTGGATTAAGTTAATGAACTTGGTAATGACCTTTAGTAATAAAAAGTGGGGAGTGACAGGTGAAAAATCTAGAAATTCCCAAGATATTGATTTGTGATTATGTATCAATTTTAAACAGTAAATATCAATCCCAATCAAACAAACAAGACAAATCGACACAACGATTTTAATGTGGAAAAACCACAATTGGAGCGCCTCCAATTGTGATAAAAAACCACGGGCCAAAGCCACAAAACAATCTACTAAGAAGACAAAAGGAATTACACAAGCGCATTCTCAATTACTTAGTGAATCTACGTCCAAATTGAACCAACCCCTATATGCCTCTTTCATCATGGTCTTCACCTCGGAATTGTCTTGCCCAACATTGAATCCACAACGTCGATGTCGAATCCACAACGATGAGTCACTTCGGAATCCACCAAAGCTTCAGGCCCAAATTTCACGGAATCCACCGAAGAACAACACTCTCTGTTGTATTGAACGAAACAAACAATTCTTTGATGTATACTTTTCAAATCATGATTAAACTCTCACAGATATCAAAGGAAACTAGTAAAGAAACTCCAGATATAAACCCTAATATCCAAGAAGAAGAACTGGAAGCCGTTACCCTAAAAATGGATGAAACCACATATTTATAGAAAACTGATAAGCGATCTCCGCTTGAGCGGACCTTGCTCGAGCGCAGGAAAGTTAGCTCGAACGTAAAATCCCAACTTCCAATACTTTTGCAGACATGTCACACTTCTGAAACCAAACATTCTCCGCTCGAGCGCACAAACGACTGCTCGAGCGGACAAACAACTTCGAAATGCATTTTTGCATTTTGCTTCGGGGGAGCTGCCCATCGACCTCGCCTGGGCGCTGCCTTGAACCCGCCAAGGGGCGCTGTCCCCTAGACCTCTGCGAGTTGACCGAGCAGCTTGATCTTCGACATAGTCAGCGAAGTGGCAAACCAAAAAGAATTAACTTCTGAAACATCTCTCTGCAAGGCACAATTCGGGTTAGATTCGCATCTAAAACTCAAAGCCTCACTAAAATAAAAGATAGAATATAATTACAACTGAAAGGAGTTATGTCAAACGGGATTGTCAAGAATAAAAATCTAATAAGGGGAAATGCCTCTATTTATACAAGTAGGAGATTCCCTAGCTATAAAGGCTATGACAACAATTGCCATTAACCAAGGCCATCAAATGTCATCAACACTAGCCGTTAGGGCTAGAGCTACAAAGGTTCAAAACTCCAAAACCATTATATAAATTATCATGTGTATATAATGCATAAGTTTTGAGAATTAAACTAGATGGGTTGCATAATGGATACAGGTGTTGAGTTACAACTTGATCCAAGCCCAATCTCAAATACATGCACAAACTAAACCCAGAACAGCTTAGCCCAAAGCTCAAGACTAGGTCAAAGTCTAAGTGTAAGACCAAATCCAGCACCAGCACATGCACAAGCACAAGTTTAGACCTAGTCTAAACTAAGACTAAATCCAAATCTATATATTGTAATTTTCTCACTTAAGATAATATAATACCACGTAGACCCACCTCAACCGGCAATTAGGTCATACTTTAATTTCACATTAAAGTTGCCGAAAACCATTATTTTTCAAAAACATAGTGATGCACTTGCAAGGGCAGATATAATAATAGAGAAATGAGGACAATTAGAATTATTTTTCATTTTTGTATGGGAAAGAAATAAACTTTCTCGTATAATCCTGTTGATCAAGTCTGCGCTCCTCCAAACGTCGTCGCTTTACTCCCTGAAAACACAAACGTGAGCTAGCCAGCGAGTGTGTGCCGGATATCTCTCCGATGCCTAAGTCAGCAAAATAGACAGATAGACAAAAGCTCTGTGTATTCGGGAATCAAAGTTGTGTTACCTTTTCATAGGTGATGTTATGAGCTTTTATAGGTTTCGCGTGGCACAATCCAAGTAGGACTCTTACTCTTCCATGTAGAGTTCTCCTAGGAATCACATTCCTGAAAGATAATGCTTATCCTTCAACACCCTCCTCACTGCTTAAACCAAGTGAGATGGTTCTTCCACGGTTGGATGTCAATACGACCGAGATAACATGGTCATGCTAAAGCCGTAGACTAAACCGAGCTCCCACTAGCTCGGTTCTTCCTTTCACTGCGTGTACCTCGGCTTGACATATTCCAACTGGGTTGTCTGAGACCGCACTAACCACAACGAGCTTGGACCGAGCTAACCAATAGCAAGGTTCTGAGGAAAGCTCAACATACTTCGGCTCAATATGGTATGACCGAGCTAACTGTTACCGCTCTGAGTGTGGTGACCGAGCTAACTGCAGAGCACTCTTGGACCGGGCTAACTTCTAGGCCCTTTTACTCGGCCTCTCTTACTATGGCCCACAGATCGGCCCATTTACCTAGCTCGGTCCAATTTACTTATAAATTACCCTCTCAATTGCCCCTTAATTCCATCTGCGCAGCATGATAGGGATTACTTGCTTCCAGCCGAGCTAAAAAAAACTTTATCCTTCCAACCGAGCTAAAAAACTTTAGCCTTCCAACCGAGTTGAATTCACACCGTGCTACCAATCTGTCCGGTCAAAACGTCTCTTCAGTCTCTATAACTGAATCGATTTCCATTCCAAGGACATGTGGCAGATTCTAATTAGCCTAATGCAGCTGTCATGCCGTCTTCGTACTCCGTGTTTTTTGAACAGTCCCGCCTTTTTGTCCTTATCTCTACACAAAATAGACCCTTCGTTTTGAATCATACACTTCACTATTCATTTCTTCCTTTCTCTCTCTCTGAGCCTCCATCTTTCCCCAACCTTGTATTTGCAGAGCTCGTGTTCGTTGCTGCTACTACCTCCATCTTCAGTGCCTTCACCTTGAACTGGTAAGTGGTTCGAAGCTTCTTCTTTTCTGTTGATTTCGCACCTCTTTTGCAACACAAAGCATGTTTTATTTGTATGTTTTTCAAAGCACATTCCACTTTTGCTTCCATTTTTCTGGGAAAAACCACGCAATAGAACCACTTGATTTTACGAATAATCTGAAAAATACTGTATTTGATCCAAAATCACACATCAACCGAACTAGGATACTGTTTGTATTAGATGCAAGCCTAGCCATACCCAACGACTGCACTAAAACTTCACGCCATACTTGTGGTTTCCATAGGTTAGGGGCCTTTTGTTTCTTTTAACCGAGCTATCGAACCATTCTAGGTTTGCGCAATACCACGCTAGAAAGCCTCAACCACCGATCGAGCTAAAACTTGGGGCTAAACCAGCTTCCTTAGTTCAAACCGAACTAAGAATGCTGCCTCAAAGGCTCAACCGTGCTAAAGATCCTTGCTTAAACCGAGCTAAGACTGGATAGCATCCCACGTAGCCTAGCTAGGACTTCATTTATCTTGCCTATGTTTCTTGTAGCACAGTCCCACGATCTGTGCTTAACAGCTTTCTTTTTTACTTTGCAGACTTAGGTTGCCAGGCATTCCCTTGAACGCTCAACCGAGCTACTCAGCGTCATTTCACGACTAAGCTAATACTCCGTTAATTTATACATAATTTAAAACCTCATGGGTAAATATAGATTTTTGGTAAACACCCCAAGTGCTATGGCTGAGTTCTAAAGGGACTACCATATCCCTGACTATGTCCATCTCACTTTAGCCGAACTAGATATCACACCTTAGGGAAACCCTGGTTTTGTTCCCTTTACCCTCCTTTCCATTGTAGAAACCGAGCTTAGATTCCCTGTACAGCTCCTTCTTTGCGGATTCCTTAGACAAATCAACCTCTGCCCTACCCAGCTTTCCACAAATTCATACCGCATAATAAATGGCATCGCCGAGCTAAACCGCCAGGCTGGCCTGAACCTCGGTTTAGCCGAGCTCTTCCACCAGTATTCCATAGGATCAAATGAAGATGGCTGGGTTTACTATCTAAGAATAAGGCGCCGCCGTGAAAAGATAATAAAGAATACCCCGGACAAGGATGTAAACGATGATGATTTCTTCTGGGTTTCTGGGAACTTTGAAGACCACGAAGCCCAGATCCCGGGCGACCGAATTAATTGGAATAAAGGAGTTGCCGGTATAACTACCTCGGCCCAATTTCATGTTCTTCTTTACTTCGGTTTTTCTTATTTTGAACCGTACTAACTGTTACCTTTTTCCTTTCATGCAGATTTGAACTTCCTTAAGTCTCAGTACAGCTACCCCAACTTAAACGTACTTCGTGCCGCACTCCGATATCCAAACAAAAGCTGGGCCGATCTACTGAATTTTGAACCGACCTACCGATATAATAGTCGTAGGAAGACCAGAGTGACGGATTTCCTCCTTGAACCTTCGCCAGAGCCAGATCCATCCTTGCCTCAAATCAATCTCATCCCACTAATTGTCGAACAAGAAATGGCCAAGAAGAGAGCCGTAAGAGCACTCCTCATCGAGACAAACCTGCCCGAGGTGCCACAAGCCGGTCAAACCCAGGAGACCGTGGTAGCCCTGCCATCTCATCAACCTGAATCGTCTCGGACTTGCAAGCGCGATTGGTCTTCCACTACCGAGCCATGCCTCGTCGATGAGGACGAAACTGTGCTTCCCCCAACCGAAGTACCGAGCCCACAACCTGAGAGCTCAGACCGAGCCAACTCTTCTGGTTGGGCACCGAGATTAACATATCAGAACCAAGCCATTAGACAAATAGATTCAGTGGTGGCGGATAAAGATCACATGCTGGCCTTCAACCTGGCTAAGAGTATGTGTCTGCCCCCTGATATGGATCACTACGCCCACCTTACTGAGCTAAAAGCTATCCGCTCGGCCACCAAATCAATGGTGCTGGTGAGTACTTTTTTTCCTTTGCTTTCCTGTTTTGTGTAACTGTTAGCTCGGTTCTCACTCAAAATTGCTTACCACATTTATGTAGGCCATGCAAAAGAACCAGATTGCTCATAAGCGTGTGCTAGAGCTACGCAAAACAACAAGGCAAGCCGTGGCAGAGGCTGACAAGAAGACGGCCGAGCTAGACGAGGCCAAACAAAAAATGGCCGAGCTATAATCTGAGGTCGCCCGCCTTACTGGCCTAGTTGACTTAGCCAAAGTGGACAAACAAAAAGCTTTGACTGAGCTGAAGGATCGTTATCTGCGTGAGCTTGCCACAGTTGAGCAGAACAAGAAGGCAGAAATAACTGAACTTGAGAAGAAGATTGGCGATGCGGAGGACCGTGGCTACAAAGAAGGTGAAGCAACTTACATCCTGCAGTGCGAAGCTGCCAAGGATCTATTTTTCAAGTGCGGGTGGAAAGCGGTGGTGGAACAGCTCGGTCACGGTCCAGAGACTGAGGTTTTCTTGAACCCTCCATCGTACTTCATACCGAGCTGTATGGCGGAGTATGTAGCCGCCATTCAACAAAAATTCCTAGAATTTGAGGATGATGAAGAAGAGACCGTGCCTAACAATGCCCCGGTCGTCAATGATCCTGCCATCCAGTCAGCTCGGGTGGAACCACCGGCGGAAGACATTACAACCGAGCTACCAACTGAAACCGGGCTCCGAGTTGAACTGGATACTGATCTCGACGACCTGTTTGCTTGACTTTGTATTTTCTTTTTTTTACTTTTGGAAAGGAAACTATAACCGGGCTGAAATCTCACCCTTTTGTAACTCTTGTTTTGCACTGTCAATGAAATCTTTAACTATTATTTTGGTTAACTTCCATGCATGTACTTTACTCTGTAATCTGAATGAAGTATAATATTCTTTGGCCGAGATACATTATCCCGGTCTTAACTTTGCAATCTATACCTGCCAACCTCTTCAGTCTTAGGTCTTTACCTCGGCCGAAGATCGCAATAAGTTGTATTTCAGCTAACCACTTCTTCAGCTTTGATTTTTATCTCGGCTGAGGAGCGCTAAGTGTTGGTTTTTCTAGCCAACCTCTTTAGCCCAGATCCTTATCTCGGCTGAAGAACAATAAGTGTTGGTTTTTCCAGCCAACCACTCTTCAGCCTTGTTCTTTATCTTGGCTGAGGAGCAATAAGTGTTGGTTTTTCCAGCCAACCACTCTTCAGCCTTGATCTTTATCTCGGCTGAGGAGCAATAAGTGTTGAGTTTTTCCAGTCAGCCACTCTTTAGCCTTGATCCTTATCTCGGCTGAGGAGCAATAAGTGTTGGTTTTTCCAGCCAACCTCTAAGTTGGTTATTTCTGCCAACCTAAAGTAAAGTGTTTGGTTATTCCGACCAAACGTCCTACAGCCTGGATCCTTATCCTGGGCTTAGGAGGAGTGTTGGTCATTCCAGCCAACTTCTAAGTTGGTTATTCCTACCAACTTAGAATAAAGTGTTTGGTTATTCCGACCAAATGTCCTGCAGCCCGGATCCTTATCCTGGGCTTAGGAGGGGTGTTGGTTATTCCAGCCAACCTCTAAGTTGGTTATTCCTGCCAACCTAGAATAAAGTGTTTGGTTATTCCGACCAAACGTCCTGCAGCCTGGATCCTTATCTTGGGCTTAGGAGGGGTGTTGGTTTTTCCAGCCAACTCCTTCAGCACTGATCCTAATCTTAGCTGAAGAGAGTGCAAAGTTAGTTTTTCTGGCCAACTATGCTTTCAGCGCGCCTAACTCACTAAAACAATCTTTTACAGAAGGAAACAACTATACTGAAAAGAAACTACTTGTTTTATTGAGAAAGAAAAAATTACAAATACTTGAAAGAAAAGCTAAAAATAAAATAGTTTGAGATTGGCAGTGTTCTATGGCCTGGGAATGGCTTTGCTGCTTTATCTTCCAAGTGGTATGCCCCTTTTCTTGCTAATCCAACCACCTTGTAAGGTCCTTCCCAATTAGGCCCTAACTTGCTATCTCAGGGTACCAAGGTGTTTCCCATCACTTTGCGTAGTACCCAATCTCCGATTTTGAATTGTCTCAGATGTACTGTTTTGTTATACTTTCTGGACAACTCTTGCTGGTACGAGGCAATGTGAACTAGTGTTTTTTCTCTTCTTTCTTCTGCAAGGTCGAGTTCCAATGCTATGGCTTCTCCATTTAAGTGTAGATCAAAATTTTCACTTCTAATTGTGGGAAGGCCAACTTCTAGTAGGATTACCGCTTCCATGCCATAGGCCAAGGAAAAAGGTGTTTCGCCAGTAGATCGCTGAGGTGTGGTACGGTAAGCCCATAAAACGTGGGGAAGCTCCTCAGTCCACTTGCCCTTTGCTTTCTCTAACCTTTTCTTCAATCTATCCAAGATGACTTTGTTTGATGCTTCCGCTTGGCCATTTGCTTGGGGGTATGCCGGTGTAGAGTTGTAGAATTCTATCTTGTATTCCTCACAAAAGCCTCTAAAAATTTTGTCGTCGAACTGAGTGCTATTATATGATATTAGAGCTTTTGGTATGCCGAACCGAGTGATGATATTCTGCCAGACAAACTTCTTCACATCTTTCTCCTTTATTGATGCTAGTGCTTCTGCCTCCACCCACTTTGTGAAGTAGTCTGTTGCTGCAAGAAAGAACTTTCTGTTGCCAGGTACTGTTGGAAGTGGTCCTACTATGTCTAAGCCCCACATTGCGAAGGGCCATGGGCTAGTTAAGGGTAGAAGCTCTCTGGCTGGTTGATGTATTTGATGTGCGAACTTTTGGCATTTCTCGCACTTCTTGACGTATTTCTCTGAATCTGCTTGCATGTATGGCCACCAATATCCTTGCGAAATGGCTCTGTAAGCTAATGATCTTCCTCCTTGATGGCTTCCGCATACGCCTTCGTGTATCTCGAACAAGAATGCTTCAACTTTGCTGGGGTGGACACACTTTAGGTAAGGTCTTGTGAAGGATTTCTTGTACAAGGCCATTGATGGAAGAGCCAAAATCGCTGTGACTTTGCTCTTATTTTGTTGGCCTCTTTTTTTTCTTCCGGTAAGACGCCATCTTTTAAGAACATTATAATGGGATCCATCCATGAAGGGCCTAGTTCGGCACAACATACCTCTTCTACTTCGGGTTCTTCAATGCTTGGTCTTGGTAGGTAGTCAATCAGTAACGGATGAGGGATGGATTTATCTGCCATTGAAGCAAAGCCTGCTAGTTCGTCCGCTCTGCTGTTTTCTTTCTTGCCGATCTGCTCTATTCTCACTACTTCAAATTTCTTGATCTCTTTTCTGACTAACTCTTGGTACTTAGCCATCCTGTCATCTTTTGCCTCGTAGTCACCTGAAATTTGGTTTACCACCAACTGTGAGTCACTGTAAACCAGTAGCTCGGTGGCCTTCATGTAGAATGCTGATTTTAGACCTGCCAGAAGCGCTTCATACTCCGCTTCGTTGTTTGATGTTGGGAAGCCAAGGTTGACTACTTGCTCCACTACTAGGCCATCTGGCGAGATGAGGACTATGCCCAGTCCTGCTCCATGCCAGTTGGACGCTCCATCCACGAAGAGCTTCCACATCTCTCCAACGAACAGTTTCCAGCAAGTGGAGGGATCGGATGATGTCTTCGGGTCATGAGTGTTGCTGGTGTTTTCTTCAAAGTCCATGCTTGCTGTTTGCCCCTCATTATCTAATTGTACCAAGTCTTTATTTGTTGATGAGTCTTTGCTTGGTGTAGCATGGTTTGCTTCTTCCTCCCTTTGCTCACTTTGGTCTGCCTTAGGATCTGATTGGGTATCCTGTACCAGGGGTTGCGCTATTCCGACGACAATTTCCATCCCCTTGGTTGTATCAGTCAAGTCCACTGGGCAGATGTGATGACTTCCTGGAGTGAATTCTGCCACAAAGTCTGCCAAAACTTGGTCTTGTATCGTGGTTCTGGGTTAAAACTTGATGTCGAACTGTCCCAACTCGATTGCCCACTTCAAGACTCGTCCAGAAAAGTTTGCCCTCTCAAACAAAGCTTTTAATGGAAAAGCTGTGAGGACGATTATTGTGTGCGCGTGGAAGTAATGTGACAACTTCCTTGATGCCATCATCAAGGCTAAGGCCAATTTTCCAACAGTAAGTACCTGGTTTCCGCGCCCAACAATGTCTTGCTGACATAAAAGATGGGTAGGTATTGGATTCCTTCCGCTCTGACCAACACCGCGTTGACTGCGTGCTGTGAAACTGCTAGGTATAAAAGGAGCTCCTCTCTAGGTATTGGGGTTACTAGCAACGAGGGAGAAGACATGTATTCTTTGAAGCTTTCTAGGGCGCGGTCGCATTCTTCATCCCACTCAAACTTGGCTTTTAATGCTTGAAAAAATGGCCGACGTCTGTCTGACGACCGACTTATAAACCGGTTGAGCGTAGCTGTCATGTCGGTGAGATGCTGCACTTCTTTTACTGAGTTGGGCCTCTCTAGATCTTGGATTGCTTTGATCTGAGAGGGGTCTGCTTCTATACCTCGGTTGGTCACCAGGAAACCTAGGAATTTGCCAGATCCTACGTCGAACGCACACTTGGATGCATTAAGGCGTAGCTTGTGCTTCTTTAGGATCTGAAACATCTCGCCTAGGTCCCTGAGATGGTCATTCTTATCCTTGCTCTTGACCACCATGTCGTTGATGTAGGCTTCCATTATTCTGCCTAACAATGGTTCGAACATCTTGGTGACCATCCGTTGGAATGTTGCCCCTGCGTTCTTAAGGCCAAAGGGCATGACTTTGTAACAATACAGTCCTTTTAGCGTCATAAAAGATGTGACCTCCTGGTTTGGCTCATATATAGCGATCTGATGGTAACCTCTGTACGTATCAAGAAAGCTAAGTCGATTGTGTTCTGCCGTTAGGTCTACCAGTTGGTCTATCCATGGTAGAGGAAAATTGTCTTTTGGGCACGCCTTGTTGACTGTTTTGTAGTCCATGCAGACGCGCCATTTTCCATTCTTCTTTGGCACCACTACTGTGTTGGATATCCACTTGGGATAGTGCACTTCTCTGATAGCTCCTGCCTCTAGAAGGTTTCCCACTTCTTCTGCCACTATCTCAGCGTGGTGGAGTGCTGATCTGCGAGTGCGCTGAATAATTGGTCTGGCAGTTGGGTGGACGATCAATTGGTGACAGATGAAGCTTGGGTCAATGCCAGGCATGTCATACAGCGTCCAGGCAAACACTTCGATGTTAGAGGTCAAGAATTCCATGACCTCTATTCTCTCAGTGCTGGACATAGATGAGCCAAGCAAAAAGAACTTATCCGGGTTCTTTTCATCTATTCTTACCTGTACCAGGTCTTCCACTGCTTTCTGTTCAGCGACTTTGCCAACATCTGCATACAATTCATTACTCTCGGGCTCTTCCACCATCTGAACAAACCCCTTGGCAGCGTGGATGCCATTTACTGTGACGAAGCATTGCTTGGACATAATTTGATCTCCATAGACCTCTTCAATTACTCCGGCTTTGTTGGGAAACCGCATTACTTGATGGTAGGTTGACGCCACCGATTACATGGCATGCAGCCATGTCCTTCCCAAGATTATGTTGTAAGTGGAAGGGATTTTTAATACCCAGAACTCCACTTGTTTCGTCATGCTTTCTGCTCTGACTGGGAGGATTATCTTACCAACTGGCCACTCTGGCATTGAGTTGAATCCGATCAGGGGAGATACGGCAGGTGCCAAGTCTTTGTCCTCCAATTTCATTTGTTTGAAGGTTTCGTAATACATTATCTCACATGAGCTCCCTTGGTCAATCAAAATTCGCTTGATGTCGTAATCCTTGATGCTGAGAGTGACGACCAGTGCATCATTGTGAGGGCAATATATCCTTGCCAAGTCTCTGTCTGAAAAGGACATGACGTTCGTGGCCTCTGTTCCCCCTTTTTAATGGCGGGTTGTGTACTTAATACCTCCCTTAAGTGCTCAGCCTTCTTGATCATTCCCCTGAGCTCACATACTCGCTCAGGTTCGAATACCCCATGTATTACGTTTATCACGCCTTGAGGTGGGGCGTCGATCGGCATTCCGTCTGGGTCGTTGTGGTTCTGGGGGGCTGGCTGCGTCCCTCCTTCTATGTACCGGTCCAGGTGACCTGCTGCTACTAACTCCTCCAGATACAGTCTCAATGGCATGCAATTTTCAGTGAGGTGCCCCTTTTCCTTATGGAAGGTACACCGGGATCTTTCGTCGTAGTCCTTTTGCTCTTCTCCCAGCTTAGCTGGCCATCTGACGAAAGGTTCATCACGTATCTCACTGAGAATCCGATAGATCCGTTTTTTGAACACTGTGGTAATGGCAGTGCGGACTCTCAACCACCTTTTATCCTGGTCCTCTTCGGTGTCTCGTCTGCCTTGCTCGTTCTTGCTTGGATGTTCTACCGTATTGACTTTTGCCGTAGTCTTCTTATCTGGCCCTGCTGTTGCACCAGATTTTGTCTTAGCACGGGCGCCATCCTCCTCCACTTGAATATGTTGGTGCACTCTCTCCATCAAGGCTTCCATCGTGAGGGGTGGAGTCATAGTAATTGAATCCCTCAACCTGTTTCTGACTGGAAGTCCTCTTTTGTATTGTGCGATGGCGAGATTAGTGGGGCAGTCCCCTATCTGGTTGAACGTCTCCCAGTAGCGACTGTTGTAGGATCTCAATGTTTCCTTGTCGCCCATATCAATGGAGAGTAGCTGATCGATCTCCACTGGGGTCTTGGTGTTCGTTCTGAACCTTGTCACGAACGCCTCTGCCAATTGTGCCCAAGAGGCTATGCTGCCTTCTGGTAGCCTTTCGAACCAGGTTAAACCTAGGTCACCGAGACTTGATGGGAATAGGATGGACATCAAAGCCTCGTTTCGCCGGTATACTACCATAACTTGGCGAAAGTGGCTTAGGTGCGAGTAGGGGTCTGTCTTCCCCTCATACGTGGTAAATTTGGGCTGAAGGAAGCCGGAAGGTAGGGGTGCGTTCTCAATTGCCGGAATGAACGGCGAGGTTGCAGTCTTGCTAAGGCTTTGTCTGTCGATTCGTAAGCAGGGCACGCTATTGGCATTCCTACCTCGACGCTTCCATGTGTCCGAGGAGCCAACCGCTGAAGGGCTGAGACTCTGTGCGGGTCGCGCACCCTTGTATCCTCTTTCCATCGTGCCCTTTCTTCTCGCACAGTTCGTAAGTCGGACGATCTAGGCAACTTCGTCTGCTTGGATGGTGTCTGGTGCGTACGCGAGGGCCGATAGGTGCTTCCCTCAGTGTATGACCTCTTAGTTCTCGTTCTCTCAGACCTAGAGTAACGAGTCCTGGAAGTCCTGGATTGAGTATCGCCTGTTCTGAGGCTTCTACTCTCTGCTTGTGATGGTGTGGTATGCCTACCACGATCCTCCGAGTGGTGAGGGGGTGTGTTGCCTTTACGCCCCTCTCCTGTCGCCACCCATTTTCCCTTGATCTGGCGCTTCATGGCCTCCATGTCCGCCGCCATCTTCCTTATTAGTTCATCCTGCTCTTTTACGCGATCTTCCAGAGCTTAAGGGTTGATTCTTCGCTTCTGCCTTTCAGGACTTTGTGAGCGAGAGCGACGGGGGCTGTTGTTCCGCCTCCCCCTTGCATCCCTCCGGGGGTTCTGTCGCTGGGGCTCTAAGTCCGCCATGGGAGGGATAGAAGGCAAACCTTCACGCCTCCCACCCCCCTCTGGGGTTTGTTCGTCGTTGGCGGACTGCGGCAAATCTTCATTGTGCGCCATTACTTCTAATTAGAGAGGAAAAAACTTGATCAAGAGGTTTTGTTCTCTGTTTGATCTTCCCACAGATGGCGGCAATTGTACGGGAAAGAAATAAACTTTCTCGTATACTCCTGTTGATCAAGTTTGCGCTCCTCCAAACGTCGTCGCTTTACTCCATGAAAACACAAACGTGAGCTAACCAGCGGATGTGTGCCGGATACCTCTCCGATGCCTAAGTCAGCAAAATAGACAGATAGACAAAAGTTTTGTGTATTCGGGAATCAAAGTTGTGTTACCTTTCCATAGGTGATGTTATGAGCTTTTATAGGTTCCGTGTGGCACAATCCAAGTAGGACTCTTACTTCTCCATGTAGAGTCCTCCTAGGAATCACATTTCTGAAAGATAATGCTTATCCTTCAACACCCTCCTCACTGCTTAAACCAAGTGAGATGGTTCTTCCACGGTTGGATGTCAATACGACCGAGATAACATGGTCATGCTAAAGCCACAGACTAGACCGAGCTCCCACTAGCTCAGTTCTTCCTTTTACTGCGTGTACCTCGGCTTGACATATTCCAACTGGGTTGTCTGAGACCGTACTAACCACGACGAGCTTGGACCGAGCTAACCAATAGCAAGGTTCTGAGGAAAGCTCAACATACTTCGGCTCAATATGGTATGACCGAGCTAATTGTTACCGCTCTGAGTGTGGTGATCGAGCTAACTGCAGAGCACTCTTGGACCGGGCTAACTTCTAGGCTCTTTTACTCGGTCTCTCTTACTATGGCCCACAGATCGGCCCACTTACCTAGCTCAGCCCAATTTACTTATAAATTACCCTATCAATTTTTATATGTTGTCTTAAAATTTATTTTTCTTAAATTGGATCGCTAAAATTTTAAAATTGCTCCCACTAAAAATGAAAATATTAAATTCTACACACACACACTAATGAAATAAAGTCATCTAAACCAAAACTGGTCTTAACATACATGCTCATTTAAGCTTGTGAACAAACAACATATATAGCAATAGCATGGACTTCTAGTCAAGTTTCATTTTCCCACTTCTCACTTACAAAGAGAGGTTGAGGGCTCAATTTTCGCTAAAGGCGAAAGAGGGTAGTAGCACTCCTTCAACTTGTCATTCGTTTCTGTTTCGAATCCTAGAAATAAACATATAGGTAGCATTTGGTTTCTTGAAATAAGTTAAAATGAAATGGAATATTTATTCTTTACATTTTTGTATGGAATAATCATATAATAGTAAATGGTGATTTCATTCACAATGCATTTTTTAATTTTTATTTTTTTAATGAATCAAGCATGCGAATTAATATTTTGATCAAATGGTCATTTCATTCAACTTCATGTAAATAAAGTAATAAATTTTATAACAACAAAAATGTTACAGTACACGCGATGTGTACTATAGCGATGAGATTTTATAACGTTAGTTATGATTTTTATGATGTTAATTAGGAAGAAGGGGTGTCATAAATAAATAAGTAAAGTGAAAATATGAAATTTCATAGTTGATTACAAATTTATAATTTTCTATTTAAACATGTATGGTGTTAATTACTAATACATATATGTTATAACCATTTATGATATTAATTATTAGTTAGTATGACTAATTAACATCAATCGGTTGAAAATTCTAGTTCAAATTGTTGTCAAATTTGAGTTCAATAGACATAAAGATTATGTTTAGTTCAGGTTTTAGAATTTATTTTGTGTATTTTTTTAAATATATATATGTATATAATTAATTTGACAAAAATAAACATAAAAAAAGATATTTTTAAACTGTTAAAAATTTATTCATATACAAAGATCATATAAAAATAAGAGAAAATTTTAGTGCAGTGTAGATTTTAAAAAGTAGTTACAAATAAATGATAAATTTTATAAATATTAATAATTATAATTATAATTTTTGTCATGAATTTGTAATATTTTTATAAATAACCATTGAATAGTATTTTTCCTAAAAATAATATTCTTTTTCGTATTTTCATCTTTCCAACAAACTAATTTTTATTTAAAAATAAAAACAGATTCTGAAAAATTAATACTCCTGCAACAGACTACTACCTGAATGATAAATTTCTTGGATTACGATAGCACACAAGAATTTTTAACATTATTTAAAACGACAATGATACGTACCACTAAAAACGATACTCTAAAGTATCACTAGTAAATTGGTACACACTTAAAAAAAAATAAAAATAACAAGCACACTGATCACTAATTAATGTTCTCAACCATTTTCCTATTTGAAATATTTATCCAAACAAAGTACTGTTGTTGAACAGTAACCTACACAAGGGCCTAAATATGCCTAACTTTTTAGGCTCCTCGTTTGGGAACATGCTATTTTAGTAATTTTTTGACTTTTTACGAAAAGATGTGCAGAAAAGTAAAGAGGTGATGTGACTAGTTTTAGTTGGCTTTTTGGCTTTTTGACTAAAATAGTCAGTCCCCAAACGATATCCCCCATTTTTAATCAGATCTATGTTACTATGCTTCGTTTGAGAAGTTGGGTTCATCTTCTGATTTTTTTAGTCTCGGTTAAAAAGTTTATTTGGGTTATTTGTTTCAAATTTTTTGATTTTTGTGAAAAAAATAAAATTATTATAATTTACATGTGATATTTTATTTTATTAATTTTAGTTTATTTTATCTTTTTATAACTAATTTAACCAAAGAGTCAAAAAAATCCACATTCCAAACGACACCTATGTATCCAATTTGAGAAGTTATTGGTTGATTTTAGAGTATCGCCACATGGTGCTTCAACAATGTTGTGATTAGTAGAGGGAGTGGATCCCACGAATTTGTGTTGAGTAATTGGGAAACATGAAGGACACGGTAAATTGTGATTAGTGAGGGATATGACCACGTAGTGTCCCTAGATTAATCAATAATTTTTCATCCAATTTGGGCCTTTGCCAATTTTAGTTTTTTTTTAAAAACTTTTTATAAACAAAATGTGTAAAATAATAAAAAATAATGTGATAATTTATAGTAAATTTTTGATTAGTTTAGCTAAATACCAAACGAGGCCTTATATCACTTGATATTATTTATTGTATAATTGAGATTGAAAAATTATATATAATGAAAAATATAATATAAAATATACTAGTCAATTATGTTTTGGTTTAGTTATCCTAAGGGTAAACTATCAATAGTTTTTAATAGTTAAACTTATTTTTTATCAAGTTTTATTAAAAATTAGTTCTAATAAAATTGTTGTTAAAAATAATTTTTTTTTAATAATTTTTTTGCATATGTCGTTAAAAATTGACAATTAATGATTTTTTTGTGACAAATTTTATAAATTGTTACTAAAATTTACAATTGATGATGTTTTTCTATGATAAATTTTTCAAACTGTCACTGAAACTTGAAAATTAGTGACTTTTGAATTATTGTTAAAACTTATAATTAATGACATTTTTGTGACAATTTTTAAACTGTCGCTGGAAATTAATAATTAGTGACGTTTTTTAATAGTATTTGATAAAAAAACGTCATTAATTATCAAAGATCTATTACATAATAAATTCACTTATTAGGATTTACACGTAAATACTTTTTATCTCAATTAATAATTGTAGAAGCTGGTTATTGAATCAAACCACTAAATTGTTGAAACTTGTTATTCAATAGAACCTTTAAATGATTTTTTGTTTTGTTTTGTTTTTTTTTTTTTACACTTACAAAATCGAGGAAAATTTAGTCAAGGCTTTGAAAATTTTGATCAACAAAATAGAAAACAGAGCGATTCCAATGCATAATACTATTCTACCCATTTAAAAGTCAAATTATAACTTACCATCTTAAAAAAAAAAATTCAAATTATAACAAGTTATCGTGTCGGAATGCCATATTTTGATATTTCAGCTCCAATGGTCCAATTGTCAAATCTATCATATTTGCTCTTTTGGAAGAAAAAATGTTTGGAATTTTAAATATTTTATTAATATTTTTACTAAGTTTCTTACATGAATCTGAGACTTACATCATATAAATATTATTTAAGATATTTGATAAAAATATTAATAAAACATTTAAAATTTCTAACATTACTCCTTTTGGATCTGTGCATTTATGTTGGGGTTGAATTGATTTATTGTGTTGTTCAAAAAAACGAACTTGATTTACGGTGGTGACATGACAAGTATAATTTAAATTTGACACAACATTTCACATAATCAAATTTTGACAATTTGTTTGATAATACATTTGAGAGCAATAAAATAAGAATTATGCTATCTTTTAAATTTAGCAGCTGCTTTGACAATGTATTAGAGTGGCAAGTTCTAGGAGTCTTGAAATGTTGATTGAGCTTCGCTTCATGAATGGCTAATTCATTAGCACTATTAACTCCCCAAGGAATCAATGGTCTCTAAATTTTTAAATGCTTAATAATATATACTATTTTATTTGGTAAAAGCTCTAAATTTTGACTTGTTTGACGATTCGGTTAAAAATAATTTTTTAATTTGATTTTTTTCAAGTCATATTACTTTTTTATTTTTATATATATATATTTTTTTAAAAGAAGGTTAAAAAAATTAACTTATAACTTAGAGCATCCGCATCAGCTGAGGCAAAATAATAAAAAGTTAAAATATAGCTAGTAAATCATAAAATTCTTCCTCTATCAGTTTCAACAAATTTTTTCTAAATTAACTTTTTGTTAAATTTGCTATAGTACCTCAACAACTTTGTTGAGCCACTGTTCATTAGCTACATGATTTTTTATTATATTTTCTGGAGCAAAACTGGATCAAAATCTTTAAATCAGTTGTCCACCCGGATGTCCTCCTGGATATCTTATCGGATGTCCCGTGAGTGCCTGTAGCAGAAGAAGAAAAATGCCCAAAATTAGCCTAACCGGTTGACTGGCTGGTCAACGACAAATTTTTTTTTGTTGCATTTTTTAAGAATTGTTTGGGTAGCATCTCATCAATTTAATAAAAAAAATAAATAATAACAAATACAATAAGAAATTAATATTTTAATAAGATTGAGTTAGAATAGAAAATTTGATGCAGTGAGTACTAAAAAAGTGACTAGCTAAAATAACAAAAATAGATTTTGGGTTATAATTTAACTCAAAATTTGTTAAGATTTGTAACACCCTAAAAAAAATACGATAAATACATTCCAAAAGCATATATTTATATATATAAGTACAAAATAGAGTGTAAATAGCCTTTTCATTACATAAAGTTCATAATACAAAGAGCCTATCACAATTAAATGCCCCTTGGGTTTACATCTTTCCAAGTCTTGGCTTGGTTACAACAAAAGGAGACTAGCTCATACAGATTTAGTCCAAGACTATACAAAAATAAAACAAAACTAAAATCTCTTACTTCCCAAAGGTCCTTCCAATGCTATTGCCTTGGTGGAGGCATTCCTTCATTACCTGAAAATGTTTTTCCCAAGTAGGGTGAGCCATAACCCAGTAGAGATAATTCTAACACAATAAATGAAATTTAACGAAGATATAAGTGTATTCTGCATGTACAATGCTAGGGGTAAAACATTCACATTCTTATATGATCATAAAACATTAAGTCCATATTTCAATTCATTTTCCTCTAATTTATTTCAATACATAAGTCAATTTCTATTATCTTCTAATGACCCAAAAGAGACTACAACTCAATGATCAACAATTTCACTATCAACAAAACTTCCAATTGTCATTTTACGCATATTTCGTCTGCGGGATCGGCACCCATGTATAGATTTCAATTTTTCCATTTTACAGATATTTCGTCCGCAGGATCGGCACCCATGTATAGATTTCGGGACTTTCACCTAGGACACTCCGGCCAACTTGATTATAATGGAGTCCATTCCCTTTCTCCTCCCAAACAAACATACATATGCAATGTATATAAACACATAATCACAAATGGAGTACATCCCATTTCTACTCCCAAATAAACTTACATATACAATGTATTTACAACATGATCATATTCAATGATAATCAACCATGGGATAGTTTCAATTCACCTAATCCACATGCAATTTCTACAACAATCAAAGCTATCCTGCACCAATAGCCCAATACAGATATTTCTAAACAGATATCTATTCTCAAGACAGATAATTTATTCAAAATTTCCAAAGATGAGGCACATCATCTATTTCATTTCACCATCCATTTCAATTCTTGTCCAATTCCAAGTTTATAACATCAATTTCATTTATTTATACAAAATAAATATAATACTCATTCTAGGGCAAACTCTTTTTTTTTTTTTTCTTCCAAATTTCAACCAAGTATCAAAATCAATTATTTTGACACCATACAATATTATTTTCAAACCCGACCATCATTTCCTTCTCATTCACCAAAAGCCCTCTTTCCATTTTATAACCAAACCCTAGGTTTTGTTCAAAATGCCACCAAAACCCACCATTTTTACGCAATGACAAATAACTAAGTTAAAACTCATAATAAAGTATAGAAAATCCCTACCTCAAAGAGAAAAGATGAGCCAAGTAAGGATGGAACCCCAAAAATGCCGAAATACAACTTTAATCGGTTCAAAGAGAAGATCTTGAGGAGCTCTATCTTTTTAATGAAGGCTCAAGAGTGTAGAGATCAAAGGATCTAGGTCAAAATGTAGAGAGAATGTGAGTTTTAAAGAGAGAGGTTCTCAACGTTAGGGTTTTGGGTGAAAAGATATAAAAAAGTGATGTAAAAAGTACTTTTTGCGATCTGATATACGCGCAATCCGCTCGAACGGAGTGCTTCATGCTCGAGCGTCAGACACAAAGATTTGTTTCGCTCAAGCGCAAGAAGAGGCCCGCTCAAGCGTAGAATACACACCTCTAAAACTTTTGCAGACGACAGACCAACCGCTCGAACTCAAGAAAGGACGCTCGAGCGCCCACCTGCTCGAGTGTAGGAAACGCCGCTCGAGCGTGAAAGACACCCCTCTAGTACTTTTGCAGACATGTAAAGTACTGAAGGTTTACAACTCCCGCTTGAGTGCGAGAAAGGCTGCTCGAGTGGAAGACCAAAATTCTAGGCAACAAGATTTTAGAAAAACAAGTAATCAACCTGTTCCAAATGCAACTACAACAATCTAAAGGCCAATTTCAAAGAGATACAAGGGAAGAAAGAGGTAAACAATAATATGAAAGTCCTAAACCCGAGTTAAGAATACCACAAGAGTCGGGTCAAAACTGGAATCGCTACAAAATTGATGCGAATGCTCTTACTTCCCAAAACAAGAAAAAAAGGGGCCGATTTTTTTTCGTACTTTAAAGTTTGTAGGATGCTGCTTGAAATAGTGTTGATGCTTGCAAAAATTAAAGTTAATATATGATGATAGTTTGTAAAATAATTATCTTAATTTGGAAGGTTTTGACATTTTTAGTAATATTGATGGTTTGAATTTATTTTAAGAATTAAAGTTTTAAAAAAGTTATAGAAATAGAAGAAAAATATAAGAACACTTTAATTGATGTATTGAATTACATTATGAAATTAAATTCTTTTCTAAATACAGGCATTGCATATAGAATATTATTGGCAATGTAACAATCATTTTTGTAGAATTTTTTTCCCAAAATTTAATTAATAAAATCCTATTAAAAACAAATTATGTTACCAAAAAAAAAAAAAATAGCAATATAATCAATTAAATATAAATTTATTTACATAAAAAAGTATACAATTAGAAAATTTAAGAATAATTTTTTAAATTACATAATATAAGTTAAAACGTTCTCAAGTCTATGAACTTAAAACTCCTAACCTATTTTTTTTAGATTTTTGAATTAAAAAAATACGAAATTACATGTGTCATGAAATCATTGACTGTTTCATTTTAATTATAACTAGTGAAAACCAGTATTATGCACGGGATGTGAAAAAATTAATAAAATATATTTATATGAAATAATATAAATAGTTAGATTTTTGAATGTAAATTATGAAAATAAAAAAAATTAAACCTTACAATTTAAGTTTTATAATTTTATCACAATTTATGTATTAATTTTTAATTTGTAATAATTTCAATAATGTAACTTTACTTTCAACCCCTTGCTAAAGTTGTAAATTTGGGCGAGTTGAACTCAAACAACTCGAGTAAAGCTTGTAAAATTTTAAAGATTTTGCAACATAATTTTTAATTCCGTGAGAATCTATGTAAAATTAAAAAAATCGAATAAATTTGAATGGACTTTGACAAAGACACCAAATAACCTGAGCAATTGAAACAAAATTGTATATATAAATATATAAAATTACTTGCTAATTTATTTTTTTAATAATTGTGGGGATATATTTTTGAGTACCAACACGTGGCAAGGTGACACCGATGTATCAGCCGAGGTGCCACATGTCCTGGTCGTAATGCCGAGATGATCTCGGCGTGGCCGAGGTTATCTCCGAAGATATCGGAATCCGAGTTAAGCGGATAAGGGACAAGAGTCCTAGAATTGGAGAGGACTTCAGTTTAGGTAAAGATAAGACTCTTAGAGAGTTTATCCCAATCCTACTGGGAGTCCAAGATTAGCAGTAATTATGAATCCATTGAAGTTAGGCTTCTAGTGGGATTAGGACTGAGTTAACTATAAAAGAAAGGCACCCCCGATGGGTCTAAGGTACGCAATTGATATTATGAACAGTGAGTTTAGCACTATTGATTATCTTTGAGAGATATACTGACTTGATCGTCGGAGTGCCCCCGGGTGGGCGAACCACCGCCGGAATCTTCTCTTTCTGTTGCAGGTTAGCCAGGTGTCATCTATTCTGCCAGTTCTCTCCAGCTGATTACTAAGTTGGCAGTGTGGTCGGAAAATCACCCATACAATTTGGCACCATCTGTGGGAAAGATAGGAGAATAGATGGCCAGTAACGAACAGAAAGAAAAGATTAGGGACGACACTCCTGCTGGGAGTAGGAGACCTATTGACCTTGATGTCGAAGGAGACAGGTCCAACGCAGAAACTCATGAGCAAACTCACGGAGGAAAAGACGTCGGCCAGACTGGCGACGTACCAAAGAAACTTGATCGAAGCGGGTACTACAACGAAGGCGACCTTCAGGTATGGAAGGATAGGTGCCTACGGAGGGATGAAGAAGTAAAAGAGATGGCAAACAAATTGGCAGACCTGCAGTCGGTCATCAATTTCATGATGCAAAATAACGTCATGTAGCCACCGTTCCCACTGCAGGACACGCCGATTCCAGCGGCCAATGCCCAGAAGGGAGGGCAAAAAAAATCCCCGTAGCCCCTCAACACAACGGGAGCGAAAGACACTCTCACCGACCTTCCAGGGAGGTTGGACGAAGGGAGTCGAGAAGAATCACGGAGGACGCATCACATAAAGGAGGCAGACCCCAAAGGACATCGGCATGTTCAGGGGCAGGCGCTGTGCTTCGACACAACTCATGGAGAGGGGTCGAAGAGGACTCACCACGAAGTTGAAAGTAGTGCACCAAAAAGACTGAAAGCAGGAGATAGCCGAGCTCCTGGGAGGACAAAAGAGGACTTAAGAGATTACCTCAAGAGGAAGCAACAGAATGCCGACGCCGAGGTAACCTCCCCAGATAAGCCGAAGACACCATTCTCGGTGGAATTGGACAGGTTTGAGGCGCCGAAGAGATTCAGTATGTCGAGGTTTCAAATATACGATGGTAAGTCAGACCCAACTTCCACGTCGGATTATATTTGAACTCAATGGCATTGTATAGTAGGAACGAGCCGTTGCTCTGCAAAGTGTTCCCCTCATCCTTCGGGGAGATTGCATCAGATTGGTTCCACAAACTACCAAAAGGAAGCGTGAAGACTTGGGAAGGCCTGGCCGAGATGTTCGTGGCCAGGTTCGTGACAAACAAGCTGCAGCCATTAAGGGTGGACGCATTGATGGCTCTGAAGATCAGTAATGATGAAGGCCTTAGGGCCTATGCAAAAAGATACTATGAGGTATTCAACCGAATACCAGAGTGTAATCAAGAGGTGGCGGTCGTGTCATTCAAGAACGGCCTAAAAGACAACTGTCCACTACGGAAGTCTTTGGCAAAGACATTGCCAAAAAGCATGGAAGAGCTCATGGCGAGAATCGAGAAGTATGCCAGAGCCGAGGAAGACACGTCGGGGACTAAGGAGATAAAGCAAGAGAAAGGAAATGGCTCGCTGAAGCGAGGCCGAGGTAATAACGATCGAGCAAGCAAGAAGCAGAACTAAGGGCTGCACAGGCAGTGACAACTGTGTTCCGAATCCCAATTCACAAAGTCCTAGAACAAATTCGGAATCAACCTTATTTCAGAGCACCAGAGAGGACTCCAGGAGAGTTCATGGGAAGAAACATTGGCAGGCATTGTGCCTACCACAATGAAGATGGGCATACAACTCAGGGTTGTAGAGCCTTGAAAACACACTTGGAAGACCTGGTGAGACAAGGACATCTGAGAGACCTTGTCGATGAGACCAGGACAAGAGAAGAACGGGCAAGATTGCCCCAGGCGCTAGTAGCTCCGCCTCTCCCAGTACAGCAACCTCAGGCAGGAGGACCTCGGGTAGTCAATGTCATTCACTCGAAGGTCAACGAGAACGAAATCAGGGGGGAGACCCAGAAGGTAAAACACCTGCAACATGTCTACCAAGTCAGGGAGAAGAGACATCGGGCAGAAGAGCACCAGGGACCAATGATAACCTTTACTGAAGCCGACCTAGAGATGGTCCAACATCCACATAACGATGCCTTGGTAGTATCCCTCCAGGTTGGGGAGTGTCAAGTAAAACGCATCCTGATTGACCAAGGCAGCTCTTGCGACATCATGTACGTTCGATGTTACAAGGAGCTCGGCCTTCATCCAGACGATATGGAGCAATCCAATAGCCCAATGGTCGGGTTCAATGGAACGCCGACATGGCCACTAGAAACAACCAGCTTGGAGGTGCAGGCTGGCACCAGGAAGATCAAGACAGAATTCACCATCATCGACACACCCTCCCCTTACAACATCATCTTGGGAAGACCATGGTTGCATGCGATGGGGGCAGTTCCCTCAACATTGCATCAACTATTGCGATTCCCAACAGAGCATGGGATAGAGGAAGTCAGAGGCGATCAGCTGCAGGCGAAGAATTGCTCCATGGCAGCAATGAAATCTACCTGTAGCATACGAGAGCCAGAAAATGCAGAAATTGAAGATGAGGACGTGGAAGTCGTAGAAGACGTCGGCAAAGAGCCAGCCGAGAAGAGCGAAGAGGCACTGAAGAAAATCCTCGTCCAGGACGGGGATGAAGAACACTTCTTTCTTCTCGGCTCGGGCTTAGTCGAAGAAGAGGAAAGAGAGTTGGAAGCTTTTTTGAGAGCAAACATTGAGGTGTTTGATTGGACACCTTACGAAATGCCTGGCATCGACCCCGAGGTCACTTGCCACAAACTGAATGTTGACAGGTTGGCCAAACCTGTAATTCAACAAGCCAGAAGACTGACATTGATGCACGTCGAAGCAGTAGAGGAAGAAGTAGACAAACTTCTGGAGGCCAGGGCCATTAGAGAAGTTCACTACCCGACATGGCTATCCAATACAGTGGTGGTAAAGAAGAAGAACGGCAAATGGAGGGTCTGCGTAGACTTTACCAGCCTCAACAAAGCCTGTTCCAAAGACAGCTTTCTTCTACCCAAGATTGACCAGCTAGTAGATGCTACTTCAGGGCATGGAAGAATGAGCTTCCTAGATGCCTACAGGGGTACCACCAGATAGCCATGTACCCCCCAGACGAAGAGAAGACCGCGGTCATCACCCCAAAAGGCCTGTACTGTTACAGAGTAATGCCTTTTGGGTTGAAAAATGCAGGAGCAACTTACCAAAGGTTGGTAACCAAAATGTTTAAACACCTAATTGGCTGAACAGTAGAAGTCTACATCGACGACATGGTCGTTAAGACCAAGGAGCCTGAGGGTCATCTCGCTGATCTAAAAGCAGTCTTTGAAATCCTTAAAACATATCGGCTCCGACTCAATGCATCGAAGTGTGCATTTGGAGTTGGATCTGGTAAGTTTTTAGGATACCTGGTGACCAGAAGGGGCATTGAGGCCAGCCCAAATCAGATCAAGGCCATCCTAGAATTGAAGAGCCCGACGTCGGCAAAACAAGTGTAGATGCTAACTGGAAGGGCCGCAGCCCTGAACAGGTTCATAAGCAGAAGCTCAGACAAGTGCAAACCTTTCTTCAACTTAGTGAAGAAAGCCACGGACTTTCTCTGGACAGAGGAGTGCGAAGAAGCATTAGCCAATCTAAAGAAGTACCTGACCACAGCTCCAGTTCTTTCGAATCCAGAACCCGGGGAGGAGCTGTTCCTGTACTTGGCAGTTTCAGAACATGCGATAAGTGCAGTACTAATCTGAGAAGAAAAAGGGGAGCAAAGGGCTGTTTACTATGTAAGCAAAACCCTAGCCGACGCAGAAACGAGGTATCTACCCTTAGAGAAATTGGCACTGGCTTTAGTAATGGCTTCAAAGAAGTTGAACCATTACTTCCAGGCCCATAAAATTGTGGTACTGACAGAACATCCATTGAAGTCCCTATTGCAGCAGGGAGACTTAACAGGAAGAATAGCCAGATGGGCAGTCGCCCTAGGCCAGTATGATCTGGAGTACAGGCCCAGAACAGCAATCAAAGGCCAGGTTTTGGCCGACTTCGTGGCCGAGTTCACGCCAGAATCCATCGAACATCGGGCTCCGTTGAGCCAAGATAAACGATGTCCAAACAAGCAAGGAGAAGCCCAGCCAAAGACAAAAGAACAAAGGAAAGAGGACAAACTCAGACCCTGCAGCGTTTACATCGGCGACTCCTTTCGACTGTTTGTTGATGGGAGTTCAAACCGACAAGGAGCGGGGGCAGGAGTAATACTGATATCCCCAGATGGGCAAGTACTAGAACAATCGATTCGTTTGGGATTCAAGGCCTTAAACAATGAAGCAGAATACGAAGCACTCATTGCAAGACTAAAACTGGCAGCAGCAGTACAAGCAGATGAGGTAATAGTTTTTTGTGATTCACAATTGATAGTCAATCAGGCAACAGGAGAATATGCAGCCCGAGATGAAAGAATGTCGGCATATGCAAAAGAGGTCATCAGGTTGGCGGCCTTATTCCAGAACTGCCGACTACTCCAGGTAAACCGAGATGATAACAGCCACGCCGATGCGTTGGCCAACCTAGCTAGTGCAGTACAACCTGGAAAAGCAAGGACAATAATGATGACTACTTGTCGGGCCCGAGCATTGAACCAGTAACCACAGAGCGTGAAGCAATGTGCGTAGACATGGGATCAAGCTGGATGGACGCAATTGTTGCGTTCCTAAAAGAAGGAAAGCTGCCAGATGACCGCAAGGAGGCACACAAGATCAGATTGAAGTCGGCAAGATTCAGTCTGACAGCAGAAGGACATCTCTACAGAAGGTCCTTCACTGGACCCCTTTTAAGGTGCGTACACCCTTTACAAGTCGAAGATTTTTTATATGAAATACATGAAGGAATTTGTGGAAGCCACGCTGGGGCAGATCACTCGCCATAGGGCCATCACCCAGGGGTATTGGTGGCCTTACATGCAGAAAGATGCAGAAGCCTATGTAAAGAAGTGTGAACAATGCCAAAGGTTTGCACCTCTGATACACCAGCCAGCAGCAGACCTGAACCCTGTATCCAGTCCTTGGCCATTTGCCCAATGGGGCATGGATCTCGTCGGGCAACTGCCCTAAGCAACTGGACAAAGGAAGTACTTGCTGGTAGCAACAAATTACTTCACTAAATGGATAGAAGCTGAACCTCTTGCCAGGATCCGAGATGTGGACGTGAAGAACTTCATTTGGAAGAACATTATCACCAGGTTTGGGATTCCAAGAGCAATTGTTGCAGACAATGAAACTCAATTTGACAGTAAGCTAATCAAGAACTTCTGTGCAAAGTTCAAGATCAAGAACTACTTTTCAACCCCAAGCTTTCCACAAAGTAATGGACAAGCAGAAGAATCCAACAAAGTAATTCTGGATGGGATAAAGAAGAGGCTGCAGGCAGCAAAAGGAAAGTGGGTAAACGAATTGCCCAATGTACTCTGGGCATATCGGACTACGCCGAGAAGATCAACAGGGGAATCCCCCTTGCCATGGCTTATGGCACAGAAGCAGTCATTCCACTAGAGGTCGGCATCCCTGGGATCAGAACCTAGGGGGTAGAGAATGGGACTAATGATGTACTCTTAGCCCGAGATCTAGATCTTCTAGAAGAACGAAGAGGAGAAAGCTGCAATTCAGCTCGCAGCATACCAGCAACAGCTTGCCAGAGCTTACAACAAGAAGGTTAACCCAAGGGAATTTCAGATTGGTGACCTCGTCTTAAGAAAAGTCGTCGGCAACAAGAAGGATCCCAGAGAGGGCAAGCTTGGCCCAAATTGGGAAGGACCCTACAGAATCATCTCGGTGCTGGGCAATGGGGCATATCGGCTTGAAGATAATGAGGGCAAAGAGTTGCCAAGGCCTTGGAACACTTGTAATTTGAAATTTTTCTATCATTAGAATTTCTTTGTTCCTTTGCCATTTGCCGAAGTAAATAAATAAAGATTCAGCTGGTTCTCTTTTCAAGATACTTGACATTGTCTCTAGAATACATGCATAATGAAAACCCAAGTGGAACTCAGGTTCACATTAGGGGGCAGAGAGAAGAAGAATATGTTTAACACTTGTTGAAATTTGTGGACAATTTACAAGTTGAAGTTAAACCGAAATCATTGTTTAACACTTGTTGAAATTTGTGGACAATTTACAAGTTGAAGTTAAACCGAAATCATTGTTTAACACTTGTTGAAATTTGTGGACAATTTACAAGTTGAAGTTAAACCGAAATCATTGTTTAACACTTGTTGAAATTTGTGGACAATTTAAAGTTGAAGTTAAACCGAGACCATGTTTAACACTTGTTGAAATTTGTGGACAATTTACAAGTGAAGTTAAACCGAAATCATTGTTCAACACTTGTTGAAATTTGTGGACAATTTACAAGTTGAAGTTAAACCGAAATCATTGTTTAACACTTGTTGAAATTTGTGGACAATTTACAAGTTGAAGTTAAACCGAGATCATCATTTAACACTTGTTGAAATTTGTGGACAATTTACAAGTTGAAGTTAATTCGAGATGATGTCTAACACTTGTTGAAATTTGTGGACAATTTACAAGATAAAAGACTAAGGTTAAACACTTGTTGAAATTTTATAAGGTGAAACCAAGATTACGCCGAGAAGGTAGTTAGGTACTTGCCGAGATAAATCATCAGTTTGTACAACCGAGGTGTGTCACCCCGAGAAGGTTGCACAAGGATTGAAGTGTATATTGAAGATATGCAAAATATTCTAAGTATGAAAGCATACAAGGCAAACATACAAGCATTCAAAAGCAAAAGAGTTGTATTAAAACGTCGACGATGTAAGAGTTTTTACATTACTTCAGAAAGGAAAAAAACTAACATAAAACTAAGGCTCCTCAGCAGTAGCAGTTGGTTGAGTTTGAAGTTCAGACGATTGTTGAGAGGACGCCTCGGCAACCTTTTCCGCCGCGAGCTCGGCATCAATTTGGGCAAGGGTTTCGTCAAGGCTCTTGTCGGCAAAGGACGTCGGCTGATGTCTTCTCAGGAGCAGCATCTCTGAGAACCTCATCACCTCTTCATCTTGAGTCAAGTCTAGGACTTGCTCACTCTGAGAAGGGACTTGGCCCCATCAGCATCTTTGGCTTTCTCACCAAGGTCTCCTCCTCAGATTCGGAGTCATCATCAGATTGAGCTGAGTGGGTTGGAGTTGGAGGGAATGGAAGAGGAATGGCGTCGGCGTTTCTCAAAAGCGAGTCCTCAGGGACATTAAGTTTTTTTAGAAGGGACATCCAACCAAGGGTGAAACCCTTGTTGCATGCCTCATTCACTTGCTTTTCGTAGGCCTCCGTGACATCGGCCATGCCCTGGGCATACGCCTTCTCGTCGGCATTCTTGATTTCGGCCTCTTTGGTGGCCAGGGCGTCTTGAAGCTCCTTTTGGGCCTCGGCCATCTTGTCCTCGGCCTCTTTTAGCTGGGCTTGAAGAACTTTGTTTATCGCCTCAGCAGCACCCACCTTTTCTTCGGTCGCGTCCTTTTCTTTGATAGCGACCTCGACCTGATCTTCCAGGGTCTTCATCTTTGACTGCAAATTTTTATTAATTTTCTAAAGACTGGAGATCTCCCTCTTCTTCTCGGCCAGCTTCTCCCGGTTCTCAAAAATTGAAGAGAGAAAGAATGGGCATGCTGGATGGCCTGAAAAAAACACAAGACAAAAGTTATTGCAAATCTTCTAAAGTACAAGAAAGGAAAAATTGCCAGGTAAGGACACTCACTTGAACAGAACGCTGGAGCATCAGAGCATAATTTTCATATTCGCTCAACTCGGCATTCCGATCAAGATCGCCGGGACAGAAGTAAAGCGGTACTGAGTGCTACGCCGATGTTGATGTCATCGGCACTATCGGTAGCCAAGACTGGCTTATCCTCCAGAGTGATTTGAGGCCCAAGGGGCAGCATGTTTTTGAGACCCCGAGGTTGTTGCAGAAGATGACCTCGGCTTTTTGATTTTGGCGATTCGGATGGTTGGGCCTCAGAGCGCCTCTTCCCAGCAGAGGGTTGAGATTTGTCACTCTCAGCCAACTTGGAGATCGGCAAAGTATCCTTAGACTCAATCTGAGTAACTTTAGCCTTTGGCTGAACCTTTTTTACTCTTTTTGGCTTTGAAGGCTGGGTTGGAACTGGTTGGGCATCAACATCAGTTGGAATGTTAGCCAGGAGATCTTTGGCAACTGGTTTTGGGCGACCCATCTCGGCAGAAGAAACTGTTCGGCGTCGACGGCAACGTTGGGATATTGGAATCAAGTATGGAGCCGAGGTTGACGGTTGCTCAGCTGGATCAGAGGTTGATCCTTGGTCTGTCCGAGATGTGGACGCGGTTTGTGGAGTTGTAGCAGAGGGTGGAGAAAGGCTTTTCTTCTTCCTCCTAGGGATGTCGGGCAGAGCTGACTTGTATGTTGGAATAAAATTGAGAAGCAGAGGCGCCCTTTTGTTTTTGGACTGGCAAGTCCAAAAGTTTCTTCAAATCCTTGCTGGGAATGAAGGATTGGCGAAAGTTTTTTGGTGGCTTAGGAACAGCTGCAAGAAAAGCAGACATTAAGAAATAGATAAAGTATGAAAGACTTTAAAAAACAAGTAGGTATGAATGCAGGGCTTTTACCATTGCCCTCTACAAAGACTGATCGAGGGAGAGGGAAGAGATGGAGGTCTTCATCTGAGGCGAACTCCCAGTTCCCCGAAGTAATGAAATAATCGTCCCCAGCTCCCTTGTTGGAGTCAGGGAGGTCGGCAACGATTTTGTATTCAGTGAACCTCGGCTTGAGGTAGTAAACGTAGCCGGTGTCTTTTTTGAGGCCACACATAGTGTAGCAATATTGAATGTCGGCTAAAGTGATCCTAGCGTTTTCTTGTTTGGCTAAGGCTATGATACCATTGATGGTTCGATAGGAATTGATGGAAAGTTGCATTGGGTTCAACTTGTAATAATGAAGTATTTCACGGAAAATGGTGTTGAGTGGGAGCCGAAGTCCACACTCAATGAAGGCTACCACAGGGAAAGGCATGGAGTCATCAGTAGGCATGATGGAGTCATTATCCCCAGCCAACCTCAGATGGACGTCGGCTGGGATCTCAAACTCTTGTCTAAAGAATTCTAGTTTGGATGGGGTGTTTACCCTATGTTTCCACATACCCATGATATCGGCTTAATCGAAGAGGTTGGATTTCAGAAGATGTTTTGAAAAGGTTATTGGGACCTTGGCAAACACTTAGGTAAATACAGGTTTCAGTTTTTTCCTAAATTGTGGGTTCTACAGACAATCCCAAACATAAGTCTATGAAAACGAAGATTAAAGGCAAGAATCTAAAAAAGACACAAAAAACAGAAAACAAGAACAAGTTTCAGAATCAAGAAAAAAGATGGACTATCAAGAACATAGTGAGTACAAGGGGTACAAGGTCAAGAACAGTGGCAAAAGTGCAAGAAAATGGTGAACAATGCATGTATTCAAGACATGGGCAAGGGCAAAATCGTGGAATAATCACATTCAGATATGTGATTCGCAAATCAAATGTTTGAACAGAGCAGTAATGGCAACAAGTAATGATGAACATCAAAAACTGAAACCAGACGAAATAGTGACTTACCAGAAAGAGAGAAGCCGAATGGGGATTGCTGAAGTCCGACGACGGTTGCGAAGGCAGAAGATCGGTGAAAACCGTGCCGGAAGAGGTGAACAGTAGCTACGGCAGAGCTTTAGAACCTTGAACAATGGAGGGTTTGGAAGAAAAGCTAGAAGAGGGAAAACTTCAGAAACGACAGCAAAAAGTGAAAAATGGAAGAGGGGGAAATGATTTTTGTTAAAACACGGAAATGGCGGCAAAGAAATCATTAATGAAACCTAGAAGAACGTATGCGTCAGACGGCGCACGTGAGAATAATTCGATTTACAGACGCGTGTCAGGTACGATCCAGTAAGAAAAAGACGCGTGGCTGGAAACGGTTGAGTTGTTATGAATAACAGCTCATATGCGTGAAGGAGCTCTTGGAGTTCTTGATCTTTAAGAAGACATATCGGCCTATGATAATGATCTCGACTGTAAGCCGATGTACTGGCAGGAAGTACCGATATAGGTTCCATCACCTCAGAATACCGAGGTAATAGAACCTAGGGGGCAGTTATGGGGATATATTTTTGAGTACCAACACGTGGCAAGGTGACACCGATGTATCAGCCGAGGTGCCACGTGTCGTGGTCGTAACGCCGAGATGATCTCGGCGTGGCCGAGGTTATCTCCGAAGATATCGGAATCCGAGTTAAGCGGATAAGGGACAAGAGTCCTAGAATTGGAGAAGACTTCAGTTTAGGTAAAGATAAGACTCTTAGAGAGTTTATCCCAATCCTACTGGGAGTCCAAGATTAGCAGTAATCATGAATCCATTGAAGTTAGGCTTCTAGTGGGATTAGGACTGAGTTAACTATAAAAGAAAGGCACCCCCAATGGGTCTAAGGTACGCAATTGATATTATGAACAATGAGTTTAGCACTATTGATTATCTTTGAGAGATATACTGACTTGATCGTCGGAGTGCCCCCGGGTGGACGAACCACCGCCGGAATCTTCTTTTTCTATTGCAGGTTAGCCAGGTGTCATCTATTCTGCCAGTTCTCTCCAGCTGATTACTAAGTTGGCAGTGTGGTCGGAAAATCACCCACACAATAATAAATAAGATTAATTAAAAATTTAATATTAATGAATAAAAGCAAATACACCTTTTAGAAAGTGATCATCGAATAAGTTGATATTAAAAAAATTATATTTTATAATGGCATAAAATAATTTAAATATGATTTTTCAAAAAATATTTTTAATTTAAAAATTACAATAAAATATTTAAATATAATAAAGTTAAATTTCTACAAAATAAAAGTATCTGTATAAAAAAAGGGATAAGAAAAAAATTTAGAATGGTATTTTTATTTGATAAAAAAATAATTATAGATGACCAATAAATTATCACCCATAACTCTCATTTTTTTTAAAATAAAAAAAGATATTACACAAACCATCACTTTTATTAGAAAAATAACATTTATTTTTTATTTGCTTTAGCAAAACTCACTTTTTAGCAATTTGTGCCAAAAAATTTTCATCTTTTATTTTAATTTGTTTAATTGACAACAAAGATTTAAAAAAAAAAAAAATAACAAGATCCACCATGTTTCGCAAGTGCTAAAAAAGTCTAGATGAACAATAAAAAAAAAATGTTTGAGACCTACAAAAAAACACCCTCAATTGTATTTACTGTTGGAGATTTCCTAAAAGCTTCAAAACTTTAATTATTTATTATTTATTATTATATTTTATTATTTATTTATTTCTTTTATAGTCTTATTTATTTGAATTTTAAATATGTGTTTAGTTTCAAAAGGAATAGGTTTGTCTGTTCCTAACAGACACCATAGATCCTTTTTATACAGGACTGTAATATTGGGAAAAGATATGCAACGTTCTCTGTTTTCTTTCTCTCTCTCTCTCTCTCTCTCTCTCTCTCTCTCTCTCCTCTTTACTGTATTTTTATATTCTATATTTTGGACAATCAATACATTTTTGGCAAATTCTTTTGGTGCAACTGTGCATTGTGTCAGATCCTATAAAGTTTTTGGGTTGTATCTTGGAGTCGTTTGTGATTGTTAAAACTTGCACGGAGGGAGCACATAATGACTTCAGGACAGCGTCTTTGACGTGCCTCTCACAATCACACAGGTTATTTTTTGAACCATTTTGTTCATCTTCTTCTTATTTTGTATATATGTATATATAGTTTTATTGAATTGTAAAAACCTATTTTTTCATAATCTGTTTTGCTTTCAATTTTATTCTATAAAATTGATTTAAAATAATTATTATTCAATTCCCACAACAATCTAAAGTCGTTATTCTATAACTTATTCAATCTTTTCTTTATCTGTATTCTATAATTTGATTTGTTGTGCATAGACACTATTAATTTTTTTTTTCTGAAATTAAATTTTTTTTCCCTGGTTAAATTTGTTGTGTTGCATTGTAACGTATAAAAATCTTTTTTTTTTTTTTTGTTTCTTTTCACACAGTCAATTCGGTAAACGTCCCTTGTTTGATTACAATACAATAAAAAAATTGTTTGTATTGTACATGTCACCTTGTTTGATTCCATTGATTTGCATGAAGTATTAATTCTATTCAATTAATTTCGGAAGTAGTGTAAACTGTGTTTGACACATTGACTTTTATATATATATATATATACTTAAGAAGTTGCAAAATTTGTTGATTTTGTGTAGTTTTTATTTATTTATTATTATTATTAATTATTCTTAGGAAAGTTGTAGAGGAAAATCAAAATTTTCACATGATAAATTATTTTGTTCAGATTCATGATATTTAATTAGCATTGTTCATGTTATAAATTATTGTGTTCAGATTTGATTTGTATCAATTTGCCACATTTTATATCTATCCTTAAATTGTTGGCAAGTAACTGTCATTTACAAATTTAATAACATTTGTGATCGTTTCATTGTTGTCTCTTACAGATTTTATAATTGTTTACTCTCTTGTACCTTAACTAATTTATTTTTATGGCTAATTTAGAAGAAACTGTTAGTGTGAAACCTGAAAAATTTAATGGTAACAATTTTGAAAGATGGCAAAAACAATTAAACTATTGGTTGATCGTGTTGGGTCTTATGTTTGCCATAGAAGATAAGGATTTTGTTGGATCTTGGTTGTCACCCGAACAAATAGAATTTCATTGTTATAACAGAATCCTTAGTGTGTTATCTGACCATTTATATGATGTGTATCAGTTAACCACCTCGACTGCAAAAGAACTATGGAAAACCTTAGAGGCTGAATATGGAACTGTAGATGCTGGTGTTGATAGGTTCATTGTCTCTAATTTTAATGGGTATAAATTAAAAGATGACATACTTATAGGAGACCAAATTCATGAGTTTCAAGAACTACTTAGAAAAGTAGAAAAGAAAAGGACAACTTTTAGTAAGGAGTTTAAAGTGTCTTGCCTTATCTATAAATTACCTCCATCTTGGAATGACTTTGTCTTAGGCACAAACAAGGAGATCTGTCATTAACTCAACTAATCAATACACTTAGGGTGGAAGAGAAGCATAGATCAAATCTAGAAACTGGAAAAGAGAAAATGCCTAAGGTAAATGTGGTGGAGAATGGGAATAAGAATAGTTCCAACAATAGGAATAACTTTTGACCTAAAGGTAAAATTTTCAAGAACAACTTTAAGTTTAAATCTAAAGGTCAAAATGGCAAACACCATAATAACAACTACCAAGCTAATGCTAATCATTTTAAGGGACAAGGGAGTGGCAAAAGGTTGTGCTATGTATGTGGAAGAACCAATCATTATGCTAAGGATTGTTTTTTTAAGAAGACCGATGAGTATAAACCAAGGTTCAGCAATAAGCAAAGAAATCAATGTCATAATGCTCAAGTGAATATGATTTTGGAGAAAGAAGAAATTGCTGGACCATCTTTTAGGTATAATCTTGAAATTAATTCTATTTTTGAATATCAAGATTGGTGGTTAGATTCTAGGGCTAATATACATGTGTGTTTTGATTGTGGTTATTTTAAAACTTTCTAGAAATCAAGTGGAGGAAGTGTAACTTTGGGAAATGGATCAATTGCACCAATACTTAGCATTGGAAATATTTGAAGATGACTTCTGGAAAAATCTTAACTTTGAGTGATGTGCGATATGTTCCTGAAGTTAGAAGAAATCTTATTAGTGGATCGTGTTTAGTACAATAAGGCTACAAAATTGTAATGGAATCGAATAAAATTGTAATCAGTAAAAATGATATTTTTATTGGTAAAGTTTTTGTGTGTGATGGTTTATTTAAATTGAATGTATCTTTTGAAGTTAATTATATCTCTCATAATATTTTGAATATTGAAGTTTGTGATTTGTGGCATAGAAGACTTGGACATGTGAATTTAAGGAAAATTAGGAAAATGATGGATTTAGAATTAGTACCTAAATCATCTATTGATGTTAAACGCAAATGTGAAATATGTGTGCAAGCAAAACAACCTACGAAACCTTATAAATCTGTAGAAAGAAATTCACAACTCTTAGACCTTATATATAGTGACGTTTATGATTCTAATATACCACTAATTAGAGCAGGAAATAAGTATTTTGTAACCTTTATAGATGATTGTTTTAAGTTTTGTTACTTGTATTTAATTAAAACCAAAGATGAAGTGTTTAGTAAATTTAAAATTTATAAAGCTGAAGTAGAAAATCAATTAGAAAGAAAGATTAAGAAACTTAAATCTGATAGAGGAGGCGAATATAATGTAGGTACCCTTAGTACTTTTTGTGAAGAATATGGAATTATTCATGAAGTAACCCCACCTTATTCTCCACAATCTAATGGAATAGCTAAAAGGAAAAATAGAACTTTAATGGATATGATAAATGCAATGCTTATTAGTTCTAGTTTACCGGAGAGCTTGTGGGGGGAAGCGATACTCACTGCTTGTGTTATATTAAATAGAGTAATTGTGAATGATAATGATAAAACACCTTATGAAATCGGGAAAAAATGAGTACCTAATCTTAAAATGTTGAAAGTGTGGGGGTGTTTAGCAAAAATAGCAATTCCAGAACCTAAATGTAAGAAAATAGGACCTAAAACTGTTGATACTGTTTTCTTAGGATATGCTCAAAATAGTAGTGCTAATAGATTTCTAGTAATAAATTCTGAAATTACTGAAATTACTAATAATACAATAATTGAATCTTGTGAAGCTACATTTTTTGAAGATATTTTTCTATATAAAACTAGGATTTCAAATCAGGTTGTAAATAGAACTTCTACTACTAGTACTATAGCGATCTCGACTTTCCTCCATCGTATATTGTGTTCCGGACTTAGGTTCCGTAGTGTTGGTTATTGTTTATATCTTGTTTTCATCCTTTAATTCTTTGTATTTGAGTTTTGGGATGTGTTGGGCAAGTTTGGAACAGGTTGGGTGTGATTTGAATCAAATGGTTGCTGTTCAGATTTTGGTTTCTTCGTTCGAGCGAGGCTTTTGTCGCTCGAGTGAGCATTGGGTTTTAGTTCCTTTGCTCAAGCCAGGGTTCCTTCGCTCGAGCGAGCTTTGAGTGGTGTATCTCTTCGCTCGAGCGAGCACTCTTGCGCTCAAGCGTACGTCTGCGTCTCTTTTTGACTTGAAGGTTGTGTTTCTTAGCTCGAGCGAGCTTTCTTTCGCTCGAGCGAGTGAGCTCTATGTTTTGTGTTTCTTCGCTCGAGCGAGGACTCTTACGCTCGAGCTTGCTTCTGGGTTGCAGACCTGAAGCTTCGCATTGTGCGCTCGAGCGAGGCTTTTTGCGCTCGAGCGAGCCTCGCATATATCAATTAGCAGCAGCGGGTTGTACATCACTTTTTCATCATCCCTTTTCTCTCAAAACCCTAGATCTGACTCTCTCTCTCTCTCTCTCTATACACACACTCTCTCTACAAATACACCTAGTTCTAGTGGTCTTCTACCCTAGTCTCTTTTTAAGAAAGGTAGAGCTTCGCGTGGGCTCCATTTTGATATGAAAAGTTGTGGGTTTGAAGCATCTTTCAATTTTACTCTTCATCTTCTTGAGCTTTCACTTTGAGGTAGGGATAATCTACTCCTTCTTATGAGTTTTAACATAAACGTTTGTCATTTTGTAAAAATGGTGGAGTTATGGAAATTTTGGAAAGTTAGGGTTTGTTTTGAAATATATATAAAGAGGGGTTTTCAATTGTTAAGTACCATGTATATGTGTGACCTTGGAAAATGGGGTCATTGTTGTAGGATTGCTGAAACTGAACCTTAGGGTTGATGTTCGAGAAAATGGAAAAAATACCCTAATTGAACTTAAATAATTAATTTGCATAATTAATTTGATAATTTGTGGAAATATGAAATTGAGTTGGAAATCATGAAATTGGAAAATTATGAGATGGAATGGTGTAGTTGGATTGATTAATCACTCACCTATGAAAATGAATTAATTTATCTGTTTGATAAATTTAATTATCTGTTTAGAAATAACTGTTTTGGGCTATCGGAGGAGGATAGCCATGATTGTTGTAGAATTGCATGATAATTAGGTAAATTGAAACTAATCAATTGGAATATGTCATTGAATATGACGGTTGGATTAACACATTGTATATGTGTTTTAAATTGATCATTGTATATGATAAGCGTTTAAATACATTGCATATGTATCTTGTTTGGGAGGAGATAGGGGATGTACTCCATGGTTTGGGAGGAGATAGGGGATGTACGTCTAAACCTGTTTGGGAGGAGATAGGGGATGGACTCCATTGATAACTAAGTTGGCCGGAGTGTCCAGGGTGAAAGTCCCGAAATCTTAATCACGTTTGCATAACGTAGATGACTTGAAGTATTGAAGTGTTAATAATATGAGTTGTAGTCTCATTTTGAATTGAAGTATTGAAGTAGTAATGATATGAATTGTAGTCTCATTATAAATTGATTATGATTGAAGTGGTGATAGTATCAGTTGTAATCTCATTTTGAATTATTCGGATAAACAATGAACCATATCTATGAATTGGATTGGATAATGAAACGGAAAGGGATTGAAACATGGTTGTGACTATGGATTGGTTATGGAAGAGATGTACGTTGATTTATATGAGTTAAACATTTATCAAATGCTAATGTTTTAGTTAATTCTCATATTATGTTTAGCGTATCTCTACTGGGCTTTGGCTCACCCTGTATGGGACATCATTTTTCAGGTACAGGTGATATGTTGCCTCCAAGGACATAGCTTGGGACATTTAGAAGCTGAAGGCTTACTTTTGTAATTATCTTTTGTATTACATGTAATTCAAGCCAAGGGCTTAATCTGTTAAGAGTTAGAACTCTTTTTGTTGAAACCAAGTGTTGACTTGGAAAGTTTGTAAGCCCGTAGAGCATTTACTTTTGTTGTCAACAAGTAATACTTTTTGTAAAGAATACTCTGATGGATGAATATCTTTTATTTTCCTATGACTATGGATATCATGAATGATTGAGTTATATGGGTTTATTTTGAGGGCATTACAATTTAGTATCAGAGCGTACCGGGTTTGAATACTTTGGGTACGTGGGAAGTGGTTAGTACCACAATGGGTTGTCTCGTTTGTTAGAGACTTATGTATGATGTTATGTGCTTATATGATAACATGTTTGTGTGACTATATGGGTATGAGATTTAGTTTCCGGAATGTTGTTGGATCCTTGGGTTTCTGGGAGTTCTGTTGGAAAGGCACTTGATCACTGCCGTTTCTAACTGGAACTCTAGCAGCGCCACGAGACGGTCATTATCCGGAAATGAAATTCGTAAGTGTTTATGTGATTATGTGCTTAAGTGGAGTGATTTACAGTTGTCTATTGTATTAGGACGCAAGTGAAATAGCTTCAGCGCATTTGTGAATGAACTAATGTCTTTGTTACCTTTATTAGGATGTCAGGACGAGGACGTGGTGGTAGGCGTGGTAGGCCTAGGAGGCAGGAGATGCCTATACCGGATGAAATTCCGGCACAAGAGGAGGGTGTTGATCAGGCCAATGTGGCCGAGCCAGTAGGTTAGCAGGCCATGGGCGCCTTAGCCCTCGAAATGGCAGAAGCATTGAAGGAATCTATGGGCATTCTCAGGGCTGAGAGTCAAGTCCAGGGCCATCTTTTCTAAAGAGGGAGTTTTTCCAGTCGAATTCGGACGAGTTTTTGGGTGATCCAAAAGAGCCACTGAAGGCTAATGAATGGCTTGAGCAGATGACAAAGACGTTTGAGATGCTTGGTATCGAAGACGGAGGCTTGAGGGTGACCTTGGCGTCCTTCTAGTTGAAGGGAGACACGGGTCAGTGGTGGAAGTTCGTACGAGGGCGTATTGGAGGGACTCGGGAGGCTTTTGTTGATGCCTTTCAGGAGAAGTTCTTGCCTCCCACTGTTAGGGAGAAGTTGAGAGACTAGTTCTGTCAGTTTAAGTAACTGAATACACCAGTGGCAGAGTTTGAGGCCACCTTTACCAGCTTATCGAGGTTTGCACCAGACTTGGTGGCGACCAAGGAGCGTAGATGCTTGGAGTTTGAGAAGAAATTGAGCACCGGACTCATGTTCTAAGTGGCCGGGTCCATGACTAGGGAGTATGTGCGCGTTGTACAAGCTGCAGCCCATCTTGAGACCATTATGCAGGCGGAGGAGGAGAGGAGGAGGGGCTCCAAAAGGAGTCAGGAAGGTCAGGGGGACGGGTAGAGGCAGAGGGGTTTTAACCCTCAGCAGTCCTAGAGAGCATAGTCTAGATCTACCTTTCCAGTACTGAGTTCAGGTTCTGGGAGAGGCAGACAGGGAGACGTTACTTGTTACAAATGTGATCAACTGGCCACAAGTCTCCAGCTTGCCCGCAGAGGAGAGGAGGGCTGAGAGCAACTTCATCTTCAGCTCATCCTCAGAGCCAGAGTCAGGGTAGAGGCCAGCCGCTCTCTTGTTATTAGTGTGGTCAGGCGGGGCACCTAAAGAGGTTTTGCCCGCAGTTGAATGGCACATCTGGTGCGTCTAGTTCGAGGCAGACTCAGAGCCATCAGCCAGCTCAGTCAGTTCAAGCCTCGAGAGCCAATCAGGGAGCCTCTTCGGCTCAGTCTGTGCAGCAGTCTTATGCTCCGAGAGGTGAGCAGGTAGATCAGAGACCTTCAGGGCGTGTGTATGCTGTTACAGCGCAGGATCTTGTACCAGCTCCGTCCGTTGTGAGAGGTACCTTTTTGTTTTGCAACTCGGTTGCTAATGTGTTGATTGATACGGGTGCATCCCATTCTTTTATATCTTCTGCTTTTGCTTCTGTTTTGGGATTGGAGTTGGCATATTAGCTTCTCCTATTTGTGTTGTATCACCTATTGGGGGTGAGATGGTTTTGAAACAGGGGTGTCAGGGATGTGACATAAAGGTAGCTGATCGCCGGCTTCTATTTTTTCTTTTGTATTGATGGATATGTCAAGTTTTGATGTGATTTTGGATATAGACTGATTATCATCATACCGGGCTGTTATAGACTGTTACCGCCAGAGGGTTACTGTATGTATCTTGAGCGGGGATTGTTTTCATTTCTTGGGAGATCGGGTTGGTAGAGTCTTGCCAGCAGTGTATGATCTGTGAGGGCGGAGTGAGCTTAGTTGTCTTCTCGCTAGCTGTATGAGTAGTGAGTGCGATGAGACCCGGACTGAGTTGCCCAGAGTGGTTTGTGAGTACTCGGACGTTTTTTCCGAGGATCTTATTAGTTTACCACCCCATCGAGACATTGAATTCTCTATTGATTTAGTGCCTGGCACGACACCGATTTCTATGGCACCGTGTTGTTTTGCCCCAGCCGAGTTGAGTAAGTTGAAGATTCAACTTTAGGAGTTGCTAGATAAGGGCTTTATTCGCCCTAGTACTTCACCATGGGGAGCACTGACCCTCTTTGCTAAAAAGAAAGATGGAGCTTTGAGACTTTACATTGATTACCGAAAATTGAACCGGGCTACGGTTAAGAACGAGCACCCTATGCCTCGTATAGATGATCTGTTTGACCAGTTGAAAGGATCCCGTTGTTTCTCTAAGATAGACTTGAGATCGGGTTACCATCAATTAAGGGTCAGGGAGGAGGATATCCCGAAGACGGCATTCCGTACGCGGTATGGCCATTATGAGTTTCCGGTGATGCCTTTTGGGCTCACCAATGCACCGGCTGTGTTTATGGACTTGATGAACCGGATTTTTCGGGAGTTCTTAAATCGCTTTGTGGTCATTTTCATGGACGACATTCTGATTTATTCACCTTTTGAGGAGGAGCACGAGGAACACTTGCGAGTGATGCTTGAGTTGCTTAGAGCCCATAAGCTGTATGCTAAGTTTGGGAAGTGTGAGTTTTGGCTAAGAGAGGTTAAATTCTTAGGCCACGTGGTATCCGGGGAAGGGGTGACCGTAGATTCATCCAAGATAGAGGCAGTGCAAGATTGGGCACAGCCTAAGAGTGTTTTTAAGATTCGCAATTTTCTAGGATTGGCCGGTTATTACCGTAGATTTGTGAAGGACTTCTCCAGGCTAGCTTGCCTTTGACTAGATTGACGCGGAAAGGGGTCAAATTTGTATGGAGTGAGACTTGTGAAAATTCGTTCCAAGAGCTTAAAGTTAGACGTACCATCGCTCCAGTTTTGATTATTCTGGAGAGGGATTTGGGTTATGCAGTATATTATGATGCCTCACGAGAGGGTTTAGGTTGTGTGTTGATGCAAGAAGGGAAAGTAGTAGCCTATGGCTCGCTGCAATTGAAAACACATGAAAAGAACTACCCTACACATGACCTAGAGTTGGCGGCTGTAATATTTTCCTTGAAGATTTGGAGGCGCTACCTTTATGGTGAGAGATTCGAGGCGTTCTCGGATCATAAGAGTCTGAAGTATCTGTTTACACAGAAGGACTTGAATTTGAGACAGAGGAGGTGGATGGAGTTTATAAAGGATTACGACTTCGAGTTGCATTATCATCCGGGGAAGGCCAATGTTGTGGCCGATGCCCTTAGTAGGAAATCCATTAGTGATGTAGCTTGTATAGCCATCCGAGAATGGGAGATGTTGGGTACTCTTAGTGAGTTTGACTTGCATATGGGCGAGTCTGTTGAGTCTGCAGTCTTGTTTTCTGTAGTTGCACAACCTACACTTATGAATCGGGTGTTAGAGGCACAGAAGGTTGACCTTGAGGTAGAATCCCTCCGGGAGAAGATCTCCAGTGGGAAGGTTGAGAAGGGTCTGACTATGTATCCCAACCTGAGTGTGAGGTATCGAGACCGTTTGTTTGTGCTGGAGTCTTGCCGAGAGGAAGTACTCCGAGAGTTTCACCATTCACGCCTTGTAGTGCATCCGGGAGGCACAAAGATGTATCATGATCTGAGTCGCCAGTTTTGGTGGAGAGGGATGAAGAAGGATGTGGCAATTTTTGTTTCTAAGTACCTTACTTGTCAGCAAGTGAAGGCCAAGCATCAGAAGTCAGCGGGTTTGTTACAGCCCTTGCCTATAGCGGAATGGAAATGGGAGCATGTCACGATGGACTTCGTTGTCGGTCTTCTGAGGACTCAACGGGATAGTGATGCTAGTTGGATGGTAGTAGACCGGTTGACCAAGTCGGCGCATTTTATTCCTATGTGTGTAAGAGATTCAGTAGATCACCTTGCCAACTTGTACATACGGGACATAGTGAGGTTGCACGGAGTCCCAGTGTCGATCGTCTCAGATAGAGATCCATGCTTTACTGCTAGGTTGTGGCAGAGTTTGCAGAGTGCCATGGGCACTAAATTGACCTTTAGCACGGCTTACCATCCTCAGACTGACAGGCAGTCCGAGCGTACTATTCAGATCCTTGAGGATATGCTTCGAGGCCGTGTCCTTGACTTTAGGGAGTCGTGGGAGAGGCACTTACCCTTAGTGGAGTTTGCCTATAACAATAGTTTCCAATCGAGTATTGGTATGGCACCATTTGAGGCCTTGTATGGCCGACTGTGTAGATCCCCGGTATGTTGAGCCGAGGTGGGTAATGCACCTTTGTTGGGCCCGGAGTTGGTTCGGGAGACGACGGAGAAAGTTGAACTTATCCGTAAAAGGTTAGTTACAGCCCAGAGTCGCCAAAAGAGTTATGCCGACCGTCGGAGGAGGCCTTTGGCATTTGAGGTGGGTGATCATGTCTTTCTGAAAATATCACCTAGGCGGGGTTTGATGAGGTTTGGGAAGAGTGGGAAGTTGTCCCATCGGTTTATTGGCCCTTTTGAGATCCTTGAGCGGATTGCGGAGGTTGCCTACCGTTTAGCATTACCACCGCAGTTGTCCGGAGTGCATGACGTGTTTCATGTTAGTATGCTTCGAAAGTACGTGCCGGATCCATCGCATGTATTGAATTGGACCGATTTAGAGGTAGATGAGGATGTATCGTATGAGGAGAGATCGGTGAGGGTCTTGGATAGACGGGATCAAGTCTTGCGAGGCAAGATGATTCCCTTGGTTCAGGTATTATGGAAACATCACGGGGGTTGAGGAAGCTACTTGGGAACGTGAATTGGAGGTCCGAGAGAAATATCCAGACATATTTGTGGATGTTTGAGCTCATATTGAGAATTTTGTTTTGTAATGAATTCTAAGAACATTGTATATGTTTCTGATTTTGGAAGTATTGAAAATGTTGCATATGTTGCAAAGAAATGAACTTAATTTAACATTGTATATGTTGAATGTGTTGTAGAAATGAAAATATGTTTTTAACATTGCATATGTTATGGAATTGTAAGGTATGTATATTGGAATTGGTTAAAATTCAAAAGAATGCATGTTAATAATGCATATTGAGCTCTATTTGTAAAGTTGTTCTCTTGAGAAGAGATGGGATGATCGGTAGTGGATCATGTTGATAAATGTTGTATTGAATCATATTGAGAATTGAAAAGACTAAAATTTTGAAACTTATAATTCTAATTTCGGGGACGAAATTCTTTAAGGGATGGAGGTTGTAGTGATCCCGGCTTTCCTCCATCGTATATTGTGTTCCGGACTTAGGTTCTGTAGTGTTGGTTGTTGTTTATATCTTGTTTCCATCCTTTAATTCTTTATATTTGAGTTTTGGGATGTGTTAGGCAGGTTTGGAATAGGTTGGGTGTGATTTGAATCAAATGGTTGCTGTCCAGATTTTGGTTTCTTCGCTCGAGCGAGGCTTTTGTCGCTCGAGCGAGCATTGGGTTTTAGTTCCTTCGCTCGAGCGAGCTTTGAGTGGTGTGTCTCTTCGCTCGAGCGAGCACTCTTGCGCTTGAGCGTGCGTTTGCGTCTCTTTTTGACCTGAAGGTTGTGTTTCTTAGCTCGAGTGAGCTTTCCTTCGCTTGAGCGAGCGAGCTCTATATTTTGTGTTTCTTCGCTCGAGCGAGGACTCTTACGCTTGAGCGTGCTTCTGGGTTGCAGACTTGAAGCTTCGCATTGTGCGCTCGAGCGAGGCTTCTTGTGCTCGAGTGAGGTGTTTGTTGTGTTTGGTCGCTCGAGCGACCATTTTTTCGCTCGAGCGAGCCTCGCATATATCAGTTAGCAGCAGCGGGTTGTACATCACTTTTTCATCATCCCTTTTCCCTCAAAACCCTAGATCCGACTCTCTCTCTCTATACACACTCTCTTTTTACAAATACACCTAGTTCTAGTGGTCTTCTACCCTAGTTTCTTTGTAAGAAAGGTAGAGCTTCGTGTGGGCTCCATTTTGATCCGAAAAGTTATGGGTTTGGAGCATCTTTCAATTTTACTCTTCATCTTCTTGAGCTTCCACATTGAGGTAGGGATAATCTACTCCTTCTTATGAGTTTTAACATAAACGTTTGTCATTTTATAAAAATGGTGGAGTTATGGAAATTTTGGAAAGTTAGGGTTTGTTTTGAAATATATATAAAGAGGGGTTTTCAATTGTTAAGTACCATGTGTATGTGTGACCTTGGAAAATGGGATTATTGTTGTAGGATTGATGAAACTGAACCTTAGGGTTGATGTTCGAGAAAATGGGGAAAATGCCCTAATTGAACTTAAATAATTAATTTGCATAATTAATTTGATAATTTGTGGAAATATGAAATTGAGTTGGAAATCATGAAATTGGGAAATTATGAGATGGAATGGTGTAGTTGGATTGATTAATCACTCACCTAGGAAAATGTATTAATTTATCTGTTTGATAAATTTAATTATCTGTTTAGAAATAACTGTTTTGGGCTATCGGAGGAGGATAGCCATGATTGTTGTAGAATTGCATGATGATTAGGTAAATTGAAACTAATCAATTGGAATATGTCATTGAATATAACGGTTGGATTAACACATTGTATATGTGTTTTAAATTGATCATTGTATATGATAAGCGTTTAAATACATTGCATATGTATCTTGTTTGGGAGGAGATATGGGATATACTCCATGGTTTGGGAGAAGATAGGGGATGTACTTCCAAACCTGTTTGGGAGGAGATAGGGGATGGACTCCATTGATAACTAAGTTGGCCGGAGTGTCTAGGGTGAAAGTCTCGAAATCTTAATTACGTTTGCATAATGTAGATGACTTGAAGTATTGAAGTGTTAATAATATGAGTTGTAGTCTCATTTTGAATTGAAGTATTGAAGTGGTAATGATATGAGTTGTAGTCTCATTATAAATTGATTATGATTGAAGTGGTGATAGTATGAGTTGTAATCTCATTTTGAACTGTTCGGATAAACAATGAACCATATTTATGAATTGGATTGGATAATGGAACGGAAAGGGATTGAAACATGATTGTGACTATGGATTGGTTATGGAAGAGATGTACGTTGATTTATATGAGTTAAACATTTATTAAATGCTAATGTTTTAGTTAATTCTCATATTATGTTTAGTGTATCTCTACTGGGCTTTGGCTCACCCTATATAGGACATCATTTTTCAGGTACAGGTGATATGCTGCCTCCAAGGACATAGCTTGGGAGGTTTAGAAGCTGAAGGCTTACTTTTGTAATTATCTTTTGTATTACATGTAATTCAAGCCAAGTGCTTAATCTGTTAAGAGTTAGAACTCTTTTTGTTGAAACTAAGTGTTGACTTGGAAAGTTTGTAAGCCCGTAGGGCATTTACTTTTGTTGTCAAGATGTAATACTTTTTGTAAAGAATACTCTGATGGATGAATATCTTTTATTTTCCTATGACTATGGATATCATGAATGATTGAGTTATATGGATTTATTTTGAGGGCGTTACAAATACTAGTGTTATTCCTTTGAGAGATGATTCTGAACATCTAAACATAAAACCTAGAAGAAGTAAGAGAACTAGAATTGAGAAAACCTTTGGAGATGATTTTTATACTTTTTTAACTGAAGGAGAACCAAATACTTTTATAGAAGCTATGTCACCTTTAGATGCACCATTTTGGAAGGAAGCCATTAATAGTGAGTTTGAATCTATACTTCAAAATAATACTTGGGAGTTGACTAATTTACCTCATGGGAGTAAAGCTATCGGTTGAAAATGGGTATTTAGGAAGAAATTAAAACTTGATGGAAGTATAGATAAATATAAGGCAAGATTAGTAGCCAAGAGATTTACACAAAAGAAAGGAATAGATTATTTCGATACCTATTCACCTGTTTCTAGGATTACAACCATTAGAATCTTAATTGCTCTAGCATCTATTTATAATTTAGAAATTCATCAAATGGACGTTAAAACTGTCTTTTTGAATGGAGATTTAGATGAAGAAATTTATATAGAGCAACCTGAAGGTTTTGTGGTTAAAGGACAAGAACATAAAGCTTGCAAGTTGGTTAAATCTTTGTATGGACATAAGCAAGCTCTTAAACAGTGGTATGAAAAGTTTGATAAGATAATTCTAGAATTTGGTTTTAAGATCAATGAACATGATAGATGTGTATACTATAAAGAAGATAATGGAGAATGTATTATTTTGTGTTTATATGTTGATGATATCTTGTTATTTGGAACAAATTTAGAGATAATTAAAAATGTGAAATCTTATTTATCTTCAAAATTTGATATGAAAGATTTAGGAGAAGCTTATATAATTTTGGATATGAAATTAGAGAAAACAACCAAAGGTATTACATTGAATCAATCTAGAATCCTAGAGAAAATGTTAAAAAAGTTTGATTATTATAATCTCAAACTTGTTTCAACTCCTTTTGATCCTAGCATGAATTTGAAGAAAAATAATGATGTACCTGTATCTTAACTTAGATATTCTCAAATTATTGGATCACTTCTCTATATTGCCAATAAGACTAGACCTGATATTGTCTATGCTGTTGGGAGATTAAGTAGACATACCCATAATCCTTGTAAAGATCATCGGATTGCTGTGGAAAGAGTATTTAAATATCTAAGAGGAACTCTAAATTATTCACTCTGCTTTAGTGGTTTTTCTAATGTGGTAGAAGGTTATAACGACGCTAATTGGATAATAGATTACTTAGATGTTAAGTCTACTACTGGGTATATATTTATGTTAGGTGGAGCAGCAATATCTTGGGGTTCTAAAAAACAAACCGTTATCTCTAGAAGTACAACAGAATCAGAACTTATAGCCTTAGATACTATAGTCCTGTTTGGTGCAGCTTAAAAGCTGTTTATTTCAGCTTTCAGCTTAATTTAAGCTATTTTGATGTGTTTGGTTTAGCTTATAGCTTATAGCTTATAGCTTTTTGGAAGTCAGATATCAGCTTATTCTTTGAGTGGGGCAGGAGATGCTTAATTTATAAGTCAGAAATCTGCTTATGTTCATAGTTATAAGCTATAAGCACTTTCCCACAATTCTACCAAACAGGGCCTATGTGTACTGAAGCTGAGTGGATTAAAAAATTACTCCTTGATATTTCATTTGTTGAAAATCCAATACCTGCTATTTCCATGCATTGTGACAATAGAGCTATAATAGAATTTGTGAGACAAGCACATACAAATAAAAAGATGAATAGGCATATGCAAGTGAGGTATAAATCTATAAAAAGTTTGGTGAATGAAAATGTTGTATCTTTGAATTTTGTGAAATCTAAAAAGAATATTGCTGATCAGTTAACAGAAGGTTTATCTAAGAGTGTAGTCTTAGATTTATCGAGGAGGATGGATCTAAGCCCATAGGGAGTCAACTAAGGAAGTAACCCGACTTTTGTGATTGGAGATCCAATGAAGGAAGTTCAACAGGTAGGAACAATCCTTATAGTGTGACTCGTATTCCAACACTTTAAAGGAGGAGACTTTATTAAACTTATTATTTATATTCTTTTGCTCATCCTTAAGATATCAGTGCTGATGTAAATGTGATGGTTAAGGAAGAGTATTTACTCTAAATGAATCCGAGGTGGGCATACTCTCGCAAGATAGACATCCGTTACTTCTATCTTTGGAGGATTCACCTAAGTGAGAGCGTCGTGAAGTCGCGACTGTGGGAATATGGCTATTTCCTAAAACTCTCATGAGAATCAAGATTGAGCACATGGCTGCTTATAGTGCTAACCCGTGCCACAGTTATCTATCATACCATATGTGTGACATGTTGAATTATGGTAAAAAGGATTTAGTTCAAAACCTGGTTCACTAAAATTCTTTCAGAATGAAACTATTAACACTAAGTGAGGTTCAAGTTTGAAAAATACCTACACCCATTGTATGGTTTTAAAGTTGCCCATATTATTTTTATTTATTTATTTATTTTTTTGTATTTATTTGACGGTTTTACAAAGTTTTGAATCTTGTGGGGGATTGTTGGAGATTTCCTAAAAGTTTCAAAACTTTAATTATTTTTTATTTATTATTATATTTATTTATTTATTTATTTCTTTTATAGTCTTATTTATTTGAATTTTAAATATGTGTTTGGTTTCAAAAGGAATAGGTGTGTCTATTTCTAATAGACACCATAGAGCCTTTATATACAAGACTCTAATATTAGGAAAAGATATACAACGTTCTCTGGTTTCTTTCACCCTCTCTCTCTCTCCTCTTTACTGTATTTTTATATTCTATATTTTTGGGCAATCGATACATTCTTGGCAAATTCTTCTGGTGCAACTGTGCATCATGTCAGATCCTGTAAAGTTTTTGGATTGTATCTTGGAGTCGTTTGTGATTGTTAAAACCTGTACGAAGGGAGTACATAACGACTTTAGGACAGCGTCTTTGACGTGCCTCTCACAATCACACAGGCTATTTTCTGAACCCGTTTCTTCATATTCTTCTTATTCTATATATATGTATGTATAGTTTTATTGAATTGTAAAAACCTATTTTTTCATAATCTGTTTTGCTTTCAATTTTATTCTATAAAATTGATTTAAAATAATTATTATTCAATTCCCACAACATTTACAATGATACGATATCATATATGTCAACTCTTGATTTGTTGTACATTCAATGTCATGGAGCCCAACTCCCTTGTCACATCATTGTGGGTGAAAGTGTAGGTCTATAAGATTGCTGAAACAATAAATTATCACATGTAACTCCCATTTTATTTTATTATTATATATAAAAAAAAAAGTTTCACCAACTATCACTTTTAATAGAAAAGAAAATGTTTATTTCTATTTAATTTTAGCAAAAGTCACTTCTTAATTTTTTTTAAAAAAAATTTGTTTTATTGACAATTGAGACAAAAAAAAATTAATAAAATCCATTATGTTTGGCAATGGTTAAAAAAGTTATATATTTTCTTAATATTTTTGTATTTTGTTGAAAAAATATTTGTATTAAAAAGATTTATTGTTTAAGTCCTTGTAGTTTAGAAGGACATAATTTTTATTTTTATTTTTATAAAATTTAAAACCAAAAATGACAAAAAATAAAAATATAAACTTTTAATAGTGATTAATATTTGGAATACGTGTATTTAATAATATATTATGTTTAGACCAATAATATTATGACACATCATTATGACACATGTGAATATTGTTTTCATTTTAATTGTAGTAACATAATTTAAGGAATAATCTAAATTTAAAATTTTATTTTACGAATAGAAAATTAATTTATAAACCAATTATATTATGACACATATTAACAAAAATTAAGAAAATAATAATAATTGCAACTTTAAGCTTTAATAGGATAACAACGTTTTTCAATTATAATATTATATAGATTTTATATGAAGTTTTGAAACTCTCATAATATTTATTCTTAAAATCATTCTTTTGTAAAATATATAAATATTCTCAATGTCAATCTTATTGCTCTTAAATATAAAAATTATGAGTTAATTATGATAATTTTAAATTTATATTTAAAACTTATAAATCACGAGATAGATCATTATAATTTTAAATTTATATTGTGCCAATTTTAAATTTAAATTAATAGATTGTTTTTCATATTTAGTGACCCTCAAATTTGAATTTTGAAATGAATTAGTATACTTTTCAAATTTTTTTTTTTTTTTTAAGATTCGATGTACTTTCCATTTGAAAATCTTAAATTAAGGGATATTAATTTTTATTTATTTAGATTTTTTTACTTTTTAAAAATCAAAAAATTATGAAATTTAGAATGAGAATTTGGAGTTCCTACCAGGCTTGTAAGTTAGAAACTCCATTTTCCTTATATAATAATAGTGATAACAAGTAACAAAAGGTCGTAAACAATACTAAATATGTTAAAAATTAATAACAAAATTCTATGATATTAATTTAGATAGGTACTTAAATAATAGATTTGATTGAACTCAACTAAAAAAGAAATGTCAGAGTGAGATTCTATAAATATAAGATAAAAATAAAAATAAATTAAGTTTGAATTTGAAGATGAACTATAAGAATGGATAAAGCTTGGTAGCGCAAATTTTCCACCCCCGAATCCCCCAAAAGCCCAAAACGACGTCGTTTTGGGCTTTCGTTTTTTTTTTTTTTTTTTTTCCTTTTTTCTTCCTCCATTTTCAACCTGCAATAGCTCGGAGGGAGAGGGAGAGAGAGAGAGAAGAAGAGGGGAAGAGAGAAGAGATCGTCGCCAGCCCGTCGCCGCTGATCGCCCAGCCCCTCGCCGCCGTCGCCCGGTCGACGCAGCCCAGCCCCGCGTCGCTGCCCAGCCCTGCCGTCGCAGCACCACCGTCGTTGCCTCCGGCCCCACCTCCGCCTCCTCCCACTAGTATGGCCCCCTCCAGTCCCTCCTTCCTCCTCCCCTCCTCCCCCTCCTCCTCCTCCTCCTCCTCCTCCTCCCTCCTCCTTCCTCCCTCTGTTTCTTCGTCTTCCTCCTCTGATTCTGAAAAAAAAAAAAATTGAAAAAGCCGAAAACGGCGTCGTTTTCGATTCGGGGGGAATTTAGGGGGAGCCCTTTCGAGCTCCCTAGTACGGTTGCTATAAGAATATAGAAAGTGAAAATCAGATAAATCCTAGAAAAAGAATAAACTTAATTGAAAATTAAGAGTAAGAGTAGATCCTGTAAATATAAGATAAATATCAACAAAAAAAAAAAATCAAGTGTAAATGTGAAAGATAGATTATAAGAATATAGAGAGAGAAATTTAGATAAATCCTAGAAAAATGATGTAGAGATAAATTTAGTAAATATCAATTGAAGATTGGAAGAAAAAAAAAAATCAAGTTGAAATTTAAAAATTCAAAAATAAGATAAGATAAACTTAATAAGAAAAACAACATCTAATATAACTCTAATAATAGAAAAACCAGAGAGAATAGTAGTTTAAAAATTGGATAAGAGTAAAATGCCACCTATAATTTTTTAAAATTTGTAAAAAAAAGAACTAAAAAATAAGAACCATAGTAAGTTAGAGTTAAATGTAATCTATAATTTTTTTAAATTTAAATTTTGTGTAGTTAAAAAATAAACATTTATGTTATCTTATTATACAAATTTTAACTCTATTTTTAACCGTTTTTGTATTCTAATGCTATTTAATTACAAACAAAATTCAAGGATCACTTTATTATTTTTTTAAATTTGTTTTGTGTCTATAGCCTATAAATTTCAACAACTTTCGTATTTTGAAGCTACTAAATAAAAAAAAAATAAAAATAGCATCACTTTTTTTTTTAAACATCTTAATTAGTTTTATTTTTACTTTATGTTATATGATAATATAATCATTCATTTTAAATAATAAAGTCTTAACCATAGAATGTGCATGACATGAATATTTCTATGGCAGTGACATGTGTATATAAAATTCAACAATCATAGAAAAAAATTCCTTACCTATGATTTTTGTCTAAATACATAAAACATATTCATTCAAACTAAATTTTAAGATTTTGATCATTAATATGTAATGTGTTTATAATTTCAACACAAAAACATAGTTGAATAATAATTTTGTTTATAAGAAATTAACCAAACTTTTATTGAAGTATTCACATATTAAATTCAATCTGTTTAAAATTACATGACATTCAATGATGTAATTGAAATTAACTATTAAATATTAATTAAGTAAAAAACATGTATATTGAGTTTTTGCTCTTCGAATGGATCCAAATGTCCTTGTCTACAATTGGTTTTCGTTATATATATAAAGAGTATTATGAGTTGAAAACAAAGTAATTTATTTGTATATTCATTAAGGATTTTAAAATCCAATCTTGTGCTTCAAATATTCCATTGTGCAGTTGACTTTTTACTGCAAAAGTTAAACTTATCATTCAAAAACTTAATCCTACTCACTATATATATGCAAAGAAATAAATTTAAACTCATAAGATCTCAAATAAAAAAATAAAAATATAAGCAAAAATATTTTAGAGCTACTACATAATTAAGTTTATTTACATCTGAATTTAAATTGAGTGCCCTCCTTATATATTACAACAAAATCGAACACATAAATTAATATAATTGAAGAACAAAATATAATAAAAAAATAAATGAGATTGAATAAAAAGTTCTTTCAAACTCGTGAATGTGTTCCAAATACTCTTTTCAATTGGTACAATTTTTCTTAAAAAAAAATGGGTGAACTCCAACTGCATCACAAAACATCACTCTTTGTATTGGACTTTTAGCCCTTTGTTGCCATTGCTATTTTTTTCCTGTACGTTGTAGTTGTAAAATTTTAAAAAAATGAATAATAAATTTTGGAGGCATAAGCGCATCTACAACATTATTATAATTTCAACAACTAACTTAGATTATGAAAAAAAAAATTAAATACCCCAAATAGACTAAAACTAAAACTAAAACAAACAAAAAAATCTGCAAAAGAAAAAATAGAGTAAAAAACACAATATGAGATGTCAAATATATATTTCTTTTCACATAAGAAAAATATTGCATAATTGGTTAAATCACCTGTTTAGTTTCTCTGCAGGGTTCTTTTGTTTTCCAATATTTTTGCCCAATTTCATGTTGTCATGGAAGTAAGGTTTTGAGATTTATAGTTTATTTTATTTATTTATTTTGAAATATCTTTGAGTAGGATATAAATTTGATGAAGGAATTTGAATTAGAGTCAAACTCATCTTTTATCTATAAATATTTTGAAAAAAATCCTATCCATATGATATTATATATATTCATGCCTTAAGTAATAAAAAAGTGAAATAAAATATATATTAAAAAAGCGGAAAAAATAGGAAAATAGAATGAGAGAAGAATAGATGTGCCACCTAAGAAAGAGTTGAATGAGATATCAGAATTGAGAATTTAGATTTTTTTAAGAGATCACTACATTTAGTTATATATAAAATATAATATGATAATACAGTTCGTTCTCAGTGGATGGGTCAGGCTGATCCAAGTTCTTCGAGCTTCAGTCCAAATGGTTGAGCCCGCCAAGTGACTTGCAAACAAGTTCAACGGGGAACGGGGTAGTCCCCCAGTGAACCCTCCGACGAGCAAATTAGTAGTGGAAGTAGGGAGTGTAGAGAGAGAGATGGGAATAGAAAGCTTAACCTTCTTGTCCTCGATGCTTGCTTATATCCTTTGGTAATCATTTCACTGTCCCTTCCGACGTGCCCACTTCGCCGAAAGCCTGTGCTGTAGCTTACCTTGTTCAAGGTAAAGGGGCGCTGTTCCGACGGGGAGGTGTTGTCGTAATAAATGCTGTGATGGGCTGCATTAATGGTGATATATTATGGCAATAACTTTGCAGATCTTTGTGTCTGCTGAAGTGGCTTGTCCTACACCTGCCACATGTCCGAATGTCATTGGCCCTTCACGCCCAGTTGGCCTCCAGCTGTTCTGGACTTTACCAACCGGGTTATGCAATGGGCTCCGAATGGTGGGCTTGGGGTTGTTCACTATGGGCTGTAACCTTTGTGGGCCTATCCGTGTCAGTAGTCCCCCATTCTCGAGTGCAGCTTCAGTCCAACGAAGGGAATACTTATGCGGAAGGTGAATCCGACCGGGATGGGCGGCCGAGTTGAGGGACCGAGCGGGGAGGCCGACCGTGGGAGGGCCGATCGCGCGAAGGCCGAGCGGGAAGGAAGACCGCGAGGAAGGCTGACCGCGTGAAGGCTGAGCGGAAAGGAAAGTCGCGAGGAGGGGCTGATCGCGTGAAGGCGAGCGGACGAGCCGACCGTGAGAGGGTGGACCATGCGAAGGCCGAGCGACGAGCCGACTATGAGGAAGCTGACCGCGTGAAGGCCGAGCGGACGAGCCGACCATGAGGGCGGACCATGTAAGGCCGAGCGGACGAGCCGACCGTGAGGAGGACTGACCGCGTGAGGCCGAGCGGATGAGCCGGCCGCGTGAAGGCCGACCATGTGATCCGACCGTGAGGAGGGCTAACCGTGCGAAGGCTGAGCGGACGAGCCGACGCGCGAAGCCGACTGTGTGATCCGACCGTGAGGAGGGCTGACCGTGCGAAGGCCGAGCGGACGAGCCGACCGTGAGGAGGATTGACCGCGTGAAGGCCGAGCGGACGAGCCGGCCGCGTGAAGGCCGACCGTGTGATCCGACCGTGAGGAGGGCTGACCGTGCGAAGGCCGAGCGGAAGGGCGCGGGGCTCAAGAGGTGGCGTGTGAAATGATGATTTGAAGTGGAAAAGACAGGGTAAGGGGAGGAGACAGTGCATCGTGGTCGTACACGTGGCAGTATGTGGGGGGGGAAAGTCAGGCGTTGGAGCAGAAATGAAACGATAGGTCATTATGGGTGTTGAAAAGGCAGTTTTGGCGGTTAATTTGAAAAGTTTTCAAACTGGCGAAAATTAATTGGGATCCGTGGAATACAGGCAAACTGTGGGCTTTTGGTGTCATTCGATTCACCTACTTCTTTACAAAAACTCAAAATATCCCAAGTGTTAATTCCTTCGTTGCTCACGATACACCTTTGCAACACTTTCCCAATTTCCTTGCTCCTGCATCAGAAGCGATTCGCAAACATACCCTAGAAATGGCACAAGAAGAGGCTGTGAACGTGAGGTTGGATCCACTTGGTGAGGACGATGCAGAGGAGTTGGCGGCACGATATAGGACGGAGACGCGAATGGTGACGGTGGGAGAATCGGTGGTACGATCTCAGGCGTCCACCATGATAGCGGCTCCAAGGCCAATAAGCCAGGTAGAGCCAGATCATTGGCATACGAAGGCTGACAAATCCACAATTACTGCGGTGGAGTTGGAGGCTATCCGCGAAAAGTACCAGATCCCTGCGGAAGTGGAGTTATTGCTGCCGACATCAACGGAGAGGCCGTCTGACGCCAGGCCAGGAGAGTTTTCCCTCTATGAGGAAGCTCTAAAGGGTGGACTGAGGTTGCCACTGCCGCAAATAGTGGTGGATGTGCTCAACCATCTGGAGGTAGCACCAGGGCAACTAATGCCCAATGCATGGAAGATCTTGCTGGCTTGCGCAAGTGCATGGCCGAAGGCGAATGGAGGGCAGGCCATGACGGTGGACGAGTTCTTTGGCTGCTACAAGGCTTCAGGGCAGCAGGAGACTTGGGTCACCCTACAGGCAGCGGCAGGGAAGGGTTTGGTGGCGGGGTTGCCAACGTCGATCAAAGGTTGGAGACCACGGTGGTTCTATGTGTCCACCTCTGGAGGGGCTGGTGTGCGTACGATGTGGAAGGTGCCAACCAGATCTGTGGAGCCAAAGTTGGGGGCGGCGGCAGAGGAGAGGTTGAAGAGGGTAAAGGAGTGGAGGGAGAGGGAAAAAGCCAAGTGGGACGAGCTTGTTCAGCCGTCCGCACTGTTTGAGGCAGGGTTGGGTCCACAGCCGATCGGTGGGGACCTCGACCGAGCGGAGTTGGAAGCAAGGAGAAAAGCTCAAGAGGCAGAGGATCAGGCCATCCTGGTGAAAGCCCAAAAATTCAAAGAGTCTCAAGCCGACCGACCACCCAAACCAGTTGCGAGGGAGAGGATTCGACCTCGTCCCAAACCCCTCGGAGAGAAAGACTTAGGTGAGTTTGTACCACGACCGCCTCCAAGGGACCCTTTAAAGGAGAGGTCGTTGAAGGAGATGGAGGCGTTGGGCGTGGGGAAGAAGAAGAAGAGATTGAGGCGGAGTGAGGAAGAGCCTACCCAAAAGAGAAGGAAGGAAGGGAGGGCAGAGGAGGCCAGTCTGGCCAAGGAGGGAGAGGTTGCTGGGATGGAGGAGACTCCAGGGAGAGTAATCGCCCCAGAGGTGGTAGACGTTGCCTCAGAAGTGGGAGAGGTTGTGCCAGTGGTGGCAGCAATCGGTGTAGGGGTCGGTAGGGTCGCTCCTGAATTTAGGAGGGAGGAACAGCCCCAGGGGGGACCTGCCCCCCAAGGAGGAGGAGTTAGTCTGACCACAGCGATCTATCACGCTCGGGCGGTGGCTGGGCGGCTGGAGGGAGAAGAAGGCCCAGCCAGAGCTGGGGCAGACCGCTTGGTGAGCATTGTGGAAGAGGCAGCCTTGCGCTCGGCATCAAGATTTAACGAAGCTGACCTGTTGAGGGGGTTATGCTCCGCCCAAATGGAGGTAACCACCCTAGCAGGGGCTCTGCTGAGGAAAGCGGGGGCTGCCAAACTCAAGGCTGATGAGGCCAAGGCTCAGCTGGCCAAGTTGAAGAAGGAAAGTGCAAGCTGGGAAACTGCTCACATTGATCTGCAAGCTGCCAAGGTGGAGCTGGAGAGTACACGCCGTCAGGTTGTGTCGCTCGAGTTCCAACTTGCTGGCGAGCAGAAGAAGTTGGAGGAGGCCTAGAGAGCTGGTCAGGCAGAAAGATGAGGCAAACGTCAAAGTTAGTGAGCTGCAGAAGGAGTTGGAGGCCGAGCATGCTAAGGTAGGGGAGGAGAGGGAGAAGCTTCAGAAGGAGTTGGAAGCAGAGAGGGCGAAGGCGATGGCGGAGAAGGAGGGCCTGAAGAAGGAGGTGGAGGAGGAAAAGGCGAAGGCTGCGTCTGAAAGGGCGACCCTTCAGAAAGAGCTGGACCAAGAGAGGGCGAAGGCAGCTTCTGAGAGGGCGGCTTATCCCGATCTGTGTGTCGCAGCTGTGGAGCAATTCAAAGGGTCTGCCGAATTTCAGATGGCAGTTGACGCCGCTGTCGCCAGGAATCTGGCTGGGCAAGAAGTGGGGGCGGCGGCCCATCGAGGACGACTGCTGGAGGCAGAACTGAAGCGGAAGTTATTGAGAGCTTCCAGCAGTCAGATTTTTATAAGCACGAAATGGCTGAGTTCTGGGACAGTGGCTGGAAGATGTTCAAACGCAGAGCTGAAGAACTGTTCCCAGACTTAGACCTCAGTAGTGTGACAATTGGGGAAGACGATGTGGCCCAGACCCCCCTGGATGAAGGCGTTGAAGAGGAAGATCTTGTATCCAGTGGAGAGGAATGACTGGGGAAGATGAAGAAGAGCCCCTCTTTGTTTTTTTTTTTTTTTTGAATTGATGTAATGAACTTGTGTACACATTTGTGAATGAATAAAACTTCATTTATGTTTTCAGTCGGTTGCTTGTGCTTGTATGTAAATCAGTGTGAAATTAGACTTGTATAAAAATTCAATGCAAAGTAAAGTAAAGAACTCCTTAATGCAGAGTAAAATTGGACTTGTATAAAAATTCAATGTAAAGTAAAGTAAAGACCTCCTTAATGCAGAGTAAAATTGGACTTGTATAAAAATTCAATGTAAAGTAAAGTAAAGAACTCCTTAATGCAGAGTGGAAGTGGACTTGTATAAAATTATGTATGTGTGCTTGCCACATTGCCGAAATGGATGAGAGTGGTTTATTTTAGTCGTGCAGGGTGAGATAAGCTGATTAGTGAGGGAAAAATGTAAGAACGTTTTTGAAATTTGACTAAGTAAGGAGTGGGTAAAAACTTTGGTCTGGAATTGCGACTAAGTGTCTTACTAATGCCACAATTATGAAGTTTCACTGATGCTGCAAGCGACTCAGTCTTGGATCTGGAATGGGGATACTCAGTCTGGTTGAGGTGAGGGTTGGTTTGGCCGAGTGCATCAAGCTCGGTCTGGTTGAGGCTTTTGTGCTTAGTCTGGATGAGTCTTTGAATGCTCAGTCTGGCTGAGGCTTTGAGTGCTCAGTCTGGCTGAGGCTTTTAATGCTCAGTCTGGCTGAGGCTTTGAGTGCTCGGTCTGGATGAGTCTTTGGATGCTCAGTCTGGCTGAGGCTTTGAGTGCTCAGTCTGGCTGAGGCTTTTAATGCTCAGTCTGGCTGAGGCTTTGAGTGCTCGGTCTGGACGAGGCTTTTAGTGCTCAGTCTGGCTGAGGCTTTGGATGCTCAGTCTGGCTGAGGCTTTGAGTGCTCAGTCTGGCTGAGGCTTTTAATGCTCAGTCTGGCTGAGGCTTTGAGTGCTCAGTCTGGCTGAGGCTTTTAATGCTCAGTCTGGCTGAGGCTTTGAGTGCTCAGTCTGGACGAGGCTTTTAGTGCTCAGTCTGGCTGAGGCTTTTAGTGCTCAGTCTGGCTGAGGCTTTTAGTGCTCAGTCTGGCTGATGCTTTTAGTGCTCAGTCTGGCTGAGGCTTTTGTGAGTGCTGCAATCAAAACGTCATTGAGACATGATAATACAGATAATTGAGGTATATAAATATCAAAAAGTTACATTGCACGAAAAGATAACGAGAATGTTCAAGCGTGTGGGTTTGTCGAAAAGAAAATACAACGACTGAGCGATACAAAGATAATGGTTTATTGAAAGTAACGTTTCAGGTGCTCGGCGTTCCAAGGGTGCGGGAGGTCTCGACCTTCAAATCCTGAAGTCGGTAAGTGCCTGGGCGTGGTCGGGCTTTCACGATGTAAGGTCCCTCCCATTTGGCTGCCAATTTACCCTCAGTCGGATTTTTGGTGGCAAGGGTTGCTTCTCTCAAGACAAGGTCCCCAACAGCGAACTCCCTTGGTCGGACTTTGCGGTTGTAGTGTGTTCTCATTTTCTGTTGGTATGAGGCCAATCTAACGGCAGTGGTCTCCCTGAGTTCTTCGATTAGGTCCAGGTCTGCCCGACGAAGTTCTTCGGTGAGTGCTGGATCCGGATGCAAAACCCTGGGGGTAGGCAGACCGATTTCCACCGGAATGACCGCTTCAGCGCCATATGTTAGACGAAAAGGGGTTTCCCCAGTGGGAGTCCGAACGGTTGTGCGGTAAGCCCATAGCACATTAGGCAGTTCCTCAGCCTAGAGTCCCTTGGCAGCTTCAAGCTTAGTCTTGATGATCTTCAGGAGAGAACGATTGGTGACCTTAACTTGGCCATTGGCTTGGGGATGACCGGGGGAAGAGAAACATGGTTGAATCTGGAGGTCGGCACAGAACTTCCTGTACTTGGCGTTGTCGAATTGTTTGCCGTTGTCGGAGACAATGGCCTGAGGGACGCCGAATCTGCAAACGATCGACTGCCAGATGAACTTGGTAGTGTTCCGCTCGATGATGGTCGCGAGGGGTTCTGCCTCTACCCACTTGATGAAGTAATCAATAGCGACAATCGCGAACTTAGTCTGGCCTCGGCCGGTGGAAGTGGACTGTAATAACCCTCGTTATTGATCACTGATTAATACCGATTACTGCTAAATTAAGACCGATTATGGAAAGTAAATGAACTGATTAAATTACTGAACTGACTGACTGGAAACTGGAACTGAATTGATTGAGTATATATGTGTTATTTTGCATTCTATCTGTTTGACTATTTGATTATCTGTTCAGTTTGTTTCGTTTAAACTGCTAATGGAAGGCCTTATCGGCGGCCGAACCGGAAATCGTTTAGTGTTTCATGATCATCATAATTTATGTGATTTTATGGTGTATTTATCCGAAAACTGATTTGGTATGGTTAAATTAGATTAATTATTGATGAATTGCATTGTTTGGCATATTTACTACTTTGCCATCTAGTGGGCCACTATCTACAAAACATATTGAGCCTATTTACACTTAACAAAAACATTTCATCAGCTCCTTCTTTTGTGCCCACCGAATTAGAGAGAGAGAGGATAGAGAGTTAGAGTGAGTTCATCTTGAATTACTTGGAGGCTTGAAGAAATTGAAGTGTAAATTGCCTAGTTGAGCTTCTAGTCTAGTGATTGAAGACTTAGGTAAGGAGATTCACCTTCCTTATTGTGTGTTTAAGTTAATTCTTGCATGACTCATGTCAATTGTAAGGCTAAGGCATGTTTTAGTCTATTAATGTTGAATTAGAGCTCAATTGTTGCATGCATGTGCATATTGTCAAGTTTTGAGGTTGTAGATCCATCATTTCTCACATGCATGTTCATGAATTTGCAATGGTCCATGTTTTCAACTTGTTTTTGGAACAACTGGCTCACTAGAGCATCAAATTGAAGCTTTGAAATGATTTGAATTCATACATGTTTACATGTTCTTCATATTCATGAAAATGGGTTTCAATTTAGATTTATTTGACTCACCCTTGGGCTTTAAATTCATAAATTGAGCTTTGAAACTTGTTGTATATTGAGTTTAGTTGTGTTTTCCAGAATTTGGGCCCAAGAGGCTGAGTTTTGAGCTTTGGAATGCTTGGTTTGAGCTTGGGAGGCAAATCTGGAAATTCCAGATTTTGGCTTCTACGCTCGAGCGACCACCATTTACTCTGAGCTACGCTCGAGCGAAGGAATGGTGGCTCGAGCGTAAATTGCAAGCTCTCAGAATCTTGGTGCGCGCAGGCGTACGCTCGAGCGAAAGGACCTACGCTCGAGCGAAGAGCTGTGTCTCACGCTCGAGTGAGCATCAAGCGTAAATTCTGAGCATCTAGTATTTTTACTGTAGCACACAGTCCGCTCGAGCGACGGAATCCACGCTCGAGCGGAGCTCTTTTGTCTGCATGTCCGCTCGAGCGAAGGAATCCTCGCTCAAGCGAGACCCCTGTTTTCAGCAAATTTTGTAAAGTGTTCAAAAGTGCATCTTTGCATCCTCTTTCCATCCTAGGCATTCTTAGGGCATATTTAAGGCATCCTAAAGAGGATGTAGATGTAGAACACACCAAGGCAAATTGGGATTAAGTTATTATCCTTCCCCAACTTAAGTTAGTTATATCCTTCCCCAACTGTGAAACTTGTGTGTGTTCAATCTGTTAACTGTATAGGGTGGCATTCCGAGAGACGCTCTAGTTCACAGTACCAGAACTCTGTGAGTAACAATTGTGCTAAAGATATGTTCAAATGATTATTGTCTGAACTGTTTATTGTTTACTGAATGAACGTATGTCCTATATTCTGAACTATACTGTGGCATCCTTAGCACCTACTGTTTACTGCTACTGTTACAGAGATCTCTGTTGGTTCCCTCGTGGAACCACTACTGTTTACTGATGATGGCTATCATTAGTTCGGTCTTTTCAAGACCTACTGTTACTGTTATGCTAATGGATGTACCACATATGACTGATTGACTGAAAGACTGAAATACTGATTTAATGAACCGTTTTCATTACTGTACTGTAAGGACATTCATTCTAAACCTCTTTACGTATGTGTTATTCATTGGGCTTTAGCTCACTGCTCATATATATATGTAGGTTGTACAGGCACCGGATCAAAGCTAGAAGCGTCGGGGGTAACTCCCGTTTTGTCAAGCCAACCAATGCGCCTCACTGCGAGGTTCCAAGCCTGCCAAGCTAAGGCTTAGGGTGTTTTCATTTCCCCCGTTTGTCCCTGCTCTGTTTTGTAATACTGTATAGACTGCACTGTACTGGTTATTAGGGACTTGATCTCTGTCCTGAATGTTTGTAAAATGTTTTGCATTACTGTGCTATACCGTATATATGTGAATGTATGAAAAATCTTTTTGGCATACAGACTGTCACAGCTCATTGGACATGGTTCATTTACTATATTGGCTTTCGCCATGCCCCTGTACTCTGTTTTACTGTATTACTGTTAAGCAGGCCTTCGATAATCTCGGATTACTGGCCGGTTACGGTGCTAAACCCATAGGGGCGGGTTTGGGTCGTGACATGGACCAACTAGGTCGACCCCCTATTTGGCGAACGGGTAGGGGCTGCAGAGTGTGATCAGTTCAGTAGGAGGAGCATGGGGGATGTTAGCAAAGCGCTGACACTTATCGCATTTAAGCATAAAATTAGTGGCATCTTGATTGAGAGTCGGCCAAAAATAACCAGTACGGAGTATTTTGTGGGCTAAAGACCTGCCGCTCGAATGATTGCCACAAATCCCTTCATGGATTTCTTGCATTATGTAGTTTGCTTAGGCCGAGTTGAGGTATCGCATATATGGTCGTGAAAAGCCACGTTTGTACAAGACGCCACTGACCAGAACGTAGTTGGACGACCGAGCCCTGATTTTGGCGGCCTGCTGTTGGTCATCTGGGAGCTCTCCTGTTGTCAAAAATAAGACGATGTCGGATGCCCAAGGGATGGGTTCATGTTGGAGGAACTGCATTTCTTGTAGGTCGGGTGAGATGGCCGGGTGGGCTAGGTATTCGAGGCGGACTCCGTGGCTGAGGTCGGACTGGTCTGCAGAGGCTAACTGAGCCATCTCATCTGCCTTGGAGTTTTCCGCTCGAGGTATGTGCTTGATATGGAAGGTGTTGAAAAGGCGAACAAGGGGGAGTGCCATATCCCTGTAAGCTCGCATGGTGTCCTTCTTGGTGTCGAATTCCCCTGTAATCTGGCCGACGATGAGCTGGGAGTCGCTGAATACCCGAATGTGGCTGACACCAATGTCTTTGGCAAGGCAGAGTCCTGCTATCAATGCCTCGTATTCGGCCTCATTGTTGCTGGCATCAAACAAGAAACGGAGAGCGCATTTGAAATAGCCACCCTCAGGGAGGTGAGGATAAAGCCAGCCCCACTACCTTCCCTGCGAGAGGACCCGTCGACGTTGAGAGTCCAAGAATGGGGTCTTCTGGCTCGACAGGAGTTGGTGGTGGAGAGGCAATGGTTGGGTAGGGTTGGTGAATTCCAGGATGAAGTCGGCTATGGCCTGTCCCTTGATTGCTGTTCGAGGGCGGTAGGAGATGTCGAACTGGCTGAGTTCTACTGATCACTGCATAAGTCGGCCAGAAAGTTCTGGTTGCTGCATGACCTTCTTCAGGGGGTTGGTCGGTGAGGACCACTATGGAATGGGCTTGGAAGTGAGGACGAAGTTGTCTGGAGGCGGTGACCAAGGCCAAGGACAATTTTTCTAGCAAGGGGTAATTCTGCTCCGCTTCCTTGAGAGCTCGACTGATGTAGTAGACCGGCCGTTGGACTGAGCCGTCTTCCCTGATAAGAGCTGCACTGACTGCGGTGCTTGACACTGCTAGATAAAGGAAGAGAGGTTCGCCCGTAACTGCCTGTGAAAGGAGGGGAGGATTGGCCATGCATTGCTTCAACTGTTGAAAAGCCTGTTCGGATTCGGCTGTCCATTCAAAGGTCTGCCGAAAAACTTTGAAGAATGGTAGGCACTTATCTGTTGCGCGGGAAATGAAGCGGTTGAGGGCCGCACTCGGCCGGTGAGTCTTTGAACTTCTTTGACCGTTCTGGGTGACTACATTTCAATCAGGGCCTTAATCTTCTCAGGGTTAGCTTCAATACCGCGCTGGCTGACCATAAAACCAAAAATTTCCCAGATCCTACGCCGAAGGCGCACTTCTCTGGGTTGAGCTTCATTTGGTACTTGCGGAGGGTGGCGAAGGTTTCTCGCAGGTCGGTCAGATGATCAGTGGAAAGTTTGCTCTTGACCAACATGTCATCGACATATACTTCCATGTTCCGACCTACCTGGTGATGGAAAACGGCATTGACCAACCGTTGGTAGTGGCCCCAGCATTCTTTAGTCCGAACGACATCACACGTAGTGGTAAGTACCTCGGTCGGTAATGAAGAAAGTTTGTTCCTGGTCGGACGGGTGCATCAAGATTTGGTTGTACCCAGAAAAGCATCCATGAAGCTGAGCATCTGATGACCGGCCGTGGCGTCGACCAGCAGATCGATGCGGGGAAGAGGATAGCTGTCCTTGGGCAAGCTCGGTTCAGGTCGGAGTAATCGACACAGAGTCGCCATTTGCCGTTGTTCTTTCGGACTAGGACCACGTTTGACAACCATTTAGGGTAGTCTACGTTTGTGATGAATTGGGCTTCAAGGAGCTTGTCGACCTCTGCTGCAATAAGAGTATTGCGCTCCGGATGGAAGATGCGCTGCTTCTGGCGGTAGGGTCGGAAATGAGGTTCGATGCTGAGGCGGTGGGTTATAAATGATGGGTCAATACCTGGCATGTCTGAATGGATCTAGGCAAACACGTCATTATGCTCGGTCAAGAGGGCAGTAAGATCGGCCTTGGCTTGGGAGGATAATTGGCTGCCGATTTTGGCAGTTTTGGTTGGGTTGGTGGGATGGATGGGGACCTCGACGAGCTCCTCCACAGGTTCTCCTCTAACCAGCTCGTCTTCATCCCGGACGTCGAGTCCTTCGATGATCAGTGCCTCCTTTAGCTTGACTTCTTTAAGTGAGGCAACATAACATTCCTGGCCACGGTCTGCTCTCCCCTGACAGTTCCGACTCCGAGTTCGGCAGGAAACTTGATGGCAAGGTGATAGGTGGATGTATGGCCTGGAAGGCATTTAGGGCAGTGCGGCCGAGGATGATGTGTTTGTAGGCAGATGGGCAATTGACCACAGAAAGGAATGACAACAAGAGCAACTGCACGTGGTATTAGATCTCCGATCGATCGTGATAGGGAGGTCGATGGAACGAGAGAGTCACACGGTCGCCGGTGAACCGACCAGGGGGTTTGGAGAGGGGACAAACTTTCTTCCCAATCTTGAGCTGACGGAAGCAATTGAGGAAGATAATGTCTGAAGAGCTGCCATGGTCGATAAGAACTCGTCTGACCTTATAGTTGGAGAGGATGTAGAGATAACAATGGGGTCATCATGTGGGTAACGGATGCCTGTACAATCGGCGTCCGTGAAACTGATAGGTTCAGTCCACTGCTTCGGCTGTTTAGAGGGTCGGTCCACCGTTGTCACTGCTTTGTCTGAGCCTTGCCTGATTTTCTGAGCTCTCCCCTCTAAGCTGAACGGACGGTTCGCCGCAAGCAAGGCCGCCTGAAATAACTCTGATCTCTCCCACTGGTGGAAGGGGATACCTGCTGCGGTCGAGGCTGTTGTGGAGGGCGATTATGGCCTTGATCAGGTTGAGCTGGCTGCCTGGGTGGGGTGCCGGCGGTTGTTTCTGGGGGGCTCGGCTCTTTGCCTCTATTGCGAGCGGGTGTCCGTGAAGCGGCTGAGACGCCCCTGACGTATTAGGGCCTCGACCTGATCCTTCAGGTTGATGCAGTCATCAGTGTTATGGCCATGGTCCTGGTGGAAACGACAATATTTGGACTGATCTTTCCGATTGGAAGGGGTCTGCGAGGGTAGGGGCCATTTGAGAGGGTAGTCCCGTTGGATCTGGTTGACTACTTGTTGCATGGAATTAAGGAGGGGTGTACCGCTCGAACCGATCGGGCGGTCGGGCTGATGCCGACCGGTCTGCATGAGGGGGTCGGTCTGTATAGTGGGTGTTTGGCTATTATACTGGGCGTTTCTAGGTTCTGGGTCTTTTCTCTTCTCTCTGGGGGTCGGGTTTTTAGTTATTGGATCCTGCCGAGCAGCTAGCGAATATTCGGCATTCATGTATTTATGGGCTTTGGAAAGTAGGGCTGCCATGGAGATCGGGGGGGTTTTTAGAGAGGGAGAAAAGGAAATCAGATGACCGTAACCCGGCCATGAAGGCCGTGAGGATGACCTTATCATCATTCTCCGCTACTTGTAGGGCCTCAGTGTTGAAGCGGGTAACGTAACTGCGCAGCAACTCTCCCTCGGTCTGCCGGATGTTGAGGAGCTGCGTTGCCGGGCGACGTTGGCGCTGGGCTTCAATGAAGTGGCTAAGGAAGGAGTTGCTGAGGTGCTGGAAGGTGGAGACGGAGTCTGGCGGTAACTGGCTGAACCACAGTCGAGCCGACCCCTTCAATGTCACAGGAAAGGCTCGGCACATGATCTCATCAAGGAAAGCATGGAGGATCATGAGGGTGCGGTCCGTCGTTCCGTCAAAAGAGTCGATGGTGGGCATTTTGAACTTGGCGGGCAGAGGCTTATCTCGGATGGAAGCAACAAATGGTGAGTTTGCGGTGGTAGAGGGTTTATGCTGGATGTTCTGCATGACCCCTTGGAGTTGGAGCTTCATGGCTCGGAGTTCAGCGTCCCAGAGGGGAACGTTGTCACCCCCGGAGGGAAACAGGGGCTGGACGCTGCTGGCTTCCCCTTCAGGGGCTGGTGCAATGATCGATGGATGTGGGGGTGAGGGTGGTGGATTTATGTGTGGGGGAGTAGGTTGCAAACCTTCCGGGTTTGGTGGATAGGGTTGCGGGACAGTATCGCCCGGGGCTCGTTCTTGGTTGGGTGGAATATCTGGAGGTGGTGGAGGGGGGATGGGGAGGTTTCTTTGGAGTAAAGCGTTTATTAGGGCCTGATTTTCTCGGCCATACGGTTAATGCTGTTGGTAAGCTCGATGAAGTACTGAGGTGGGTTGTTTGGATTAGGAGGGTCGGTTTGATGATCGGCAGCATTGTGGTGAGAAGCCATGGATCTAGTCGTGACCATACACTTTGATGGGTGAGAGGAAAAGGTTACTGGGATAGGGTCTCTGGCGACAATGAACACAACCGGCGCACGGATAAACCAAGTTCCCACAGACGGCGCCAACTGATAATACAGTTCGTTCTCAGTGGATGGGTCGGGCTGATTCGAGCTTCAGTCCAAATGGTCGAGCCCGCCAAGTGACCTGCAAACAAGTTCAACGGGGAACGAGGTAGTCCCCCAGTGAACCCTCCGACAAGCAAATTAGTAGTGGAAGTAGGGAGTGTAGAGAGAGAGAGATGGGAATAGAAAGCTTAACCTTCTTCTTGTCCTCAATGCTTACTTATATCCTTTGGTAATCATTTCACTGTCCCTTCCGACGTGCCCACTTCGCCGAAAGCCTGTGCTGTAGCTTACTTTGTTCAGGGTAAGGGGACGCTGTTCCGACGGGGAGGTGTTGTCGTAATAAATGCTGTGATGGGCTGCATTAACGGTGATGTGTTGTGGCAATAACTTTGCAGATCTTTGTCTGCTGATGTGGCCTGTCCTACACCTGCCACATGTCCGAATGTCATTGGCCCTTCACACCCAGTTGGCCTCCAGCTGTCCTGGACTTTACCAACCGGGTTATGCAATGGGCTCCGAATGGTGGGCTTGGGGTTGTTCACTGTGGGCTGTAGCCTTTGTGGGCCTATCTGTGTCATAATATATATATATATATATATATATATATATATAGTATATAGTATAGAATAGAGATAGATATAGATAGTATAGATAGTACAGATATAGATTATTGGATATTTTATTATAATAATAATATATATCAAATTCCTTAATTACTACCTTTCATATTCAATAATACTACCATATGAACCCGTGCAATGCACGAAGTAAATAAATAATTAAAATAATTTTAAAATTAAATAATAACATAAAATTTATTTAAAAAGTGTTGAAAAATAATTTTAAAAGAATCAAATTTCAACCATTTTATTAGAATATATATTGCAGTTGTTATATCATTAATTGTATATTTTAAGTTCATAATAAGAATTAGATGTCATAATTTAATTGGTAAAGATGAAAAAATAGAATAAATTAATATATATATATATTTATGATAAAAAAAAATAAATTACATTTTTAAAATTTTTTAGTTTTAGTTTATTTTATGTTAAAATTTCTCATAAAACTTAAACATGCCTTCTAGAAATAAAACAATATATATATTGATAAAATCGGTCAAAAGACCAACTAACTTACACAAAAACTAATTAATTAAAATTTTAAATTTTATTTTATTTTAAAATTTAAACTATTTTCAACTGAAACATGCACAACACTATAATATTAAATGGAAGCATATGTTTACTTTATATGACTGAGATAACTCACTTTTTCCTTTTTTTTTTCCCAATGTGAGATTGTGTAAAATAAAAATTAACAATTGTTCGGGAGAAATTTATTTCGAATTTAATCTTTAATTCTGTCAATCTTTAACTTATTTTGAATCAAATAAATCTAACCAATATATTTTGATAAAACTGCTAAGATTATAGTTAAACCAGCGAATCAGTCAAACCGAAAATGGTTCAGCCTAATCGGTTAGGTCAAAAGACCAACCAACTTATACGAAAATTAATTAATTAAAATTTTAAATGCTATTTTAATTTTAAAATTTAAATTGTCTTTAACTAAAACATGCACAACACTATAATATAAAATAGGAGCATAAGGTTCATTTTATATTAGTGAAATAACTCACTTTTTTCTTTTTTTTTCTGATGTGAGATCGTAAAGTAAAAATTAACAATTGTTTGGGAGAGAAATTTATTTCTAATCAAGCAATCAATAATTCAATCTTCAATTAGGTTAATTTTTGGTTTATTTAGAATCAAACAAATCTAACCTATATATTTTGATAAAATCACTAAAATCACGAATCAGCAAATCAGTCAAACTGAAAATGATTCAGCCTAATCGGCTAAGTCAAAAGGCCAACCAACTTACACAAAAATTAATTAATTAAAACTTTCAAATTTTATTTTAAAATTTAAACACTACAATATTAAATTGGAGTATAAGATCTACTTTATATAAGTAAAACAACTCACTTTTCTTTTTTCTCTTGATGTGAGATTATAAAATAAATCATATCATAGACTAATTAGAGTTTTTATTTTAAAATTTAAATTGTCTTGAACTGAATTACACACAACACTACAATAGTAAATGAGAGTATAAGATTTACTTTATTTAAGTGAAACAATTTATTTATTTTTCTTCTTCCCCATATGTGGGATTATAAAATAAATCATAAACTAATTAGAGTTTTATTTTTATATGGTTAAATGAAAGTTGATCAATGGAATTTTTTTTAATCGTTTAAAATTAAGAAAATTAATATAAGAAATCGCAGTTAAATCGGCGAATCAGTCAAACCAAAAATGGTTCAACCTAATTGGTTAGGTCAAATGATCAACTAACTTACACTACAACAAAAACATACTTTAGTGGCACTACACTAGTGGCATATTTTTAGAAAATGCCACAAAAAATGATATTTAGTGGCACGTTTTTGAAAAATGCCACAAAACGACAAACATAAAAGGCTCTAGTGACATTTCAATGAACAAGTGTCACAAAACTACAACAAAAACATACTTTAGTGGCACTACACTAGTAGCATATTTTTAGAAAATGCCACAAAAATGATATTTAGTGGCACGTTTTTTAAAAATACCACAAAACGACAAACATAAAAGGCTCTAGTGACATTTCAATGAACAAGTGTCACAAAACTATAACAAAAATACACTTTAGTGACACTATACTAGTGGCATGTTTTTAGAAAATGCCACAAAAATAATATTTGGTGACACATTTAGATAAATGCCACAAAGCCACAAACATATAAGGCTCTAGTGGCATTTCAATAAAGAAATGTCACATCAATTTTATGGCATTTTATAAAATAATGACACAAAAAATTATGTTCGTGACATTTACCAACAGATGCCACTAAACTTTAGTAGCAATGGCATTTTTTAAAAAATGTCAGGACACTAGGTAGGTGCAAATTACTTTTTATGGCACTTAGGTGAAAAGTTTCATAAACAAATATTTTATAGCATTTTGAGAAATGCCACTAAGTCAAAAACTTTCCAAGCTATTAATGACATTTTTGAAAAAAACAAAAAATGCCAATATATTTTTAAAATTTTTACAATGCAGTAAATGATTAAAAATAAATAAATTAAACTCAATATACACTACAGGAAAAAGCATATTCGGCGATTAAATTTCCTGACCAAAAAAATTTGGCCGCTGAAAGTATAGCTTTCAGCAACCAAAACAGCATTAGTAGCCAAAAGTAAAGCTTTTTGGCGACTAAACAATTTTAGTAGCCAAAAGTCTACAATTGGCGACCAAAACTAAGTTTAGTCGCTGATTATATGGGTTTTAGTGACAAAAAAATTTTAGTAGCCCAAAGTAAAGCTTTTTGGTGACTAAAAAAATTTTAGTAGCCAAAAGTCTATAATTGGCGACTAAAAAATAAGTTTAGTCGCCAAAAGTGGTTATTTTTAGCGCGGGAGAACTAAAATCCTAAGGTGGGAATTAAATTTTTTGGCGACCAAAATTTTGGTAGCTGAAAGTGCATCTTCGGTGACCAAATCCGATTTTGGTCGGCAAAAGTTAAGTTTTTTAGCAACTAAAAAACAATTAGTAGCCAAAAGTATAGAATTGGCGACCAAAAAATATTTTTAGTCGCCAAAAGTGGTCTTTTTTTATTTTACTAGTAAATAGTTTATTTTACATAAATTATGTTCAATAAAATAATTATGTTTATACATATACTTTTATATTAATATAGATGTATGTACTATATAAATAATATATGTTGCATATATAATCATATGGTGCTATAGAGGTGTAGTGGGAAGAGTGTGGTGTATAAGGTTTATGGTGCGGGAGGTTGGTGGTTCGAGTCTCTGCAAGAGCAGATCAAATTGTTCTACAACGAATTATCGTCACGAATGGCACTTGATAGTGTCACGAATAGTGCCTACCATGACATTAAAGTGTCACTGAAAGGTTTTAGTCTTGATGGTGTAATGACACTTATAAGTGTCACTAACTCTTTTTTTAATGGCGCTTGATAGTGCCACAAATAATATCTACCATGACATTAAAATGTCATTGAAAGTTTTTAGCCATGATGGTGCAGTGGCACTTGTAAGTATCTACCGTGGCACCGATAGAAGTGGCACTTGTTCAAAATGCCACAAGACCAAAAAATGTCATTAGAAGAATAGTTTTGTGGTACTTTCAAATGTCACTAAACTAAGAAAATGTTGTAGTGTTATACAAAAATTAATTAATTAAAACTTTTAAATGTTATTTTAATTTTAAAATTTAAACTATCTTGAATTGAACAATGCATAACACTACAATATTAAGGTTCACTTGATATAAGTGAAACAACTCACTTTTTTCTTCTTTTTTTAATGTGAGATTATAAAATAAAAGTTAACAATTATTTGGGACGGAAAGTTTATTTCTAATTAAACAATCTCAATTGTTCAATCTTTAATCAGATCAATTTTTAGTTTATTTTAAATCAAACAAATCTAATCAACATGTTTTGATAAAACCACTAAAATCGCAGTTAAACTAACGAATCAATCAAATCAAAAATGTTTCAGCCTAATTTGCTAGGTCAAAAGACCTACTAATCAAAACTTTTAAATTTTGTTTTAAAATTTAAATTATATTGAATGATGCACAATACTACAATATTAAATGGGAGTATAAGATTCACTTTATATGAGTAAAACAACTCACTTTTTTCTTCTTCTACCGATGTGGGTTTATCAAATAAATCATGGATTAATTAAAATTTTATTTTTGTATGATTAAATGGAAGTTAGTCAATAGAAATTTTTTTAATTGTTTAAAATTAAGAAAATTAGTATGAGATGTTGAAACTCTCACAAGACTACTCACTAAAAATTTAAACTATATTGAATGATGCACAATACTACAATATTAAATGAGAGTATAAGATTAACTTTATATGAGTAAAACAATTCATTTTTTTCTTCTTCTTCCAATTTGGGATTATCAAATAAATCATGGACTAATTAAAATTTTATTTTTATATGGTTAAATAGAACTTAGCCAATAGAGATTTTCTTAATTGTTTAAAATTAAAAAAATTAGTATGAGATATTAAAACTCTCACAAGACTCCTCACCAAAAACTATTTTTTCTTATGTAATATATAAATTCTCCTTTTATGACACTGATATGGAAAATAAATTTCAACAAATTTTATTTGTTTATTATAATAGCAAACATGATGTCAACACATGCAATACATATACCTACCCATGTTACTTTTCAAAATTTTATCATTCAATTTTTATTTTTATTTTTATATAAATTTTACATTTATTTTGTTGATTCTTTTATCAATATAATAACATTTTTTTAAATCTTATTAAATTGCAGTACTTTTGAAAATGAAAAAAAAAAATTAAATTAAATTTTATAAGTTGGGAGCCTGTGTTGTTTGTCTAGTTCCAACGGTTTGGTCCAACAAAATATCAAGTCTGAATGAGAGTTTTTCATGATTAAATAAGCATTGACTAATTGTACTTTATTATTATATGCAATTTAAAAATATGTATAATAATTAACTATTTTTGAAAAATAACTTTCCAATCAAAAAATATATATATATATATAAATTTATTTCCCTCTCAAAATTTTTAATAAATTTATTATGACTTAGGTAGTATTTGATAAAATTGAAAACTGAAAATTAAAAAATTAACTTAATGAAGAATTTTTTAAGTTGAAAAGTTGTTTAATAATAAATTAAGTATCAAATTAAAACAAATTGTTTAAAATGTACAAGATCAATTTAATTTTTTTTTTTTTTATATTCAAATTGTATATCTTACCATTTATATTGTAATTGTGAGTTGGTAGTGATAGAGGAGACAACAACAGCGTTAGATATGGCGTCAACGTCAATAGTGATATAAATTAATGGATAATGATTATGGAAGGGTGATATTGCAGAAATAAATAAATAAATAAATCAAATGGGGTGGTGACGATGGTGGAATGATAGTGGTGGTTGTGACAACAGTAACAATAATTATGCATATGAAGAGTTGTAGTGGTTGTTGTAACGGTGGTAGTAGTGGCGACTGTGGTAATGATATGGTAGTGATAGTGAAATGGTGGTGGTACTTATGACAATAATAACATTGGTGACGAAGATGATGGTAGTAATAATGGTGGCGGTGGCAGTAACAGTAAGTTATATGTCAATATATATATATTTGAATATGTCAATGTTTTATGTTTAATATTTATAAATCGGGTAAATTATTCTTTGCACACTTGTACTTTGTACCAAATTTTACTTTGCCCCTACACATGAAATTATAACAGTCAACTCCTTGCATTTCTGGTCAAATTCCACTTTGGTCCCTACATATGAAATCGTGACAGTCAATCCCTTGTACGTTTACTCAAATCCCACTTTGGTCCCTACACAAGTGTTAATGTCCCTCTTCTGTTACTTTATTTTTAAATCTTTAACAAAATCAAATCATGTGACAAAAATGTGACTACGAAATGAGAGTAAAAGAGAAAAATCATCCATATTTTCCACCAATATACTTTGTCTTACATGATAAGCACACGAAAGTTATATAATACAATATATGTTCGTATGGTAAAATTTGGACGAAAATGCAAGTAGAGTTTTTGAAATTAAAAAAAAATGCGACAAAGAAATTAAAGAGAAAAAAGATGAATAGACAGAAGATTATGTTATTGTGAAAAACAGAGTTTCGTGATTTCAATTTATACAAAACCTTAGTTCATGTTCTTAATTGTTCACAATATGTATTTTGTGTTAGCCTAATACAATCATATTTTAATGTAAATTTTGAGATAAAGTGTGTATTGGCTGAAAATGTAAATGATTTTCTTTTTTTACTCTCATGTCGTAGTCATATTTTTATCACATGACTAGATTCTGTTAAAGATTTAAACAATTGAGTATCGGAAATAGGACATTGACACTTGTATAGGAACCAAAGTGAGATTTGATCAAAAGTATAGGTGGTTGACTATCACAATTTCATGTGCAAATCAAAGTGGGATTTGACCAGAAGTGTAGGGGGTTAACTGTCATGATTTCATGTGTAGGGATCAAAGTGATATTCGGTGTAAAGCACAGAGGTGCAAAGTGTAATTTATCATTTATAAATTCAGTTATAATTAAGTGAGTTTCATATTAGTTAAAATTTTATTAACTTTTAGGTTGCAATTTAAGAGGCACTTAAGTTTTTAAGGGATATCAATTGTAATTATCAAACAAACTTAATTGATTTTCATAATATATTCAGTTTAAGTGTTGAATTAGATTATCAAACACCACTTTATTGTCATTTTTAAGTGTAAAATCTAAAAGACCAATATTAGAGATTTCAAAAAAAAGTATCAAATTTTCTATACAATATTAACATGGATGTGATTTTCTAACAATTTTTTAATTTAAAATTACATTTAGTCAATCCTAAGAAAAATTTGTTCTTAATAAATATATATTTTATGCTGTGAATAGCACGGATATACTGTTATTATTAAAATATCTCAATATTGCCTAAGGTGTTTGATAATATGATTTAGGGGGATGCATCAATAAATCCCAAATTAATAACTTATACACTGTTTAGTCCTAAAAGTTTTCTTATAAACTGAAAGGTCCCATTACAATGTTTCAAACATCAGATTAATGTTTCGAACATTAGATTTCGAACATCAGATTAATATTTCGAATATTAGATTGATGTGCAAATGGGACTAAATGGAGTATAAGAAAACTTTTAGGACTAAATGGTTCAACTTTTCATAAACTAGGACTTATGGGTAAACTAGCACTTAAAACTGAATATATTCAGTGATATTTAATTAAGTCTTTTTGATAACCGCAATTGATATCATTTAAAATTTTAAGTTCCTCTTAAATTGTAAGTTAAAACTTAAGAAAAATTTAAATCATGTGAAATTTACTTAATTTTGACTGAATTTATAAATACTAAATATAAGTATCAGTATACACTATTATAAGCTCATTGCCAAGACTACCGCCATCGCCACTGTCACTGCCACCGCCACCACCATCATGCCACTGTAGCCACCACTACCACTAATACTATCACCACCACTGCTATCGCTATCACCACCACCACCACCACCACCATCACAATAAAAAAATTAAAATATATAATTTGAAAATAATAAATTTCAAATTTAATTTTATACGTATTAAATAATTTATTTTTAGTTTAGCACTTAAATTTTTATCAAATAACTTTTTAACTCAATAAATTCAGCATTCAATTTTCAGTCTTCAGCTTTATCAAACAGCACCTAAGTCTTAAAAAGGGTTTGGATTCTTTTAAGTTAGTCATCTCAACTTCATTGAGTGTTTGGGCTTAGTGGACCCATTTTGGGGCAGACCTTAGTGATCCGAATCGTTCACTTTTTTATATTCGTTGACTAAAATATTTATGCAAAAAATTAAAATAATCAAATATCGATAGTTATATGTTTGAATCACATTTGTATTACAAAAAATGAAAGGCTATTTTTGAATTATAATTGTCATCTGTTTAAAAAAAAAAAAAAACGCGGTTCAAACATATAGCTATCGATATTAGATTATCTTAATTTTTTTTTTAAAAATATTCAACTCAATAAATTTTAAAAAATAAATAATTTAGATCACCATAATCGACCCCAATATAGATCCACCAAATTTACATACTCTCTCAAATTAAATGATCAATTTACAAAAAGTCCAATCTCTCTTAAAAAAATAGTTGGGTTGCCCTGTGCGAATTGAGTGTGTGAAGTGAAAGAATCGACATGTTGTTGGATTCCACGAGAACTTTGAATGGAGTTTTGAGGAAATTTTGTTGAATGGTTGAAAGTTTTTGTCAAAAGTAACTTATTCAATGCAAAAGTCAAAGGCACTATTTAGTAATTCTATCTCTCCGAAATGGTTGATATAATAGCCATGTTTGTTTCGCCGTTTCGACGAGGGAATTTGACTAACAATTCGTGAGATTATTAAAATCATGTTTAGTTATGTTAAAATGTTATAGGACTATAATGGAACTACCATTTTCATTGGAAAATTGAGATTGTTAATTCAATTCCTTTATCCTCTTTTCACATAAAATAAGAAGACACCTTTATTTAATAATTTGTTTTTACATAATTTTATAAATTTAATCTTAATCAACTAATATTATCATATTATTGTACAAACAAACACATTTCATTTTATATCTTCAATTTATTACCACCACACTAATAACCCCCATCACTCAATTGGACCGTACTTATAATCTCACTCAATCTAATATAACAAACATAACCATAGTAACAATTAACGAAAATATATACACCTCAATTAATTAAAAAAAAATCTTGTGATGCGACCCAAGATTTGATTTCATCTTGTTTGATTACTCATAAAAATATAAAGATATACATAAATAGACAAAAATAATTTTACTATTTTTTTTGTTTTTTGTCTTTCTCTTTTTCTTTACTCGACAAATGTTAAATGTTAAATGTTAAATTCAAATGTACTAAAAAAAACATATGTCAAACCTTGTACTTTTAAAGAAATTATTCAATACTCTTACTACAAATTTTGATGATTCTCCAAATTAAAAGTCATTAATCTAAATGGTACGATCTATCATTTTTGTGTTAAGAGTTTAAAAGTAAATGTATAAATTATCAATAAGCAAATAGAATAGAATGGGAGTGTTTGTTAAAACTATTAAATGACTTGTTTACAATTTATTTTAATTTAAGAGTTTGTATTAGATTGTTTAGTACAACTCTTGTTTTTATTAAACATAAATAACTTAAAAAACTCTAAAAGAAATAATTATTTGAAAATTAAAAAAAGATATACTTTTAACTTGTACTTTTTGATTATCACTTTTTTTTTTCTTTTTTTTTTAAATTTTTTATAATTGTCTTCACAACACACGGTGAAAAAGTGGGTTAGGCTTAGGAGTGGTCATTGGTCTACTGGCCCGTCCAACCCGATATTTTTAAAGCTTGAGAAAATTATTTTTCCTATAGGGCTAGATTGGACTGAAAGTTCTAACATAGTCCAGCCTGACCCGTCCATTTATAAAATATTAATTATAATTTTATATTATTTTAGGTATAAAATAAAGTAAAAATATAAAACACAAAAAAAAGTATATATATATATATGTATTCTAGGGCATAAATCAAAACATTTTTTAAAAATCATATTTATTTTAACATTGAATTTTGTTAACAATCCAAATTCAAATAATAAATAAAAAGATTTAAATAATTTAATATCCATTCAAGATGAAAAAAAATAATAGTTCATATTTATTGGGTTAAATGGGTAGATTTGGAATTTGAATAATTTTTAGAACCGAGCTTGGAATGACTAAATTAGACTCGATATCAAATCTCACCGAATTTAAAATGACACAAATCTTTTTATTATATAATATAATTCTGATCTGAATCCAATCAAGCCTGAGGTTTATATGCACTCCTCGAGTTCAATTAAAAGTCATTTTATCTTTTTAACTTTGGTTGACGAAGAAGTGATGAGTGACATGTGAGAATTAAAACAATTTTAACTCAAAAAGAAGAATACCTCTTGTCATGATATTCAAGTCTTTGAATCTTTATCATTAAATGATCAAATCTTGAATATATAAACAAAACCCACTCACAAAACACTTTTACAGAACCATATGGAAAAAGTGGAAAGAACAGAGTTTCATGCCTATTCTATTTACAAAACAATGTCTGTGTTTGATGGCTATCACAGTCATATATATAGATAGGCTTGGACCCATATCTAAGTATAACTCCTTATAACTTCCCACCATCAGAGAAGTTGTAACTTCCCATGAAACCATCATATGGGATAGTGGACATATGTTAGTTACCCATTAAACTGATTAAATAATATATATATATATATATATAAATAAATATAGTGGCCATACCACGTACGGAATGCCGTCTTCGGAATATCCTCCTCCCTGACCCTCAACTGGTGGTAACCCGATCTCAAATCTATCTTAGAGAAACAACGGGAACCCTTCAACTGGTCGAACAGATCATCTATACGAGGCATAGGGTACTTATTCTTAACCGTAGCCCGATTCAATTTCCGGTAATCTATACAAAGTCACAAAGCACCACCTTTCTTTTTAACAAAGAGGGCCGGTGCTCCCCACGGCGAAACACTAGGACGGATATAGCCCTTATCTAGCAACTCCTGGAGCTGAATCTTCAACTCAACTAACTCGGCCGGGGCAAAACGATAAGGTGCCATAGAAATTGGCGCCGTGCCGGGCACTAGGTCAATAGAGAACTCAATCTCTCGATGCGGTGGCAAACCAACAAGATCCTCGGGAAAGACGTCCGAGTACTCACAAACCACCCTTGGCAACACAGTCTGGGTCTCATCACACTCACCACTCTCAAAGCTAGCAAGTAGACCACTAAGCTCACTCCGCCCTCGCGGATCATACCCGGTGGCAAAATACTACCAACCCGGTCCCCCAGAAAATGAAAACACTCCCCGCTCACGGTACAACAAGTGACCCTCTGGCGGTAGCAATCGATAACTGCCCGGTATAACGATAACCAGTCCATACCCAAAATAACATCAACGCCCTTCATGGGCATAACTACAAAAGGAAACGGGAGTCTATGATAGTCGACCTCTATATCACAACCCCTAACACCTTGTTTCAAGATCAATTCACCTCCAAGGGGTGACACTACACAAATAGGAGATGCTAACTGTGCTAACTCCAACTCCAAAACAGATGCAAATGCAGCAGACACAAAGGAATGAGATGCACCCGTATCAATCAAAACACTAGCAACCGAATTGCAAAACATGAAGGTACCTCTCACAACAGATGGAGCCGGTACAAGATCTTGCGCGGTAACAGCATACACGCGCCTAGATGGTCTCTGATCAACCTGCTCACCCCTAGGAGCATGAGACTGCTGCACAGACTGGGACGATGAAGCCCCCTGATTGGCCCTCGAGGCCTGACCTGACTGAGCTGGCTGCTGACCCTGAGTCTGCCTCAAACCAGATGCACCAGGTGTGCCACCAAACTGCGGGCAATACCTTTTCATGTGCCCTGCCTGACCGCACTGAAAACAAGAGAGCGGCTGGCCTCTACCCTGACTCTGGCTCTAAGATCGAGCCGAAGATGATGCTACTCTCTGTACTCCTCCCCTGAGGACAAACTGGAGACTTGTGGCCCAGCTGGCCACACTTGAAACAGGTAATGTCTCCCTGGCTGCCTTTTCCCGAACTAGCACTCGGCACAGGAAAAGTCGATCTAGAAAAGCTACCCTGAGACTGCTGAGGGTTAAAACCCTTCTGTCTCCTACCATCACTCTGGCCATCCTGACTCCTCTTGGAGCCTTTCTGCCCTTCCTCCTCATCTTGCATCATGATCTCCATATGGGCTGTAGCATCAACCATACGCCCATACTCCCGAATCATAGTTCCCCCAACTCTCAACTTGAGGCCACGCCTCAACTTCTTCTTGAACTCAATACAATGGCATTCCTCAGACGCCACCAACTCAGGTGCAAACCTGGACAAGCTAGTAAACGCAGCCTCAAACTCGGCCACTGAAGAACTCGACTGCTTAAGCTGGCAGAACTGGTCTCTCAGCTTCTCCCTGACTGCTGGGGATAAGAACCTCTCCTGGAAAGCATTCACAAAAGCCTCCCACGTACCCCTTATACGACCCTTTGTAAACTTCCACCACTGACCCGCATCCCCTTTTAGCTGGAACGATGCCAAGGTCACTTTCAACCCCTCGTCTTCGATGCCAAGCATCTCAAACGTCTTCGTTGTCTGTTCGAGCCATTCATCTGCTTTAAGTGGCTCTTTAGGATCACCCACAAATTCATCCGGATTAGACCGAAAGAACTCCCTCTTCAGAAAGGAATGTCCTGCATCCGCAACAACAACCTGAGCTTGATTCTCAGCTCTGAGAATGCCTACTGACTCCCTGAATGCCCCTGCTATCTCTCGGGCTAAAGCGCCCATAGCCTGCTGGCCTACTGGCTCGGCCACATTGGCCTGGCCAACTCCCTCCTGTACTGCCGGAATCTCCTCTGGCACAGGCACCTCCTGCCTACCCGGCCTACCACGCCTACCGCGTCCTCGTCCTCGTCCTCGTCCTGACATCCTAATAAAGGAAACAAAGACGTTAGTACATTAATAAATGTGCCGAAGCTAAACACTCGCGTCCTAATGCATTGGACAACAATAATTCATTCCACGTAAGCACATAATCACATAAGCACCTACGAATTTCATTCCTAGATGATAATAGTCCCAAAGCGTTACTATAGTTCCGATTGGAAGCAGCATTGATCAAGTGCCTTTCCAACAAGACTACTAGAAACTCAAGGGTCCAATTAACATCCTAGAAACTACGTTCCATACCCACATAATCACATAAACATGTTCTCATATAAGCATATAACAGTACACTAAGTCTCTATCAAACGAGACAAACCCATTGTGATACTAATCACTTCCCACGTACCCAAAGTATTCAAACCCGGTACACTCTGATACCAAGTTGTAACGCCCTCAAAATAAACCCATTATATATATATCATTGACATGCAATATTAAAAGAAAACAATTCATTATCTCATTCATCAGAGTATTACTAACTAAAAACATTACATGTAACATCAAATTAAATGCCCTATGGGCTTACATCTTTCCAAGCCAACACTTGGACACAAGGATATGAGTTCTAACTCAAATACAAATAAAGTCCTAGGCTTGAATGTTTACATGTACTATCAAATAAAAACAAATAACTAAAGATAGTCTTCAAAATCCAAATCCTTCCAAGCTAAATCCTTGGAGGTAGTTTATCACCTGGACCTGAAAATGATGTTCCCATATAGGGTGAGCCACAGCCCAGTAGAAATGTACTAAACCAAATATAAGCATTGAATAAAGCAATAGCATTTAATAGATGGTTAACCAAGATAATCAATTATATCATTATACAGTCTCATGACACTAATGTCTATGACACGTTTCACTTTCCATTATTATCAATATGGCTCAGAACCTGGCCAAACTTACAACAGTGAACTATATATATCATATTCACATTACTTCCAATATCAACTAAACAAATGAAACTCAGGCTCATATCAAAACACTTCATACTTCCCGTTTGATACACATTTTAGTACTGTATCAATAACATGTAAAAATACTTCAATATCAATAAGCACACATAATAGTGATGCTAATAGAGTCCATCCCCTATCTCCTCCCAAACAAAATCCGGTTTAGAGGTCCATCCCCTATCTTCCCCTAAACCGTGGAATACATCCCCTATCTCCTTCCACACAATATGCAAATGCAATGCTCAATCAATACATGTATTTTCTATATTAATTCAATAGTCAAAATTAATGACTTAACCAATGTGATTAGTTTCAGTTATCCTTAATCCACATGCAATGTCTACAACAATCACGACTATCCTCCACCGATAGCCCAAAACGGTTATTTCTAGACTGGAAATAAATATATCAACAATTCAATAGGCGAGTGATTTAAATTATCCAACTACACCATTAAATCAATAAATTCCTCAATTCTCCTTAAATTAATTATACAAATTAATTCATTAAAACAACTAGGGTTTTTCCCAAAATTACCAAAATATCCCCAACATATCAAAATACCAAAACTTTGAACAAAACTTATAAGATGGAGTAGGAAATCCCTACATCGAAGAAAACAACTCAAATGGAGAAGATGGAGATGACAACCCAAAATCCAAAGTGCTCCAAACCGCGAAATGTTCAGATTAAAACGGAGCCTTTAACTCCTACTACCTTTTTAATAAAGAACCTAGGGTAGAAACACACTCTAAATAGATCAAACCTAAGAGAGAAGGTGAGTGGAAGGAGAGAGAAAACGTCCCTAGGATTCTGAAATCAAAAAGGTGCTGAAAAAAAATGTTTTAAAAACCGCTGCTGCCTATTTAAATAAAACAGGCTCGCTCGAGCGAAGAAGTGGTCGCTCGAGCGACCAGACACAAAGAATACTCGCTCGAGCGAAGGAAAGCTCGCTCGAGCCAACAATACGATGCTTCAGGTCTCCAACCCAGAAGCACACTCGAGCGACAGAATGCTCGCTCGAGCGAAGAACTCGAAACTCGCTCGAGCGAAGGAAAGCTCGCTCGAGCCAACAAATACAGCTCTCAGGTCTATACTAGACGCAATCACTCGCTCGAGCAACCAACTCCTCGCTCGAGCGAAGACACAAAATTCTAGACAGTAACACTTGGTTTCTAAACCCAATCCACCTGTAACAAACCTGCCCAATACATCCTATAACTCAAGAATAAGGAATTTAAAGGACAGCAACAACAATAATATAACAACGAGATCTACGGAACATAAGTCCGGATACAACAACCGAATGGGAAAAGACCGGGGTCGCTATAATTGAAGCTTTGAATTGAATTAAACTCTTGCATGTCATGTTTGTAGCATGTTCATGAAAATTGGGTTTGAAAATGGATTTAACTAAACACCCTTGGGCTTTGCTTTCTCAAATTGAGCTTTGAGCAATGTTGTTCTATGTGTTTACAAATGTTTCCCAGAAAATAGGCCCAAGAGGATTGACTTTGGAGCATCAAAAACTTGGTTTTTGGCTTGGAGGTGCAATTGGATTTTCCAGATTTTGCACTCCTGCTCGAGCGGGGAATTCGAGCATCCAGTACTTTGCACTGTTCATCAGTCCGCTCGAGCGAAGGAATGTACGCTCGAGCGGAGGATTGGGTGACACGCTCGAGCGGGCGTCGAGCGTGAATTTCACCTATCCAGTACTTTTTGGTCCGCTCGAGCGGGGGAGTTGACGCTCGAGCGGAGACCTTTGTTGCATGTCCGCTCGAGCGGGGAAACCTGCGCTCGAGCGGGACTCTGTTTTTTTGAAAATTCTGAAAATATTTTCTGAGTGCATCTTTGCATCCTCATTTCACCCTAGGCATTCTTAGGCCTAGTTTAAGGCATCTTAATGAGGATATAGATGTAGAACACACCGAGGCAATTAGGGATTAAGTTATTATCTTTCCCAACTGTGTAGCTTAGTGTGTGTTCAATCTGTTAACTGTGTAGGGTTGGCTTCCGAGGAGACGCTCTAGCTTACTGTAGCCCAGAACTCTGTGAGTAACAACTGTGTAAAGATATGTTCAAAATGATTATCTTCTGAACAATTAAACTGTACTGTTTCTGAACTGATACTGTTAACTGAATGAATATATGTCCTATATTCTGAACTGTATTGTGGCATCCTTAGCAACTACTGTTACTGACTGTTACTGTTACAGAGATTTCTGTCGGTTCCCTCGTTGGAACCACCACTGTTTGATGGCCATCAATGACTGTTCGGTCTTTTTAGACCTACTGTTTACTGTTATGCTAATGGATGTACCACATATAACTGTTTACTGTACTGAACAATTGATATACTGATTGAAACTACTGTTTTTAATACTGAAGGACATTCATTCTAAACTCCTTTACGCTTTATGTTATTCACTGGGCTTTAGCTCACTGCTCATATATATATGTAGGTGTTCAGGCACCAGACCGCGGCTAGGAGCGTCGGGGTTAACTCCAGTTTTGTCAAGCCAACTACTGTGCCTCACTGCGAGGTTCCGAGCCTGCCAAGCTATGACTTAGGGGTGTCTTAGTTCCCTGTCTGTCTCTGTATCTATTATGTTTACTGTATATACTGATAGCACTGTCACTGTACTGTTAATAGGGATTTGGTCTCTATTCTGAATGATTGTAAATATTGTGCATAATGTTCTGTACTATATATATATATATATATGAAAAGTCCTTTTGCATACAGACTGTCACAGCTCATTGGACATTGTTTATTTACTGTATTGGCTTCCGCCATGCCCCTGTACTCTGTTTTACTGTCTTACTGTTAAGCAGGCCTTCGGTAATCTCGGATTACTGGCCAGTTACGGTGCTAAACCCATAGGGGCGGGTTTGGGTCGTGACAGAGTGGTATCAGAGCGATACTTACCACGAGTTATACCGCACACACGTGTCCAAATGAGCCATAGGGTGTCCTAGAAAAGCAATTAGGGCATCGCATGAGCATGAAAAGTGTGTGTGGACATGACTGACTATGTGTTAATGTGATAAACTGTTTAAGTATGCAACTGCTTATGTTGAAAACTGTTATAACCGCTTATAGTGAAATGGATAATACAAGAACTGTAAATGAATCTGAATCCTCATCCTCTGAGGCAAGAATGGCAAGACTAGAACGAATGATGGAACTGATAACTGAAAGATTAGATCAACAACAGAACCAACAGCCCCCACCTCCTCCTCCGGCTGTACCGGAACAGAATGTGAATGTTAATGATGGGGACATAATTGCTCTTACCCAGAAGTTTAGCAAACTGAAACCGCCATCCTTTCAGGGAGGCCTTGAACCGTTAAAAGCTGAAGCATGGGTTTTGGAGACTGAAAAACTGTTTGAAGTGTTTCCGTGCTCGGAGGCACATAAGGTACTGTTGGCCACCTTCACTTTGCAAGAAGATGCTAGAAGGTGGTGGATGCTTACCCGAGATGACAACATTGTTATGACTTGGGCTCAATTCAAAGTAGCCTTCTTTGAGAAGTACTTCCTTCAGTGTGTTAGGGACAGAAAAGTGACTGAATTTGAACAGCTAAGACAGGGCACAATGTTTGTTGCTGAATATGAAACAAAGTTCACCGGGCTTGCTAAATATGCACCACACATGGTGGACACTGATTACAAGAAGGCCAGAAGGTTTGAAGGCGGCCTGAATGTTGCAATACTGGATAGAATAAGTGTTATGAAATTACCGACTTATGTGAATGTTCTTGACCGGGCCTTGATGGTTGAAGCGAACATCGAGGCACTGAAAACTGAAACTCCAGCGTCTGAATGGCGTGGTAAAAGACAGAATTTTAAATTCAAGAAAGGCAAGCATAACCCATTGAACAAGAAACAGAATACGGGGTCAACAATTAGCCCCAGTCAAGGGAGTAGTTCCATACCGCCCTGTTCTGAATGTGGTAAGAATCATAAGGGAGTTTGTTATAAACTATCTGGTGCTTGTTATAGGTGTGGCAAGGTGGGCCACATGGTGAAAGATTGCCCTTCCACTGCTCGGGGCGATAGTAAAGCTGCAGGCAGCGCCGCAGCATCAACTGTTGCACCAAAACCGAACCCTAAAGCTACCGGGAAAGAGCCCATGAGGCAGGGCCGAGTGTTCGCCCTAGTACCGGGAGATGTGCAAAATACTGAGACCGTTGTGTCAGGTATCCTCTCTATTTGTACTCAAAATGCATATGTACTGATTGATTCGGGGTCTACACATTCTTATGTATCGCATGCTTTCTCGCGGAAATTGAATAGACCCTTAGAACCTATGAACTATCTGTTAGCTGTATCATCACCCGTTGGAGGATCCATGACTTGTGCATACATGTACCCTGCTTGTGAAATTATTGTTGGAGATGCACATTTGTTTATTGACTTACTGCCACTGAATATTGATCATTTTGACGTAATATTAGGAATGGACTGGTTAACGAAATATCATACCACCATAGATTGTGTAACAAAACAAGTAGTTTTCCGTCCACCTGGTTTACCTGAATTTGTGTTTAGTGGAAGTGGAGTGGTACCTCTCCCGTATTTGATTTTATCTGTGAAAGCTGTTAAATTGATTAGAAATGGATGTAAAGGGTATCTGTGTTCTGTATTGACTGTATCTACTGATGATAATGCTAATGTGAACAGTATTCCCATAGTCAGAGAATTTCCAGATGTTTTTCCAGATAATCTGCCCGGGGATTTGATTGACAGGGAGATTGAATTTACCGTTGATGTGATTCCGGGAACACAGCCAGTATCTAAAGCTCCTTACCAAATGGCTCCAACTGAACTGAAAGAACTGAAAGTGCAATTGCAGGAACTGTTAGATAAGAAGTTCATCAGGCCTAGTACTTCACCGTGGGGCGCACCTGTCTTATTTGTGAAAAAGAAAGACGGCTCACTGAGACTTTGTATTGATTACTGTGAACTGAACAAGGTAACTGTGAAAAATAAATATCCATTACCGCGTATTGATGACCTGTTTGATCAGTTACAGGGTGCTTAAGTGTTTTCTAAGATTGATCTCAGATCCGGATATCATCAGCTGAAAGTTAAACCAGAAGACATTGATAAAACTGCTTTTCGAACGAGGTATGGACATTATGAATTTTTAGTTATGCCTTTCGGAGTTACCAATGCACCTGCTGCATTTATGGACCTCATGAACAGAATCTTTAAACCATACCTTGATGACTTTATTGTTGTATTCATAGATGACATTCTGATTTATTCCAAAAGTGTAGAAGAACATGAACATCATCTGAGACTTGCCCTGCAGACCTTAAGAGAACAGAAACTTTATGCTAAACTGTCTAAATGTGAATTCTGGCTTGATCATGTTATGTTTTTGGGGCATGTTGTTAGCAAAGATGGAATTTCTGTGGATCCGTAGAAAATTGAAGCTGTAGTGAACTGGCCTAGACCGACAAGTGTGATAGAAGTCCGAAGCTTTTTGGGTTTGGCTGGATATTACAGAAGATTTGTCAAAGATTTCTCCAAAATTGCCTTACCGTTGACCCAATTGACTCAGAAGGGGATATCATTTGACTGGACTGACCAAAGGGAATCAGCATTCCAAGAGTTAAAAACTCAGCTAGTGACTGCACCTGTTCTTACCTTACCTTCAGGTACGGATGGATATACTGTATTTAGTGATGCTTCTCATAAGGGTTTGGGGTGTGTTTTAATGCAGAATGGGAGAGTAATTGCCTATGCTTCCCGACAACTGAGACCGCATGAAAAGAACTACCCGACCCATGACCTGGAACTTGCTACAGTAGTATTTGCATTGAAAATCTGGCGTCACTACCTATATGGGGCAATATGTGAAGTATATACTGACCACAAGAGTCTAAAATATTTCTTCACACAGAAAGAACTGAACATGAGACAGTGGAGATTGCTAGAACTGATTAAAGACTATGACCTACAGATTCTGTACCATTCGGGAAAAGCCAACACCGTTGCCGATGCCTTGAGTCGGAAAGCGATCGGAAACTTAGCTTGTTTGCTCACCGGATAGAAAGAGTTGCTTTGTGACCTTGAAAGATCTGAAATTGAAATTGTTTTGAGAGAACAAGGTAGAACAATAGCTGCTATTTCTGCTCAACCGACACTGATTGAAAAAATTAAAGAGAAACAGCAACAGGATGACTTCTTGAAGAAGATCATCGAAGAAAGGAAATCTAAACCGAGACCGGGTTTCAAATTTGAAAATGATGTACTGAAATTTCAAGAAAGCCTGTGTGTACCGAATGATACTGAATTGAAAAGAAGGGTTCTGCAAGAGGGCCATAACTCAAAATTTTCTATTCATCCGGGGAATACGAAAATGTACCAAGACCTGAAGCTGAATTTCTGGTGGCCAGGAATGAAGAAAGAAATTGCTGATTTTGTATCAAAATGTTTTCATTGCCAACAAGTTAAAGCTGAACATCAACGACCCGCAGGCTTATTGCAGCCCTTACCGATACCGGAGTGGAAATGGGAACATATTACTATGGATTTTATTGTGGGACTGCCTCGCTCCAGTAAAGGTATGGACTCAATTTGGGTTATTGTTGATAGACTGACTAAATCTGCTCACTTCTTACCTGTTAAGACAATTTATAATGCGGACAAATTGGCTATACTCTATATTGATGAAATTGTTAGACTGCATGGAGTGCCTGTGTCCATTGTTTCTGACAGGGATTCGAAGTTTACATCGAGGTTTTGGCAAAGCCTACAGACTGCATTGGGTATTGAACTGAGACTGAGTAGTGCCTATCATCCTCAGACAGATGGCCAATCAGAAAGAACCATCCAGACTCTGGAGGGTTTATTGAGAATGTGTGTCCTTGATTTTCAGGGAAATTGGGAAAGCCATTTGCCATTAGCTGAATTCGCCTACAACAACAGCTATCATTCAAGTATTGGTATGGCGCCTTTCGAGGCATTGTATGGCAGAAAATGTAGATCTCCGATTTGCTGGGCAGAAGTTGGAGATGGGCCTTTGCTTGGGCCCGAGATTGTTTATGAAACGACTGAGAAAGTGAAACTGATACAACAGAGATTGAAAACTGCACAAAGCCGACAGAAAAGTTATGTAGATGTCAGAAGGCGAGACAGAGAGTATGAAGTAGGTGATCATGTTTTTGTGAAAGTGACACCAATGAAAGGCCAGACTCGTTTTGGAGTCAAAGGCAAGTTAGCGCCAAGATATGTCAGACCGTATGAGATCATTGAGAAAATCAATCCAGTGGCGTATCAAGTTGCGCTTCCTCCTGAAATGGAGCATATGCACAACGTCTTCCACATTTCTATGTTGAGAGATTATCTCCGGGATCCTTTCCATGTGATAGAGCCGACCCGTGTAGTGCTAAGTGATGACTACACTTATGAGGAATGGCCCATACAGATTGTAAACAGACGGATTAAGAAGTTGAGAAATAAAGAAATCCCGTTAGTGAAAGTCGACTGGCAAAACCATGGTGGCGTGTATGCCACTTGGGAAAGAGAAGACGACATGGCTAAAAGATATCCTGAACTGTTCCCACTGAATCCTATTTTCTTCCAGAATGAAGGTAACTCGAGTTTAGAGAACTAAACTCTTTACAAGGAGGGGAGACTGTAATAACCCTCACCACTGTTTACCGATTGATTACTGATTACCGTTAAACTGGAACTGATTATGACTGATTATTGAATTGATCGAAATACTGAACTGATTGACTGAAATCCGAAACTAATTGATTGACTGTATCTGTTTAAATGCATTTCTATATGATTGACTGTTTGACTATCTGTTCATATTTTTATGTTTAAACTGCAAATTGAGGCCTTATCGGCGGCCGAATCTGAAATTGATTGATGTTCTGTGTTAATTAGATTTTATGTGATTTTATGGTATATTTATCTGAAATGTGATTTAGTATGATTAAAATAGATTAAAATAAAGCTGATTAATAGAGTTGGACTTATTTACCATTAGACCATTGAGTGGACCACTACTTGGATCATCTTTGAGCCTCATTACACTCATACACAAACATTTCATCAGCTCATTTTGAACACCACAACCGACCAAGAGAGAGAGAAAGTGAGAGTAGTGAATTCAACATAGAGGATTGGCTTGAATCTTGAGGAATTGAAAGCTTAAGTGTATAATTGAGCCTCCATACCTTTAATTCAAGACTTAAGGTAGATTTCTTGCCATCTTGTTTATGTTTTGTGTTGACTCTTGCATGATCCATGAGTCTTTAGTGATCTAAGGTGTGAATTGGTTCAATAGTGTTGAATTATAGCTTAATTCATGCATGCATGTTTGGATTGTTGAGTTTTAAGTTGTTTTCATGGCTAAATGTTACATGCATGCTCATAATTATGTTAAGTCCATGATTTCATCTTGAATTTGAAAGAATGAGCTCATTAGAGCATATTTTGAAGCTTGAAAGTTGTTTAAAATCCATGCATGCACATATATTGAAGTTTTGAGGTTGTAGTTCATAATTCCTCACATGCATGTTCATAATATTGTTATAGTTCATGTTGTCATCATGTTTTTGCAAGATTTGAGCTCATTTGAGCAAACATTGAAGCTTTGAATTGAATTAAACTCTTGCATGTCATGTTTGCAGCATGTTCATGAAAATTGGGTTTGAAAATGGATTTAACTAAACACCCTTGGGCTTTGATTTCTCAAATTGAGCTTTGAGCCATGTTGTTCTATGTGTTTACAAATGTTTCCCAGAAAATAGGCCCAAGAGGATTGACTTTGGAGCATCAAAAACTTGGTTTTTGGCTTGGAGGTGCAATCTGGATTTTCCAGATTTTGCACTCCCGCTCGAGCGAGTAGAGTGGCGCTCGAGCGGGGAATTCGAGCATCCAGTACTTTGCACTGTTCATCAGTCCGCTCGAGCGAAGGAATGTACGCTCGAGCGGAGGATTGGGTGACACGCTCGAGCGGGCGTCGAGCGTGAATTTCACCTATCCAGTACTTTTTGGTCCACTCGAGCGGGGGAGTTGACGCTCGAGCGGAGACCTTTGTTGCTTGTCCGCTCGAGGGGGGAAACCTGCGCTCGAGCGGGACTCTGTTTTTCTGAAAATTCTGAAAATGTTTTCTGAGTGCATCTTTGCATCCTCATTTCACCTAGGCATTCTTAGGCCTAGTTTAAGGCATCTTAATGAGGATATAGATGTAGAACACACCGAGGCAATTAGGGATTAAGTTATTATCTTTCCCAACTGTGTAGCTTAGTGTGTGTTCAATCTGTTAACTGTGTAGGTTGACTTCCGAGAACGCTTTAGCTTACTGTAGCCCAGAACTCTGTGAGTAACAACTGTGTAAAGATATGTTCAAAATGATTATCTTTTGAACAATTAAACTGTACTATTTCTGAACTGATACTGTTAACTGAATGAATGTATGTCCTTTATTCTGAACTGTATTGTGGCATCCTTAGCAACTACTGTTACTGACTGTTACTGTTACAGAGATCTCTGTCGGTTCCCTCGTTGGAACCACCATTGTTTGATGGCCATCAATGACTGTTCGGTCTTTTTAGACCTACTGTTTACTGTTATGCTAATGGATGTACCACATATGACTGTTTACTGTACTGAACAATTGATATACTGATTGAAACTACTGTTTTCAATACTGAAGGACATTCATTTTGTACTGAACAATTGAATACTGATTGAAACTACTGTTTTCAATACTGAAGGACATTCATTTCCGTCTGTCTGTATCTGTTATGTTTACTGTATATGTGTAGACTGTTACTGTACTGTTTAATAGGGATTTGTCCCTGTTCTGAATGATTGTAAATATGTACATACTGTTTTGTACTGTATACTATATATATGTATGAAAAGTCTTTTTGCATACAGACTGTCACAGCTCATTGGACATTGTTTATTTACTGTATTGGCTTCCGCCATGCCCCTGTACTCTGTTTTACTGTCTTACTGTTAAGCAGGCCTTCGATAATCTCGGATTACTGGCCGGTTATGGTGCTAAACCCATAGGGGCGGGTTTGGGTCGTGGCAATGCTATAAACTCTGCTTCCATTGTTGACGATGCAATTATCGTCTCTTTGGTGCTCTAAACAGCACCGCCTGCTATTAGATAGACATATCCTAAAGTGGATTTTCTAGAATCTTGACAACCTGCAAAATCCGAGTCTGAATATCCAACCACCTCAAGACAGTCAACATGCTTGTAAGTAAGCGTGTAGTCCTTGGTTCCTTTTAAGTACCTCATGATTTTCTTTGCAACTTTCCAATGTTCCATTCCTGGATTGCTTTGGTATCTTCCAAGCATCCCAACTGCAAATGCAATGTCAGGTCGTGTACAAACCGAAGCATGCATTAAATTGCCTACGACAGACGCATAGGGAATGCTAACCATTTGTTCATTTTCCAAATCATTCTTTGAGCATTGACTTAAACTGAATTTGTCACCCTTTAAAATGGGCGCTGCATTAGGAGTGAAATCACTCATCTTGAATTTCTCCAAAACTCTTTCAATGTAGGCTTTATGAGACAATCCTAATGTCCTTTGGACCTATCTCTGTGAATCTCTATACCAATGACATAAGAAGCTTCACCCATATCTTTCATTTCAAAATTTTGGGAAATAAATTATTTAGTATCATGCAACAATCCCAAATCATTGGATGCAAGTAAAATGTCATCCACATATAGAACTAGAAAAAAGTATTTGCTCCCACTAACCTTAAGGTATATACAGTTGTCCAAAACATTTTCTGTAAAACCATATGAAATAATAACATTGTGGAACTTTGAATACCATTATCAGGAAGCTTGTTTTAGTCCATATATGGATTTCTTGAGCTTGCAAACTAAGTGACTATCTTTATCAGAACAAAACCTTCAGGTTGCTTCATGTATACTTCTTCCTTAAGATCCCCATTCAGAAATGCCGTTTTCACATCCATTTGATGTAGCTCTAAATCAAAATAAACCACTAATGCCATAATAATTCTAAATGAATCATTTTTTGAAACTGGAGAAAAGGTATTATGATAATCGATGCCTTTTCTTTGAGTGAAACCTTTAGCTATGAGTCTGGCCTTATATCGTTAAGATTGCCATTTGAGTCTTTCTTGGTCTTATAGACCCATTTGCAGCCAACAGCTTTAACTCCTTTAGGCAACTCGGCAATCTCCCAAACTTGATTCTTAGCTATAGATTCCAACTCTTCTTTCAAGGCATCATACCATAATTTAGAATCATCCCTATTCATGGCATTGGAAAATGAAATAGGATCATCTTTAGGTTCGATGTCAAAATCAGACTCCATTAAGTATACAAAATAATCACCAGAAATTGTTGACTTTCTAGCTCGTAAGGATCTCCTTAATTCTGTAGTCTCAATTAGGACTTGAGGTACAGGCTCTATGTTGATTTGTTCCTCTTGTGGTGGAAGTTCTTGAATTTGTTGATTTTCAAGAATATCGGGTTGATTATCTTGAAAGACAACCAATTCACCTATATTCATGGGTGTTGTATCGGATCCGTGATTCCTTCCACTCTATCTTTCGAGGGTAACTCCCACTAGGGTTAACTTCCTCAATAAACTTAGCATTTCTGGCTTCAAACAATTCTAAGTGAATTTGAAGGACAATAAAATCTGTAGCCCTTGGAGTTTTTTGCATAGCCTATGAAAAAACCACTAACTGTTCTAGGTCAATTTCTTTAAATGTGGGTTATACACCCTCACTTCAACTGGATAACCCCAAACATGTAAATGTCTTAAACTTGGCTTCCATCCTCTCCATAACTCAAATGGTGTTTTGCGAACAACCTCAGATGGAACCCTGTTTAAGATATACACAACGGTTTTAAAAGCTTCACTCCATAAATTCATAGGCACATTATAGTAACTAAGCATACTCCTTACCAAATCCATAAGTGTTCAGTTCCTTCTTTCAGCGACACCATTTTGTTGTGGTGTGCCAGGCATTAAATATTGTGCAATAATACCTTCTTCCTTAAGGAACTTAGCAAATGGACCTGGTAATTGTCCCAATTCTATGTACCTCTCATAATATTCTTCACCTCTGTCTGACCTCACAATTTTAATTTTCTTTTCTGTTTGTTTCTCTACCTCTGCTTTATAAACTTTAAAGGCATCAAGTACCTCGGCCTTATCAAACAAGAGGTAGAGATACATGTATCGTGTAAAGTCATCAATAAATGAGATAAAATATCTCTGACCATTCAGACAAGGTGAAGTAAATGGTCCACAAATATCAGTGTGTATGATTCAAAAATTTCCTCACTCCTTTTGGCAATTTACTGGTCTTGTTGGTCTGTTTTCCTTTATGCAGTCCACACAAATACCAAAGTTGGTAAAATCAAGAGTCGGAAGGACTTCATCATTAACCAACCTCTTTATTCTCTCAATGGAGATATGTCCCAATTTTCTATGCCAAAGAATAGATGAGGACTCATCAACAATATTACGCTTAATGCCAATATCACCATGCAAGGTTAAAAGATTTTGTTCAAAAACAAGATCCAAATTTAATTTGTACAAACCATTAATTAAAGTACCAAATCCTACAAAAACAGAGTCTTTAAACAAACTAAAATTTGCACCAACAAACTGAAATTCAAACAAATCAAATGGACTAGTCTAGAAACATAAATAATTTTTAGAAAAAAGATGGAATGTAAAAAGTGTTTTTAAGATCCAGAACAAAGCCATTCTTTTAAAACAAGTTTGAAAGTTCCAATAGCTTCGATGTGCGAACGCATCCCATTGCCGAATAAATGTCTTGTTCACTTCCGTCGGTTTCCTTAGGCTGAGAAAGTCTTGCATGGTATTAGCAATGTGAATTGTAGAACCCGAATCATTCTACCAATCATATTGATGAGTATTAACAAAATTAGATTCATAATACACAAGAGATATGAGATTGCCTTTCTTTTCAAGCCATTTCTTATACTTGGGGTAGTCTTTCTTCATGTGACCATTTTTCTTGCAAAAGAAGCATGCATCCTTATTGCCATGATTTTTAAATGGCACTTTACCAAGCTTCTTGCATTTCTGATCACCTTTGCCCTTTTTCCATTGCCCTCATTTATGTGTTGCTAAATGAGCACTTTCCACTTTTCCATGCTTCAATCTCTCCTCCTCTTGAACACACATGATCAAAAGTTCATTGACAAACCATTTTTCCTTCTGTGTATTGTAAGAAATTTGGAATGCTCCATATTCTACAGGAAGAGAATTGAGTATGAAATTGACAAGGAATGACTCAGAAATCTCAATCTCTAAAGACTTAAGATGAGCTGCAATGTCCCTCATTTCCATAATGTGCTCACGCACACTCCTAGAATTGTTATGCTTCATTCCTGATAGTTTGTTCATTAGGGTGCTTGCCAATGCTTTGTCAGAACTAACAAATTGCTCTTCAATAGCCCTCATGTAGTTCTTGACCTTATCAGATGGTGGGATTGAGCCCCTAATGCTCTGGTTGATATGTGACTTTATGAGCATTAGGCTTAAGCGATTAGATTGCTTCCACTTATCATAAGCACTCTTTTTCTACAAGAACTCTCGTCTGTAGGTTTCAGGAGGTTCATCCACACGGAGTGCCAGATCGAGGTCCATGTACCCTAATGTTAGAAGGATTTTGTCCTTCCAGTTCAAAAAATTATCACCATTCACGAATGGAATACGAGAAGATTCATTAGACAGTACAGAGGTAGAAATCACTGCAATTACTAAGAACATTATTAATGCTTTAAAACAATAACTATAGTTTGAATCAACCAATGTCAAATTCAGTAACAAATCTAAACCTTCACGTGGGTAGAGGTCACTAAACTGTATTAGATTTGCTATTATTTTATAATAAGACTAATGGGTTTCGAAATATTTAAGGAAAAGAAAACTCATACTTGTGGGTTTCAATCCCTTTAATACCCAATCCATTATCTTATTCCAATTAAATTTCATAAATAATTACTTTTTGTGGGACAAGAAAAAATTATTATAAAACATAATTACAATATGAAAAATGCCAAATTAAATTTTAACTTTATGTGATCAAATACTGAGGATCACTACATCTATGTTTTTAAGATGCTGTGGCTAATCTTAAAACAAAAATAATCTTTTTAATTATGGCATAATTTATTAATGTGAGCAAATCCATATGATCACAACAAGTACATAATCTTTTAATGCACATAATACATGCAATCAGAATAATATCACATGAAAATCCCAAGACCAAAACTCATGTAATTCAACCTTATATTAGATTTTGCTTAGAAGTTGGATCAAAATAAATTCCATAAGTCCAATATATAATGTATATATGCTCTTATTTCACATAAATTTTCAATGCATAAATAATTACCTTAATGTATGTAATATAATATTACATTATTTTAGATAACATGCCAATGAATCTCAAAAATTATAAAAACTAAAAGAACATGTTATAATTCACTGTATGAAATTCAACTGAATTTGCTTACTATTTAAACATGCAACTATAATAAACAAAACATCCTTAACAGTATGTTAAAATTTCTTTATGAAAATTCTAGAAATAAATTCAAGTCTTTCATACCTTTTAAAATAAACCAAATAAATCCAAATAAAGCATGATAATTTCTAGAATTTATACAAAATAAGAGGACGCAATTTTTATTTTATTTTATTTAATGTTTGTAATAAATAGAAATCAATACTTAATGACATACAACAATTCTCCAAGATGAAATAGATTCAAAACATGAGTAATTTTAGATGTAAATAATACAATCACATAACAGAACGAATTCTACTAATCCCTCTAAGTAATACATCATGCAATGATTCATCTTTGATAGACATCAAATTAATATTTTAATCCATCAAGTTTCATATATATATATATATATATATTAAGATGAATCAAACAATGAATATTCATTCTAATAATTCAAACTTTAAATAATGTTAAACTATATGGCACAATCACAAGTCATATATAATGATGGCACCATGTTGACTGAAACTTCACTGTTAAGTATTAGGCTATCAATTTTATATTCAAAAGTATGATACTTGCAAGTTCCAAAGCCTCATTGACAAAAGAAAATAAACAAAGGGCTAAAACAGAGACGTGTTGTGCTCAGACTAGTCAAAATATTAGGAAGCGTAAACCAGAATAATAGATTATAGCCAACAAAACAAATCGAACAAACGAAGAAAATTATCATGTCAAAATCATAACGGAACAGAGGCCCAGCAAGTATATAAAACAGAACGTAATAAGATTTGGTCTCCATAACATACAATAACGCTAAACAACAAGGACCGAAGGTGGTTCTGATACCAATTGTGAGAATTAAAATAATTTTAATTCAAAAAGAAAAATATCTCCTGCCATAATATTCAAACCTTTGAATCTTTATCCTTGAATGATTAAATCTTGAATACATAAACAAAACCCACTCACAGAACACTTTTGCAGAACCATATGGAAAAAGTGGAAGGAACAGAGTTTCATGCCTATTCTATTCACAAAACAACGTCTGTGTTTGATGGCTATCATAGGCATATATATAGATAGACTTGGACCCATATCTAAGTGTAACTCCTTATAACTTCCCACCATTAGGGAAGTTGTAACTTTCCACGAAACCACATATGGATATATAGACATATGTTAGTTACCTATTACACTGATTAAATAAAATATATATATATATATATATATATAATATAAATAAATATAACAAACATGTGGCATATGGGCACTTTATGAATATTCTTACATGACAAAAATGGATTAAATTGGACACTTGATTGAGTAATTGAAGTAATATTGATGTTGAAAAATGTATGTAAAATTAGATGAAATATAAATATATATATTTTATTCATATTTTACCTAATTTTTTTTTTTCTTCAAATCCCATCTTAAATTCTCCATTCAAACACCCCATAGAGATTACAAGTGCCTCGAAGTACATGATTATAATAAATAAATAAAAACACAGAATCGACATGTAATGAATTAACAGAAATGCGTGAGAGCCCGAATCTGTGGGCTCGAATGGCTCAAAAATATTATCTTACCGGTAAGAGATATTATCTTACCGGTAAGAGAATTAAAAAAGTCCAAAAACAACGTCGTTTTGAGATTTTGAGCCATTCGAGCCTTTGTATTTTCGGGCTCTGTAGCAGTGTTGATGAATTAATGCTGAGCCACTTCAGTGGGCAACATTCATTACAAACAGTTCCTAAATTTACTCGGTTTATATTAATTCATAGAATAGTACTATATACATTAATTAGTATAACTAATTAATATTTTTAATTTATATAATGATTCCTGGTCTCCATGTAACTCCACCATTACATGGAATTCAATCTTAAATAATTAATTTTTAAACTAAACAATAATTAATATGAATTAGAGTGGTGCTACTTGCACCAATTGATACATATATAATTAATTAGTACATTAGTTAATACACTAATTTATACATATAGTATTATTCATTGGTTAGTAATATCATATATTAATGATAATGTGATATTATTATTATATGAAATTTTTACTCAAATTTTATAAAAATTTAATTTATCTTACCATTATATAATTTATTTTAACACTTAAATATATGATTTTTTTGCATTATTTATGACACACTAGTTACATGTAATACTTTTTTTAAAATTTTACTTGAAGTTAATTGTAAAATTTTATATAAAATACTTTTGTAATAATTTTATTTAAGTTTTTGTACTTAATATTAATTCAAAAATTATTATTATTTTCTTATTATTGGTTATGAAAAAAAATATTGAAGTTATAATTAATAATGTCCTTTTTAATTTAGTTTTCTGACTCTGTTACTAATTCTGTCTTACATTATTAAAAATAAATTTTAAGAGATGTTTTAAATTTTTTTTAACATTTCTCGTACTAACGTCAAATGCATCACTCATCACGCTCATAAGACGAGGAATTTTCGGTATGCATAATCTTTAAGAGTTTTTTTCACTCATTTGATTGATGAATTGGTCTGGTTTTTACTTTAATTTTTTTTTTTTGGGAGCTTCGTAATATGTGTTCGATACAATTGTAATACATTTACAATCATACAATTGTATATCAAAATTCTTATATTTTAAAAAAATGATTGATTTCTTGAATATATTTGATTCGTGGATAACATTTGAGATTGAATTAAATAATTTTGTAATTGATTCAAACTTTTTAATTTGGAATAACTAATCTTGAGGTTTATCTAATCTATACTACATATTAAGCAGGGGTTTTTAATCCCAAGCCTTGTGGGAGCTCCAATCTCCTAATCTGAATTTCTTGATTTTTTGATTTAAAAAAAAAAAAAAAACTTTAGCATTTATTAACATCTCCCAACCCCCAAGTCTTACCCTCATAATAACACTTTAATGCATTAAGAACAAGGATAAACAAATTCTTTGAAATCCAACACATATTAATTCCTTGAAAGTCTCAACACATATGACTATTATCAAAATATTAAACTTTAATATAATATAATAAAAAAAAGAAGACATTTAATTCCTTGAAAATTCCAACATATATGATTATTATCAAAATATTAAATTTTAATATAATATAAAAAAGGAAAAAAAAAAAGACATTTAAAAATCGCAATTCACATATATAGATAATTGTAAATATATTAAGAAAAATGGGGTTTCTAAACCCCAAGCCTTGTGGGAGCTCCAATCTCTCAATCTTAATTTTCTAAATTTTTGATTTAAAAAAAAATCTCAGCATTTATTGATTTGGTCAAAATCCCCTGATCAACATTTATTAACTTTTTCCAATCCACATGCCTGCATTTATTGATTTGGTCAAAATCCCTGATTAGTATTTAAAATCCCCTCATACAAATAATTATAGATACAACCCGTGTATAGTTACTGCAGTAGCCTTTTTAATTTCTCGTGTAGACTATGATTAGTGATAAGATTGTTAAATTATTTTTATAAAAAATCTTAAAAAATAATTTTATATTAAAAAAAATTAAAATAAATATAATATCTATAATTATCCCGTGCATAGTACGAGTGATAGGCTAGTACATGTGAAAGAAAAATGCTTTAGAGCTCTTGAACTCTAATGAGCTGGCAGTGGATCCCACCCACTGCTGATGTGATGTATATTCCTGTTTTTTTTTTTTTACTCCATGCCAGCTGATTAGAGTTGCTGTTAGAACAACTCTTTTAAAGCTCCCAATCACAACTGTATGTGAAATTATTTTTCAAAGGGAAAGTGGAATATTTTATACCAAAATAACACTTTTGTTGCCAAATTAAAAAACTACCTTCATCGAGGTAGGTTGTTCTTGATCAACAAATTTTCTTCCAAATGCTTCAACACCATTTTTGATTCACGAACAAAAGTATATAATCTTGAGATACTTAGAAATGTCCACTTATCAAACATGAGTTGTGTATAACCACTCTATCGCAGGTAAATACTATGAATGCAACATTATCGTGAAAAAAAATAAAATATGGAGCATTTCTACATGGGGCTAACCTAAAATTTTAGAGATTCTAAGCTAAATCTCAACACGGAATCCTTCATATATTCAGAAAAATAAAAATGACAATTTTTTTTATATATAAATATCAAAATTATGTAATGAATTTTGTTACTTACACAAGTAACAAACCTAGTTTATAAGAAGGGAAAAAACACTAAAATAATATAATCTATGGTAATAAAAAACAAATAAATAAATTATAGCAAAGTAAACAACAATTTTTTTAAAATGTTTTGTTTGAAGTCCTAAAGACCACCAGGCAAAGACTCTACCTCGCTATACCTTGGATCGGTTCTGATTCTATATATCACTTATATGTATAATACTGTTAAGAGATATAATTAGAATTACAATGAATTTTGGGTCAAAGTAAAAATATGAAAAAAGTTTTACCTTATGAGAAGTGTAGTATGTCATGTGGTAAACCACATGGTGTGATGAATAGTGGTTTATAGTGAATGTTTTATCACCTATTAGTAAGTGAGTTTGTATGGTAATGAAGATATAGAAAAACTGTGTATTACATGTATAATTCTTTATTTCCTCTTTCATTGTGGCTCTTTCTTCTCTATTTTCGTTAGTTTTATAATACGTTATCAGCACGAGATTCTAGCCAATTGAGAAGACAAAACTACTGGATAGTTATGTTGTAGTAAGTATAAATAAATTCTTAAGCTAATTTTATATTTTCTTAATATATTTACGTGATACTAAACATATTGTTTTTGTTAAATTTAGTAAACATGTCAATCTTTCAAAATTGGATTCTTAGCTATTGACATTTCTGGAAAAAAAACTATTTATCGGATTCTTGATATTGAGATCCATCTTGAGATAATGAATCTTAGAGATACCATAAAACATGAAAATGAAGCATCTCTGCAGAATCGCGCAAAGGCAATGATATTCATTCTCCATAATCTCCAAGAAGAATTAAAAAATGAATACCTCACGGTAAAAGGTCCACTAATTTTGTGGAATAATTTGAAGGAGAGATATGAGTATCAGAAGACCGTAATCCTCCCAAAAGCTCGTTATGATTGGTTGTACCTGAGGTTGCAAAATTATAAATCAATTAGTGAGTACAACTCTACTTTATTTAAAATAATCTCTCGATTAAAATTATGTGGAGAAAAAATTATTGAAGAATATATGTTTAAAAAAACATTCTTCACATTTCACGTTAATAATGTGCTCCTGCAACAGCAATATAGAGAGCATTGTTTTTCAAAGTACTCTGAACTGATTTCATGCCTTCTTGTGGCTAAACAAACTAATCAATTGTTATTGAGAAATCATCTATCATGTTCAACCGGTTTTGCTTCATTCCCTGAAGTGAATGAGATTGCATTTCACGGTCATGGATGAGGGAGAGGTCATGGTTTTGGATGTGGCTAAGGTAGAAATAATTACAGAATCTATGGGGGATGTGTTTAGGAAAATAACATGCCATTTCACCAGAAGTGGAATAATTCTGGAACATCACAAAAAAAGGGGGAAAAGGTTTACAGAATAAACCTCCCAAGAATCATGAAAATGCTTGTTACAGATGTGAAATGACAGGGTATTGGTCGCATACCTGTCGTATGCCTAAACATTTGGTGGATCTTTATCAAACCTGCATAAAACAAAAAGAAAAAGGAAAAGGAATTGAGATGCATTTCACAGATCATTATGAACCATTGATATTAATCATCTTAATGTTTCCGATTTCTTTGAAGATTTTGAAAGAAACATTGATCATATAATTGGTGATGAAAATGTTAACATTGATTAACTTTATTTTTTAGATATCATGATGTATTGTCCTATTTTGATTATGATTTTGAAGTTTGTATTTTTGGGTTTAATAGTTTGTATTTTCTTATTTTAAGTTTTGAGAATAATGAATTTTAGTTTTTTTTTAGGCATGACTTTCATTGATACATTGACTAACTCCAAAATGATTGGTGATAATATCTGTCTAATGGATAGTGCAACCATGTACAAAATCTTACGTGAATCAAAATATTTTATACAATTAATCATGGGAAAAGCTAATGTCAATACAATTTCAGATTCTACAAACCTAATTAAGGGCTTCAGAAGAGCCAATATTATGTTGCCAAATGGAATAAAAATTTGTATTGATGAAGCTTTGTATTCTATCAGATCCAGAAGAAATTTGTTAAGTTTTAAAGATCTATGTCGTAATCGTTATCATATTGAAATTACAAATAAAGGTCAGGAAGAGTATTTATTGATCACTTCAACTAATTTTATCCAGAAGCTAGTATTAGAAAAACTTCATGTATTTTCATCTGGATTATATTATACAATAATAAAAATGATTGAGTCACATATTGTCATGCACCAGAAGTGCTCTGATCCAAAAACATTTATGCTATCATGACCAACTCAGGCATCTGGGATCTATAATGATGCGTCAAATAATTATAAACTCACATAGACATCCATTAAAGAACCAAAAAATTCTTTTACCAAGTGATTATCCATGTTCTTCATGTTCACAAGGAAAATTAATTACCAAACCATCACCCACAAAACTAATTGTTGAATTTTCATCATTTTTGCAAAGAATTCAAGGTGATATATGTGGACTCATACACCCTTCTTGTGGACCATTTTGCTATTTTATGATTTTAATAGATACATCAACCAGATGGCCACATGTTTGTTTGCTTTCTACACATGATGTTGCATTTGCCAGACTCCTTACTCAAATAATTAGATTGTGAGCACATTTTCCAGACCATTCTATCAAGACAATTCGTCTTGATAATGCTAGTGAATTTACATCTAGAGTATTTGATAATTATTGTATGTCTATTGGCATCGATATCAAACACCCTGTTGCACACACTCATATCGAAAATAGTTAGCTAAATCTTTTATTAAGAGACTTCAGTTAATTGCTCAGCCTTTGCTTATGAAAAGCAAATTACCTGTTTCAGCATGGGATCATGCTATATTGCATGCAGCATCTTTGATTCATGTTAGACCAACTGCATATCATGAGTACTCGCCATTACAACTTGTATTCAGTCAATCACCAAATGTTAGTCACCTTAGAGTGTTTGGTTGCGCGATTTATATTCCTATTGCATCTTCACAACGCACTAAGATGGGTACACAATGTAGGCTTGGAATTTATATTGGTTTTGATTCTTCATTAATCATTAGATGTCTAGAACCTTTGACTGGTGATGTGTTTTAAGGCATGATTTAAGGATTATTAATTTGGTAAAATAATTTTTCCATCATTAGGGGGAGACATGTCGCAGCCTAAAGCTCGAGAGGAAATCAATTGGAATACTTCGACATTATCTCGTCTTAATGCTTGTACTAATCAATGCGAACTAGAAGTTCAAAGGATCATTTATTTGCAAAGTATTGCAAATCAGTTACTATAAGTATTGACAGACACAAAAAATTTGACAAAATCCTACATACCAGTAGCTAATACCCCAGCAAGAATTGATGTTCCCGTTGGACAATTAGTGGGTATAGTAGCAAATGAGTCTATGGCACGCTAGAAGGTTGGGAGACCCATTGGTGCAAAAGACAAAATTCTTCAAAAGAGAAAAGCTCAAGAACAAATAATTAGTACTCTAAAAGAAACTATAAATAGATCTCCTTGAGAGATCATACCCATAAATGAAAGCACCCTTGAAGAGGTTAGAATCGCAATACAAGCTATAGTAAATCTGTCCAAATCTCCTACTTATGAACCTCTAGAAGAAGAATCTCCAAAAAGAATCTCCTGAAGAGTTATTCTCTGAAGTGGAAAAGGTACTTGAAAATAATGAGATATCAATACATTATATAAGTACAGGAGAAGTTTGGGATAGAAATCAAATTGTTATCAACAACATATTTTCGTTTAAAGTTGCTCTTGACATTTCCAGAAGTAATGTTGAAAACATTATCAAAAGTGATGATGACAATGAACCACAAATTGTCGAGGAATGTTGACAGAGAAATGATTGGCTAATGTAGAAAGAAGCAATACAAGTAAAGTTAAACTCGCTTACAAAACGTGAAGTATGTGGATCTGTAGTCCAAACCCCTGAAGGGATACAGCCTATGGGATATAAATGGGTGTTTGTTCGAAAACGTAATGAGCAAAAATGAAATTGTAAGTTATAAAGCACGACTTGTTGTGCAAGGTTCTCGCAGAGACCTGGTATTGATTATGAGGAACATATTCACCCATAATAGATGCAATTACATTCAGATTTTTTATTAGCTTGGTAATTATAGAAAAATTAGATATGTGTCTAATGGATGTAGTTACAACATATTTATATGGATCACTAGACAGTAATATATATATATATATATGAAACTCCCTGAAGGATTTAAAATGCCAGAAGCATCTAATTCAAAACCCAGAAGTGTTTATTCAATCAAGCTATAAAGATCTCTATACGGATTGAAACAATCCGGAGTGGTATAATCAGCTTACTATATATCTATTGAAAGAAAGATATGTGAATGATCCGATTTGTCTATGCATTTTTATCAAGAAATCAGAATTCAGATTTGCAATTGTTGCAGCATATGTTGATGATTTGAAACTTATAGGAACTCTAGAAAAACTTACGAAAACTGCAAAATATTTAAGAAGAAATTTGAAATGAAAGATTTTTGCAAAACAAAATTTTGTCTCAGCCTGCAAATCAAACATTTTCCAAATGAGATTCTTGTATATTAATCAACATATACAGAAAAAGTCTTGAAAAACTTTTATACGGATAAAGCTCATCTTTTGAGTACTCCTATGGTTGTTTGATCTCTTGATGTGAAAAAGGATCTTTTTTTACCACGAAAAGATAATGAAGAACTCCTTGGTCCTGAAGTACCATATCTTAATACAATTGGTGCTCTCATGTATCTTACAAATTGTACCAGGCCTGATATTGCATTCGTTGTTAATTTATTAGAGAGATATAGTTTTGCACCAACCTAAAGGCATTGGAATAGAGTAAAGCAAATATTACGTTTTCTTTGTGGAATAACTGATATGGGTTTATTTTATTGAAATAAATCCAAGTTGCGGTTAATCAGATATGCAGATGCTGGATATCTCTCTGATCCACATAAAACCAAATCACAAATAGGATATGTTTTTACCTATGGGCATACTACTATATCTTAGTAATCGGTAAAATAAACATTGACTGGCACTTTTTCAAATCACTCAGAGATACTTGCAATTCATGAAGCAAATTGAGAATGTATTTGGCTCAGATCCATGATCCATCATATTCAAGAAAGATATGGATTGTCTTGAACAAAAGATAATCTAACCATATTATATGAAGATAATACTGCTTGTATTACACTGATCAAAGGAGGCTATATCAAAGGTGACACGACTAAACACATTTCACCAAAATTATTTTACACACATGAGCTCCAGAAGAATGGTGATATTAATGTTCAACAGATATAGTTAAGTAATAATCTGGCAAATCTATTTACTAAAGCATTACCGATTGTAACATTCAAAAAGTTGGTGCATAATATTGGGATGCGTCAACATAAAGACCTATTATGCAGCATTGAGGGGGAGTCATTTTGGTAGATTTGCAGATTGTTTTCTTTTTCCTTTGTCTATGTGATGATCGAATACGTAAGTCGTCCCATTCTTCTTTGTTTTGTATTGGAATCACCCTTGTTAGAGTGTCGGGTTTGACTTGAGGCCGTGCCAATCGTTTGGGTTTGTCGTTTTTGAAAACTTTCCTTACAATTCTCATTCTTAATTTATTCCGGTGTCGAATTTCACATGTTTCTAGGGGGTATGAGGTTGGATCCGGGAATTTCAATTCAGCTGGCAAAATTTTCTGTCTGGGAGCTAAGGCCGCACGTGCGGAAAACAGGGGAGGTCTGGGTGCTATACTGAAATAAAAGCACGTGAAGCAGCAGGTGTGAGGAGAGGAGGGCCGTACGTACGAGAGTAAAGGCCACACGCGCGGTGAAGGCATGCTGCACATGCGAGGAAGGGGCGCACGTGCGAGACAACGCTGAGTTCGAAATCTGCCTTTTTCTTTCTTCTTGGGCTGAGTGTATATTATTTTTACACACCTCTCTTTCACTTTAAAAACTATCGTTTGCTCCTCCTTCTCTCTAAAAACCCCCACCAAACACCATAAACTCTTGATTTCTTCCAATCCATTGGAGTTTTGACCTAACATCCTTTATTAATTTTGGAGAGCTAATCGAGAGCTTCGTTTTGTGTGGTGGATACTAGATTTCAACACCGTTAAATTTGGGGGGTTCTCATCTTTTCTTCTCCAAAACTTGAGGTAGGGATTTTCTTAGAGTTATATATATATTTTTGCAATAATGTGTTGGTTTGCAACTCTTTTGGAAAATATAGGAACTTGATTTTGGTTTGTACGTAGTGATGATTTTGAAAGTGGGTTTATACCTTGTTTTTCTTAAAATTCTTGAGAGCTTTACTACATTGTAAGAAAGGATGCTTTGGAGAGATTTTCTTTTTGTAAGATGAAGAAATGCCTAATTTTGGCAAAAACCTAGAAACTTGAGATTTTTGTGAGAAATGTTGAGAATTTATGGGTGTTTACTTATTATCATGCTAAAATGAATGAATAATTGAAAAATCTCTTATTTTATATAACAAATGAAAAATTTCATGGAATATGAGAATTGTTGATTTTGGGAAGTTGTTGCTCAAAATGTTGATGTGGTTATGAAATCATTAAATCATTAAGAATGCATGAAATGTGAGATTGTTGATTATTCATTGAAGGATATAAATGAACATATGGCTATCATGAGAAATGTCAATGAAAAGAGAAATGAGTGTTGTGATTACTATGGGAACATGGCATGGAATAATTGAAGAGGGAAAGGGGTGTTTCATGGCATTGATAATTGTTGCATTGGCATTTCAATACTTTTTCTTGTTACAAATATTGAATTAGGATTTGAAACTTTGCATTGGGAAGGAAATGTTGTGAAACAAGATCTCATTGAAATGTTTGGGTGTAGACACCCCATTTTTGACGGCTCTAACGACTTGGACGTCATCGCATGCACACCCAATGATGAGTGTATTTGCTTGTCAAGTTCTCGGAGTCCTCAGCGGAATGCCACAGCCTTGAGTCCTTCAAACCCTACACGCATGCTGCCTCATTCTTGGACCAAACCTGAGATCTTCAAGCCTGCAACCTCTGGTGGCCTGCCGGCTACCTCTTTAGGCTGCCGGCCATCACTCTTGGTTGCCGGCCACCAGTGATGGCCTGCCGGCCACCAATGTCTTTTGCAGATATTTTGTGATAGTTGTGCCAGCTGTTTGCACAAACGCTTGCATCTGCTCCTATGTGTATGGTTGGATGTTCTTGAGGGAAATTCATGTTTTCTATATATAGGAGACCTCCCTTTATTGTTTTAAGGTTAGAAAAATTTTGGAGCAAAATTTTTCCTCTCTCTACAATTCTCTCTCTCTCTCTTCTAAATTTCTTAACCCTTGTTTACATATCCTTCACCTTTGCCTATACACTCTTAACCAAACCTCTCCATATTTGAGCTGGGGTATTCTTGAGCCTTGTTTGAGCTCTTGAGGGTGTGTTTGCTTGGTTTTATTGCTTGGAATTGATTTCTTTTTCAAAAAGTATAAGGCTTTGCCTCTTTACTTGTTTTAACTACTCTTTTTCTTGCAATTTTCTAACTGCTTTTAGGCTGTAAAAACTCTGTATTTTTGGGATGAAACTTGGGTTTTAAGGCCATTAAAGGTTGAGGGGTGGTTCACTCTTCTTTGCACCTTGTTTTGAAGGCATTTTCCCTTGTGTTTCCCATTCTTTCACTATCTTTTTTTGAGCTTTTAAACACTGATGTTTAGATTCATTTCGATGGCTAAAATCATGTTTTGAAGTCCAAATTTGAAGGGGTTAGCCTCCCTTCCTTGTTTATTAATCTTGCTATTTTTGTCTTAATTCCAGCATATTTTAAGACTATTTTTAGACTGTTTTAACATTGTTTTTGGTTAATAGTTGCATTTGAGCTTTGTTTTGCATGCTTATAGTGTAATTGTCCTCATGAGTTTGGTGTTTTAGGCCTTAGACACCATCTTATTTGAGTTGATTGCATTTATTTATGGCTTTCCATACTTGTGATTACTCTTAATCATATCTGCAACCTCCCTCCTTTCTTGGCTTTTGTTTTGCTTTGAAAGTGGTTTCAAATTACTTGTTTGTTTAGGCATGGGATTGAGATGTCATGCTTAATGGTTTAATCCCTTTGGGAGTTCATTACCAACGGTATGATGTCTCTTTCATGCCCAAAGCAACACTTGATTTGAGCCCTCTTTCCATTAGAGGACTTAAATTCACTTTTGGACTCAATGAATTGAAGGATGGTTGGTAATTAAAATGAAGTAATTAAAATTGGACTAAAATGATGCAAGATAAGAATTTGGTTTTGTGTTCAATCGGACGTTAATTGAACACATGGAAGCTTGAGGCATTTCATACTCATTAGTGATGAAATGGTTCAAGTTTCCAAGGTCACCACTTCCCTTAATCAATTCATGAAAGAGAGGAGGTTAGAGTCTTATTTTGTTGCATTTATTGAACTTGCACACTTTGGTTCATAAGCCATTATGCAATGAAATTGCTTGAGTTGATGGTTTGTGGACCAAGTTTTGTCTCTCCTTTGATCTGTTCATGATAAGTAGGGGTGAATTGTGTGAATAAACCCTTGAGAATACCTTATGCATGCTCTGTTGGTTCTCTGTTGCAGCAAGATGAACTGTGCAACAGTGGCCGGCAAGCCACTGGCCATCACTGGTGGACGGCAGGCCATCACTCCTGGTCGGCCAGCTATCTTTGCAAAATCCAACAGTGTGTTTTTTGAGCAGAGTAGAGACATTCTGGAAGTGGACAAAGGTGTAAGTGTTCTATTGTGCAACAGAGGCTTTCTAGAAGCAAAACAGTGGCCTTTTCGAGTGGAAACTAAGCATGTGCATGAGCATTCCTTGCGTAGCGAGCATGTTTAAGTTTAAATACTTAACTTAGATATTTATTGTAATTAATTAGTTGTACCTAGTTGATTTTGTAAAAGTGTTGTAATTATTTTAATTAGCTAGAATAGTTAATTAATTTGTTGTAATAATTAGTTAAGTAGTTTAGCTAATTATTCATTTTGATTTGTAATAGTTAGCTTAATTAGCTTAGCTTTAATTAGTTAGCTAGTTAGTTTATTCAGACCCTCCTTCGTGATGGCGCAAACTTGTAATAATGTGTATGTCTTCCAACCCCACGTCTTTCTCCTTTTTATTTACTAGCTTATGATGGTTAGTTTAGAGACATCATGTTTTGTTTAGCATACTTCATGCTTGCATCCACTTGTTTTGCATGCACCGAGGCTCGGTTCATCATTCTAACTTGCATTGTTAGTTTAACGCTTCTTTGAATACTTGTTTAAACTGCATGCTATCAAATTGCTTCATATGTCATATTTGTAGTCGAGCCTATTAGTTGCACATCGCATGTGTTGCATTAATCATATTGCATAGTTAGGGATCATACATTTTCTAACTCATTTGTCTTTTGGCTTGGAGTACTAGGTAAGCCTTTACTCGCTTTAGCATATTGCATACGTGTGATTGTTGCTATGTTTAGCATGCTTGCCATGAGGCTAAGTGCTTAAGTGTTGAATTGCTTGAATGCCTGTGGATGAAGGCTAATTTCTTGAATTGGAATAATTTGAGTAAATGTTTATATGCAATCACTTTTCAAGTGATACATATTTTGAAACAATTTTCAAAACAAACATGAATCAAGTGTTCCAATTCTTGCAAAAGTTAGTCTATATTTGTGTGTGTGCGCATCACATAGTAATGCTACCCTAATAAACCGGAACAAGAGCATATGATGCAAATAAGATTCACATCATGATTAGTTGGGACCGATCTTTGATCGGGCGAGTAGGGATGCTCAATTCATGACCTTCCCCTCGTACCTAAGTTCCCGAGCCGAGACAATCTTGGTGATGACAGACATGTGGCCTTTGGCACTAGTCATGGGTTTCCTAAATTTTCTCAAAAAAAAGAAATATTTAGGTGGCGACTCTGTATCTGGCAAAGCAGTCCATTTTTAGCAATTTGATTCAAAATCAATTTTTCAAAAGATTTGCCGAATTGTGACTCTTTAGTGTTTATCTATTTTACATTGCACTTGTGAGATCAAATTCAAAACCGCAGGAGTTTGATACTGTAGAGCTTATTCGTCTTCCGAAAACGGGCGCGAAAAAGTCACTCTTGGCGATTCCACTTGGGACTTTTGAGAATTTGACTTAAATTTCATGATATGAAATTTTATTTACACTTATATGTTTCTTTGCATTACATTTGCATTAGTACTTTAAGTCACTGTGTTTGCCATCTGCTATTCCTAGACGGTTTGCCGGAGGCTTGCCTGAAAAGCTTGCCAAAAGGTTGACCGGTCACGGGCTTTGCCATGATAAGAACACAATCTTTGGATCTGGACTACCGCTGTACTGTTTGATCCTCCTTTTACTTCTCGATGTTAGGTGTGAGAGGTATATTAGGTAGTCTTGTTGAGGTACCCTTCTGACCATTTGGCCTAGTTGCATATTGAAAAGCCATAGAGACTGTTCCAAACTAGGACAGGATGATTACCCAAATACAGGATTGCGTGAAACTGCTTTGTTTGAATAGTGAACCCTAGTTCCTGACGAAATTAGGACAGGGTAACCTTACCCCCTCATAGGGGTGTTTTGGCTCTCACTTAACTGGTATGTGCTTTACAGTGAAACTGTACAGGAATGTGCGTATCAATTGCAAATTTGGTATCCGTTTTGGGGGCAGAAATTAGTGTTAAGTGCAGTCCTACAGATTTGATTGCATCTATGTTGGTAACATCATTAGCTGAGGTGCTGTGCAGTTTCTGATTACTGCTTTCTTTTTGCTTTATTTCTTTTGCTAGGTAGTATAACACCATAGCTTCGGAAAGTTTGGATATCCCCCAAGTGCTCTGGACCCGTGTCAGAAGGCTTTGCAAAGTTGGAGATCTTGTTACGGGACAACCCGTGTTTACTTCGCTCCTACTAGTTACTAGACGGAGGAGAGTCAGGCAGAGTTCACCAGTCCAGTTTCTACAGTAGTCACCCCTCAATTCACCTGCATCTAGTCAAGCTCAAGGACAGTCTTCTACATCTAGTCCAGTACGAGATCACTCACCTATCCCGATGGTACAGTATCCCCTAGTCAATATGGAGGAATTGATCCATCACCTTCAGCAAACAGTTGAAACTCTACGACAAGACGCTGCTCATCAGGCCAAGGTCACAGCACGTTAGGCTGAGGTAATAAACAGGCTGCAACAACAACAACCACAGCCGGCAGCAGCTTCTACATCTCATACACCTCCTATGAGTATCCCAGCACCTAGAGCCACTGCCCATGCTGAAAATCAAGGTAATTCGGCAGAGTCGATCCCACCACAAGCCTCCAAAACACCTGTGTATCAAACTGAGGCTCCATTTGAATTTGAGGTTGACCCAATTATGCTTAAAGTCAACAAGCTAGAGAAGCTATTCAAAAGAGCACAAGGTGTTAATTCTATTCCTGACATAGAAGATGGGTATACTGACTCTACAGTGACATTGCCAGATCAGTTCAAAATGCCACACATCGATAAATTCAACGGCTCCAGAGATCCCATGGTTCATCTAAGGCTGTTTTCAAATATCATGTGGCTGTAGACACCCCATTTTTTACCGTCCTCAAGACTTGGACATCATCGTTTGAACACTCGATGATCATCCATGTTCATGTTCGTTTTGAGTTCCCGGAGATCTCGGCCGCGTGCCTTGCCTCAAGATCTCTCAACTTGTCTATTTTGTGCTTGGTTGTGGACCAAACACTTGTGTTTTTGCTTCTGAGGGAAGAGGGTGGCTTGTTGGCCATCCCTTCAACCCATTGGCCAAGACTTGAAGCCATCGGCCTTGTTTTCTTGCCATCGGCCAAAATTGTTGGCCGATCGGCACATTATTTGGTCGGCCGGCACTTATGTTGGTCGATCGGCCATGTTTTCTGGCTAAACCCTATTCATCTGCTTTATGCAGATATTTTATGCCAGCTGTCAAAGCTGGCATGCACAATTCACACCCTCCATACACGTGTATGGAGGGATTTGCCCCTTGATTAGCTTGCTTAGGAAGCTTTGAATTTGGATTTGTATAAGAAGGGAGCTCCTCATCCCTTCTCAGAGGTTCTGAAAAATAAGGTTAGAAAAGTTGTATCTATCTATCTCTATATCTCTCTCTCTCTTGATTTGTGTGTGTATTTGTGCCTTAAAGTGTGATTTTGTCTTACTTTTGCACTAGAACACCTAGCAATACACCATCCTCTTGTTGCTAAGGCACTAGGGAGTTAGTTTCAGAGTTCTTGGAGTGGTTTAAGCTTGAAAAAGTTGCTGGAGCTTTGTTCTTGAGAGTGTTCTTCAAGGGTGAGCATTCTTGCTTTTAATACCCCTTTCTTGCTTAAGCTTTTAGACCTTCTTGCTTATTGTTTTAAGATTAACTCTAAACTACAATAAGTTCTGATTTTGCAAGCTTTAGACCTTTGTTTAAGGTCACTTTTTGGTTTGGGGTTGTTTACCCCCTCTTAGGCCTTGTTTGGCCTTATTCTTGTGCCTTCTTTTTAAGCCTTGGGATCACCTTGTTTTAGCTGGATTTCAGTGGTGGGGATGGTGTTTTAAGGTCCCAAAAAGGAGAAGGTCATCCCCTCTCCTTGTGTTTTCAATATTTGCCTTAATATGCCTCATGTGTGGGCATGTTTGTTAAGTTCATGTTGGCCATATTTTAGCATGTATTTGTGGCTATTTTGCTGAGGCTCACCACTGTTTTTGCTTGTCTTGGTCATTCCATACATGGTTTATACACTTGTAGTGTAAATCACACACACTAGCTTTGTATGCTTCATGAAGTAGCATGTCATTTTAGCCTATGTTGTGTCCATTTCAGCATGTTCTTGGACTTGTTTTACCATGTCATACCTCTGTTAGGGTTTGGTTTAATAGCTTCTTGCATGCTCCATGCACTTGTAGTGCATTTCCATGAAATAGCCTAATGTGTTTCATGCTTTAACATATCATTTTAGCATGCTTTTGGCTTAGCTCTGAGAAGACTTTGTTCATGTTTTACCATGTTTAAGGTCTGATTTGTGTTGTTTTGGTCATATATGCCATGCTTTGTATAGCCATAAGGCATTCTTGCTTGTTAGCTTTGAGTGTCCAAGTCACTAGCATGCTTTACTTGGGCCATTTCAGTGATTTGGCATCACTTGTTATGTTATTTCAGTCCATGTTTCATGCTCAAACACTTGCACTTATCGCTCCTTTAATGCTTTAAAGAGTTGATATTTTATGCCTCATGAATGGGTCATTGTGTATGCCATCATGTTTAGGTCTTTGGGATGCCATCTAAGTGGATTTTTGGGCTTACTTTGACATGCCATAACTCTAATTTTATTGGTTTTAGTCATGCCATGTTTGGTTTTGATAGGTGTAGTGTAACACCCCTTTATAGCCTTGCATGCCTCATGCTTTTGGCCCTTTATTCTAGCTTATTTTGGCTTTGGTCCTTGCATGTTTTAGGCTCATTTTGACATGATCTAGGACTGTTTTGGATTATACTTTCCATTTGCTTCATGTTTTGCATAGCCATGGTTTGAGCTCCTTGGCTAGCCTTAAGTTTTAGGCTTTCTTGTATGCCTTGTTTGGCTTGTTTGTGTGATTTGGCATCATGCCTAGCATCATTTCAGAGCTTGTAGTGTTGTCATACTTGCATGCTTTGTCCCCTTTTAAGTGTTCTTGAAAGTTGCTCTCCTATGCTTAGGTTATAGGCCAATTGGCATGCATGTTTGTATGTGCCTTTGTCTTCATTTCCATAGCATTTTGGCCACTGATTTGGGCATGTTGAGAGCTGTCCATTTTAGTTTAAGTCCATATTCGCATGTTGTTGCATGCTTGCCTCACATGTTGTTGCATGCTTGTTGCATACTTGGCACATTACATGTTGTTACATGTTAATTCCACTACATGTTATTACATGCTTAATAATTGACATGTTGTTGCATGCTCATCCATCTTGCATACTTGTTAGATTACATGTTGTTGCATGTTTGTTATTGGTATTGTTGTTGCATGCCTATTACATTGTATGCATGCATGTTTGTATGCTTGGATTTCATGTTGTCGCATGTTTACTAGTTTGCATGTTGTCACATGCTTGCTTAAGTTGCATTGCATTGTGTGTGCATTCCATTGCCTCTTGATCAAGCATGATAGAGGTTGGGGCCCCTTATGTGTTTTTGTGCATTTCATTTGATATTGAATTGCACACTTGGCTCATTTGGCCATCACATATTGAAATGCGTGATTGGTGGTTTGAGGGTCAAGAACTACACACCTTTGAGTCTTAAACATGATAAGGGGTGTAGTTGCGCAGACATTGTCTTGTAAATGTATTGCCATGCTCTGTTTGTCCTCTGCTGCAGCAACAGGAGCTTTTTACAGGAAGAGATGGTCGACCGACCATATTCAGTGCCGATTGGCTAACTATTCCTGGCCGAGAGCCTTATATTTGGTCGATGACCTTCCTATCTTGGTTGATGGCATCATCTCTTGGTCGATGACCTCCCACAGTGTACACAAGATGGTTCAGAAGCATCACAGAAGTTGGCACAATTTTCAGAGGTGCAGAGCAGTGCAAACAGAGGCAACATGGAGCATGGCGATGGATTTCTGAGCGAAGCCGTCCGAACATGCATTCGTCCCTCGTCTCGAGGCCATTTCAGTGTTTTAATAACTTAGAATAGTTATTTATTTCGATTTGGTTGTGTAATTAATTAATTAGCTTGTTAATTAGTTAATTAGATGATTTGTATTATTCTTTTGGTCCTTCCGTCGAGATGGCGCAATTATGTAATAAGTGTGCGTATGTGTGATGCATGTCTTCCAACCCCATTTCTTTCTCCCTTTTACTTAACCGCTTACGATGGTTAGTTTTAGGGCATATTTCATTTAGCATCCTTATGCTATGCATGTTTGCATCCATTCATCTGTATTGCACACACCAGGCTCGGCGCATCATACTAACTGCATCGTATTTTAATTCCAAGTTGAATACATGTATCAAGTATTGCATCTTACATGCCATTTTAGAATAGCCGAGCCTATTTCTAGTTGCATTTTGCATGTGTTGCACTAGCTATCTTAACATGAGCTAGGATCGTATATTGATTACTAACCGGTTCTTTGCTTTGGCTCAGAGTACACTGTAAGTGTTTATGCTTTAGCATCTTGCATGTGTGTGAGTGTTAACATGACAGCATGCTTGCCATGAGGCTAATTGCTTATGTGATCTAACTGCCTGAATGCCTGTGGGTGAAGGCTAGATTACTTGAATTGGAACGATTCATTGAAATCCGTGTTTTAGCCTACTTACGAGTAGCAAACTTCAAACCATTTCCAAACAAACGGATATGCGATGCCTTGTTCCAAATTAGGTAATCTAGTCTATACTTGTGTGTTGTGCGCATCACACAGTAATTCTAGCTAATAACTGGAATAAGAACGCATGTGTTTTCAAAAACAAGATATCATGCTTAGTACAGGCCGATCTTTGATCGGGTGAGCGGGGGTGCTCATAGATGACCTTCCCCAATCGTACCCAAGTTCCCGAGCTGAGGCAACTTTGGTGATGACGGACACATGGCCTTAGGCAACGAGTCAGGGTTTCCTAAATTTCCCCAAAAACAAAATATTTAGGTGGCGACTCTGTATCTGGCAAAGCAGTCCATGTTTGACATTTCTTTCTTAAAAATCAGTTTTCCAAAATGATTTGCCGGATTTGAACTCTTTGGTGATTTATCGGTCTTGCATTGCACTTTACGGGATTAGATTCAGAACCGTGACATTTGAGTCCGAACTGTAGTAGCAAAGCCCAAGGGCGCGTCTACAGTGGCCGATAGGCCTGACCAGATTGCAAAAACTCTCTCTCTTTGGCTGAACCATGTCAGGAATGCGAAGTTAGAGGATTCTGTGAAACAAACTTGGAAGGAAATGATTGAGGCCTTTATTGCTCAGTACTCATACAACACACAAATCGAGGTCACAACTCGTGATCTTGAAGCAATACGCCAAGAGCCGAAGGAGGGCTTCTCAGAATTTGTGACAAGGTTGAAGGCTAAGGTTTCAATGATGACCACACGACCTTCTGAGAAAGACCAGATAAGGATGGTAGTCCGCAATCTGCACGAGAAGTTGTTGCAGAAAATGATCGTCCTACCTCTATTCATATTCATTGAGATCCATGAGATAGGGGTTCAGATTGAAGACGCCATGAAACAAGGGTTGATTACTGATGAGAAAGAGTAGGCCAAGAGGCCTTTTGTGCGCAGTTCCAATGCAACCACCAGTGGTAGCATAGCTGCGTGGCCAACGGATGTGATCATTGTCACCACCACAACCAAGACCGCCAATCCCTTTGCCAATACAACTCCACAAACTTCAACCAACTCTGCTTGATCCTAAAGGACCTTTACCCAACTCTACATGACCCTATCTCAAGCCATGAAGGTGTTGGTAAAAAAAGGGGCACCTGTAGACGTCCCCGAACGTCCCGGGAGGGAATCCCGTTTTGTTCATTGGGCTCGCTACAGTTCAGGACTCAATGTCACGGTCCTGTATCTAATCTCGCAGAGTGCAATGCAAGACCGATGAATCATCAAAGAGTCCAAATCCGGCAAATCGTTTTTGAAAACAGATTTTTTTGAAAGAAGTGCCAAACATGGACTGCTTTGCCAGATACAGAGTCGCCACCTAAATATTTATTTTGGGGGAACCCTGACTCGTTGCCTAAGGCCACGTGTCCGTCATCACCAAAGTTGCCTCGGCTCGGGAACTTGGGTACGATTGGGGAAGGTCACTTCGTGAGCACCCCCGTTCGCCCGATCAAAGATCGGCCTCTACTAACTATGATATCGAGTTTTGAAAACATTATGTACTCTTATTCTGGTTATTAGCCTAGAATTACTATGTGATGTGTACCGCATACAAGTATAGACTGGATTGCCTAATTTGGAACAAAGCATCGCATATTCGTTTATTTTGAAAATGGATTGAAGTTTGCTACTCGCAAGTAGGCTAAAACACGGGTTTCGATGAATTATTCCAACTCAAGCAACCCAACCTTCACCCATAGGCATTCAGGTAGTTATATCACATAAGAAAATAGCCTCATGGTAAGCATACTATCATGGCAGTCACTCACACGCATGCAAGGATGCTAAAGCATAAATACTTACCGAGTACTCCAAGCCAAAGAAAGAAGCTAATTAGAAATCATGCATGAATCCTAACTATGCTAAGAATGCCTAATGCAACACATGCAAAAATGCAACTACAATGGGCTCGGCTGTTCTAAGATGGCATATGAGATGCAACAATCGATACATGTATTCAACTTGGAATTGAAATACAATGCGGTTAGCATGATGCGTCGAGCTCGGTGCATGCAATATGGATGAATTAATGCAAACATGCGAACATATAGATGCTAATTGAAACATGCCCTAAAACTAACCATCCTAAGCTGGTAAATGAAAGGGAGAAAGACGTGGGGTTGGGAGACATACAACACACACATGCACACTTATTACAACAGTTGGCCCTCTCTCGGAGGGTCCGAATAAATAATACAGACCGAATAAATAATTAACTACTCTAGCTAATTAAATATTACAAAACCCTAATTAATTAACAAATTAACTAGGAAAGCGAATAAACTAGCATGCAAGCTATAAAATGGACTGCCTCAGCTCTTGTTCTGAATGATGAAAGATGCATGCGTGCTCGGGTTGCTTTGTCGGGAAATTCCTCGCGATGCCCCGATTTGCCTCTGTTTTGCAATTGATCCTAGAACATTGTACAAAACTTCCGAAGGCCACTGACTAGTTTTTGTTGCTGGATTCTGATTTGCTGCAACAGAGAGCAAGAAAGGGGCATGGCAAAGTATTTTCAACATATGTGTGCATGACCACTCTCCCCGTCATTGCACAAGCTCTAGGGAGTGTAGACCTCGATCCTCGTGCCACCAATCACGCATCTCGATGCATGATGGCCGAGGAGTCGAATTGCACGACTCAATGTGAAATGAATGCACATATAAACATAACAAGGCCTAAACTCCATCATGGGTAATCCGGAGTGTCGGCGACCGGGAATTGAGACACGTTTCATCACTTTGAGTACGAAACGTCCCTCGTTTCCCATGTTTGGACTAACCCTACTCCAAACACAATGCAATGAGATGGCATACACAATGTGACTAACATGCAACCCTAAATGCAATGCAACCAAATCATGCTGGCATGCGAGGGATGATATGCACGCATGCAATTAGCATGCGCAATGTTATGAACCTATAATGGCATACTCAATACACATGAGCTATATGGCATACACAATGCACACATACGAAGATGGACATTCACAAGGGCATAATCAAAGCATACATAATGCGATGGTCAAACATGCAACAACATGAACCAAATCGCATACACAATGCAAGATGGACTTAAACCAATATGAGTGGACCTCAGCCATACTCAAATCAGTGGCCATATGATGAAAATGAGACAACCGAAATACATGTAAGCATGCAAGAATGCAATGGGCCCAACCCTAAGGCACAACATGCAACTCTAACTAAGCATGGCAAATGATGAAATATGGCATACAAGCATACATTTTCCAGCTCTGAAACATGATGTACAATGGTCCCGAATCATGCAAATATGTTACCCAATGCATGCTAAATGACCCGAATACCGAAACTAGTGAAGTGCGTTACACTAGAGGTACAAAAAGCAATGCACGAATGGAAAAACCAACCCCAAACAGACCCTAGACAGGTCTGAAATAGTGGGAAAATGGCCCAAAATGATGGTTCAAAGTGCATGGAAATGAAGCTCATTCAATGGTCCGAAAACAAGGCATTCATGCACAACTCTCAAGCACACTTAAAGAGGAGAAAACATGAAGATATGGCATTCACATAGGCTCTAAAATATGATGCAAAATGACCCCAAAGCATGAAAACATCTCAGTATATGCATGCAATAGACCTCAAATCTCAAAGCTAGGCAAGTGTATTGAACTACAAGCATGCAAAACAAGCATCATTCGACCATGAGACCCAAAAACAGAGCTAGGGCATTCCAAAATATGCACAAAATCAGTTTAAGGCAAGGCCAAAAAGTGATAAAATCAAGGGTCAACAAAGCATGCAAAATAAGCTAGTGAACCATGATTTGCACTACAACTATATGAAGCACATGAGAGCTCACCAAACAAGCCAAAAACAGAAGTATGCCATGCCAAATAATGCCCAAAAACCCACTGAAACTCAGTCAACGCATGGAAGAATGATGTGTCCCTTTGAAAGGCCAATAAGAGGGTTGTTCTACACATGCAAGATAGACATACAAAATCGCAAAATCACCTTTGGACAGAGGTTATGAGGGCCCTAAAACTCACTGAAAAGGGCCTGAAATTAGTCTAGGAAGCATGCAAGTGAAGGCCCCTTTGAAAGGCCTTGAAGAAGATTACTCTACACATGCATAATAGACATCTAATATGGCAAAACCACCTCTGGAAAGAGGTCATGCAGGTCACAAAACTCATCAAAAATGGCCTGGAGCATGGCTTTGAAACATGCAAATAGGGGCTCCTTTGGAAGGCCAAGAAAGCTAGTAAAGAGAACAAAGGGTGAGAGGGTCACCCCTCTCTAATTTTGAGGCTCAAAGACACATGTTAGCCACTGAAAATCCACTGGATTTTAGTGGCTAAAAGGCCAAACCAAGGCCGACACAAATGCTCTAAAGCATAGCTCAAAACATGAGGAAATGAAGCATGCAAGGGGGTAGATGACCCCTAACAGAAAAAAGGTCTTAAACAAACATGTTTAGAAGATCAAAACAAGACTTTTTTCAGTTTATGACAAAGCCTAAATATGCTTTCAAATAGAGCTAAACTATGAAGCAAAACAATGTCAAAAAGAGGGAAATGGAGTGTTACCCTTGTAGCCAAAGGAACCAGCAACTTTTGGACCAAGATAGCAAGTCTTCAACCTCTGAAAATAAGTTCCAAGGTGCTTGGATGGATGATGGAGAGGTTAGGCTAAGAGGTGTAGTGCAATGGTGCAAGAACAAGAGACCTTTGGAGCTAAAATGGAGAGAAATAGAGAGGGAAGTGTATGTATGCCTTAAGAAAAATTCTCAACCCTAGCAATGGAAGAGGGCCCTTCCCTTTATAGAGGAGAAGATCTAAAGCTTCTCAAAGAAGCTTAAAAGCTAGCTTAAACATCCTCCATACACGTGTATGGAGGATGCATTCTGAGGCTTCCAACTGGCACAGCTGGCTTCAACTCATTGAGACAAAAAAGCAGAAGGCTGGCCGACCAATTCAGGTGGTCGGCCGACCAGGGGTCAAAAGGTTCAAGCTGAAAAGGTGGTCGGCCTACCCATATTGGTGGTCTCCCAGGTGAATGAAACTCAGTGGTGGTATGGGAGACCCGAAAATGTGGCCCAAAAGTGAGGGAGACCAAGGGGTCAAAAGGGTCAAGAAAAAAAGGTGGTCTGCCTACCAAGATTGGTGGTCTCCCAGGTGAATGCAACTCAGTGGTGGTATGGGAGACTCGAAAATGTGGCCCAAAAGTGAGGGAGACCAGCTGCCTGACAAGAAAACCGGCCGGTGGGAGAAGAGGTGGTCTCCAAGAGAATTGCTGGTCTCCCAACCTTGTACCACCTTCCTAACAATGAAAATAGGGTCCATGCCAAAAATGAACCCACACCGATGCAAAACGAGGGTTCGGGGGTCAAAACGCGCAGCCGGGTACCCCGAAAACTGACTATCAAGCACCGGAAGTGGCGTGCGACCACGAAGGTGCTCTCCCAGGCCACTGTGTCCCTCTAGGGAGAGAGAACAAGGTGTGTGCCAAAAACCGAAGCAAACGGAGGTAGTTAAGCGGTCCCGAACCGAGGCACACGGCTGACGGCTCCGAAAACCGGAAACTGGTCTCCAAACGGGAAAAATGGCCTACGACCACGAAACGTAGCCTACGGCCACTGAGAGATGGTTTACGAGACCTCTCCCTCCCTTCAGGAAGAGAGAACAGCGAAAACAGGACCTGGTTCGCAAACCGAGGCCAGGCACGAAAAGGTTTCGAAGCCCGGAGGCAAGACTCTCAGCTGAGACTTTGAAACCTCAGAACGAGCACAATATGCAACATCACCGAGCGCTCAATTGGTGACGTCTAAGTCTTAAGGTCGGTCAAAAATGGGGTGTCTACAGTTGCTCCTCTTTGATAGAACTCGAAAGTCATAAGTGACGGGAGTGAATGTCAAAGCCCAAAGACGACCCATTTTTGACAAGGCCGAAGACTTAGACAAACAGGCAAGATAAAAGAGATGCGCCCGCAGGCAGGGGGCAAAATACAAAACGATATGCACCAAGTCGAACGTAACTCATGATCATGCAAAGCAGCAAGCTGTAAAGAAGCAAATATTCACAATAGATGCAACAGTTTTAAGCAAGAATGCAAAGCAACAACTACATTTCATGCAGTAAGAATGTAAGAGAATCACAATTCTCGCTACATCTCACCCGGAGAAGATACAATACCTGCGCGGTTCGTCTGGTCGCACCAGCTTCAAATGAACCGTACATACAATATCGTGCCTGCAAAAAAAAGAAACTGAACAAGCACAACATAGTTAGCAACATATGTTCAACACTATATCGAACGCAAACAAACATGGTGCCGATGGGAAAGTGCATCGCAATGCAAGGAGAAACGCGCGTGACAACGCAAGTTAAGTATGAAGGTATGACAATACTGGTGAAACATGCACAACAATGCAAGCGATGTTCACAACAATGCGAGTGGCATGCATAACAACGCAAGATAAGTGCGACTTTACGAGCATGTTTAAAACAAAACATCGAGCAAAGAAATGCGAGCTTTGACGAGGACAACTCAATCGCAACCTCCGGTTTACCTCCCGGAGGGGTCGCAACGTACTCAAAAAGGATACACCTTGCTTTTGACGAATGACGATGAAACACGCATCGAAAGTTGGAGTTGAAGTTCCCATGGAGGGATTTCGCGCCGGAAAGTGCACTTTCCTTGTACTTTCTTGAAAGCCAGGGACTCCGATCACCACCAAAATTTGCAGGGAGCTCACAGACGCATGGGAGACCACTCAGGAAGGCCACCGACCATGTATGGGGGCCACCGACCAGGTTTGGTGAGAAGGGGTGGTCGGCCTACCAGAAAAGGTGGTCGGCCGACCACCTATCCAAAAACAGGGGCAGTTTGGTACTTTTGCATTTGTTTCTTTAAATATACTTGGCCAAACACTTTTTGCTCACAACTTCAGGTCCAAAATTAGCTCCTTCTCTTTCCTAGACCATTTTCTCCCTCAGATCTGCGCTCTATACGCATTTTCCAACGCCCCACGCAAAGTTGTTTCGCAAAATCTTTCAGTTTTCTTCACTTTGGACCGATTAAAATTTGATTTCGGAGATTCTTTCTCCATTTTCACCACTTGGGGTAAGTTTGTCGCAACATTTGGAACATTTTTTCGGGAGTTGACTTTTTTTGACTTTTTCATTTCCCGAGAGTTGACTTTTGTTGACTTTTTCCAATTTTGGCTCATTTTGCTCATTTTTGCTCATTTTTGCAGATTTCTCGAAATGGCAGGTCATTTTCCTCAGGGCGGAGGTCCACCAGGTGCCGGGGGTGAGCCAGACATTATGTCTTTACCTCTGAGGATTCGGCCATTTATTCCCGAGAGGTATGACCCTCCGGCGCACATTCTTTCTCGGGCCGTTTTCTACCATTTCACCGACTTTGATGAGCGAGCACCTGTAGATCTATTACTGCGGAAGCCAGAGTCCCACCTCTCTTATCAGGCACGAGAGGTATGTACTTCACTTTTACATTTTCTGCAATGTATTCTGCATTTTCCGTGCATTTCTTGCTTTTGCTATGTATTTTTTATCTGCTCGTTCTGAATGTGTTCACACACCATACTTCTGCTTATTCTAGCACACAGCTCACAGCACAGTATTTTGTTAAGTTGACATGTAACCTAAGCACTTGAATTTCTGAACACACAGCTCACACTTTGATGATGAACACATAGCCCACTATTTGACGGCGAATACACAGTCTACTTTTTTCTGAAATCTGAACACACAGCCCAAACTTGTTGATTATGAACACGCAGCCCACTGTTTTTGAAATTTGAACACACAGCTCAAACACTTGATGTTGAACACACAACTCGAACTTTGAGATGAACACACAGCCCACTGTTTTGAAATTTGAACACGCAGCCTAAACTTTGATGTTGAACACACAGCTCACACTTTGATGATGAACACACAGCCCACTGTTTTTGAAGCCCTGAACACACAGCTCAAACACTTGACTTTCTGAACATGCAGCCCAAATTTTGAGGTGAACACACAGCACACACTAGTTGAGAGTTGAACACGCAGCCCAAACTGTCGTATTTCTGAACACGCAGCCTGAATTTTGAGGTGAACACACAGCACACACTGGTTGAGAGTTGAACACGCAGCTCACAGTCTTTGAAGTCTGAACACGCAGCCCGAATACTTGATGTTGAACACACAGCTCGAACTTTGAGATGGACACACAGCCCATATACTTTATGTTAAACACGCAGCTCACACACTTCAATTCTGAACACGTAGCCCATAGCATTGTATCTGATTTAATTGGCACACAGCTCATATACTTTATTTTGAAATTGAATACATGTGTTCATTCTGAATGCAGGTATCTTCCCGTATTACACGAGGATATGGATCGATCATCGCCAGGGAGTGGTACGCGGAGCTCCCAGAGGCCGTTCGCGATCTGGTTGACCAGGCAGGGTTCGGACCCTTCTGCACGGGGATATCACGTTATCCAGCGAGCAGGACCCTGATGGGCGCCCTCGTAGAGAGATGGTGGGACACCACCAACTCCTTCCATTTCTCAGCTACTGGGGACATGACTATGACCCCATTCGATTTTGCCGTGCTGACGAGCCTTGACGTGGGAGGCTGGTCGATCCCCTACGACGAGGACATGGGCGAGTGGGAGGCTGCCTGGATCTATCTGTTGGGAGCTCGCCCACCGGTTGACAGATCTTCGGGCAGAGTCCGGTACACTTGGTTTTCCACACATTTCAGAGAGAGGGTGCCCGAGACTCCCGAGGAGATAGCGCAGTACACTCGAGGGTTTTTGATGTTCCTCCTCGGGACCACTCTGTTCTCCGATAGGGGGAACACCGTTGGACTTTATCTGCTGAGTGCTCTGGTAGACCTCTCACAGGTCAGCCAGTATGACTGGGGTGGCGCCGGCTTAGCTACCCTCTACTGCTACATGAGTGCGACCTCCCGCGGACGGGGGAACATAGTTGGCGGCTATTGGAGAGCCTGGGAGGTACTTTCTGCCCTCTTGGTTTACATTTCTGCTTTTCATTATCTGTACATTGCACACACGGCACACTTTACATTCTGTACCTTGCACTCTGCTCTCAGCATTCTGCATTCTCTGTACATTCTGTATTCACATTCTGCACAGCATTCTGTATTCTGATGGCTATTGCCCTGTTTTCCACAACTATGGGTTTTCGTGTACTTTTCGACGCTAGCCCCGGAGCTTGAGGTGGAGGTGCCTCTCATGATTCCTTACTCGCTCGTATTTGAGGGCCAGTACCGACCGAGAGCTCGGGAGACTCTCCCCTACCTGCGGCAGTTTTTTGATACAGTGCGGACGACCGAGGTAATTCAGAACTCTCAGTTCTTCATGTTTTCATCTTTGATTCATCTTGCACATTTACGATTTCTAATCGGCTTATGCATTGGTTATCCGCAGATCACATGGCAGCCCTGGGCGCCCTTGGGTGGAGATACCCGATTTCAGTTTGCTGGGGGATGGGCCGCTTCTCGGTACAGGATCCTGTTTGAGGGGCCAGCTGGTAGGGCCTGGTTTCTGGGGGACCGCTTCATGCGCCAGACTATGGGCTTCCCCGAGCAGAGTGTCCCCGCAGCACCTCCGGACGATATGCGATCCACTGAGGGGCTCACTCCCCAGGAGGTCGACAGCGCCATGTTGGGTACCGACGTATTTCTACATTTGGAGGAGGGGGAGTACGCGACTTACCGTCATACATACTTGATGCCTCCATTGACAGGTATCCGTACTCCCACGAGGAGGTCTGCTGGCATGCCATCATCGAGTCGAGCTCGGGCTGCAGGTGTCCCTTCTACTAGCAGGGCCGGCACATCGAGAGGTGGGGCTGGACTGGTCCCCCCGATTCCTCCGACTTACCCTCACGCCGGGTGGCCAGATATTCCGACTGAGTTGACAGGATGGCGGTACGGGAATTCCTACCCGATTCCGATAGAGCCTCCTATGCCTGGTCACCCATACGTCAGAGACCCTGACTCGCCACCGGTATGCTTTACAGTTTTGATTTATCACTCAGATATTTGGACATTCATTCATTCACTGATACTTGCACTTGCATCTGCAGCCTCCCATGGAGTACATGGAGGGGATGCTCGGGTGGTGGCCTCACTCGAGGGCATGGTTCTGCGGAGAGAGACACAGTTGTTCATCGCCGGCGTCCCGGTACTCTTTAGTTTTCTTGCATTTATCATACTTCTGATGACATGCTGAACTTGAACATTTCACTGCATTGATTGACTGTATGTGTAGAGCACATCTGACACACACCACATTCATGTACTTGTATCTGCATACACCCACTCTATGTAGCATTCTTGCTCTGCATCTGATATACATGTTGGCTAATGTACTCAAATTGTCCTCTTCCTTTTCAGATGCCTCCGCTACAGACTGAGCCACAGGCCGGGCCATCTAGGCCTTCTCGGGGAGCTGGGAGAGGGGACTCGTCTCGCAGACGAGGCAGGCGCAGAGCACCTGTCATAGAGGAGGAGTCCAGCGAGGAGGAGGAGTCTGCGCATCCTCAGTCAGAGACATCTGCAGGCAGAGAGGATGACTCTGAGTCCGGTTCTGAGGGCGGAGGTGATGCCGAGGAGGGTTCCGAGGACAGCAGCTCCGATTCAGATGGTGGTGCTGGTGGAGATGGTGCAAGGACTTCTCAGCCGAAGAGGACGAAGAGGGCCTCTTATTCTTGCACTTGAGAGCACTGATGCAGATGTTCCTGCTTTATTTGCCTTTTTTACTAGTAGTTGTAGCACATTGTACATTATTAGGCAGTTTTATTTTATGTAAAACTTGTACCCTTGTTGTAAAATGTTGTAACAAATGAAGCATGATGGAATGAAACAGTTTTTGTTCAAAAAGTGTTGTATTTTATGTTCTTAGCATCACATCGCATCATTTGCACAAAAATGAGATTGAATGAAAATTGAGCATCGAAAATTTGCCAAGTCAGGTAGTGAAACAACACAACAAACAAAAACAACTTATCTTACTAAGAAACAACGAGGCCTTAGCAAGCTTACAACTCGATAAGTAAATCCCAGAAATGTTGGATAAACAAACAACAATTCAACGGACAAACTCGTCAACTCGACAAAACCTAACGACTCGATAAGCAAAACAACTCGGTAAGCAAAATAACAACTCGATAAGCAAGACTTAACAACAACTCGATAAACAAATGCATTTCGGACGATCGGGTGACGGAACGCATCCGAAACAGAGGAAAACTCGCACCTTCAACACTCCCAATGCATGGAAATGCTAGGAACTTTCTTCTAGAAGCTAGGACAAGACCAAAGCCCACTTTCTCTCCATGGCCGACCACCTAAGGGAGCTGGCCGACCAGCTTTTTCCATTGGAGACCAAGGGGTGGTCGGCCTACCAGAAAAGGTGGTCGGCCGACCACCTGGTTTGGCAACCACCAATTTTTCGACACGTGTCCCCGAACAGTGCCTTATCCTCTTTAAAAGTTCCAGCCTCATGGTTCATTCATTTCATCTCAGTTTTGCATCAAAATGGAGGCGTTCCTCATCCAAAATCTCACAGCTTGGATTGCTTCTCTGGATGGCTCGGAAAAGTTGAACTTCCGGGGCTTCGGCTTGAATGCACTATTCACGCTGGGCCGTACTCCGCTGCATCTTCCTTTCCTCCATGCCACGGCAAGGTTTTGGAATCCGGTAACACACGTCTTTAGCTTTAGCGGGCAAGAGATGTGTCCTACTTTCGAGGATTTCCAAGTTTTGATGGAGTCCGAGCGCAATGAGGAAATCTTGCCTCAACTCCGATTTGGCCATGTCCAAGCCTTAGGACGAATGTGCGGCCTCACTTTGCATGACGCTCGATCATTGATTCGCGACGGGGAGCTGGACATCCCAAGCTTGGTTTGCTGGTTTTCTGATGCTGGTGACCGCGGCGACCATCATTGGCAGGGCTATCGGCGACACGCGCTTTGCCTATGCTTGCTATCTCATTTCTTGCTTGCCCCGGGCTCCGGTGGATTCAGTGTCCGTTTGATCGAGGTTGCCAAGGTTTGAAGGAGGGCAAGAGCTGCATTGCCATGACATTGGCTGAGACATTGATGGGCTTAGACGCTTTTCATCGCCGGGAGACGGCTAGGCTTGCGGGAGCCCACTACTATTGCAGGTAATGTTTCCCACCCAATCTCACATATGTATTGCTCACATCACTCGGCCCTCAGGCTCGTTTTTTTCACAAAACCCTTTTCTTACTTTTCTCTCATCGTACATCTCTCTATTCTTTATTCTCTCATTTTTCATCCCTCCCCAGGTGTGGTTGATGGACAAGTTACAGATTGTGGAGTCTTGCCCAGCATACTCAGCTCGCGGCTACTTTTTCGACAACGTCCTGGTCGATGCCCTGGATGAGGGGTGGTGGTACAACTGGATGTGCAGTTTGTCTGCAAACCGCATCGCTTGGCGTTGCCCTTGGCTCAATCTGCCGGCAATGAGTTACAACATGACCCGTCAACCTGGGATTCAATTGATTGGCATGACACACTGTGTCTTCTATTTTCCGTTCCGGTTCCGGCGCCAGTTCGGACATGATCAGACTTGCCCGCCAGAGGGGATAGAGTACCCTGCTGCATTCCCAGCCCGAGGCGCACAGCTTGCCCGGTATGCCACAGCATGGAGGACTAGAGAGCTCCTGGCCCCCGCTCCCACTTTCAGTTGCACTTTGTCTGATGAGTGCTTGATTGGCTCAATGAAGAGGCACAGAAGGGCCCACTTGGCATCAGAGGCTTCGACCAGCTCTGGGAGGGGCGCAGGAACACCTGACTTATCTATGCCCCGGATTTATTGCTTTATTAGTACTTTCAAGTTTTCTTTACGAATGTAAGAAAAAGCAACTTCAATTTGTATGCAAGAGCAGGAGAACTCTGTATTGAAATCAATGAAATTGAAGGTTGTGGGTACTGAAAATTTTCTGCTTTGGTCCAAAAATGGTCTAAGTTGTAAAAAGATTAATTTGAACCAAAGTCAACTTTTATTAAAACTTTTCAAAACCATTTTCGATATGGATCAGAACTGGACACGCCTGAAATCTGTCACTGAGATGCACAACCTCGGATCCTAGCAACTGGAAAGTTGCCTCTAGTCTAAATAGTACCGCGGCACTGCACAGCAACGGAAAGTTGCCCATAGTCTGAAAAGCACTGCACTGAAGATCATAACCAACTCTTGAATGCTGAATAAACAACGATGGCCGAGATGATCAAATGGACAAAGTTGATCGGGCAAAAGTTTATGGCTGAACTTCAAGATGAAATTGCCTACGTATCCCAAGGATGGGAATCAAGCCTTACGTAGTTCAGGCTCGGGTTCACTCGAGTATTTTCACTCTCCTTTTACGCTCTAACTTTTGCCAAGGCCGCCCTTTGCGGGTTTTCAACCTTGCGAGCTCAGTTTTTATCATTTCAAATTTTTTGTGCTCTAACTTTTGCCTAGGTCGCCTTTTCGGGTTTTCGGCCTAGCGAGCCTCTCAAGGGTAATATTTCTTCAACTTGTCCATGTTGATCGGCTGTGAGAACTCTAGGCCATCTAGGTCCATCAGAACCACAGCTCCACCTGACCAGATAGACTTAATGATGTAGGGACCAGTCCAATTGGGTCTGAACTTGCCCCTAGGGTCGTGGATGGGAGCTCGGTTGTCTTTGAGCACCAAATCTCCTTCCTTTAGATTCCTGGACTTAACTTTCTTGTTGAAAGCCCTGGCAATTCTGCGCTGATAACCTTGAACATGGTACAGTGCTTTCAGTCTTCTCTCATCAAAGAGCATGAGTTCTTCAAATCTGCTCTGCTGCCAATCTGCTTCGGCTATCTGACACTCAGCCAGCACTCGCAAAGACGGAACCTCAATCTCGATAGGTAGAACGGCCTCCATCCCATAAACTAATGAATACGGAGTCGCCCCAGTAGAAGTTCTAATTGAAGTCCGGTAGCCCCATAGAGCAAACGGCAGCCTATCTGGCCAGTCCCGGTAGGTTTCCACCATCTTCTGCAGTATGTGTTTGATATTTTTGTTGGCGGCCACGACCGCTCCATTGGTCTGCGGCCGATAGGTGGATGACTTATGAAAAGCCACATTGTATTTTTCCAACAAATCAATCACTTCCTTCTTGAAGTGGGAACCGTTATCTGAAATGATCTCGTTCGGGACCCCATAGCGACAGATGATGTTGTTTCTGATGAATTTCGCAACATGTGAAGCCTTCAACACCGCATAGGATTGGGCCTCAACCCACTTTGTGAAATAATCTATCGCGACCAGGATGAACTCATGCCCATTCGACCCCTTCGGAGTGACAGCCCCGATCACATCGATTCCCCAAACTGAAAATGGCCATGGCGAAGTCATATTGTACAGCTTCGACGGCGGAATGTTCATGCGGTTTGCATGGATCTGACATTTGTGGCATCGCCGAACAAAGCCGATACAATCCTCCTCCATGGTGGACCAATAGTAACCCTGTCTGAGGATCTTCCGCGCTAGCATTACCCCGTTCATATGCGCACCGCATTCCCCTCCATGGATGGCCTCCATCAGGCGTTTTGATTCTTCAGCTTCAACGCACAGCTTATGCATTCCCAGATGACCTCTCTTATACAATTTACCTCCGCAGATGATGAACTGAACGACCATTCTTCTGATTGCCCTTTTATCCTTGGCATTTACCCCTGGTGGATATGCTTCTTCTCCAAGAAATTCCAAATATCGTAATACCAGGGGTTCTCATCTTGAACCTCATCTATAGCAGCAATCGACTCGTAAGCCGGCACAAATTTCTGGTCGATAATGACTGGACGCATCCGGACTCCAAACGGGATGTCTATCATGGAAGATAGAGTTGCTAGTGAATCTGCGAACCTGTTGTTCTCTCTTAACAGATGAGCAAAGTTTAACTTCTCAAACCGAGGAATTAACAAGTCCAAGGTCTGGTGATACATAATCATCTTTTCTTCTTTGACTTTCCAATCTCCTTTCGCTTGAGATACAACAAGGTTCGAGTCCCCGATGACGTCCAACCGTTTTGCCCCTAATTCCAGGGCTGCTTCTAGACCGGCAATGCATGCCTCATATTCTGCTTCGTTGTTCGAGACTTTGAACCGGAGTTTGAATGCTAGAGGGATACGGGAGTTGTCGGGTGCTATCAGCAACACTCCTATCCCATACCCGTACTGGTTTGACGCTCCGTCAAAGTACATCGTCCAAAACTCGTCGTCGATATGCAAAATGGCCTCATCTGGGAATAAGTACTCAACTGCTTCACCTCCTTCCACTGGATGATCGGCTAAGAACTCTGCTACTGCTCTTCCCTTGACTGACTTGCGCGTCACATATTTCAGATCGAATTCGGAAAGCAACAGCAACCAACGAGCTAGCCTACCCGTAAGTGCCGGTTTCTCGAATAGATATTTGATGGGATCTAATCTTGAAACCAACATTACAGAGTGAGCTAACAGGTAGTGCCGCAGCTTCCTGGTAGCCCATACCAAGGCTAAGCAAGCCTTTTCCAACGGTGTGTAGCGAGTCTCATACTCCAGCATCTTCTTGCTCAGGTAGTAGATGGCTCTCTCCACTTTGTCCTCTGATTCTTGCGCGAGCATGCAGCCCATTGTAGTCTCAGTTACTGAAAGATACAAAATCAACGGTCTCCCCGGCTCTGGCGGTGACAACACGGGCGGGTTCTGTAAGTATTCCTTGATCTGTTCAAAAGCAGCTTGGCATCGGCCGTCCCATTGGAATTTCTTTCCTTTCTTCAGGAGGCCAAAAAGTGGTTCACAAGTCAAGGTTAATTTTGAGATAAACCGTCTTATGAATTGCACTTTACCCAGAAAGCCTCGCACCTCCTTTTCAGTCCTTGGTGGTGGCATTTCTAAGATGGCCTTGATTTTGGAAGGGTCGACTTCGATACCTCTCTGTGTAATCAGAAACCCCAGCATTTTCCCTGCTGTAACACCGAACGTACACTTCTGAGGATTCAGCCGCAACCGAAATTCTCTGATCCTTTGGAAAGAACTTTTGCAAGGCGGTGTAGTGGCCCTCTCTTTCTTTGGACTTGACAATCATGTCGTCCACGTACACCTCAACCTCTTTGTGGATCATGTCGTGCAATATTGTGGTCGCGGCCCGTTGATATGTAGCTCCAGCATTCTTCAACCCAAATGGCATCACCCTGTAACAGTAAGTCCCCCACGGGGTGGTGAAAGCAGTCTTCTCCCGGTCTTCAGGTGCCATCACTATCTGATTGTAGCCCGAAAAGCCATCCATGAACGAAAGCAAAGCATGCCCCGCTGTGAAGTCCACTAACTCATCAATATGCGGCAAGGGAAAGTCATCCTTCGGACTGGCTTTGTTCAAATCTCTGAAATCCACGCATACCCGGATCCTGCTATCCTTCTTCGGCACTGGAACAATGTTGGCCAACCAAGTCGGGTATTCGGATACCAGCAGGAAACCTGCGTCAATTTGCTTGGTGACCTCTTCTTAATCTTGAGAGCCCAGTCCGGGCGGATCCTTCTGAGTTTTTGTTTAACGGGTCGGGCCTCGGGGTCAAGAGGGATCCGGTGCTGTACAATCTCAGGATCGATTCCAGGCATGTCTTCGTAGGACCACGCGAAAACATCTTTGAAATCTTTTAATAAAGCGACTAAGCGCTCGCGTTCCTCCGAAGACAACGTGGACCCGATCTGGACCAGCCGCGGGTCCTCCTCAGTACCAATATTCACAGTAGTGATTTCATCCATTAAGGGTTTAACAAATCTTTCCTGCTCTTGTTCAATTAAGCGTTGCAAAACCGGAGGAATTTCTTCCTCGTCGTTTTCATCAAAATTTTGAAAGTCTGAGTTAATGCAATAAATCAAGGGCACAGAAAAGTACTCAAAAACCACAGCCACATGATTCTCATTAAGCACATCCAAATCGTCTGATTCTTCGGTTACAACAGACTCAAAAGAGAAAGAAAAAGACGACCTGGACAGGACTGTGGTATCTGGGTTATCACCCCTGGAATACCGAACTCAGACTCAGTCGAGCTGGAACCTGATTCCGACTCAACAGACTCGGTGGAATCAGATTCCGGCTCACTACCTGACTTGGTGCTGCTTGACAAAAATGCCTCTTCATACTGCCAAATGAGAGAGGGTGCGATAGATGCATCCAAAATATTTGCTGGTAGGCCCGCAACCGTTTCATTCCCGATCATGCATACCGAGAAGTTATCCCCCAAGCACTTCTGTTCGATCGGAGGATCTGAAAGTAGACACGCCAGCGCTACCCCCATTTCACTTTCGGCGTCCTCAGACTCCACTTTCTTGCTCTGCTCAGCCTCAGCTAATGGGTCCGTCTGCTCTTCGGCAACGTCATCCCCGGATAACTGTAGGTCAAAGAAAATCTCAAACCCTGGCACACGGCGCTTCTCTTCGTTTATCCACGGCTCTGGGAAGCCACAAAATGGAAAGTCCTCCCCCTCCCGGACAAAGCGTCCGTTTAGGGTACCCTGGATGGGTCGGTGCATTAGCTCAAAAGGCTTCCCCGCCTGCTTCGCTCTGGCTCTCCCAGCCATCTCCTTACCTTTCCTTATCCAATCCTCTTTGGTGGGCAGATAACCCAAGCCAAAGGTGTGTGGGTTGTGTGGCACTTCGGCCAACGCTGCAACGCCCTTCCGGCCGCTCTTTCCCAATCCCATCCCGGGGATGTGTTGAAGCTTGTTCATGAGGTATACTGATTGTGCGCTAACATACACCCCCTCATTAACAGCTAAGATGTTCTGCACGACCCGGGCCTCAGCCAGGGTAAAACCCGACATGAACACATCCTCCATACCGTGCTCAATTTCCAAAACTGGCGTAGATACTTCTGGCGGTGGATGGATCGACGAATTTCCAAAAACGATGGCTACTCCCTTCCCATGGGGGTATTTCACCATCTGATGCAAGGTGGACGAAACTGCCTTTACTTGGTGCAACCACGGCCGCCCCAAAAGTAGATTGAAGGTCGCAGGAACTTCTAAGACGTGAAAGTCTACCTCATGCTGTCCCGGCCCAACCTTGGTCTGAATTTTCACTGTCCCCATTACTTCTCTGCTTGTGTTATCATATGCCCGAATCACCTGGGCTGTCGGCACAAAGTCCGCGGTCTTTAAACCGATTGCATATGCAGTCCTTGCCGGGCACACATTGATGGCGGACCCTGTGTCGACAAGCACCACGGGTATCCATTTGTTTCTGCACTCCACAGAGATGTAGAGTGGCTTGTTATGGTTCGCACCCTCAGGTGGCAATTCTTTGTCGGAGAAAGTCAACATCGGGGTAGCCCCTCCCGGAAAAACTAAGCCCACCAGCTGTTCGGGCGTGGTGTCTATTGAGAGCTTGGCCTTGTCCATGGCCGATAAGACAGCTTGTCGATGCACTCGCGATGCCATAAGCAGTCCCCAGATGGAGATGTCTGCCTGTATCTTTTTCAACTGCTTCAGTACAGCCTCTTCTTCGAGTTGCTTCTCTTTCTGTTTCTCCGCCTCCTTATCTTTCCCAGACGCCTCTGGCTGATCTAGATGTGGGGGCTTGAAATACCGCCCGCTTCTAGTCATATGATCGACTTCGCCGATGTACCAGGTATCGTCTGGCTGGTTGCTCCCCCAATCCTCATCCGTGTGGGCAAGACATAGATCATCGTCTTCCCACCACATTCCGTCGGCAGCCAACAGACACCTGTCCGGCTCCGGTACAATTGTACTCGCAGTACTTTCCGTCCACATGCTCGCAGCATTCTCTATCCTCGTGCACACAGCACTTTCAGTCCCCTCAGGGGCCTTAGCTTTCCTGATTCTCTCAGAATCCCCGAACCTTTCTTGTTCCAACTGCGTCAGTACAGCTGGCTGTTCAACACTTCCCGCATTCACAATGCCCAAGTCCTGAGCGAAATTCTTAGCACCGGCGCTCTCCGGCGATGCATTCTGATTTCCGGCCCTTCCGGCCACAACTGATGTTCTTGCCCCTGCCGGGCCCCGTTCCAACTGAGTTTCGTCGACAACATCTGGTAGGTCATCAAGCCACCCGGTGACCTCTGCTGACTCCTCAAAATCTGACCAGTTGACTACCATGCCCTCTGGATCTTGTTCATTGAAAAATTGGAGGTTAGCAAAGTCCCCTTCCACAGCTGCCAAGTCATCTATCCTCTGACCAGATTCATCCCCCTGTATCACACAAAGCTCTGCCCCTGCCGGCAATTCCACATTTGGCCCAACCTGGCCTACTGATAGAATGTAGTCACTCGGACTGTATACCTCCTCAGCAAAACTCCCAGATTCCTCAGATTCTGACTCAACAATCCCATTCTCCCCTGAAATCTCCCCTGTTCTGTCTTCGACAGTCACCACCATTGGTTCGGGTTGGGTTCTGGAGATGTCCAACATGCACAAGTCAGTGCAGTCAGGAAGGAGCACCTCCGGCTTGGGTAGGTGGGACGGGGTGATATATATGCTAGGATCGTAAGACACGACCCCAGTCTGGATAAAGTTGATACGTTTGGGGGTGGAGCTTGGTTGTGCGGTGGGAGAGGGTTTGTTGTGACATTGGGTTTTTCTGGAGGCACAATCACCTGCTTGTCAACGAGATCTTGAATCTCATGACGCAATCTAAAACATTGGTCAGTGTCGTGACCATGTTGTTGGTGATATGCGCAGTATTTTGCTGGGTTATGAGAGGGAGGGAGTGGATTTGGCAATGGCCTCGGCTCCAGGGGCTTTAAGTGCCCTTTCCTGATTAATACCCCCAGAGCCTTGGACAGGGGCATATATAATGGGGTGAAGGTTCTCTGGCCTCGAGGTTGGTATTTGGTGGTTTGTGTGTTGCTTCCGGACGCGCCGGAGAAAGGTGTAGCTGCCATGGGTCTTGGAGGGGGAATGGTGGTGACCATGCTTACTTCTGAAGCTCTAGCATTTGCGGCATTGCTGGTGCCTGTATTGTTGTTGCGGTTGAAGGTTCTTCTGGGTTGCTCTCTGTCATTATCAATCAAGCCCTGCTTCAAGGCATCCTCAATCTGTACTCCCATCTCATGCAAATCTGAAAAGGTAGGGAAAGGGAGCACGATCATTTTCTGCATCAGCTTAGGCTGGAGATTGCGCACAATCATCCGGATTTGATCTTTATCAGTAGGCCTTAGGGTCATCATTGAGGCCTTCGCCCTCCACCTGGCTACGAACTCCGAAAAGCTCTCCTTAGGCTCCTGCCTTGTTGTCTCAAGATCACGGGTTGTAATCTCGATTTGCGTGTTATAGGAGTACTGTGCAATGAAAGCCTCGGCCATCTCATCCCAGTTCCGCTTAACATCGTCTTCTAATTTTGCGTACCAGATAGCGGCCACACCCGACAGGGTCCGGCCGAATAATGAAAGCTTCTGCGGTCTGGTGAGGCCCATCGGCCGTAGTATATCTGAGAACAACCGGAGATGCACCATGGGATCCCCAGATCCGTCAAAGCGGTCGATTTGTGGCATTTTGAACCTATCTGGCAGCGTCACAGCCACGTCAGTGTACCCGTCCTCAATGTCTGGGATGGACTTTACCCCTTGGGATTTCTTGAACAACTTCTCAAGCTTGCTCAACTTTAACGCTGTATGGTCCACCTCGAACTCAAAGGGAGAGTCCGGTTGATTGACAGGCGTAGGTGCCTTAGATAGTTGAGGTAGAATCGGGGGCGGAGCCGGCCCTGTCGGAATATCCGTATCTCCCTGGACATTTGGTGCCTCCCCGGGCGCTGGAACTCCTGGTGGGGGAGGAGCTTGGTGTGAAGCAGATGCCCCGGTTTGTTGTTGCAGCCTGGCAATTAACTCTGCCTGCTGGGCCATGATCTCGGCCTGTTGTTTGGCAAATTCATCTCGACGAACAGCGTCCTGCTGCATGGCTCTCATGGTCTCCTGCATCTGACGCATCATTTCCTCAACTCCTGTCGTTCCTGCCATACTGCCCTGATCTATCTGAACTACCGGTAGGTCTATCTCTGGAGTAGCCTCGGGAAGCTCAACCTGACTGTTCAAAGTCCACTGATCTGGCAATCTCTGCTCGGATACACTGCGTTTTCTCGACCTCCGTCTGATAACCGGGGGTAAGGAATAAAACACTGGTTGTCCGTCGACCAGATCCTCAGATCGATTGAGTCGGCGACCTCTAGTCCAGAGTGCTTGGGGAATATCTGCTTGGTCTGAAGCAATTGTGCTAAACTACCTAGCAAAAAGATAAATAAAGCAATAATAAGGAAATAAACAACCAGACAAACGGACAGCATAACAGCGTAAATAAACACACAACACACAGTTGGGCATCACAACACACAGTTGATAAGCTGAATACACTGTTCTCAGATACTGATCATTGTTCCCAAATCACTGCCCCCAAAACTGAATCTGATACCCGCAGATAACTGATTCCCAAAATACTGAACTGGTGCCCGCAGGCCTGATACCCAAACTTGTAAACTGATACATGCATTCCTGTAGAGACGCACTCTAAAAGCACATAGCAAACAAGTGAGAGCCAAAACACCCCTATGTTGGGGTAAGGTTTCCCTGTCCTATTTTGTCAGGAGCTAGGGTTTCACTACGCACGCAGCGGTTTCAAACAACCTATAATCGGGTAAGCAACCTGTCCTAGCTTGGAATGGTCACTATGGATTCCGAATATGCACTAGGTCGAATGGTCAAAAAGGGTGCCCCGGTAAAACCGGGGTTTGTGTTCCCGTCGTGGCAGAGCCCGCAACCGGTCAGCCTTATGGCACGCTTCTCGAAGCGAGCCTCCGGCAAACCGTTCAGGAATAGCATACGGCAAACACGGTGTCCTAGGCGCACCAATGCAAATGCAATGCAAAGAAACACATAAGTGTAGTCAAAACCAGATATCATGAGTTCGAGTCAAGTTCTCTAACTCCCCAGCAGAGTCGCCAGAAACTGTAGACGTCCCTGAACGTCCCGGGAGGGAATCCCGTTTTGTTCATTGGGCTCACTACAGTTCAGGACTCAATGTCACGGTCCTGTATCTAATCTCGCAGAGTGCAATGCAAGACCGATGAATCATCAAAGAGTCCAAATCCGGCAAATCGTTTTTTAAAACAGATTTTTTTGAAAGAAGTGCCAAACACGGACTGCTTTGCCAGATACAGAGTCGCCACCTAAATATTTATTTTGGGGAATTTAGGAAACCCTGACTCGTGCCTAAGGCCACGTGTCCGTCATCACCAAAGTTGCCTCGGCTCGGGAACTTGGGTACGATTGGGGAAGGTCACTTCGTGAGCACCCCCGCTCGCCCGATCAAAGATCGGCCTCTACTAACCATGATATCGAGTTTTGAAAACATTATGTGCTCTTATTCCGGTTATTAGCCTAGAATTACTATGTGATGCGCACAGCATACAAGTATAGACTGGATCGCCTAATTTGGAACAAAGCATCGCATATTTGTTTATTTTGAAAATGGATTGAAGTTTGCTACTCGCAAGTGGGCTAAAACACGGGTTTCGACGAATTATTCCAACTCAAGCAAACCCAACCTTCACCCACAGGCATTCAGGCAGTTATATCACATAAGCACATAGCCTCATGGTAAGCATGCTATCATGGCAGTCACTCACACGCATGCAAGGATGCTAAAGCATAAACACTTACCGAGTACTCCAAGCCAAAGAAAGAAGCTAATTAGAAATCATGCATGATCCTAACTATGCTAAGAATGCCTAATGCAACACATGCAAAAATGCAACTACAATAGGCTCGGCTATTCTAAGATGGCATATGAGATGCAACAATCGATACATGTATTCAACTTGGAATTGAAATACAATGCAGTTAGTATGATGCGCCGAGCCCGGTGCATGCAAAACAGATGAATGAATGCAAACATGCTATCATAAGTATGCTAATTGAAACATGCCCTAAACTAACCATCATAAGCTGGTAAATAAAAGGGAGAAAGACGTGGGGTTGGAAGACATACATCACACACACGCACACTTATTACAACAGTTGGCCCTCTCTCGGAGGGTCCGAATAAATAATACAGTCCGAATAAATAATTAACTACTCTAGCTAATTAAATATTACAAAACCCTAATTAATTAACAAATTAACTAGGAAAGCGAATAAACTAGCATGCAAGCTATAAAATGGACTGCCTCAGCTCTTGTTCCGAATGATGAAAGATGCATGCGTGCTCGGGTCGCTTTGTCGGGAAATTCCTCGCGATGCCCCGATTTGCCTCTGTTTTGCAATTGATCCTAGAACACTGTACAAAACTTCCGAAGGCTGACTAGTTTTTGCTGGATTCTGATTTGCTGCAACAGAGAGCAAGAAAGGGCATGGCAAAGTATTTTCAACATATGTGTGCATGACCACTCTCCCCGTCATTGCACAAGCTCTAGGGAGTGTAGACCTCGATCCTCGTGCCACCAATCACGCATCTCGATGCATGATGGCCGAGGAGTCGAATTGCACGACTCAATGTGAAATGAATGCACATATAAACATAACAAGGCCTAAACTCCATCATGGGTAATCCGGAGTGTCGGCGACCGGGAATTGAGACACGTTTCGTCACTTTGAGTACGAAACGTCCCTCGTTTCCCGTGTTTGGACTAACCCTACTCCAAACACAATGCAATGAGATGGCATACACAATGTGACTAACATGCAACCCTAAATGCAATGCAACCAAATCATGCTGGCATGCGAGGGATGATATGCACGCATGCAATTAGCATGCGCAATGTTATGAACCTATAATGGCATACTCAATGCACATGAACTATATGGCATACACAATGCACACATACGAAGATGGACATTCACAAAAGTATAATCAAAGCATACACATGCGATGGTCAAACATGCAACAACATGAACAAATGCATACACATGCAAGATGGACTTAAACTAATATGATGAAATAGGCAAAACATGTAACTCTAACTAAGCATGGCAAAGGATGAAGTATGGCATACAAGCATACATTTTCCAGCTCTGAAACATGATGTACAATGGTCCCGAATCATGCAAATATGTTACCCAATGCATGCTAGATGGCCCGAATACCGAAACTAGTGAAGTGTGTTACACTAGAGGTACACAAAGCAATGCACAAATGGAAAAACCAACCCCAAAAAGACCCTAGGAAGGTCTAAAATAGTGGGAAAATGGCCCAAAATGATGGTTTTTGCATGGAAATAAAGCTCATTCAATGGTCCGAAAACAAGGCATTCATGCACAACTCTCAAGCACACTTAAAGAGAAGAAAACATGAGGATATGGTATTCACATAGGCTCTAAATATGATGCAAAATGACCCCAAAGCATGAAAACACCTCAGTATATGCATGCAATAGACCTCAAATCTCAAAGCTAGGCAAGTGTATTGAACTACAAGCATGCAAAACAAGCATCATTCGACCATAGACCCAAAAAAGAGCTAGGGCAGTCCAAAATATGCACAAAATCAGTTTAAGGCAAGGCCAAAAATGTGCTAAAATCAAGGGTCAACAAAGCATGCAAAATAAGCTAGTGAACCATGATTTGCACTACAACTATATGAAGCACATGAGAGCTCACCAAACCAGCCAAAAACAGAAGTATGTCATGCCAAATAATGCCCAAAAACCCCCTGAAACTCAGTCAACGCATGCAAGAATGATGTGTCCCTTTGAAAGGCCAATAAGAGGGTTGTTTTACACATGCAAGATAGACATACAAAATGGCAAAACCACCTCTGGAAAGAGGTTATAAGGGCCCTAAAACTCACTAAAAAGGGCCTGAAATTAGTCTAGGAAGCATGCAAGTGAAGGCCCCTTTGAAAGGCCTTGAAGAAGATTACATTACACATGCATAATAGACATCTAATATGGCAAAACCACCTCTGGAAAGAGGTCATGCAGGTCACAAAACTCATCAAAAATGACCTGGAGCATGGCTTTGAAACATGAAAATAGGGGCTCCTTTGGAAGGCCAAGAAAGCTAGTAAAGAGAACAAAGGGTGAGAGGGTCAACCCTCTCTGATTTTGAGGCTCAAAGATACATGTTAGCCATTGAAAATCCATTGGATTTCAGTGGCTAAAAGGCCAAACCAAGGCCGACACCAATGCTCTAAAGCATAACTCAAAACATGAGGAAATGAAGCATGCAAGGGGGTAGATGACCCCCAACAGAAAAAAGGTCTTAAGAAAACATGTTTAGAAGATCAAAACAAGACTTTTTTCAGTTTATGACAAAGCCTAAATATACTTGGAAATAGAGCTAAACTATGAAGCAAAACAATGTCAAAAAGAGGGAAATGGAGTGTTACCCTTGTAGCCAAAGGAACCAGCAACTTCTGGACCAAGATAGCAAGTCTTCAACCTCTAAAAATAATCTCCAAGGTGCTTGGATGGATGATGGAGAGGTTAGGCTAAAAGGTGTAGTGCAATGGTGCAAGAACAAGGGACCTTTGGAGCTAAAATGGAGAGAAATAGAGAGGGAAGTGTATGTATGCCTTAAGAAAAATTCTCAACCCTAGCAATGGAAGAGGGCCCTTCCCTTTATAGAGGAGAAGATCTAAAGCTTCTCAAAGAAGCTTAAAAGCTAGCTTAAATATCCTCCATACACGTGTATGGAGGATGCATTCTGAGGCTTCCAGCTGGCACAGCTGGCTTCAACTCATTGAGACAAAAAAGCAGAAGGCTGGCCGACCAGTTCAGGTGGTCAGCCGACCACTCCCCTGGTCGGCCGACCAGGGGTCAAAAGGTTCAAGCTGAAAAGGTGGTCGACCTACCCATATTGGTGGTCTCCCAGGTGAATGCAACTCAGTGGTGGTATGGGAGACCCGAAAATGTGGCCCAAAAGTGAGGGAGACCAAGGGGTCAAAAGAGTCAAGCAAAAAAGGTGGTCGGCTTACCAAGATTGGTGGTCTCCCAGGTGAATGCAACTCAGTGGTGGTATGGGAGACCCGAAAATGTGGCCCAAAAGTGAGGGAGACCAGCTTCTTGACAAGAAAATCGGCCGGCGGGAGAAGAGGTGGTCTCCAAGAGAATTGCTGGTCTCCCACCCTTGTACCACCTTCCTAACAATGAAAATAGGGTCCATGCCAAAAATGAACCCACACCGATGCAAAACGAGGGTTCGGGGGTCAAAACGCGCAGCCGGGTACCTTGAAAACTGACTATCAAGCATCGGAAGTGGCGTGCGACCACGAAGGTGCTCTCCTGGGCCACTGTGTCCCTCTAGGGAGAGGGAACAAGGTGTGTGCTAAAAACCGGAGCAAACGGAGGTAGTTAAGCGGTCCCGAACCGAGGCACACGGCCGACGGCTTCGAAAACCGAAAACTGGTCTCCAAGTGGGAAAAATGGCCTACGACCACGAAACGTAGCCTACGGCCACTGAGAGATGGTCTACGAGACCTCTCCCTCCCTTCAGGAAGAGAAAACAGAGAAAAGAGGACCTGGTTCACAAACTGAGGCAAGGCACGAAAAGGTTCCGAAGCTTGGAGGCAAGGCTCTCAGCCGAGACTTTGCAACCTCAGAACGAGCACAATACGCAACATCACCGAGCGCTCAGTTGGTGACGTCTGAGTCTTAAGGTCGGTCAAAAATGGGGTGTCTACAGCACCTCAAACCATTAGAGCCTCGCCTACTACCTGATCCTCTTCCACCAAAACACAACCCAGTGAAGCACTGCGCATTTCACCAGCAGCATGGTCACGACACCGACCAATGCTTCCGACTGCGTCATTAGATTCAAGATCTCATTGACAATAAGGTGATCGCACCGCCTCAGAAACCACATGTGACTACGAACCCGCTCCCGGCCCACAATCAAGTTCCCCCACCTCAAAATCTAAACCTAATCCATACACTGGTAATCCCCTACGACCCTAGCATATATATTACCCCTTCCCACCTACCCAAACTGACGGTGTTCATTCTTGAAAGCACAGATTTCTGCATGATGGACATGTCCCCACTTCAACCTAAACCTGTGGTGGTGACAATTACAGAAGGATGAAGGTTGACCTTAGAGGAGAGTACGAGTCCATTGCCTGAGTGCTCTGAGGACTTGCCTAAGGGGGTGTATAATCCAAGCTGCTGCATTGTGCCGATTGATCAAGTCAAGCCGAAAGTGGTATTGCCAACTGTAGTGGAGGTCAATGTAGTTAGGGAGGATAGCCCGAGCCAAGGTTTGGATGATTTGGCGGAACTTGAGAAGAACTTAGACAACCTGCAGTTCTCTAACGAACAGGATCAAGGGGATGTGCAGATTGACTGGTTCAATTTAAATGAATCAACGGACAACTCTGGGTGGTTGAGTAATGAATTAGACAGGGAGAAAAGAACTAAAATGGAACAAGAGGAAAAGAAAACACGAATTGTTGTAGTGGCCGGAATGGCCGATGAAAAGGGGAAACTGCTGGAGAACACCGGCGTGGAAAATTTAGCTTAGGAACTGGGCACTGTGAGTACTGTGGACACAGAACAGGAAGCTGTGCTGAAGCAATTTTCACAAGAGAGGGTTGAAGATGACCAGGAAGCTATAATGGCCTAACACCCTGCGGGGGATGCCTATGAGGCGAAAGTGATTCGAATGGAGCCGGACAACTGTTTATCGGCTGCCGAAGGTGTATAGGAGGATGATGACGATCTACATTTGGCTCACATCAACGAGGATTGGGGTGAGTACCTCACAGACAACACGTGGTATACGGAAAGGATAAATCACATGACAGGAAGTGGGCGGTATTTCAAGCCACCGCACTTAGATCAAGCTGAGGCATCTAGGAAAGACAGAGAGGTTGAGAAACAGAAAGAGTAACAGCTGGAAGAAAAAGCAGTATTGAAGCAACTGAAGAAAATCCAAGCTGACATCTCAATCTGGGGTCTTCTTATAGCCTCCCAGGTGCATTGATAGGTAGTACTATCAGCAATGGAGAAAGTTAAATTGTCCATTGACACTACCCCTAAACAGGTTGTGGAATTAGTCTTCCCAGGTGGTGCCGGGCCAACCCTAACATTTTCTGACAAAGAACTATAGCCGGAAGGCTTAGCTCACAACAAGCCCCTGTACATATCCATTGAGTGCAAGGAAAAATGGGTACCAGTGGTATTAATAGACACCGGTTCAGTTATCAATGTATGTCCTTCCCGCACAGTTTATGCCATCAACCTTAGACCGGCAGACTTCGTGCCCACAGCCCAAGTAATTTGGGCATATGATAATACAAGCAGGGAGGTTATGGGTACGGTATAAATCAGAGTCCAGGTAGGCCCAGATCAACAGGACGTCGAGTTCCATATCCTAGATGTCTCGGCCACCTTCAACTTACTGCTAGGGAGGCCTTCGCTGCATCATATGAAAGCTGTCTCCTCCACCCTTCACCAAATGTTAAAGTAACCCCATGGGAAGAGAGTGGCGATTATTTTCAGGAATTCATCCATCTATCCCCCGCCAGAAGTAACTACACCAGTGTTGGAAATCGTTCATGGCGAGGAGGATATATTCCTCTCAAGGTTTACTCTGGTCGAGGCCCAGGTAGTGCAAACCATTTTGGCTGCTGATGAAGGCATGTATGTCAATGCCCAATCTATCTATGTCATGAACAAATTGCAACATGTGCCAAGAATGGGACTTGGAAGAAGTGGCCAGAAAGGTGTCACAGCATTGGCCAATGTGCCGCACAATCCACATGCCTTTGGTCTGGGTTATGTACCCACCAAAGAGGACTGGATCAGGAAAATGGAAGACATGACAAGCAGAGCCAGAGCCAAGTAGGCCGGGAAACACTATGAGCTCATTGACAGGCTAATCCACAGAACGTTGAATGGCCGCTTTGTTCGGGAGGGAGATGACTTCCCCTTTTGCGACTTTCCCAAGCCCTAGATAAATTCCACAAAGCTACGTGTCCCCGGATTCAAAATATTTTTTGACCTGCAGTTGCAAGATAGTGATGCTGAGGAAAAGGCTGAACCAAGTGCTTAAGGTGAAAAGAGAATGAAAAGTGACTCGGACAACAGCGAACTTGGAATAGGGGTAGCACTGACATGTCTCCTTACAGATCTTCCGACTGACTTAGAGAAATTGGGGGATAACCTTACCATCTCCACGTTTGGGGAACAACCGGGTATGAACCCATCCAACAGCATTTTGGATGTATCAGAGGCACCATCTCTTGTCTGGCAACTGGAGGAGGGCTACCTATCTAGTTCCGAGTCGGGTGATGGGCTAGAATCTAATTCCATTGAGTCTATGGAGTCGAAATCAGATTCCGGTTCTTTTAAGTCTGAGTCTAGTATTCCCGGGGGTGATAACCCGAATGTCAAGGTCTTGTCCAGGTCCTCTTTTTCTTTTGCTTTTGAGTCGGTTGTAACCAAAGAGCTGGATCTTATGAATGAGAACACTGTCGATTCTGAGTATTTCTCTGTGCCGCTTATTTATTGTATTGACCAAGATCTTCAGAATTTTAATGAAAATGAAGAGGAAGGAATTCCTCTAGTTTTGAAAATTTTGATTAATCGAGAGGAGGAGAGGTTTGAAAAACCTTGTTCTGATGAAATCATTGCTATTAATGTGGGTACTGAGAAGGATCTGCGTCTGGTCCAGATCGGGTCCACATTGTCTTCGGAGGAGCACAAGTGCTTAGTCACTTTATTAAAAGATTTCAAAGATGTTTTCGCGTGGTCCTACGAAAGACATGCCTGAAATCGATCTTGAGATTATACAGTATCGGATCCCTCTTAACCTCGAGGCCCGACCCGTCACGCAGAAGTTGCGAAGAATCCGTCCAGATTGGGCGCTAAAAATCAAAGAAGAGGTCTGTAGACGCGCCCTTGGGCCTCACTACAGTTCGGACTCAATTTGTGTTACGGTTCTTAATCTGAACCAAAGAGTCCAAATCCGGCAAATCGTTTTGAGAAAAATAGATTTTGAAAGAAGTGTCAAACATGGACTGCTTTGCCAGATACAGAGTTGCCACCTAAATATTTTATTTTTGGGGAATTTAGGAAACCCTGACTCGTTTGCCTAAGGTCACGTGTCCGTCATCACCAAAGTTGCCTCGGCTCGGGAACTTGGGTACGATTGGGGAAGGTCAGCTATGACCACCCCCGCTCGCCCGATCAAAGATCGGCCTCTACTAACCATGATATCTTGTTTTCAAAACATTATGCATTCTTATTCCAGTTATTAGCCTAGATTTACTACGTGATGCGCACAGCAAACAAGTATAGACTAAGTCGCCTAAATTGGAATAAAACATTTCATGTTTGTTTGTTTGAAAATGGTTTGATGGTGCCACCCGCAAGTAGGCTAAGACATGAATTTTGCCACCCTCAAGTGGGCTTAGAAAATATGGTTTTGCCGCTCTCAAATAGGATTAAAACTCGCATTTAATGCATTGTTCCAATTTAAGTAACCCAACCTTCACCCACAGGCATTCAGGCAGTTATATCACATAAGCACATAGCCTCATGGTAAGCATGCTATCATGGCAATACTCACACTCATGCAAGGATGCTAAAACATAAATGCTTACCGAGTACTCCAAGCCAAAACAGGAACTAGTTAGTAATCATATGCATGATCCTAGTTCATGTTAAGATGGCTAATGCAACACATGCAAGATGCAACTATGATAGGCTCGGCTATTCTAACATGGCATATGATAATGCTACAACTAACACGTATTCAACTTGGAATTGAAATACAATGCAGTTAGTATAATGCGCCGAGCCCGGTGCATTCAAGACAAATGTATGGATGCACGCATGCATAGCATAAGGTATGCTAAGTTAAATATGCCCTAATACTAACCATTGAAAGCAGGTAAGTAAAAAGGAGAAAGAAGTGGGGGTTGGAAGACATACACACACTCACGCACACTTATTACACAATTGCCCTCGCTCGGAGGGTCCGAATAAATATTACACAATCAAATGAATACTGCCAAATTAATTATTACAGAACTTCTAATTAATTAACAAATTAAATGTAGAAAGAAGGTGGCCGCAGCCCTGCCTCGGAATGCGGGGATGATGCATGCTCGAGTCTGTCTCGCCCGGAAAACCCGTACCATGCCACTGTTGCCTCTGTTTACACTGCCCTGCTTCTCTGAAGACTGCAAAAGCCTTGGAACATGCTCTATGGATGTTGGGGAATGCCACCGGCCAAGAACAAATACCACCGGCCAAAGGGAGGAACCACCGGCCACCTTTTTTTACTATCGGCCAAAATTAATGGCTGGCCGGCACTAAACTTAGCCGACCGGCCAAAACTCCCTGCAGAAACTGGTTTTTGACAACAACAAAGGACAGACAGTGTATGGCATGGAATTTCAAGCAAATGTAAGCATGGCCACACTCCCTATCATGCAATGGACTCAAGGAAGCATGGCCCTCGATTCTCGGGCCATCAATTGTGCGTTTTGATGCATGATGGCCTAAGAGGCCAAGGTTGCAATTCAATGAAAATGCATACAACACACAAATGAATACCAAGACCCCATCATGTCAAAGTCAAGGGCCTCAGTTACCGAGAGTTGAGACGTGCTACATCACTTGTAGTATGAACACTTCTCACCTCTCAAGTTTGGCTTGACACCCCAAGCCAAACAATGCAATGTAAATATATAAGCATGGCTCAAACATGCAAATGAAACTAAGGCACAAAGCATGTCAAATATGCAGCAAGTATGTGAGATGGCTCAAAATTAAACTAACATGCAAGTGAGATACAATGTAAACATGCTTCTAATGTAATGCAACACGCTCATGCAAAGGTGGATGTAGACCACAAAGAGGGAGACCTCAGCCCATCCCAAAAACAGTGGCTAAGGATGCCAAAATAGAGGTACCAATCATAGAAGACAAACATGCCAATCGGTAAGCCTAAGACCAAGGTATAAAAGCCAACTCAAGCACGCCTAAAGGAAGACAAACATGGACATTTAGACCAACAAAATCAGTGCTATAGCATGTGAAAATAAGCCCCTAAAACCCACACATGGCATCCCAAATGACCCAAACACATAGGCATACACAATGCACATTTCAAGGCATGAAATCACAACACTTCAAAGCATTGAAAGAGACACAAAGGACAATGTAAGACCACATTAGATGGACTGAAATATGATCTCAACTGATGCCAAATGGTGATAATAGGCTAAGCTAGGCATGGTAGTGATCCATACACTCAAGGCTCACAATCCAAAATGCAAAGCAACTATATTAAGCATGCAAAACGAGACCAAATCAGTGGCCAACAGACCTTATGCATGACAAAATATGACCAAGAACTTCACAAAGTAGAGTCAAAATATGAGAGCATAGTGATCAAAAGTCATGACACATTTCTAGGCAAAATGGAGGAATACAAAGCAAGTACAAAATACATGCTAAGGGTCAACAAACCCACATGAGACAGAGATATAATATAACCCAAAACACCCAAAAAGCCTCTGAAATGGAGTCATAAACAACTAAGCATGTATGCTACCATATGAGTCAAGAATGTGCAAAAATGAAACACAAAGGGGAAAGGGGTGTCCCTCTCCTATTCAAAACCTCAAACCTCCTTCCTCACCACTGAAAATCCACTAGATTTCAGTGGTGATAAGGCTAACACACAAAGTTGACCGAAGCTTAACAAAAGAGTACCAAAAGAGGCCAAAATGAAGCCAAGAGGGGGAGGTCGACGCCAAATGCCAAAACAACCTTAATGAAAGATCTCAAGCATGCAAAAATAAAACTTTTTCTAGTTATACACAAAGCTCAAATCAACATGCAAGACAGGTAAAAAACTGTTGCAAAATTGGGGAATCTAAAGTAAAGAGATTACCCTTGAAGAACCCTTGATGAACAGTCAACGCAGCCCTCTTCTTTTGATCAAAACCAGTCCAAAAACTCCAGAATAAACCCTCTAAGCCCCTCAAGGTCGAAGGAAGGTGTGATGGTGTGTGTCTTAGTGCAAAACTAAGGCCAAAACACACTTTTAGGTTCCCAAACACACACTAAGTATGAGAGAGAGGGAGATATCGAGAGAGAGGATGATATATCAGATATATATATGTATTCTAGGTCTGGAGTTGTTCAACCTTTAACAATGGAGGAGGAGAGGCCCTTATATAGGCAAAGAAAATGTTTGAAGCTTCTCCAAGAAGCCAAACAAGAAAGGGTCAAAGGGGGCAAAGGGGAGGAGGCTTCCTGAGGAAGCTTTGACAGCTGGGAAGCTTCTTGAGGAAGCTTTGACAAAGGGTCAAGCTTCCCCAAGAAGCTTTGACCAAAAGGGTGCAAAAGGTGCATAACAACCACACTATGCACGGGGAAGAGTGTGGGTGCATTCCAGCTGGCACAGCTGGCATGCACCATGGCTGAAGGGTGCAAAAGGTGCATACCGGCCAGCAAAAGAGGTCACCGGCCAAAAAAAGTGCCGGTCGGCCACATAAAGTGCTGACCGGCCATTAGTATCAAGAAGCCATGGCCGGTGGCAACAATTAATGGCCGGTGATGAACAGGGGTGGCCGGTGGGGTGTGGGGATGGCCAACAAGCCATTCCCTGTCCCTCAAAGCAAAAGCACAAGCATTTGGTGCAAAACCAAACACAAAACAAATGAGTTGAGAGATCCTGAGGCAAGGCGCGCAGCCGAGGCCTCCGGGAACTCAAAACGAACACGAACATGGATGATCACCGAGTGTTCAAACGGTGACGTCCAAGTCTTGAGGACGGTCAAAAATGGGTTGTCTACAGTTGCCCCTCTTTGACAGAACTCGTAAGTCATAACAATGACGGGAGTGAATGTCAAAGCCTAGAGACGACCCATTTTTGACAAGGCCGAAGACTTAGACAAAGCATGCAAGACAAACAAAGTATGTGCCCGAAGGCGGGGGAAAAATGCAAGACAATGCACAAAGCCGAACATAACTTATGATCATGCAAAGAAAGCTGTAACGAAGAACATACAATGCGACAGTTCTAAGCTAGCATACACTACACTACAATGCAGGAAGGGTATAAGAGAATTATGCAATTCTCAATACGTCTCCCGCGGGGGATACAATACCTGCGCGGTTCGTCTGGTTGCACCAGCCTCAAATGAACCGTACATACAATATCGTGCCTGAAAAGAAAGTAAACTTAACAGGTACGATGCCGTTAGCAACATGCATGACAATGCAATTGAAAGTGCGCGACAACGCAAAGCAAGTGGGAAGCATAACAATGCTGTGAAGGCGCCAATTCATGTAAGTAAAGAACACGCGACAACGCGCACAATGTGTGTGAAGGAATTGGAGTACATGTAAGTAAAGCGATACACGCATGCACGCAATGTGTATAAAAATAGAATTTGAACACATATGAGTAAAGCAATGCACGCATGCACGCAATGTGTATAAAAACAGAATTTGAACACATATGAGTAAAGCAACGCACGCATGCACGCAATGTGTATAAGGAGAAATTGAACACATATAAGTAAAGCAACGCACGCATGCACGCAATGTGTATAAGAAGAAATTGAACACATATAAGTAAAGCAATGCACGCATGCACGCAATGTGTATGAGAAAATTGAACACATATAAGTAAAGCAATGCACGCATGCACGCAATGTGTATGAGGAGAAATTGAACACATATAAGTAAAGCAATGCACGCATGCACGCAATGTGTATGAGAAGAAATTGAACACATATAAGTAAAGCAATGCACGCATGCACGCAATGTGTATGAGGAGAAATTGAACACATATAAGTAAAGCAATGCACGCATGCACGCAATGTGTATGAGAAGAAATTGAACACATATAAGTAAAGCAATGCACGCATGCACGCAATGTGTATGAGGAGAAATTGAACACATATAAGTAAAGCAATGCACGCATGCACGCAATGTGTATGAGAAGAAATTGAACACATATAAGTAAAGCAATGCACGCATGCACGCAATGTGTATGAGGAGAAATTGAACACATATAAGTAAAGCAATGCACGCATGCACGCAATGTGTATGAGAAGAAATTGAACACATATAAGTAAAGCAATGCACGCATGCACGCAATGTATATGAGGAGAAATTGAACACATATAAGTAAAGCAATGCACACATGCACGCAATGTGTATGAGGAGAATTTGAACACATATAAGTAAAGCAATGCACGCATGCACGCAATGTGTATGAGGAGAAATTGAACACATATAAGTAAAGCAATGCACACATGCACGCAATGTGTATGAGGAGAATTTGAACACATATAAGTAAAGCAATGCACGCATGCACGCAATGTGTATGAGAAGATAGATCATTCATGATATTGAAATGCAAAGTACTGCAATGCAGCATAATTGAAGTGCTTTGCGGAGTTCACCAGATACGAAGAGGATACGGGGGGGATTCCTCGTATGCGTGGAGCATCACCCATAGTAGACACAACTTGAGGTCAACTCGGAGGTCTACGGATGTTTCAAAGGTGTACTTCTCTGCGCAGCCTTGAGAAATTTGAGGTGCCACACCAAACAACGGATCCAAACAAAGGTGCGAGAGATGTATTGACCTCAAGGGATGGGCTACTGGTATCAACTCTGGTACTTTGCTGCCCTATTCTCTTATTACTTTACTTTCTTTTTTACTGGTAGTTTAAGCACATTGCACTGCCTCAGGCAGGGTTTGTTATCATTTTTCAAAACTGTGTATTTTCGCAAAACATATGACGGAGATGAAACTACTGTTTTGTTCGAAAGATGTTACGTTTGCACGTTTTTATGCATCGCATCGCATGGAATCACATAACAATGTGAATGAAATTCGTTTGAAAAATGGAGCATTCGCATTGTAATAATTAGGTAGTGAACCAAATTACAACTCGATAAGCAAAACAGAGAGACTTGACATAACCAACCAAACGTGAGTACAACTCGGTAAGCAAATTAGAGACTTGATGAGAGTGACATACAACTCAATAAGCAAAGATACAACAACTCGATAAGCAAATATGCGTGACTCCGCAAGAATTGATCACCAGAGGGTGTTGGAGGTGGTGGAATTCCCCACTCCTTAGCATAAACAGCTCAGAAAACCAAGAGGGAGACCACCGGCCAGAGATAAATGCCGCCGGCCATGAGAACTTGTCACCGGCCAAAAATAGTGGTCGGTCGGCACTTCATTTGGCCGGCCGGCCATAAATTTCTGGGACCACCAGAACTTTGACATCTGTCCTCCACTCACACCTTATCTCCTTCAAAAGGCCTCAGCTTCGTAGTTCTACTCAGTTCAACACTGATTTGCTCAAAATGGAGGGATTTATTGCCCAGAATCTCTCGTCTTGGATTAACAACTTGGACGGCTCGAAAAAGCTGAATTTCTGGGGTTTCGGCATAAACGCACTATTCACTTTGGGTCGTACCCCGCTGCACTTTCCATTTCTCCACGCCGCGGCAAGGTTTTGGAATCCGGTGACACATGTTTTTAGCTTCGGCGGGCAAGAGGTATGTCCCACCTTTGAAGATTTTCAAGCTTTAATGGAGTCCGAGCGCAATGAAGAGATCCTGCCCCAACTCCGTTTTGGCCATGTCCAAGCCTTAGGACAAATGTGCGGGCTCTCAATACCTGATGCTCAATCTCTGATTTGTAACGGAATGCTGGATATTCCGAGTTTGATTTGCTGTTTTTCTGGCACCGGTGACCGCGGCGACCATCATTGGCAAGGTTTTCGGCAACACGCACTTTGTTTGTGCATGCTATCTCATTTTCTGTTTGTCTCAGGCTCCAGTGGATCTAGCATTCGTCTGATTGAGGTTGCTCAAGGCTTGAAAGAAGGAAAGAGCTGCATTGCCATGACATTGGCCGAGACGCTGATGGGCTTAGATGCTTTCTATCGCCGGGAGACGACCAGATTTGCGGGGAGTCCATTTTGCTGCAGGTAATGTTTCCCACCCAATCTCTCATATGTATTGCTCACATCACTCGGCCCTCAGGCTCAGTTTTTCTCACAAAACCCCTTTTCTCACTTTTCTCTTATTGTGCATCTCTCTATTCTTTATTCTCTCATTTTTCATCCCTCCCCAGGTATGGTTGATGGATAAATTGCAGATTGTGGACTCTTGCCCAGCCTACTCGGCTCGCGGCTACTTCTTTCGACAACGCCTAGTCGATGCCCTTGATGAGGGATGGTGGTTCGACTGGATGTGCAACTTGTCCGCAGACCGTATTGCTTGGCGGTGCCCTTGGCTCGATCTACCGGCAATGGGCCATAGCATGTCCCGACAGATTGGGATTCAGTTGATTGGCTTTACTCACTGTGTGTTCTATTTTCCGTTCCGGTTCCGGCGCCAGTTCGGTCATGATCAGACTTGCCCGCCAGAGGGGATAGAGTACCCGGCTGCATTCCCTTCGAGGCGCACAGCTTGCCGGTATGCCACAGCATGGAGGACGAGAGAACTCCTGGCCCCCGCTCCCACTTTCAGTTGCACTTTGTCTGATGAGTGCTGGGATTGGCTCAATGAAGAGGCACAGATTGGGCCTAGCTTGGCATCAGAGACTTCGACAGCTCTGGGAGGGGGCGCAGGGACACCTGACTTGACTATGCCCCGGGTTTATTGCTTTATTAGAACTTTCAAGTTTTCTTTTATGAATGTAATAAAAAAGCAACTTCAATTTGTATGCAAGAGCAGGAGAACTCTGTATTGAAATCAATGAAATTGAAGGTTGTGGTACTGAAAATTCCCCGTTTTGGTCGAGAAATGGTCTTAGTTGTAAAAAGATTAATTTGAACAAAGTCAATTTTATTAAAACTTTTCAAAACTATTTTTCGACATGGATCAGAACTGGACACGCCTGAGATCTGTCACTGAGATGCACAATCCCGAATCCCAACAACTGGAAAGTTGCCCCTAGTCTGAATAGTACCGCGGCACTGCACAGCAACGGAAAGTTGCCCCTAGTCTGAGTAGCACTGCACCGGAGATCAAAATTCTGAATGCTGACTAGACAGAGATGGCCGAGATGATCAAATGGACCAAGTTGATCGAGGAAAAGTTTATGGCTGAACTTCGAGATGAAGCTGCCTACGTATCCCAAAGATGGGAATCAAGCCTTACGTAGTTCAGGCTTAGGTTCACTCGAGTATTTTCACTCTCCTTTTACGCTCTAACTTTTGCCAAGGCCGCCCTTTGCGGGTTTTCAACCTTGCGAGCTCAGTTTTTATCATTTCAAATTTTTGTGCTCTAACTTTTGCCTAGGTCGCCCTTTCGGGTTTTCGGCCTAGCGAGCCTCTCAAGGGTAATATTTCTTCAACTTGTCCATGTTGATCGGTTGGGAGAACTCCAAGCCATCTAGGTCCATCAGAACCACAGCTCCACCTGACCAGATAGACTTAATGATGTAGGGACCAGTCCAATTGGGTCTGAACTTGCCCCTTGGGTCATGGATGGGAGCTCGGTTATCCTTGAGTACCAAATCTCCTTCTTTCAAATTCCTGGACTTAACCTTCTTGTTGAAAGCCCGGGCAATTCTGCGCTGATAACCTTGAACATGGTACAGTGCTTTCAGTCTTCTCTCATCAAAAAGCATGAGTTCCTCAAACCTGCTCTGCTGCCAATCTGCTTCGGCTATCTGACACTCAGCCAATACTCGCAAAGACGGAACCTCAATCTCGATAGGTAGAACGGCTCCATCCCATAGACTAATGAATACGGAGTCGCCCAGTAGAAGTTCTGATTGAAGTCCGGTAGCCCCACAGAGCAAACGGCAATTTATCTGGCCAGTCCCGATAGGTTTCCACCATCTTCTGCAGTATGTGTTTGATGTTCTTGTTGCGGCCTCAACCGCTCCATTGGTTTGTGGCCGGTATGTGGATGACTTATGAAAGCCACGTTGTATTTTTCTAACAAGTCAATCACTTTTCTTGAAGTGGGAACCATTGTCCGAAATAATCTCGTTTGGGACTCCGTAGCGACAGATAATGTTGTTTCTGATAAACTTCGCGACATGTGAAGCCTTCAACACTGCATAAGATTGGGCCTCGACCCATTTTGTGAAATAATCTATCGCGACCAAGATGAACTCATGCCCATTCGATCCCTTCGGAGTGACAGCCCCGATTACATCGATTCCCCAAACTGAAAATGGCCATGGCGAAGTCATGTTGTACAGCTTTGACGACGGAATGTTCATGCGGCTTGCATGAATTTGACATTTGTGGCATCGCCGAACAAAACCGATACAATCCTCCTCCATGGTAGACCAGTAGTACCCCTGTCTGAGGATCTTCTGCGCTAGCATTACTCCATTCATATGCGCACCACACTCTCCTCCATGGATGGCCTCCATCAGGCGCTTCGACTCTTCAGCCTCTACACACAGTTTGTGCATTCCCAGATGACCTCTCTTATACAGCTTACCCCCACAGATGATGAACTAAACAGCCATTCTTCTGATTGCCCTTTTATCTTTGGCATTTGCCCCTGGTGGATATGTCTCTTTCTCCAAGAAGTTCCAAATGTCGTAATACCAGGGGTTGTCGTCCTGAACCTCTCCTATAGCAGCAATTGATTCATATGCTGGCACAAACTTCTGATCAATGATGACTGGACGCATCCGGACTCCGGATGGATGTCTATCATGGAAGATAGAGTTGCTAAAGAATCTGCGAACCTGTTGTTCTCTCTTAATAGATGGAGTAAAGTTTAGCTTCTCAACCGAGGAATTAACAAGTCCAAGGTCTGGTGATACATCATCATCTTTTCTTCTTTGACTTTCCAGTCTCCTTTTGCTTGAGACACAACAAGGTTCGAGTCCCCGATGACGTCCAACCGTCTTGCCCCTAGTTCCAGGGCTGCTTCTAGACCGGCAATGCATGCCTCATATTCTGCTTCGTTGTTCGAGACTTTGAATCGGAGTTTGAATGCTAGAGGGATACGGGAATTGTCGGGTGCTATCAGCAACACTCCTATTCCATACCCGTTGATTTGACGCTCCGTCAAAGTACATCGTCCAAGTTTCATCTTCGATGTGCAAAATGGCTTCATCTGGGAATAAATACTCGACTGCTTCACCCCTTCCACCGGATGGTCGGCTAAGAACTCTGCCACTGCTCTCCCTGACTGACTTGCGTGTCACATATTTCAAATCGAATTCGGAGAGCAACAGCAACCAACGAGCTAGCCTACCCGTAAGTGCCGGTTTCTCGAAAAGATATTTGATGGGATCGAGTCGTGAAACCAACATTACGGAGTGAGCTAACAGGTAGTGCCGCAGCTTCCTGGTAGCCCATACCAAAGCCAAACAAGCCTTCTCCAGTGGGGTGTAGCGGGTCTCGTAATCCAACATTCTTCTTACTCAGATAGTAGATGGCCCTCTCTACCTTATCCTCTGATTCTTGTGCAGCATGCAGCCCATTGTAGTTTCAGTCACTGAAAGGTACAATATCAACGGTCTCCCCGGTTCTGGCGTGTGACAACACGGGCGGGTTCTGTAAATATTCTTTGATCTGTTCAAAAGCTGCTTGACATCGGCCGTCCCATTGGAATTTCTTCCTTTCTTCAGGAGACCAAAAAGTGGTTCACAAGTCAAGGTTAGTTTTGAGATAAACCGTCTTATGAATTGCACTTTACCCAGAAAGCCTCGCACCTCTTTTCAGTCAGGTGGAGACAGAGTCCGCCGGTAACTGACTGAACCAAAGCCGAGCTGACCCTTCAATGTTACAGGGAAAGCTCGGCACATGATCTCGTCAGGAAAGGCGTGGAGAATCATGAGGGTGCGGTAGGTTTCCAGGTGATCGACTGGGTCGGTGGTCCCGTCGAAGGAGTCAATGGTGGGCATTTTGAACTTGGCGGGCAGAGGTTTGTCTCGAATGGAGGCAACGAATGGTGAGTTTGTAGTGGTAGAGGGTTTGTGTTGAATGTTCTGCATGACCCCTTGGAGCTGAAGCTTCATGGCTCGGAGTTCAGCGTCCCAGAGGGGAATGTTGTCACCTCCGGAGGGGAATGGAGGCTGGGGTGGATGCTGGATACTGCTGGCTTCCTGCTCGGGAGCTGGTGGTGCGATCGACGGGTGTGGAGGTGGAGGTGGTGGAATGACTTGTGGGTGAGGCGGTTGCAAGCCTCCCAAGTTAGGAAAGTTGGGTTGTGGGATGGTGTGGCTCAGGACTTGTTCTGGATGGGGCAGATCATCTGGGGGTGGCGGAGGCGGCATGGGAAGATTTCTTTGGAGCAAGGCATTTATCAGGGCCTGGTTTTGCTCGGCCATGCGGTTGATGCTATTGGTGAGCTCGATGAAATATTGTGGCGGTTGGTTTGGGTTGGGAGGGTCGGTCTGGTGGTCAGCAGCATTGTGGTGAGAAGCCATGGATCTAGTCGTGACCATACACCTTGATGGATAAAGGTAAAGGATCGTTGGAACGAGGGTCTCCGGCGACAATGAACACAACTGGCGCGCGGATAAGAACCAAGTTTCCCACAGACGGCGCCAACTGATGATGCAGTTCGTCTAGGTGAATGGGCTAGACCGATCCAAGCTCCTCAGATCCAATGGGCTACCTGCAAATAAGTTCAACGGGGAACGGGGTAGTCCCCCAGCGAACCCTCCGGTGTATGAATTAGAATAGGTAATAGACCAGAAAAGATATCGAGAGAGAAGGTGAGAGAGAATGAGATAGATAAAACTTAACCTCCTCTTTTGCCTCAGGCTTTGTTTATATCTCTTGGTAATCATTTCGTTCCTTGCCGAAAGCTTGTGCCGTCATTCGTCTTGTTCAGGGTGAGGGGGTGCCATTCCGGCTGAGGGGTGTTGTCGCAATAAATGCTGTGATGGATTGCATTAATGGTGATGTGCTGTGGCAATAACTTTGCAGATCTTTGTCTGCTGATGTGGCCTCTCCTGCATCCGCTATGTGTCTGGATATTATGGGTCCTCCCTGCCCAGTTGGCTTCCAGAGGTGCTGGGTTTTTCTAACCGGGTTGTGTAATGGGGTCTAGATGGTGGGCATGGGTTTACCCTTTGTGGGCCGTGATCCTAGTGGGCCTATCCCTGTCAAACTTAATTGAAAATTAAGAGTAAGAGTAGATCCTGTAAATATAAGATAAATATATATAAAAAAAAAAAATCAAGTGTAAATGTGAAAGATAGATTATAAGAATATAGAGAGAGAAATTTAGATAAATCCTAGAAAAATGATGTAGAGATAAATTTAGTAAATATCAATTGAAGATTGGAAGAAAAAAAAAAATCAAGTTGAAATTTAAAAATTCAAAAATAAGATAAGATAAACTTAATAAGAAAAACAACATCTAATATAACTCTAATAATAGAAGAACCGGAGAGAATAGTAGTTTAAAAATTGGATAAGAGTAAAATGCCACATATAATTTTTTAAAATTTGTAAAAAAAGAACTAAAAAATAAGAACGTAGTAAGTTAAAAATTATATAAGAGTTAAATGTAATCTATAATTTTTTAAAATTTAAATTTTGTATAGTTAAAAATAAACATTTATGTTATCTTATTATACAAATTTTAACTCTATTTTTAACAGTTTTTGTATTCTAATGCTATTTAATTACAAACAAAATTCAAGGATCACTTTTTTATTTTTTTAAATTTGTTTTGTGTCTATAGCCTATAAATTTCAACAAGTTTCGTATTTTGAAGCTACTAAATAAAAAAATAAAAAAAAATAGCATCACTTTTTTTTTTTTAACATCTTAATTAGTTTTATTTTACTTTATGTTATATGATAATATAATCATTCATTTTAAGGAAAATGAGTGAGAGCACTAATTAGTGCTACCAACAATGATAGAGACCACTAATTTTGAAGCTGTAAAAAGATCATTAATGACATGGCACTCAATAAAAAAAGAAAAAAAATACAACACCAAGGTCAAAACATCAAATCATTCATGGTGGGGCCCACTGCCACATCATTAGTGGTAGCACTAATTAGTGCTCTCACTCATTTTCCTTACTACCATATGAACCCGTGCAATGCACGAAGTAAATAAATAATTAAAATAATTTTAAAATTAAATAATAACATAAAATTTATTTGAAAAGTGTAGAAAAATAATTTTAAAAGAATCAAATTTCAACCATTTTATTAGAATATATATTGCAGTTGTTATATCATTCATTGTATATTTTAAGTTCATAATAAAAAATAGATGTCATAATTTAATTGGTAAAGATGAAAAAATAGAATAAATTTAAAAAATACATATATATATATATATATATATATATTTATGATAAAATAAAAATAAATTACATTTTAAAAAAATTTTAGTTTTAGTTTTAGGTTATTTTATGTTAAAGTTTTTCATAAAACCTAAACATGCCTTCTAGAAATAAAACAATATATATATTGATAAAATCGGTCAAAAGACCAACTCACTTACACAAAAACTAATTAATTAAAATTTTAAATTTTATTTTATTTTAAAATTTAAACTATTTTCAACTAAAACATGTACAACACTATAATATTAAATAGAAGCATATGTTTACTTTATATAACTGAGACAACTCACTTTTTCTTTTCTTTTTTTCCCAATGTGAGATTGTGTAAAATAAAAATTAACAATTGTTCAGGAGAAATTTATTTCGAATTTAATCTTTAATTCTATCAATCTTTAATTTATTTTGAATCAAATAAATCTTACCAATATATTTTGATAAAACTGCTAAGATTATAGTTAAACCAGCGAATTAGTCAAACCGAAAACGGTTCAGCCTAATCGGTTAGGTCAAAAGACCAACCAACTTATACGAAAATTAATTAATTAAAATTTTAAATGCTATTTTAATTTTAAAATTTAAATTGTCTTTAACTAAAACATGCACAACACTATAATATTAAATAGGAGTATAAGGTTTATTTTATATTAGTGAAATAACTCACTTTTTTTCTTTTTTTTTTCCGAAGTGAGATCGTAAAGTAAAAATTAACAATTGTTTGGGAGAGAAATTTATTTCTAATCAAGCAATCAATAATTCAATCTTCAATTAGGTTAATTTTTGGTTTATTTAGAATCAAACAAATCTAACCTATATATTTTGATAAAACCACTAAAATCGCGAATCAGCAAATTAGTCAAACCAAAAATAATTAAGCCTAATTGGCTAAGCCAAAAGGCCAACCAACTTACACAAAAATTAATTAATTAAAACTTTCAAATTTTATTTTAAAATTGAAACACTACAATATTAAATTGGAGTATAAGATTTACTTTATATAAGTAAAACAACTCACTTTTTCTTTTTTCTCCCGATGTGGAATTATAAAATAAATCATATCATAGACTAATTAGAGTTTTTATTTTAAAATTTAAATTGTCTTGAATTGAATTATACACAACACTACAATAGTAAATGAGAGTATAAGATTTACTTTATTTAAGTGAAACAATTTATTTTTTTTCTTCTTCTCCATATGTGGGATTATAAAATAAATCATAAACTAATTAGTGTTTTATTTTTATATGGTTAAATGAAAGTTGATCAATGAAATTTTTTTTAATCGTTTAAAATTAAGAAAATTAATATAAGAAATTGCAGTTAAATCGGCGAATCAGTCAAACCAAAAATGATTCAACCTAATTGGTTAGGTCAAATGACCAACTAACTTATACAAATATTAATTAATTAAAACTTTTAAATGTTATTTTAATTTTAAAATTTAAACTATCTTGAATTGAACAATGCATAACACTACAATATTAAGGTTCACTTGATATAAGTGAAACAACTCACATTTTTCTTCTTTTTTTAAGGTGAGATTAAAAAATAAAAGTTAACAATTATTTGGGACGGAAAGTTTATTTCTAATTAAACAATCAAAATTGTTCAATCTTTAATCAGATCAATTTTTAGTTTATTTTAAATCAAACAAATCTAATCAACATGTTTTGATAAAACCACTAAAATCGCAGTTAAACTAACGAATTAATCAAATCAAAAATGTTTCAGCCTAATTTGTGTCACGACCCAAACCCGCCCCTATGGGTTTAGCACCGTAACCGGCCAGTAATCCGAGATTACCGAAGGCCTGCTTAACAGTAAGACAGTGATACAGAGTACGGGGGCATGGCGGAAGCCAATACAGTAAATAAACAATATCCAATGAGCTGTGACAGTCTGTATGCAAAAAAAACTTTTCATACATATATATATATATATATACAGTACAGAACAGTATGTACCATATTTACAAACATTCAGAACAGGGACTTAATCCCTATTAAACAGTACAGTACAGTGCTATCAGTCTATACAGTTATACAAAACAGACACAGGGACAGACAGGGGAAATAAAAAACACCCCTAAGCCATAGCTGGCAGGCTCGGAATCTCGCAGCGAGGCACAGTAGTTGGCTTGACAAAACTGGAGTTACCCCGACACTCCTAGCCGCGGTCTAGTGCCTGTACACCTACATATATATATGAGCAGTGAGCAAAAGCCCAGTGAATAACATAAAGCGTAAAGGGGTTTAGAATGAATGTCCTTTCAGTAATGAAAACAGTTCATTTCAATCAGTATATCAGTTATTCAGTATAATAAACAGTCATATGTGGTACATCCATTAGCATAACAGTAAACAGTAGGTCTTAAAAGACCGAATAGTCAATGATGGCCATCAATCAGTAAACAGTAGCGGTTCCAACAAGGGAACTGACAGAGATTTCTGTAACAGTAACAGTCAGTAACAGTAGTTGCTAAGGATGCCACAGTACAGTTCAGAATATAGGACATACATTCATTCAGTTAACAGTAACAATTCAGAAACAGTACAGTTCAATTGTTCAGAAGATAATCATTTTTGAACATATCTTTACACAATTGTTACTCACAGAGTTCTGGGCTACGGTAAGCTAGAGCGCGTCCCCAGTCGCCAACCCTACACAGTTTACAGGACGAACACACACTAAGTTACATAGTTAGGAAAGATAATAACTAAATCCCTAAATGCCTCGGTGTGTTCTACATCTATATCCTCATTAAGATGCCTTAAACTAGGCCTAAGAATGCCTAGGATGAAATGAGGATGCAAAGATGCATTCAGAAAACATTTTCAGAATTTTCAGTGAAACAGAGTCCTGCTCGAGCGTAGGTTACCCCGCTCGAGCGGACAGGCAAACAAAGGTCTTCGCTCGAGCGCACTAAAATATGCTCGAGCGGACTGTAAGCTACAGTGAAAGTACTGGATAGGTGAAATTCACGCTCGACGCCCGCTTGACGCCCGCTCGAGCGTGTCACCCACTCCTCCGCTCGAGCATGCATTCCTCCGCTCGAGCGGACTGTAAAGCAGTGCAAAGTACTGGATGCTCGAATTCCCCGCTCGAGCGCCACTTTCCCCGCTCGAGCGGAAGACCAAAATTTAAAAAAATCCAGATTTGAGCTCCAAGTTCAAAATCAAGTTTTGATGCAAAATTTTCAATCCTCTTGGGCCAATTTTCTGGAAAACTCTTGTAAACTCATAAAATGACTTGATACAAAGCCCAATTTGAGAAAACAAAGCCCAAAGATGGTTTAATTAAACTCATCTTCAAACCGAATTTCATGAACAATATTCAAATGTGACATGCAAGACTTTAAATCAATTCAAAGCTTCAATACATGCTCTAATTCTTTTCAAAATAAGATGAAATCATGGACTTAAATATAAATATGAGCATGCATGTAACCTTTTGCCATGAAAAACAACTCAAAACTCTTCAATATACACATGCATGCATGGAATGAGCTTCAATTCAACATGCTAGAACTAAATCATGCCTAAGCTCTACAATTTGACATGAATCATACAAGAATTAACTTAAAGACAACAATGAGGGGTTGAATTCCTTACCTAGGTCCTCAAATACAAGTCTAGAGGCTCAGAAGGCAAATCTCATACAATTTCTTCCAATTTCCAAGCAAATCAACAAGTTGAACTCAATCTCTCACTTTCTCTCTCTCTTGGTCGGTTGAGCTCTCAAATATGGCTGAGGAAATGTTTTGTGCAATGCAAGATTGAGTCTCTCAATGTTTGGTATAGTGGTCCACTAAGGGATAGTTTAGTAAATAAGTCCAAATCTTGTGTTTCATCGCTATTAATCTAATTTAGTCAAACCAAATAAATTTTCAATTAGATACACCATAAAATCGTATAAATTCCAATTAACACAGAACATCGATCGATTTCAGGTTCGGCCGCCGATAAGGCCTTCAATTAGCAGTTTAAAAACAAAGACATGAACAGATAATTTAACAATTAACAGATAGAAAATGCATTTAAACAGATACAGTCAATCAATCAATTTCAGACTTCAGTCAGTCAATTCAGTACTTCAATCAATTTCGTTATCAGTCATAATCAGTCTCAATTTAACAGTAATCAGTAGTTTATCGGTAAACAGTGGTGAGGGTTGTTACAGTTTGCTAGGTCAAAAGACCTACTAATCAAAACTTTTAAATTTTGTTTTAAAATTTAAATTATATTGAATGATGCACAATACTACAATATTAAATGGGAGTATAAGATTCACTTTATATGAGTAAAACAACTCACTTTTTTCTTCTTCTATCGATGTGGGATTATCAAATAAATCATGGATTAATTAAAATTTTATTTTTGTATGATTAAATGGAAGTTAGTCAATAGAAATTTTTTTAATTGTTTAAAATTAAGAAAATTAGTATGAGATATTGAAACTCTCACAAGACTACTCACTAAAAATTTAAACTACATTGAATGATGCACAACACTACAATATTAAATGAGAGTATAAGATTCACTTTATATGAATAAAACAACTCATTTTTTTCTTCTTCTACCAATTTGGGATTATCAAATAAATCATGGACTAATTGAAATTTTATTTTTATATGGTTAAATGGAAGTTAGCCAATAGAGATTTTCTTAATTGTTTAAAATTAAGAAAATTAGCATGAGATATTAAAACTCTTACAAGGCTCCTCACCAAAAACTATTTTTTCTTATGTAATATATAAATTCTCCTTTTATGACACTGATATGGAAAATAAATTTCAACAAATTTTATTTGTTTATTATAATAGCAAACATGATGTCAACACATGCAATACATATACCTACCCATGTTACTTTTCAAAATTTTGTCATTCAATTTTTATTTTTATTTTTATATAAATTTTACATTTATTTTGTTGATTCTTTTATCAATATAATAACATTTTTTTAAATCTTATTAAATTGCAGTACTTTTGAAAATGAAAAAAAAAAATTAAATTAAATTTTATAAGTTGGGAGCCTGTGTTGTTTGTCTAGTTCCAACTGTTTGGTCCAACAAAATATCAAGTCTGAATGAGAGTTTTTCATGATAAAATAAGCATTGACTAATTGTACTTTATTATTATATGTAATTTAAAAATATGTATAATAATTAACTATTTTTGAAAAATAACTTTCCAATCAAAAATATATATATATAAATTTATTTCCCTCTCAAAATTTTTAATAAATTTATTATGACTTAGGTAGTATTTGATAAAATTGAAAATTGAAAATTAAAAAATTAACTTAATGAAGAATTTTTTAAGTTGAAAAGTTGTTTAATAATAAATTAAGTATCAAATTAAAACAAATTGTTTAAAATGTACAAGATCAAATTAAATTTTTTTTTTTTTATATTCAAATTGTATATCTTACAATTTATATTGTAATTGTGAGTTGGTAGTGATAGAGAAGACAACAACAGCGTTAGATATGGCGTCAACGTCAATAGTGATATAAATTAATGGATAATGATTATGGAAGGGTGATATTGCAGAAATAAATAAATAAATAAAACGGGGTGGTGATGATGGTGGAATGATAGTGGTGGTTGTGACAACAGTAACAATAATTATGCATATGAAGAGTTGTAGTGGTTGTTGTAACGGTGGTAGTAGTGACGACTGTAGTAATGATATGGTAGTGATAGTGAAATGGTGGTGGTACTTATGACAATAATAACATTGGTGACGAAGATAGTGGTGGTAATAATGGTGGCGGTGGCAGTAACAGTAAGTTATATGTCAATATATATATATTTGAATATGTCAATGTTTTATGTTTAATATTTATAAATCGGGTAAATTATACTTTGCACACTTGTACTTTGTACCAAATTTTACTTTGCCCCTACACATGAAATTATAACAGTCAACTCCTTGCACTTCTGGTCAAATTCTACCTTAGTCCCTACATATGAAATCGTGACAGTCAATCCCTTGTACTTTTACTCAAATCCTACTTTAATCCCTACGCAAGTGTTAATGTCCCTATTCTGTTACTTTATTTTTAAATCTTTAACAAAATCAAATCATGTGACAAAAATGTGACTACGAAATGAGAGTAAAAGAGGAAAATCATCCACATTTTCCACCAATATACTTTGTCTTACATGATAAGCACATGAAAGTTATATAATACAATATATGTTCGTATGGTAAAATTTGGACGAAAATGCAAGTAGAGTTTTTGAAATTAAAAAAAAATGCAACAAAGAAATTAAAGAGAAAAAAAATGAATAGACAGAAGATTATGTTATCGTGACAAACAGAGTTTCGTGATTCTAATTTATGCAAAACTTTAGTTCATGTTCTTAATTGTTCACAATATGTATTTTGTTTTAGCCTAATACAGTCATATTTTAATGTAAATTTTGAGATAAAGTGTGTATTGGCTGAAAATGTAAATGATTTTCTTTTCTTACTCTCATGTCGTAGTCATATTTTTATCACATGACTAGATTCTGTTAAAGATTTAAACAATTGAGTAACAGAAATAGGACATTGACACTTGTATAGGAACCAAAGTGAGATTTGATCAAAAGTACAAGCGGTTAACTATCACAATTTCATGTGCAGAGATCAAAGTGGGATTTGACCAGAAGTGTAGGGGGTTAACTATTATGATTTCATGTGTAGGGATCAAAGTGTATTTGGTGTAAAGTACAGAGGTGCAAAGTGTAATTTATCATTTATAAATTCAGTTATAATTAAGTGAGTTTCATATCACTTAAAATTTTATTAACTTTTAGGTTGCAATTTAAGAGGCACTTAAGTTTTTAAGGGATATCAATTGTAATTATCAAACAAACTTAATTGATTTTCATTTAATATATTTAGTTTAAGTGTTGAATTAGATTATCAAACACCACTTTATTGTCATTTTTAAGTGTAAAATCTAAAAGACCAATATTAGAGATTTCAAAAAAAGTATCAAATTTTCTATACAATATTAACATGGATGTGATTTTCTAACAATTTTTTAATTTAAAATTACATTTAGTCAATCCTAAGAAAAATTTGTTCTTAATAAAATATATATTTTATGTCGGGCATAGCAGGGATATACTGTTATTATTAAAATATCTCAATATTGCCTAAGGTGTTTGATAATATGATTTAGCACTTAAAATTATGTATTAAGTGATATTTAATTAAGTCTGTTTGATAACCACAATTGATATCACTTAAAAAATTTAAATACCTCTTAAATTGTAAGTTAAAACTTAAGAAAAATTTAAATCATGTGAAATTTACTTAATTTTGACTGAATTTATAAATACTAAATATAAGTATCAGTATACACTATTATAAGCTCATTGCCAAGACTACCGCCACCGCCACCGCCACTGCCACCGCCACCACCATCATGCCACTGTAGCCACCACTACCACTACTACTACCACCACCACTGCTATTGCTACCACCACTATCACCATCACAATATAAAAATTAAAATATATAATTTGAAAATAATAAATTTCAAATTTAATTTTATACGCATTAAATAATTTATTTTTAGTTTAGCACTTAATTTTTTATCAAATAACTTTTTAACTTAATAAATTCAGCATTCAATTTTCAGTCTTCAGATTTCAGTCTTCAGCTTTATCAAACAGCACCTAAGTCTTAAAAAGGGTTTGGATTCTTTCAAGTTAGTCATCTCAATTTCATTGAGTGTTTGGGCTTAGTGGACCCATTTTGGGGCAGACCTTAGTGATCCGAATCGTGCACTTTTTTATATTCGTTGAGTAAAATATTTATGCAAAAAATTAAAATAATTAAATATCGATAGTTATATGTTTAAATCACATTTGTATTACAAAAAATGAAAGGCTATTTTTGAAATTATAATTGTCATCCGTTTAAAAAAAAAAAAAATGCGGTTCAAACATATAGCTATCGATATTAGATTATCTTAATTTTTTTTTTATAAATATTCAACTCAATAAATTTTAAAAAGTAAATAATTTAGATCACCATAATCGACCCCAATATAGATCCATCAAATTTAAATACTCTCTCAAATTAAATGATCAATTTACAAAAAGTCCAATCTCTCTTAAAAAAATAGTTGGGTTGCCCTGTTCGAATTGAGCGTGTGAAGTGAAAGAATCGACATGTTGTTGGATTCCACGAGAACTTTGAATGGAGTTTTGAGGAAATTTTGTTGAATGGTTGAAAGTTTTGGCCAAAAGTAACTTATTCAATGCAAAAGTCAAAGGCACTATTTAGTAATTCTATCTCTCCGAAATGGTTGATATAATAGCCACGTTTGTTTCGCCGTTTCGACGAGGGAATTTGACTAACAATTCGTGAGATTATTAAAATCATGTTTAGTTATGTTAAAATGTTATGGGACTATAATGGAACTACCATTTTCATTGGAAAATTGAGATTGTTAATTCAATTCCTTTATCCTCTTTTCACATAAAATAAGAAGTCACCTTTATTTAATAATTTATTTTTACATAATTTTATAAATTTAATCTTAATCAACTAATATTATCATACTATTGTACAAACAAACACACTTCATTTTATATCTCTAATCTATTAGCACCACACTAATAACCCCCATCACTCAACTGGACCGTACTTATAATCTCACTCAATCTAATATAACAAACATAACCATAGTAACAATTAATAAAAATATATACACCTCAATTAATTAAAAAAAAATCTTGTAATGTGACCCAAGATTTGATTTCATCTTGTTTGATTTCTTTGATTACTCATAAAAATATATAGATATACAAGAATAGACAAAAATAATTTTACTACTTTTTTTTTTTTTTTGTCTTTCTCTTTTTCTTTACTCGACAAATGTTAAATGTTAAATTCAAATGTACTAAAAAAACATATGTCAAACCTTGTATTTTTAAAGAAATTATTCAATACTCTTACTACAAATTTTGATGATTCTCCAAATTAAAAGTCATTAATCTAAATGGTACGATCTATCATTTTTGTGTTAAGAGTTTAAAAGAAAATGTATAAATTATCAATAAGCAAATAGAATAGAATGGGAGTGTTTGTTAAAATTATTAAATGATTTGTTTACAATTTATTTTAATTTGAGAGTTTGTATTAGACTGATTGGTGCAACTCTTGTTTTTATTAGACATAAATAACTTAAAAAACTCTAAAAGAAATAATTATTTGAAAATTAAAAAAGATATACTTTTAACTTGTACTTTTTGATTATCACTTTCTTTTCTTTTCTTTTCTTTTTTCTTTTTTTATAATTGTCTTCACAATACACGGTGAAAAAGTGGGTTGGGCTTAGGGGTGGTCATTGGTCTATTGGCTCGCCCAACCCGATATTTTTAAAGTTTGAGAAAATTATTTTTCCTATAGGGCTAGATTGGACTGAAAGTTCTAACATAGTCCAGCCTGACCCGTCGATTTATAAAATATTAATTATAATTTTATATTATTTTAGGTATAAAATAAAGTAAAAATATAAAACACAAAAAAAAAAGTATTTATATATGTATTCTAGGGCATAAATCAAAACATTTTTTAAAAATCATATTTATTTTAACATTGAATTTTGTTAACAATCCAAATTCAAATAATAAATAAAAAGATTTAAATAATTTCATATCCATTCAAGATGAAAAAAATAATAGTTCATATTTATTGGGTTAAATGGGCAGATTTGGAATTTGAATATTTTTTAGAACTGAGCTTGGAATGACTAAATTTGACCCGATATCAAATCTGATCGAATTTAAAATGACACATACCTTTTTATAATATAGTATAATTATGATTTGAATCCAATCAAGCCTGAGGTTTGTATGCAATCCTTGAGTTCAATTAAAAGTCATTTTATCTTTTTAACTTTGGTTGACGAAGAAGTGATGAGTGACATGTGAGAAGTAAAATAATTTTAATTCAGAAAGAAGAATACCTCCTGTCATGATATTTAAGTCTTTGAATCTTTATTTTTGAATGATCAAATTCTGAATATATAAACAAAATCCACTCACAGAACAATTTTACAGAACCATATGGAAAAAGTGGAAGGAACAGAGTTTCGTGCCTATTCTATTCACAAAACAATGTTTGTGTTTGATGGCTATTACATGCATATATATAGATAGGCTTTGACCCATATCCAAGTGTAACTCTTTATAACTTCCCATGAAACCACCATATGGGATAGTGGACATATGTTAGTTACCCATTAAACTGATTAAACAATATATATATATATATATATATATTTATATAATATAATATAAATAAATATAACAAGCATGTGGCATATGAGCCACTTTATGAATATTCTTACATTCTCCCACTTGGCATATATAACACGTTGTTGATTGTCGGGTAACTAACAAACAAATTATGGCCATTAAATAAAAATACCCAAACCTTAGAGTTATAATACATGAATCATGGCAGTTATACTCTATCAATTGAGTATTTCCTTCAATGTATTACATTGTATGATACTCTTAACTTTATGTGGTGTCATTCTTTATGAATAATTTCAAATAAGTTATTCTGGGTCCAATGATCCCTATGGATCAATAGTCCCAATGGACTGCATAGCGTCACAAATACTTTAGGTGCACAAAATGATACTTTTCTTTAATAATAATCAAAATGTCATGACAAAATAAAACAAAAACAAAAACAACTAGAAAAATTATTGAGCTAACCAATCAATCATATGCCCTCGACGTGTTTTGAAAACACCTTTACATAAAGACCTTTGGTCATGGGATCTGCAATCATCATATCGGTACTAATATGCCCAATGCTGACTTCTTGCTCTTAATACGGCCTCGAACAACAAGATACTTTATGTCAATATGCTTGTTTCGGCTGCCACTTTTGTTGTTGTTAGAGAAGAAAACCGCAGCCGAATTATCACAGTAAACCTTTAATGGCCTAGAAGTTGAATCCACAATTCGAAGTCCTGTGATAAAATTCCTTAACCAAATAGCTTGTGATGTTGCTTCAAAGCATGCTATAAACTCTGCTTCCATTGTTGACGATGCAATTATCGTCTCTTTGGCGCTCTTTCATGAAACAGCACCGCCTGCTAGCAGATAGACATATTCTAAAGTGAATTTTCTAGAATCTTGACAACCCGCAAAATCCGAGTCTGAATATCCAACCACCTCAAGACAGTCAACATGCTTGTCAGTAAGCGTGTAGTCCTTGGTTCCCTTTAAGCACCTCATGATTTTCTTTGCAGCTTTCCAATGTTCCATTCCTAGATTGCTTTGGTATCTTCCAAGCATCCCAACTGCAAATGCAATGTCAGGTCGTGTACAAACCGGAGCATACATTAAACTGCCTTTGACAGACGCATAGGGAATGCTAACCATTTGTTCCTTTTCCAAATCATTCTTCAGGCATTGACTTAAACTGAATTTGTCACCCTTTAAAACGAAAGCTGCATTAGGAGTGCAATCACTCATCTTGAATTTCTCCAAAACTCTTTCAATGTAGGCTTTATGAGACAATCCTAATGTCCTTTGGACCTATCTCTGTGAATCTCTATGCCAATGACATAAGAAGCTTCACCCATATCTTTCATTTCAAAATTTTGGAAAAGAAATTATTTAGTATTATGCAACAATCCCAAATCATTAGATGCAAGTAAAATGTCATCCACATATAGAACTAGAAAAAAGTATTTGCTCCCACTAACCTTAAGGTATATACAGTTGTCCAAAACATTTTCTGTAAAACAATATGAAGTAATAACATTGTGGAACTTTAAATACCATTGTCAGAAAGCTTGTTTTAGTCCATATATGGATTTCTTGAGCTTGCAAACTAAGTGACTATCTTTATCAGAACAAAAACCTTCAGGTTGCTTCATGTATAATTCTTCCTCAAGATCCCCATTCAGAAATGTTGTTTTCACATCCATTTGATGTAGCTCTAAATCAAAATGAGCCACTAATGCCATGATAATTCTAAATGAATCCTTTTTTGAAACCGGAGAAAAGGTATTATGATAATCGATGCCTTTTCTTTGAGTGAAACCTTTAGCTATGAGTCTGGCCTTATATCGTTCGAGATTGCCATTTGAGTCTTTCTTGGTCTTATAGACCCATTTACAGCCAACAGCTTTAACTCCTTTAGGCAACTCAGCAATCTCCCAAACTTGATTCTTAGCTATAGATTCCAACTCTTCTTTCAAGGCATTATACCATAATTTAGAATCATCCCTATTCATGGCATTGGAAAATGAAATAGGATCATCTTTAGGTTCGATGTCAAAATCAGACTCCATTAAGTATACAAAATAATCACCAGAAATTGTTGACTTTCTAGCTCGTGAGGATCTCCTTAATTCTGTAGTCTCAATTGGGACTTGAGGTACAGGTTTATGTTGATTTTGTTTCTCTTGTGGTGGAAGTTCCTGAATTTGTTGATTTTCAAGAATATCAGGTTGATTATCTTGAAAGACAGCCAATTCACCTATATTCATGGGTGTTGTATTCGGATCCCGTGATTCCTTCCACTCTATCTTTCGAGGTAACTTCCACTAGGGTTAACTTCCTCAATAAACTTAGCATTTTTGGCTTCAACAATTTTAAGTGAATTTGAAGGATAATAAAATCTGTAGCCCTTGGAGTTTTCTGCATAGCCTATGGAAAAACCACTAACTGCTCTAGGGTCCAATTTCTTTAAATGTGGATTATACACCCTTACTTCAACTGGACAACCCCAAACTTGTAAGTGTCTTAAACTTGGCTTCCATCCTCTCCATAACTCAAATGGTGTTTTGGGAACAGCCTCGGATGGAACCCTGTTTAAGATATACACAACGGTTTTCAAAGCTTCACTCCATAAATTCATAGGCACATTAGAGTAACTAAGCATACTCCTTACCATGTCCATAAGTGTTCGGTTCCTTCTTTTAGCGACACCATTGTGTTGTGGTGTGCCAGACATTGAATATTGTGCAATAATACCTTTTTTCCTTAAGGAACTTAGCAAATGGACCTGGTAATTGTCCCAATTCTATGTACCTCCCATAATATTCTCCACCTCTGTCTGACCTCATAATTTTAATTTTCATTTTTGTTTGTTTCTCTACCTCTGCTTTATAAACTTTAAAGGCATCAAATGCCTCGGCCTTATCAAACAAGAGGTAGAGATACATGTATCGTGTAAAGTCATCAATAAATGAGATAAAATATCTCTGACCATTCAGACAAGGTGGAGTAAATGGTCCACAAATATCAGTGTGTATGATTCCAAGAATTTCCTCACTCCTTTTGGCACCTTTACTGGTCTTGTTAGTCTACTTTCCCTTTATGCAGTCCACACAAATACCAAAGTTGGTAAAATCAAGAGTCGGAAGGACTTCATCATTAACCAACCTCTTTATTCTCTCAATGGAGATATGTCCCAATCTCTTATGCCAAAGAATAGAGGAGAACTCATCAACAATATTACGCTTAATGCCAATATCACCATACAAGGTTAAAAGATTTTGTTCAAAAACAGGATCCAAATTTAATTTGTACAAACCATTAATTAAAGTACCAAATCCCACAAAAACAGAGTTTTTAAACAAACTAAAATTTTCACCAACAAATTGAAATTCAAATCCAAACAGTACTAGTCTAGAAACAAAAATTAATATTTTAGAAAAAGATGGAATGTAAAAAGTGTTTTCAAGATCCAGAACAAAGTCATTCTTTAAAACAAGTTTGAAAGTTCCAACAGCTTCGACGTGCGAACGCATCCCATTGCCCGAATAAATGCCTTGTTCACTTCCTGTCGGTTTCCTTAGGCTGAGGAAATCATGCATGGTATTAGCAATGTGAATTGTAAAACCCGAATCAATCCACCAATCATATTGATGAGTATTAACAAAATTAGATTCATAACACACAAGAGATATGAGATTACCTTTCTTCTCAAGTCATTTCTTATACTTGGAGTAGTCTTTCTTCATGTGACCCTTTTTCTTGCAAAAGAAGCATGCATCCTTATTGCCATGACTTTTAAATGGCACTTTACCAAGCTTCTTGCATTTCTGATCACCTTTGTCCTTTTTCCATTACCCTCATTTATGTATTGCTAAATGAGCACTTTCCACTTTTCCATACTTCAATCTCTCCTCCTCTTGAACACACATGGTCAAAAGTCCATTGACAGGCCATTTTTCCTTCTGTGTGTTGTAAGAAATTTGGAATGCTCTATATTCCACATGAAGAGAATTGAGTATGAAATTGACAAGGAATGACTCAGAAATCTCAATCTCTAAGGACTTAAGATGAGTTGCAATGTCCCTCATTTCCATAATGTGTTCACGCACACTCCTAGAATTGTTTGTTTCATTCCTGATAGTTTGTTCATTAGGGTGCTTGCCAATGCTTTGTCAGAACTAACAAATTGCTCTTCAATAGCCCTCATGTAGTTCTTGACCTCATCAGATGGTAGGATTGAGCCTCTAATGCTCTGGCTGATATGTGACTTTATGAGCATTAGGTTTAAGCGATTAGATTGCTTCCACTTATCATAAGCACTCTTTTCTGCAGCGGAACTCTCGTCTGTGGGTTTAGGAGGTTCATCCACACAGAGTGCCAGATAGAGGTCCATGCACCCTAATGTTAGAAGGATTTTGCCCTTCCAGTTCGAAAAATTATCACCATTCAAGAATGGAATACGAGAAGACTCATTAGACAGTACAGAGGTAGAAATCATTGCAATTACCAAGAACATTATTAATGCTTTGAAACAATAACTATAGTTTGAATCAACCAATGTCAAATTCAATAACAAATCTAAACCTTCATGTGGGTAGATGTCACTAAATTGTATTAGATTTGCTATTACTTAATAATAAGACTAATGGGTTCCGAAATATTTAAGGAAAAGAAAACTCATACCTGCGGGTTTAGAGTGTTCAATCCCTTTAATACCCAATCCATTATCTTATTCCAATTAAATTTCATAAATAAATATTTTCCTGTGGAACCGAGAAATTATTCATAAAACATAATTACAATATGAAAAATGCCAAATTAAATTTTAACTTTATGTGATCATAATACTGAGGATCACTACATCTTTATGTTTTTAAGATGCTATGGCTAATCTTAAAACAAAATATAATCTTTTTAATTATGGCATAATTTATTAATGTGAGCAAATCCATATGATCACAATAAGTACATAATCTTTTAATGCACATAATACATGCAATCAGAATAATATCACATGAAAATCCCAAGACCAAAACTCATGTAATTCAACCTTATATTAGATTTTGCTTAGAAGTTGGATCAAAATAAATTCCATAAGTCCAATACAAAATGTATATATGCTCTTATTTCACATAAATTTTCAATGCATAAATAATTACCTTAATGCATGTAATATAATATTATATTATTTTAGATAACATGCCAATGAATCTCAAAAATTATAAAAACTAAAAAAACATGTTATAATTCACTGTATGAAATTCAATTGAATTTGCTTAGTATTTAAACATGCAACTATAATAAACAAAACATCCTTAACAGCATGTTAAAATTTCTCTATGAAAATTCTAGAAATAAATTCAAGTCTTTCATGCCTTTTAAAATAAACCAAATAAATCCAAATAAAACATGATAATTTCTAAAATTTATACAAAATAAGAGGACGTAATTTTTATTTTATTTTATTTAATGTTTGTCAATAAATAGAAATCAATACTTAATGACATAAAATAATTCTCCAAGATGAAATAGATTCAAAACATGAGTAATTTTAGATGTAAATAATACAATCACAAAACAGAATGAATTCTACTAATCCCTCTACGTAATATATCATGCAATAATTCATATTTGATAGACATCAAATTAATATTTAATCCACCAAGTTTCATATATATATATATATATATATTAAGATGAATCAAACAATGAATATTCATTCTAATAATTCAAACTTTAAATAATGTTAAACTATACGGCACAATTACAAGTCATGTATAATGATGGCACCATGTTGACTGAAACTTCACTATTAAGTATTAGACTATCAATTTTATATTCAAAAGTATGATACCTGCAAGTTCCAAAACCTCATTGACAAAAGAAAATAAACAAAGGGCTAAAACAGAGACGTGTTGTGCTCAGACTAATCAAAATACTAGGAAGCGTAAACTAGAATAATATATTATAGCCAACAAAACAAATCGAACAAACGAAGAAAATTATCATATCGAAATCATAACGGAACAGAGGCCCAGCAAGTATATAAAATAGAACGCTATAAGATTTGGTCTCCATAACATACAATAATGCTAAACAACAAGGACAAAAGGTGGCTCTTATACCAATTGTAAGAATTAAAATAATTTTAATTCAAAAAGAAGAATATCTCCTGCCATAATATTCAAGCCTTTGAATCTTTATCATTGAATGATTAAATCTTGAATATATAAACAAAACCCATTCACAGAACACTTTTACGGAATCAAATGGAAAAAGTGGAAGGAATAGAGTTTCATGTCTATTCTATTCACAAAACAACGTCTGTGTTTGATAGCTATCACAGACATATATATAGATAGGCTTGGACCCATATAACTTCCCACGAAACCACCATATGGAATAGTGAACATATGTTAGTTACCTATTAAACTGATTAAATAATATATATATATATATAATATAATATAAATAAATATAACAAACATGTGGCATATGGGTCACTTTATGAATATTCTTACATGACAAAGATGGATTAAATTGGACACTTGATTGAGTAATTGAAGTAATATTGATGTTAGAAAATGTATATAAAATTAGATGAAGTTTAAATATACATATTTTATTAATATTTTATTTACCTTTTCTATTTTTTTTTTTCAAATCCCATCTTAAATTCTCCATCCATAAAGATTACAAGTGCCTCGAAGTCCATGATTATAATAAATAAATAAAAACACAGAATCCACATGTAATGAATTAATGCTGAGCCACTTCAGTGGGCAACATTCATTACAAACAATTCCTAAATTTAATCGATTTATATTAATTCATAGAATAATGCTATATACATTAATTAATACGATAATTAATATTTTTAATTTATATAATGCGTAGGATCAATAATAATATCATAACTAAACTAATTAGTGCATGATTCCTGATCCCCATGTAACTCCACCATTGCATGGAATTCAATCTTAAATAATTAATTTTTAAACTAAACAATAATTAATATGAATTAGAGTGGTGCTACTTGCACCAATTGATGCATATATCATCAATTAGTACATAAGTTAATACACTAATTATACATATAGCATTATTCATTGGTTAGTAATATCATATATTAATGATAATGTGATATTATTATTATATGAAATTTTTACTCAAATTTTATAAAAATTTAATTTTTCTTACCATTATATAATTTATTTTAACACTTAAATATATGACTTTTTTGCATTATTTATGACACATAGGTTATATGTAATACTTTCTTTTCGATTTTACTTGAAGTTAATTGTAAAATTTTATATGAAATATTTTTGTAAAAATTTTATTTAAGTTTTTGTACTTAATATTAATTCAAAAATTATGATTATTTTCTTATTGTTGGTTATGGAAAAAAAAACATTGAAGTTATAATTAATAAGTGTCCTTTTTTATTTAGTTTTCTGACTCTGTTACTAATTCTGTCTTACATTATTAAAAATAAATTTTAAGAGATGTTTTAAATTTTTTTAACATTTCTCGTACTAACGTCAAATGCATCACTCATCACGCTCATAAGATAAGGAATTTTCGGTATGCTATAATCTTTAAGAGTTTTTTTCACTCATTTGATTGATGAATTGGTCTGGTTTTTACTTTAAATTTTTTTTTTTGGGAGCTTCGTAATATGTGTTCGATACAATTGTAATACATTTACAATCATACAATTGTATATCAAAATTCTTATATTTTAAAAAAAATTATATTACATTGTGATTGAGAGTGCATTAAAAATAAGATAACAAATAATACTTTATGATATTTCTTGAATATATTTGATTCGTGGATAACATTTGAGATTGAATTAAATAATTTTGTAATTGATTCAAACTTTTTAATTTGGAATAACTAATCTTGAGGTTTATCTAATCTATACTACATATTAAGCAGGGGTTTTTAATCCCAAGCCTTGTGGGAGCTCCAATCTCCTAATCTGAATTTCTTGATTTTTTGATTTAAAAAAAAAAAAAAAACTTTAGCATTTATTAACATCTCCCAACCCCCAAGTCTTACCCTCATAATAACACTTTAATGCATTAAGAACAAGGATAAACAAAATTCTTTGAAATCCAACACATATTAATTCCTTGAAAGTCTCAACACATATGACTATTATCAAAATATTAAACTTTAATATAATATAATAAAAAAAAGAAGACATTTAATTCCTTGAAAATTCCAACATATATGATTATTATCAAAATATTAAATTTTAATATAATATAAAAAAGGAAAAAAAAAAAGACATTTAAAAATCGCAATTCACATATATAGATAATTGTAAATATATTAAGAAAAATGGGGTTTCTAAACCCCAAGCCTTGTGGGAGCTCCAATCTCTCAATCTTAATTTTCTAAATTTTTGATTTAAAAAAAAATCTCAGCATTTATTGATTTGGTCAAAATCCCCTGATCAACATTTATTAACTTTTTCCAATCCACATGCCTGCATTTATTGATTTGGTCAAAATCCCTGATTAGTATTTAAAATCCCCTCATACAAATAATTATAGATACAACCCGTGTATAGTTACTGCAGTAGCCTTTTTAATTTCTCGTGTAGACTATGATTAGTGATAAGATTGTTAAATTATTTTTATAAAAAATCTTAAAAACATAATTTTATATTAAAAAAAAATTAAAATAAATATAAATATCTATAATTATCCCGTGCATAGTACGAGTGATAGGCTAGTACATGTGAAAGAAAAATGCTTTAGAGCTCTTGAACTCTAATGAGCTGGCAGTGGATCCCACCCACTGCTGATGTGATGTATATTCCTGTTTTTTTTTTTTTACTCCATGCCAGCTGATTAGAGTTGCTGTTAGAACAACTCTTTTAAAGCTCCCAATCACAACTGTATGTGAAATTATTTTTCAAAGGGAAAGTGGAATATTTTATACCAAAATAACACTTTTGTTGCCAAATTAAAAAACTACCTTCATCGAGGTGGTTGTTCTTGATCAACAAATTTTCTTCCAAATGCTTCAACACCATTTTTGATTCACGAACAAAAGTATATAATCTTGAGATACTTAGAAATGTCCACTTATCAAACATGATTTATGTGTTTAAACCACTCTATCGCAGGTAAATACTATGAACGCAACATTATCGTGAAAAAAAATAAAATGTGGAGCATTTTCTACATGGGGCTAACCTAAAATTTTAGAGATTCTAAGCTAAATCTCAACACGGAATCCTTCATATATTCAGAAAAATAAAAATGACAATTTTTTTTTATATATAAATATCAAAATTATGTAATGAATTTTGTTACTTACACAAGTAACAAACCTAGTTTATAAGAAGGGAAAAAACACTAAAATAATATAATCTATGGTAATAAAAAACAAATAAATAAATTATAGCAAAGTAAACAACAATTTTTAAAAAATGTTTTGTTTGAAGTCCTAAAGACCACCAGGCAAAGACTCTACCTCGCTATACCTTGGATCGGTTCTGATTCTATATATCACTTATATGTATAATACTGTTAAGAGATATAATTAGAATTATAATGAATTTTGGGTCCAAGTAAAAATATGAAAAAAGTTTTACCTTGTGAGAAATGTAGTATGTCATGTGGTAAACCACTTGGTGTGATAAATAGTGGTTTATAGTGAATGTTTTATCACCTATTAGTAAGTGAGTTTGCATGGTAATGAAGATATAGAAAAACTGTGTATTACATGTATAATTCTTTATTTCCTCTTTCATTGTGCCTCTTTCTTCTTTAGTTTCGTTAGTTTTATAATACGTTATCAGCACGAGATTCTAGCCAGTTGAGAAGACAAAACTACTGGATAGTTATGTTGCAGTAAGTATAAATAAATTCTTAAGCTAATTTTATATTTTCTTAATATATTTACGTGATACTAAACATATTGTTTTTGTTAAATTTAGTAAACATGTCAATCTTTCAAAATTGGAATTCTTAGCTCTTGACATTTTTGGAAAAAAACTATTTATCGGATTCTTGATATTGAGATCCATCTTGAGATAATGAATCTTAGAGATACCATAAAACATGAAAATGAAGCATCTCTGCAGAATCGCGCAAAGGCAATGATATTCATTCTCCATAATCTCCAAGAAGAATTAAAAAATGAATACCTCACGGTAAAAGGTCCACTAATTTTGTGGAATAATTTGAAGGAGAGATATGAGTATCAGAAGACCGTAATCCTCCCAAAAGCTCGTTATGATTGGTTGTACCTGAGGTTGCAAAATTATAAATCAGTTAGTGAGTACAACTCTACTTTATTTAAAATAATCTCTCGATTAAAATTATGTGGAGAAAAAATTATTGAAAAATATATGTTTGAAAAAACATTCTTCACATTTCACGTTAATAATGTGCTCCTGCAATAGCAATATAGAGAGCATTGTTTTTCAAAGTACTCTGAACTGATTTCATGCCTTCTTGTGGCTAAACAAACTAATCAATTGTTATTGAGAAATCATCTATCATGTCCAACCGGTTTTGCTTCATTCCCTAAAGTGAATGAGATTGCATTTCACGGTCATGGATGAGGGAGAGGTCATGGTTTTGGATGTGGCCGAGGTAGAAATAATTACAGAATCTATGGGGGATGTGTTTAGGAAAATAACATGCCATTTCACCAGAAGTGGAATAATTCTGGAACATCACAAAAAAAGGGGGAAAAGGTTTACAGAATAAACCTCCCAAGAATCATGAAAATGCTTGTTACAGATGTGAAATGACAGGGTATTGGTCGCATACCTGTCGTATGCCTAAACATTTTGTGGATCTTTATCAAACCTGCATAAAACAAAAAGAAAAAGGAAAAGCAATTGAGATGCATTTCACAGATCATTATGAACCTATTGATATTAATCACCTTGATGTTTCCGATTTCTTTGAAGATTTTGAAAGAAACATTGATCATTTAATTGGTGATGAAAATGTTCACATTGATTAACTTTATTTTTTAGATATCATGATGTATTGTCCTATTTTGATTTTGATTATGATTTTGAAGTTTGTATTTTTGGGTTTAATAGTTTGTATTTTCTTATTTTAAGTTTTGAGAATAATAAATTTTAGTTTTTTTTTAGGCATGACTTTCATTTATACATTGACTAACTCCAAAATGATTGGTGATAATATCTGTCTAATGGATAGTGCAACCATGTACAAAATCTTACGTGAATCAAAATATTTTATACAATTAATCATAGGAAAAGCTAATGTCAATACAATTTCAGATTCTACAAACCTAATTAAGGGCTTCAGAAGAGCCAATATTATGTTGCCAAATGGAATAAAAATTTGTATTGATGAAGCTTTGTATTCTATCAGATCCAGAAGAAATTTGTTAAGTTTTAAAGATCTATGTCGTAATCGTTATCATATTGAAATTACAAATAAAGGTCAGGAAGAGTATTTATTGATCACTTCAACTAATTCTATCCAGAAGCTAGTATTAGAAAAACTTCATGTATTTTCATCTGGATTATATTATACAATAATAAAAATGATTGAGTCACATATTGTCATGCACCAGAAGTGCTCTGATCCAAAAACATTTATGCTATCATGACCGACTCACGCATCTGGGATCTATAATGATGCGTCAAATAATTATAAACTCACATAGACATCCATTAAAGAACCAAAAAATTCTTTTACCAAGTGATTATCCATGTTCTTCATGTTCACAAGGAAAATTAATTACCAAACCATCACCCACAAAACTAATTGTTGAATTTTCATCCTTTTTGCAAAGAATTCAAGGTGATATATGTGGACTCATACACCCTTCTTGTGGACCATTTTGCTATTTTATGATTATAATAGATGCATCAACCAGATGGTCACATGTTTGTTTGCTTTCTACACATGATGTTGCATTTGCCAGACTCCTTTCTCAAATAATTAGATTGTGAGCACATTTTCCAGACCATTCTATCAAGACAATTCGTCTTGATAATGCCAGTGAATTTACATCCAGAGTATTTGATAATTATTGTATGTCTATTGGCATCGATATCAAACACCCTGTTGCACACACTCATATCGAAAATAGTTAGCTAAATCTTTTATTAAGAGACTTCAGTTAATTGCTCAGCCTTTGCTTACGAAAAGCAAATTACCTGTTTCAGCATGGGATCATGCTATATTGCATGCAGCATCTTTGATTCATGTTAGACCAACTGCATATCATGAGTACTCGCCATTACAACTTGTATTTGGTCAATCACCAAATGTTAGTCACCTTAGAGTGTTTGGTTGCGCGATTTATATTCCTATTGAATCTTCACAACGCACTAAGATGGGTACACAATGTAGGCTTGGAATTTATATTGGTTTTGATTCTTCATTAATCATTAGATGTCTAGAACCTTTGACTGGTGATGTGTTTTAAGGCATGATTTGAGGATTATTAATTTGGTAAAATAATTTTTCCATCATTAGGGGGAGACATGTCGCAGCCTAAAGCTCGAGAGGAAATCAATTGGAATACTTCGACATTATCTCGTCTTAATGCTTGTACTAATCAATGCGAACTAGAAGTTCAAAGGATCATTTATTTGCAAAGTATTGCAAATCAGTTACTATAAGTATTGACAGACACAAAAATTTGACAAAATCCTACATACCAGTAGCTAATACCCCAGCAAGAATTGATGTTCCCGTTGGACAATTAGTGGGTATAGTAGCAAATGAGTCTATGGCACGCTAGAAGGTTGGGAGACCCATTGGTGCAAAAGACAAAATTCTTCAAAAGAGAAAAGCTCAAGAACAAATAATTAGTACTCTAAAAGAAACTATAAATAGATCTCCTTGAGAGATCATACCCATAAATGAAAGCACCCTTGAAGGGGTTAGAATCGCAATACAAGCTATAGTAAATCTGTCCAAATCTCCTACTTATGAACCTCTAGAAGAAGAATCTCCAAAAAAGAATCTCCTGAAGAGTTATTCTCTGAAGTGGAAAAGGTACTTGAAAATAATGAGATATCAATACATTATATAAGTACAGGAGAAGTTTGGGATAGAAATCAAATTGTTATCAACAACATACTTTCGTTTAAAGTTGCTCTTGACATTTCCAGAAGTAATGCTGAAAACATTATCAAAAGTGATGATGACAATGAACCACAAATTGTCGAGGAATGTTGACAGAGAAATGATTGGCTAATGTAGAAAGAAGCAATACAAGTAGAGTTAAAATCGCTTACAAAACGTGAAGTATGTGGATCTGTAGTCCAAACCCCTGAAGGGATACAACCTATGGGATATAAATGGGTGTTTGTTCGAAAACGTAATGAGCAAAAATGAAATTGTAAGATATAAAGCACGACTTGTTATGCAAGGTTCTCGCAGAGACCTGGTATTGATTATGAGGAACATATTCACCCATAATAGATGCAATTACATTCAGATTTTTGATTAGCTTGGTAATTATAGAAAAATTAGATATGTGTCTAATGGATGTAGTTACAACATATTTATATGGATCACTAGACAATAATATATATATATATATATGAAACTCCCTGAAGGATTTAAAATGCCAGAAGCATCTAATTCAAAACCCAGAAGTGTTTATTCAATCAAGCTACAAAGATCTCTATACGAGTTGAAATAATTTGGAGTGGTATAATCAGCTTACTATATATCTATTGAAAGAAGGATATGTGAATGATCCGATTTGTCTATGCATTTTTATCAAGAAATCAGAATTCAGATTTGCAATTGTTGCAGTATATGTTGATGATTTGAAACTTATAGGAACTCTAGAAAAACTTACGAAAACTGCAAAATATTTAAGAAGAAATTTGAAATGAAAGATTTTTGTAAAACAAAATTTTGTCTCGGCCTGCAGATCAAACATTTGCCAAATGAGATTCTTGTATATTAATCAACATATACAGAAAAAGTCTTGAAAAACTTTTATATGGATAAAGCTCATCTTTTGAGTACTCCTATGGTTGTTTGATCTCTTGATGTGAAAAAGGATCTTTTTTTACCACGAAAAGATAATGAAGAACTCCTTGGTCCTGAAGTACCATATCTTAACACAATTGGTGCTCTCATGTATCTTACAAATTGTACCAGGCCTGATATTTCATTCGCTGTTAATTTATTAGAGAGATATAGTTTTGAACCAACCTAAAGGCATTGGAATAGAGTAAAGCAAATATTACGTTATCTTTGTGGAATAACTGATATGGGTTTATTTTATTGAAATAAATCCAAGCTGCGGTTAATCAGATATGCAGATGTTTGATATCTCTTTGATCCACATAAAACCAAATCACAAATAGGATATGTTTTTACCTATGGGCATACTACTATATCTTAGCAATCGGTAAAATAAACATTGACTGGCACTTTTTCAAATCACTCAGAGATACTTGCAATTCATGAAGCAAATCGAGAATATATTTGGCTCAGATCCATGATCCATCATATTCAAGAAAGATATGGATTGTCTTGAACAAAAGATAATCTAACCATATTATATGAAGATAATACTGCTTGTATTACACTGATCAAAGGAGGCTATATCAAAGGTGACACGACTAAACACATTTCACCAAAATTATTTTACACACATGAGCTCCAGAAGAATGGTGACATTAATGTTCAACAGATATAGTTAAGTAATAATCTGGCAAATCTATTTACTAAAGCATTACCGATTGTAACATTCAAAAAGTTGGTGCATAATATTGGGATGCATCAACATAAAGACCTATTATGCAGCATTGAGGGGGAGTCATTTTGGTAGATTTGCAGATTGTTTTCTTTTTCCTTTGTCTATGTGATGATCGAATACGTAAGTCGTCCCATTCTTCTTTGTTTTATATTGGAATCACCCTTGTTAGAGTGTCGGGTTTGACTTGAGGCCATGCCAACCGTTTGGGTTTGTCGTTTTTGAAAACTTTCCTTACAATTCTCATTCTTAATTTATTCCGGTGTCAAATTTCACATGTTTCTAGGGGGTATGAGGTTGGATCCGGGAATTTCAATTCAGCTGGCAAAATTTTCTGTCTGGGAGCTAAGGCCGCACGTGCGGAAAACAGGGGTGGTCTGGGTGCTATACTGAAATAAAAGCACGTGAAGCAGCAGGTGTGAGGAGAGGAGGGCCGTACGTACGAGAGTGAAGGCCACACGCGCGGTGAAGGCATGCTGCACATGCGAGGAAGGGGCACACGTGCGAGACAACGCTGAGTTCGAAATCTGCCTTTTTCTTTCTTCTTGGGCTGAGTGTATATCATTTTTACACACCTCTCTTTCACTTTAAAAACTATCGTTTGCTCCTCATGTTCTCTAAAAATCCCCACCAAACACCATAAACTCTTGATTTCTTCCAATCCATTGGAGTTTTGACCTAACATCCTTTATTAATTTTGGAGAGCTAATCGAGAGCTTCGTTTTGTGTGGTGGATACTGGATTTCAACACCGTTAAATTTGGGGGGTTCTCATCTTTTCTTCTCCAAAACTCGAGGTAGGGATTTTCTTAGAGTTATATATATATATATTTTTGCAAGAATGTGTTGGTTTGGAACTCTTTTGGAAAATATAGGAACTTGATTTTGGTTTGTACGTAGTGATGATTTTGAAAGAGGGTTTATACCTTGTTTTTCTTAAAATTCTTGAGAGCTTGACTACATTGTAAGAAAGGATGCTTTGGAGAGATTTTCTTTTTGTAAGATGAAGAAATGCCTAATTTTGGCAAAAACCTAGAAACTTGAGATTTTTGTGAGAAATGTTGAGAATTTATGGGTGTTTACTTATTATCATGCTAAAATGAATGAATAATTGAAAAATCTCTTGTTTTATATAACAAATGAAAAATTTCATGGAATATGAGAATTGTTGATTTTGGGAAGTTGTTGCTCAAAATGTTGATGTGGTTATGAAATCATTAAATCATTAAGAATGCATGAAATGTGAGATTGTTGATTATTCATTGAAGGATATAAATGAACATATGGCTATCATGAGATATGTCAATGAAAAGAGAAATGAGTGTTGTGATTACTATGGGAACATGGCATGGAATAATTGAAGAGGGAAAGGGGTGTTTCATAGCATTGATAATTGTTGCATTGGCATTTCAATACTTTTTCTTGTTACAAATATTGAATTAGGATTTGAAACTTTGCATTGGGAAGGAAATGTTGTGAAACAAGATCTCATTGAAATGTTTGGGTGTAGACACCCCATTTTTGACGGCCCTTACGACTTGGACGTCATTGCATGCACACCCAATGATGAGTGTATTTGCTTGTCAAGTTCTCGGAGTCCTCAGCGGAATGCCACAGCCTTGAGTCCTTCAAACCCTACACGCATGCTGTCTCATTCTTGGACCAAACCTGAGATCTTCAAGCCTGCAACCTTTGGAGGCCTGCCGGCCACCTCTTTAGGATGCCGGCCATCACTCTTGGTTGCCGGCCACCAATGTCTTTTGTAGATATTTTGTGATAGTTGTGCCTGCTGTTTGCACAGACGCTTGCATCTGCTCCTACGTATATGGTTGGATGTTCTTGAGGGAAATTCATGTTTTCTATATGTAGGAGACCTCCCTCTATTGTTTTAAGGTTAGAAAAATTTTGGAGCAAAATTTTTCCTCTCTCTACAATTCTCTCTCTCTCTCTCTCTTCTAAATTTCTTAACCCTTATTTACATATCCTTCACCTTTGCCTATACACTCTTAACCAAACCTCTCCATATTTGAGCTGGGGTATTCTTGAGCCTTGTTTGAGCTCTTGAGGGTGTGTTTGCTTGGTTTTATTGCTTGGAATTGATTTCTTCTTCAAAAGGTATAAGGCTTTGCCTCTTACTTGTTTTAACTACTCTTTTTCTTGCAATTTTCTAACTGCTTTTAGGCTGTAAAAACTCTATATTTTTTGGATGAAACTTGGATTTTAAGGCCATTAAAGGTTGAGGGGTGGTTCACTCTTCTTTGCACCTTGTTTTGAAGGCCTTTTCCCTTGTGTTTCCCATTCTTTCACTATGTTTTTTTGAGCTTTTAAACACTGATGTTCAGATTCATTTCGATGGCTAAAATCATGTTTTGAAGTCCAAATTTGAAGGGGTTAGCCTCCCTTCCTTGTGTCTTACTTACTAGCCTAGCATGCTCCATATTTTAGTTTATTAATCTAGCTATTTTTGTCTTAATTCCAGCATATTTTAAGACTATTTTTAGACTGTTTTAACACTGTTTTTGGTTAATAGTTGCATTTGAGTTTTGTTTTGCATGCTTATAGTGTAATTGTCCTCATGAGTTTGGTGTTTTAGGCCTTAGACACCATCTTATTTGAGTTGATTGCATTTATTTATGGCTTTCCATACTTGTGATTACTCTTAATCATATCTGCAACCTCCCTCCTTTCTTGGCTTTTGTTTTGCTTTGAAAGTGGTTTCAAATTACTTGTTTGTTTAGGCATGGGATTGAGATGTCATGCTTAATGGTTTAATCCCTTTGGGGGTTCATTACCAACGGTATGATGTCTCTCTCATACCCAAAGCAACACTTGATTTGAGCCCTTTTTCCATTAGAGGACTTAAATTCACTTTTGGACTCAATGAATTGAAGGATGGTTGGTAATTAAAATGAAGTAATTAAAATGGGACTAAAATGATGCAAGATAAGAATTTGGTTTTGTGTTCAATCGGACGTTAATTGAACACATGGAAGCTTGAGGCATTTCATACTCATTAGTGATGAAATGGTTCAAGTTTCCAAGGTCACCACTTCCCTTAATCAATTCATGAAAGGGAGGAGGTTAGAGTCTTATTTTGTTGCATTTATTGAACTTGCACACTTTGGTTCAAAAGCCATTATGTAATGAAATTGCTTGAGTTGATGGTTTGTGGACCAAGTTTTGTCTCTCATTTGATCTGTTCATGATAAGGAGGGGTGAATTGTGTGAATAAACCCTTGAGAATACCCTATGCATGCTCTATTTGTTCTCTGTTGCAGCAAGATGAACTGTGCAACAGTGGCCGGCAGGCCACTGGCCATCACTGGTGGACGGCAGGCCATCACTCCTGGTCGGCTAGCTATCTTTGCAAAATCCAACAGTGTGTTTTTTGAGCAGAGTAGAGACATTCTGGAAGTGGACAAAGGTGTAAGTGTTCTATTGTGCAACAAAGGCTTTCTGGAAGCAAAACAGTGGCCTTTTCGAGTGGAAACTAAGCATGTGCATAAGCATTCCTTGCGTACCGAGCATGTTTAAGTTTAAATACTTAACTTAGATATTTATTGTAATTAATTAGTTGTACCTAGTTGATTTTGTAAAAGTGTTGTAATTATTTTAATTAGCTAGAATAGTTAATTAATTTGTTGTAATAATTAGTTAAGTAGTTTAGCTAATTATTCATTTTGATTTGTAATAGTTAGCTTAATTAGCTTAGCTTTAATTAGTTAGCTAGTTAGTTTATTCAGACCCTCCTTCGTGATGGCGCAAACTTGTAATAATGTGTATGTCTTCCAACCCCACGTCTTTCTCCTTTTTATTTACTAGCTTATGATGGTTAGTTTAGAGACATCATGTTTTGTTTAGCATACTTCATGCTTGCATCCACTTGTTTTGCATGCACCGAGGCTTGGTTCATCATTCTAACTTGCATTGTTAGTTTAACGCTTCTTTGAATACTTGCTTAAACTGCATGCTATCAAATTGCTTTATATGTCATATTTGTAGTCGAGCCTATTAGTTGCATATCGCATGTGTTGCATTAATCATATTGCGTAGTTAGGGATCATGCATTTTCTAACTCATTTCTCTTTTGGCTTGGAGTACTAGGTAAGCCTTTATTCGCTTTAGCATATCGCATACGTGTGATTGTTGCCATGTTTAGCATGCTTGCCATGAGGCTAAGTGCTTAAGTGTTGAATTGCTTGAATGCCTCTGGATGAAGGCTAATTTCTTGAATTGGAATAATTTGAGTAAATGTTTATATGCAATCACTTTTCAAGTGATACATATTTTGAAACAATTTTCAAAACAAACATGAATCAAGTGTTCCAATTCTTGCAAAAGTTAGTCTATATTTGTGTGTGTGCGCATCACATAGTAATGCTACCCTAATAAACCAGAACAAGAGCATATGATGCAAATAAGATTCACATCATGATTAGTTGGGACCGATCTTTGATCGGGCGAGTAGGGATGCTCAATTCATGACCTTCCCCTCTTGTACCTAAGTTCCCGAGCCGAGACAATCTTGGTGATGACGGACATGTGGCCTTTGGCACTAGTCATGGGTTTCCTAAATTTTCTCAAAAAAAAGAAATATTTAGGTGGCGACTCTGTATCTGGCAAAGCAGTCCATTTTTGACAATTTGATTCAAAATGGATTTTTCAAAAGATTTTCCGGATTGGGACTCTTTAGTGTTTATCTATTTCACATTGCACTTGTGAGATCAAATTCAGAACCGCAGGAGTTTGATACTGTAGAGCTTATTCATCTTTCGAAAATGGGCGCGAAAAAGTCGCTCTTGGCGATTCCACTAGGGACTTTTGAGAATTTGACTTGAATTTCATGATATGAAATTTTATTTACACTTATATGTTTCTTTGCATTACATTTGCATTGGTACGTTTAAGTCACTGTGTTTGCCATCTGCTATTCCTAGACGGTTTGCCGGAGGCTTGCCTAAAAAGCTTGCCAAAAGGTTGACCGGTCACGGGCTTTGCCATGATAAGAACACAATCCTTGGATCTGGACTACCGCTGTACTGTTTGATCCTCCTTTCACTTCTCGGTGTTAGGTGTGAGAGGTATATTAGGTAGTCTTGTTGAGGTACCCTTTTGACCATTTGGCCTAGTTGCATATTGAAAAGCCATAGAGACTGTTCCAAACTAGGACATGATGATTACCCAAATACAGGATTGCGTGAAACTGCTTTGTTTGAATAGTGAACCCTAGTTCCTGACGAAATTAGGACAGGGTAACCTTACCCCCTCATAGGGGTGTTTTGGATTTGACTTAACTGGTATGTGCTTTACAGTGAAACTGTACAGGAATGTGCGTATCAATTGCAAATTTGGTATCCGTTTTGGGGGCAGAAATTAGTGTTAAGTGCAGTCCTACAGATTTGATTGCATCTATGTTGGTAACATCATTAGCTGAGGTGCTGTGCAGTTTCTGATTACTGCTTTCTTTTTGCTTTATTTCTTTTGCTAGGTAGTATAACACCATAGCTTCGGAAAGTTTGGATATCCCCCAAGTGCTCTGTACCCATGTCAGAAGGCTTTGCAAAGTTGGAGATCTTGTTACGGGACAACCCGTGCTTACTTTGCTCCCACTAGTTACTAGACGGAGGAGAGTCATGCAGAGTTCACCAGTCCAGTTTCTACAGTAGTCACCCCTCAATTCACCTGCATCTAGTCAAGCTCAAGGACAGTCTTCTACATCTGGTCCAGTACGAGATCACTCACCTATCCCGATGGTACAGTATCCCCTAGTCAATATGGAGGAATTGATCCATCACCTTCAGCAAATAGTTGAAACTCTACGACAAGACGCTGCTCATCAGGCCAAGGTCACAGCACGTCAGGCTGAGGTAATAAACAGGCTGCAACAACAACAACCATAGCTGGCAGCAGCTTCTGCATCTCATACACCTCCTACGAGTATCCCAGCACCTGAAGCCACTGCCCATGCTGAAAATTAAGGTAATTCAGCAGAGTCGATCCCACCACAAGCCTCCAAAACACCTATGTATCAAACTGAGGCTCCATTTGAATTTGAGGTTGACCCAATTATGCTTAAAGTCAACAAGCTAGAGAAGCTATTCAAAAGAGCACAAGGTGTTAATTCTATTCCTGACATAGAAGATGGGTATACCGACTCTACAGTGACATTGCCAGATCGGTTCAAAATGCCACACATCGATAAATTCAACGGCTCCAGAGATCCCATGGTTCATCTAGGCTGTTTTCAGATATCATGTGGATGTAGACACCCCATTTTTGACCGTCCTCAAGACTTGGACGTCATCGTTTGAACACTCGATGATCATCCATGTTCGTGTTCGTTTTGAGTTCCCGGAGGTCTCGGCCGCGCGTCTTGCCTCAAGATCTCTCAACTTGTCTGTTTTGTACTTGGTTGTGGACCAAACACTTGTGTTTTTGCTTCTAAGGGAATAGGGTGGCTTGTTGGCCATCCCTTCAACCCATTGGCCAAGGCTTGAAGCCAACGGCCTTGTTTTCTTGCCATCGGCCAGAATTGTTGGCCGATCGGCACATTATTTGGTCAGCCGGCACTTATGTTGGTCGATCGACCATGTTTTCTGGCTGAACCCTGTTCATCTGCTTTATGCAGATATTTTATGCCAGCTGTCAAAGCTGGCATGCACAATTCACACCCTCCATATACGTGTATGGAGGGATTTGCCCCTTGATTAGCTTGCTTAGGAAGCTTTGAATTTGGATTTCTATAAGAAGGGAGCTCCTTCTCCCTTCTCAGAGGTTCTGAAAAATAAGGTTAAAAAAGTTGTATCTATCTATCTCTATATCTCCCTCTCTCTTGATTTGTGTGTGTATTTGTGCCTTAAAGTGTGATTTTGTCTTACTTTTGCACTAGAGCACCTAGCAATACACCATCCTCTTGTTGCTGAGGCACTAGGGAGTTAGTTTCAGAGTTCTTGGAGTGGTTTAAGCTTGGAAAAGTTGCTGGAGCTTTGTTCTTGAGAGTGTTCTTCAAGGGTGAGCATTCTTGCTTTTAATACCCCTTTCTTTCTTAAGCTTTTAGACCTTCTTGCTTATTGTTTTAAGATTAACTCTAAACTACAATAAGTTATGATTTTGCAAGCTTTAGACCTTTGTTTAAGGTAACTTTTTGGTTTGGGGTTGTTTACCCCCTCTTAGGCCTTGTTTGGCCTTATTCTTGTGCCTTCTTTTTAAGCCTTGGGATCGCCTTGTTTTGGCCTTCCCACCACTGAAATCTAGAGGGATTTCAGTGGTGGGGATGGTGTTTTAAGGTCCCAAAAAGGAGAGGGTCATCCCCTCTCCTTGTGTTTTCAATATTTGCCTTAATATGCCTCATGTGTGAGCATGTTTGTTAAGTTCATGTTGGCCATATTTTAGCATGTATTTGTGGCTATTTTGCTGAGGCTCACCACTGTTTTTTCTTGTCTTGGTCATTCCATACATGGTTTATACACTTGTAGTGTAAATCACACACACTAGCTTTGTATGCTTCATGAAGTAGCATGTCATTCTAGCCTATGTTGTGTCCATTTCAGCATGTTCTTGGGCTTGTTTTACCATGTCATACCTCTGTTAGGGTTTGGTTTAATAGCTCCTTGCATGCTCCATGCACTTGTAGTGCATTTCCATGAAATAGCCTAATGTGTTTCATGCTTTAACATATCATTTTAGCATGCTTTTGGCTTAGCTCTGAGAAGACTTTGTTCATGTTTTACCATGTTTAAGGTCTGATTTGTGTTGTTTTGGTCATATATGCCATGCTTTGTATAGCCATAAGGCATTCTTGCTTGTTAGCTTTGAGTGTCCAAGTCACTAGCATGCTTTATTTGGGCCATTTCAGTGATTTGGCATCACTTGTTATGTTATTTCAGTCCATGTTTCATGCTCAAACACTTGCACTTATCGCTCCTTTAATGCTTTAAAGAGTTGATATTTTATGCCTCATGAATGGGTCATTGTGTATGCCATCATGTTTAGGCCTTTGGGATGCCATCTAAGTGGGTTTTGGGGCTTACTTTGACATGCCATAACTCTAATTTTATTGGTTTAAGTCATACCATGTTTAGTTTTGATAGGTATAGTGTAACACCCCTTTTATAGCCTTGCATGCCTCATGCTTTTGGCCCTTTATTCTAGCTTATTTTAGCTTTGGTCCTTGCATGTTTTAGGCTCATTTTGACATGATCTAGGACTGTTTTGGATTATACTTTCCATTTGCTTCATGTTTTGCATAGCCATGGTTTGAGCTCCTTGGCTAGCCTTAAGTTTTAGGCTTTCTTGTATGCCTTGTTTGGCTTGTTTGTGTGATTTGGCATCATGCCTAGCATCATTTTAGAGCTTGTAGTGTTGTCATACTTGCATGCTTTGTCCCCTTTCAAGTGTTCTTGAAAGTTGCTCTCCTATGCTTAGGTTATAGGCCAATTGGCATGCATGTTTGTATGTGCCTTTGTCTTTATTTCCATAGCATTTTGGCCACTGATTTGGACATGTTGAGAGCTGTCCATTTTAGTTTAAGTCCATATTCGCATGTTGTTGCATGCTTGCCTCGCATGTTGTTACATGCTTGTTGCATACTTGGCACTTTACATGTTGTTATATGTTAATTCCACTACATGTTGTTACATGTTAATTCCACTACATGTTATTACATGCTTAATAATTGACATGTTGTTGCATGCTCATCCATCTTGCATACTTGTTAGATTACATGTTGTTGCATGTTTGTTATTGGTATTGTTGTTGCATGCCTATTACATTGTATGCATGCATGTTTGTATGCTTGGATTTCATGTTGTCGCATGTTTGCTAGTTTGCATGTTGTCACATGCTTGCTTAGGTTGCATTGCATTGTGTGTGCATTCCATTGCCTCTTGATCAAGCATGATAGAGATTGGGGACCCTTATGTGTTTTTGTGCATTTCATTTGATATTGAATTGCACACTTGGCTCATTTGGCCATCATGCATTGAAATGTGTGATTGGTGGTCCGTGGGTTAAGAACTACACACCTTTGAGTCTTAAACATGATGAGGGGTGTAGTTGCGCAGACATTGTCTTGTAAATGTATTGTCATGCTCTGTTTGTCCTCTTCTGTAGCAACAGGAGCTTTTTACAGGAAGAGATGGTTGACCGACCATATTCAGTGCCGATCGGCTAACTATTCCTGGCCGAGAGCCTTATATTTGGTCGATGACCTTCCTATCTTGGTCGATGGCATCATCTCTTGGTCGATGACCTCCCACAGTGTACACAAGATGGTTCAGAAGTATCACAGAAGTTGGCACAATTTTCAGAGGTACAAAGCAGTGCAAATAGAGGCAACATGAAGCATGGCGATGGATTTCTGAGCGAAGCCGTCCGAACATGCATTCATCCATCGTCTCGAGGCCATTTCAGTGTTTTAATAACTTAGAATAGTTATTTATTTCGATTTGGTTGTGTAATTAATTAATTAGCTTGTTAATTAGTTAATTAGATGATTTGTATTATTCTTTTGGTCCCTTCGTCGAGAGGGCGCAATTATGTAATAAGTGTGCGTGTGTGTGATGCATGTCTTCCAACCCCATTTCTTTCTCCCTTTTACTTAACCGCTTACGATGGTTAGTTTTAGGGCATATTTCATTTAGCATCCTTATGCTATGCATGTTTGCATCCATTCATCTGTATTGCACGCACCAGGCTCGGCGCATCATACTAACTGCATCGTATTTCAATTCCAAATTGAATACATGTATCAAGTATTGCATCTTACATGCCATTTTAGAATAGCCGAGCCTATTTCTAGTTGCATTTTGTATGTGTTGCACTAGCTATCTTAACATGAGCTAGGATCATATATTGATTACTAACTAGTTCTTTGTTTTGGCTCGGAGTACACTGTAAGTGTTTATGCTTTAGCATCTTGCATGTGTGTGAGTGTTAACATGACAGCATGCTTGCCATGAGGCTAATTGCTTATGTGATCTAACTGCCTGAATGCCTGTGGGTGAAGGCTAGATTACTTGAATTGGAACGATTCATTGAAATCCGGTTTTAGCCTACTTACGAGTAGCAAACTTCAAACCATTTCAAACAACGGATATGCGATGCATTGTTCCAAATTAGGCATCTAGTCTATACTTGTGTTTGTGCGCATCACATAGTATTCTAGCTAATAACTGGATAAGAACGCATGTGTTTTCAAAAACAAGATATCATACTTAGTATAGGCCGATCTTTGGTCGGGCGAGCGGGGGTGCTCATAGATGACCTTCCCCAATCGTACCCAAGTTCCCGAGCTGAGGCAACTTTGGTGATGACGGACACATGGCCTTAGGCAACGAGTCAGGGTTTCCTAAATTTCCCCAAAAACAAAATATTTAGGTGGCGACTCTGTATCTGGCAAAGCAGTCCATGTTTGGTATTTCTTTTTTAAAAATCAGTTTTCCAAAACGATTTGCCGGATTTGGACTCTTTGGTGATTTATCGGTCTTGCATTGCACTTTACGGGATTAGATTCAGAACCGTGACATTTGAGTCCGAACTGCAGTAGCAAAGCCCAAGGGCGCGTCTATAGTGGCCGATAGGCTTGACCAGATTGCAAAAACTCTCTCTCTTTGGCCGAACCATGTCAGGAATGCGAAGTTAGAGGATTCTGTGAAGCAAAATTGGAAGGAAATTATTGAGGCCTTTATTGCTCAGTACTCATACGACACACAAATCGAGGTCACAACTCGTGATCTTGAAGCAATACGCCAAGAGCCGAAGGAGGGCTTCTCAGAATTTGTGACAAGGTTGAGGGCTAAGGCTTCAATGATGACCACACGACCTTCTGAGAAAGACCAGATAAGGATGGTAGTCTGCACTCTGCACGAGAAGTTGTTGCAGAAAATGATCGTCCTACCTCTGTTCATATTCATGAGATCCATAAGATAGGGGTTCAGATTGAAGACGCCATGAAACAAGGGTTGATTACTGATGAGAAAGAGTAGGCCAAGAGGCCTTTTGTGCGCAGTTCCAATGCAACCACCAGTGGTAGCATAGCTGCGCGGCAATGGATTGATCATTGTCACCACCCACCCAAGCACCCGCCTTGCAATTCCCTTTGCCAATACAACTCCACAACTTCACCAACTCTGCCCGAGATCCTAAAGGACCTTACCCAACTCCACATGAAACCCACATCATCATCAAGCCATTGAAGGTGTTGGTAAAAAAAGGGGGCACCTGTAGACGTCCTCAAACGTGCCGGGGAATCCCGTTTTGTTTCTGATGAATTTCACAACATGTGAAGCCTTCAACACCGCATAGGATTGGGCCTCAACCCACTTTGTGAAATAATCTATTGCGACCAGGATGAACTCATGCCCATTCGACCCCTTCGGAGTGACAGCCCCGATCATATTGATTCCCCAAACTGAAAATGGCCATGGCGAAGTCATATTGTACAACTTCGACGGCGGAATGTTCAGGCGGTTTGCATGGATTTGACATTTGTGGCATCACCAAACAAAGCCGATACAATCCTCCTCCATGGTGGACCAATAGTAACCCTGTCTGAGGATCTTCCGCGCTAGTATTACCCCGTTCATATGCGCACCGCATTCCCCTCCATAGATGGCCTCCATCAGGCGTTTTGATTCTTCAGCTTCAACGCACAGCTTATGCATTCCCAGATGACCTCTCTTATACAATTTACCTCCGCAGATGATGAACTGAACGACCATTCTTCTGATTGCCCTTTTATCCTTGGCATTTACCCCTGGTGGATATGCTTCTTTCTCTAAGAAATTCCAATATCGTAATACCAGGGGTTCTCATCTTGAACCTCATCTATAGCAATCGACTCGTAAGCCGGCACAAATTTCTGGTCGATAATGACTGGACGCATCCGGACTCCAAACGGGATGTCTATCATGGAAGATAGAGTTGCTAGTGATCTGCGAACCTGTTGTTCTCTCTTAACAGAGCAAAGTTTAACTTCTCAAACCGAGGAATTAACAAGTCCAAGGTCTGGTGATACATAATCATCTTTTTTCTTTGACTTTCCAATCTCCTTTCGCTTGAGATACAACAAGGTTCGAGTCCCCATGACGTCCAACCGTTTTGCCCCTAATTCCAGGGCTGCTTCTAGACCGGCAATGCATGCCTCATATTCTGCTTCGTTGTTCGAGACTTTGAACCGGAGTTTGAATGCTAGAGGGATACGGGAGTTGTCGGGTGCTATCAGCAACACTCCTATCCCATACCCGTATTGGTTTGACGCTCCGTCAAAGTACATCGTCCAAAACTCGTCGTCGATATGAAGAATGGCCTCATCTGGGAATAAGTACTCAACTGCTTCACCTCCTTCCACTGGATGATCGGCTAGGAACTCTGCTACCGCTCTTCCCTTGACTGACTTGCGCGTCACATATTTCAGATCGAATTCGGAAAGCAACAGCAACCAACGAGCTAGCTTACCCGTAAGTGCCGGTTTCTCGAAAAGATATTTGATGGGATCTAATCTTGAAACCAACATTACAGAGTGAGCTAACAGGTAGTGCCGCAGCTTCCTGGTAGCCCATACCAAGGCTAAGCAAGCCTTTTCAACGGTGTGTACGAGTCTCATACTCCAGCATCTTCTTGCTCAGGTAGTAGATGGCTCTCTCCACTTTGTCCTCTGATTCTTGCGCGAGCATGCAGCCCATTGTAGTTCAGTTACTGAAAATATACAAAATCAACGGTCTCCCCGGCTCTGGCGGTGACAACACGGCGGTTCTGTAAGTATTCCTTGATCTGTTCAAAAGCAGCTTGGCATCGGCCGTCCCATTGGAATTTCTTTCCTTTTCTTCAGGAGGCCAAAAAGTGGTTCACAAGTCAAGGTTAATTTTGAGATAAACGTCTTTATGAATTGCACTTTACCCAGAAAGCCTCGCACCTCCTTTTCAGTCCTTGGTGGTGGCATTTCTAAGATGGCCTTGATTTTGGAAGGGTCGACTTCGATACCTCTCTGTGTAATCAGAAACCCCAACATTTTCCCTGCTGTAACACCGAACGTACACTTCTGAGGATTCAGCCGCAACCGAAATTCTCTGATCCTTTGAAAGAACTTTTGCAAGGCGGTGTAGTGGCCCTCTCTTTCTTTGGACTTGACAATCATGTCGTCCACGTACACCTCAACCTCTTTGTGGATCATGTCGTGCAATATTATGGTGCGTCGCGGCCCGTTGATTATGTAGCTCCAGCATTCTTCAACCCAAATGGCATCACCCTGTAACAGTAAGTCCCCCACGGGGTGGTGAAAGCAGTCTTCTCCCGGTCTTCAGTGCCATCACTATCTGATTGTAGCCAAAAGCCATCCATGAACGAAAGCAAAGCATGCCCCGCTGTGAAGTCCACTAACTCATCGATATGCGGCAAGGGAAAGTCGTCCTTCGGACTAGCTCTATTCAAGTCCCTGAAATCCACGCATACCCGGATCCTGCCATCCTTCTTCGGCACTGGAACAATGTTGGCCAACCAAGTTGGGTATTCGAGATAGCAAGAAACCCTGCGTCAATTTGCTTGGTGACCTCTTCCTTAATCTTGAGAGCCCAGTCCGGGCAGATCCTTCTGAGTTTTTGTTTAACGGGTCGGGCCTCAGGGCCAAGAGGGATCCGGTGCTGTACAATCTCAGGATCGATTCCAGGCATGTCTTCGTAGGACCACGCGAAAACATCTTTGAAATCTTTTAATAAAGCGACTAAGCGCTCGCGTTCCTCCGAAGACAACGTGGACCCGATCTGGACCAGCCGCGGTCCTCCTCAGTACCAATATTCACAGTAGTGATTTCATCCATTAAGGGTTTAACAAATCTTTCCGCTCTTGTTCAATTAAGCGTTGCAAAACCGGAGGAATTTCTTCCTCGTCGTTTTCATCAAAATTTTGAAAGTCTGAGTTAATGCAATAAATCAAGGGCACAGAAAAGTACTCAGAAACCACAGCCACATCATTCTCATTAAGCACATCCAATCGTCCGATTCTTCGGTTACAACAGACTCAAAAGAGAAAGAAAAAGACGACCTGGACAGGACTGTGGTATCCGGGTTATCACCCCCTGGAATACCGGACTCAGACTCAGTCGAGCTGGAACCTGATTCCGACTCAACAGACTTCGGTGGAATCAGATTCCGGCTCACTACCTGACCCGGTGCTGCTTGACAAAAATCCCTCTTCATACTGCCAAATGAGAGAGGGTGCGATAGATGCATCCAAAATGTTTGCTGGTAGGCCCGCAGCCGTTTCATTCCTGATCACGCATACCGAGAAGTTATCCCCCAAGCATTCTGTTCGATCGGAGGATCTGAAAGTAGACACGCCAGCGCTACCCCACTTTTCACTTTCGGCGTCCTCAGACTCCACTTTCTTGCTCTGCTCAGCCTCAGCTAATGGGTCCGTCTGCTCTTCGGCAACGTCATCCCCGGATAACTGTAGGTCAAAGAAAATCTCAAACCCTGGCACACGTGCTTTCTCTTCGTTTATCCACGGCTCTGGAAGCCACAAAATGGAAAGTCCTCCCCCTCCCGGACAAGCGTCCGTTTAGGGTACCCTGGATGGGTCGGTGCATTAGCTCAAAAGGCTTCCCCGCCTGCTTCGCTCTGGCTCTCCCAGCCATCTCCTTACCTTTCCTTATCCAATCCTCTTTGGTGGGCAGATAACCCAAGCCAAAGGTGTGTGGGTTGTGTGGCACTTCGGCCAACGCTGCAACGCCCTTCCGGCCGCTCTTTTCCAATCCCATCCCGGGGATGTGTTGAAGCTTGTTCATGAGGTATACTGATTGTGCGCTAACATACACCCCCTCATTAACAGCTAAGATGTTCCACACGACCCGGGCCTCAGCCAGGGTAAAACCCGACATGAATACATCCTCCATGCCGTGCTCAATTTCCAAAACTGGCGTAGATACTTCTGGCGGTGGATGGATCGATGAATTTCCAAAAACGATGGCTACTCCCTTCCCATGGGGATATTTCACCATCTGATGCAAGGTGGACGAAACTGCCTTTACTTGGTGCAACCACGGCCGCCCCAAAAGTAGATTAAAGGTCGCAGGAACTTCTAAGACGTGAAAGTCTATCTCTCATCATGCTGTCCCGGCCCAACCTTGGTCTGAATTTTCACTGTCCCCATTACTTCTCTGCTTGTGTTATCATATGCCCGAATCACCTGGGCTGTCGGCACAAAGTCCGCGGTCTTTAAACCGATTGCATATGCAGTCCTTGCCGGGCACACATTGATGGCGGACCCTGTGTCGACAAGCACCACGGGTATCCATTTGTTTCTGCACTCCACAGAGATGTAGAGTGGCTTGTTATGGTTCGCACCCTCAGGTGGCAATTCTTTGTCGGAGAAAGTCAACATCGGGGTAGCCCCTCCCGGAAAAACTAAGCCCACCAGCTGTTCGGGCGTGGTGTCTATTGAGAGCTTGGCCTTGTCCATGGCCGATAAGACAGCTTGTCGATGCACTCGCGATGCCATAAGCAGTCCCCAGATGGAGATGTCTGCCTGTATCTTTTTCAACTGCTTCAGTACAGCCTCTTCTTCGAGTTGCTTCTCTTTCTGTTCTCCGCCTCCTTATCTTTCCCAGACGCCTCTGGCTGATCTAGATGTGGGGGCTTGAAATACCGCCCGCTTCTAGTCATATGATCGACTTCGCCGATGTACCAGGTATCGTCTGGCTGGTTGCTCCCCCAATCCTCATCCGTGTGGGCAAGACATAGATCATCGTCTTCCCACCACATTCCGTCGGCAGCCGACAGACACCTGTCCGGCTCCGGTACAATTGTACTCGCAGTACTTTCCGTCCACATGCTCGCAGCATTCTCTATCCTCGTGCACACAGCACTTTCAGTCCCCTCAGGGGCCTTAGCTTTCCTGATTCTCTCAGAATCCCCAACCTTTCTTGTTCCAACTGCGTCAGTACAGCTGGCTGTTCAACACTTCCTTGCATTCACAATGCCCAAGTCCTGAGCGAAATTCTTAGCACCGGCGCTCTCCGGCGATGCATTCTGATTTCCGGCCCTTCCGGCCACAACTGATGTTCTTGCCCCTGCCGGGCCCCGTTCCAACTGAGTTTCGTCGACAACATCTGGTAGGTCATCAAGCCACCCGGTGACCTCTGCTGACTCCTCAAAATCTGACCAGTTGACTACCATGCCCTCTGGATCTTGTTCATTGAAAAATTGGAGGTTAGCAAAGTCCCCTTCCACAGCTGCCAAGTCATCTATCCTCTGACCAGATTCATCCCCCTGTATCACACAAAGCTCTGCCCCTGCCGGCAATTCCACATTTGGCCCAACCTGGCCTACTGATAGAATGTAGTCACTCGGACTGTATACCTCCTCAGCAAAACTCCCAGATTCCTCAGATTCTGACTCAACAATCCCATTCTCCCCTGAAATCTCCCCTGTTCTGTCTTCGACAGTCACCACCATTGGTTCGGGTTGGGTTCTGGAGATGTCCAACATGCACAAGTCAGTGCAGTCAGGAAGGAGCACCTCCGGCTTGGGTAGGTGGGACGGGTGATGATATATGCTAGGATCGTAAGACACGACCCCAGTCTGGATAAAGTTGATACGTTTGGGGGTGGAGCTTGGTTGTGCGGTGGAGAGAGGTTTGTTGTGACATTGGGTTTTTCTGGAGGCACAATCACCTGCTTGTCAACGAGATCTTGAATCTCATGACGCAATCTAAAACATTGGTCAGTGTCGTGACCATGTTGTTGGTGATATGCGCAGTATTTTGCTGGGTTATGAGAGGGAGGGAGTGGATTTGGCAATGGCCTCGGCTCCAGGGGCTTTAAGTGCCCTTTCCTGATTAATACCCCCAGAGCCTTGGACAGGGGCATATATAATGGGGTGAAGGTTCTCTGGCCTCGAGGTTGGTATTTGGTGGTTTGTGTGTTGCTTCCGGACGCGCCGGAGAAAGGTGTAACTGCCATGGGTCTTGGAGGGGGAATGGTGGTGACCATGCTTACTTCTGAAGCTCTAGCATTTGCGGCATTGCTGGTGCCTTGTATTGTTGTTGCGGTTGAAGGTTCTTCTGGGTTGCTCTCTGTCATTATCATTATCAATCAAGCCCTGCTTCAAGGCATCCTCAATCTGTACTCCCATCTCATGCAAATCTGAAAAGGTAGGGAAAGGGAGCACGATCATTTTCTGCATCAGCTTAGGCTGGAGATTGCGCACAATCATCCGGATTTGATCTTTATCAGTAGGCCTTAGGGTCATCATTGAGGCCTTCGCCCTCCACCTGGCTACGAACTCCGAAAAGCTCTCCTTAGGCTCCTGCCTTGTTGTCTCAAGATCACGGGTTGTAATCTCGATTTGCGTGTTATAGGAGTACTGTGCAATGAAAGCCTCGGCCATCTCATCCCAGTTCCGCTTAACATCGTCTTCTAATTTTGCGTACCAGATAGCGGCCACACCCGACAGGGTCCGCCGAATAATGAAAGCTTCTGCGGTCTGGTGAGGCCCATCGGCCGTAGTATATCTGAGAACAACCGGAGATGCACCATGGGATCCCCAGATCCGTCAAAGCGGTCGATTTGTGGCATTTTGAACCTATCTGGCAGCGTCACAGCCACGTCAGTGTACCCGTCCTCAATGTCTGGGATGGACTTTACCCCTTGGATTTCTTGAACAACTTCTCAAGCTTGCTCAACTTTAACGCTGTATGGTCCACCTCGAACTCAAAGGGAGAGTCCGGTTGATTGACAGGCGTAGGTGCCTTAGATAGTTGAGGTAGAATCGGGGGCGGAGCCGGCCCTGTCGGAATATCCGTATCTCCCTGGACATTTGGTGCCTCCCCGGGCGCTGGAACTCCTGGTGGGGAGGAGCTTGGTGTGAAGTAGATGCCCCGGTTTGTTCTTGCAGCCTGGCAATTAACTCTGCCTGCTGGGCCATGATCTCGGCCTGTTGTTTGGCAAATTCATCTCGACGAACAGCGTCCTGCTGCATGGCTCTCATGGTCTCCTGCATCTGACGCATCATTTCCTCAACTCCTGTCATTCCTGCCATGCTGCCCTGATCTATCTGAACTACGGTAGGTCTATCTCTGGAGTAGCCTCGAGAAGCTCAACCTGACTGTTCAAAGTCCACTGATCTGGCAATCTCTGCTCGGATACACTGCGTTTTCTCGACCTCCGTCTGATAACCGGGGGTAAGGAATAAAACACTGGTTGTCCGTCGACCAGATCCTCAGATCGATTGAGTCGGCGACCTCTAGTCCAGAGTGCTTGGGGAATATCTGCTTGGTTTGAAGCAATTGTGCTAAGCTACCTCTAGCAAAAAGATAAATAAAGCAATAATAAGGAAATAAACAACCGGACAAACGGACAGCATAACAGCGTAAATAAACACACAACACACAGTTGGGCATCACAACACACAGTTGATAAGCTGAATAGGCTGTTCTCAGATACTGATCTTTGTTCCCAAATCACTGCCCCCAAAACTGAACCTGATACCCGCAGATAACTGATTCCCAAAATACTGAACTGGTGCCCGCAGGCCTGATACCCAAACTTGTAAACTGATACATGCATTCCTGTAGAGACGCACTCTAAAAGCACATAGCAATCAAGTGAGAGCCAAAACACCCCTATGTTGGGGTAAGGTTTCCCTGTCCTATTTTGTCAGGAGCTAGGGTTTCACTACGCACGCAGCTGTTTCAAACAACCTATAATCGGGTAAGCAACCTGTCCTAGTTTGGAATGGTCACTATGGATTCCGATATGCACTAGGTCGAATGGTCAAAGAGGGTGCCCCGGTAAAATCGGGGTTTGTGTTCCCGTCGTGGCAGAGCCCGCAACCGGTCAGCCTTATGGCACGCTTCTCGAAGCGAGCCTCCGGCAAACCGTTCAGGAATAGCATACGGCAAACACGGTGTCCTAGGCGCACCAATGCAAATGCAATGCAAAGAAACACATAAGTGTAGTCAAAACCAGATATCATGAGTTCGAGTCAAGTTCTCTAACTCCCCAGCAGAGTCGCCAGAAACTGTAGACGTCCCCGAACGTCCCGGGAGGGAATCCCGTTTTGTTCATTGGGCTCACTACAGTTCAGGACTCAATGTCACGGTCCTGTATCTAATCTCGCAGAGTGCAATGCAAGACCGATGAATCATCAAAGAGTCCAAATCCGGCAAATCGTTTTTGAAAACAGATTTTTTTGAAAGAAGTGCCAAACATGGACTGCTTTGCCAGATACAGAGTCGCCACCTAAATATTTATTTTGGGGGAATTTAGGAAACCCTGACTCGTTGCCTAAGGCCACGTGTCCGTCATCACCAAAGTTGCCTCGGCTCGGGAACTTGGGTACGATTGGGGAAGGTCACTTCGTGAGCACCCCCGCTCGCCCGATCAAAGATCGGCCTCTACTAACCATGATATCGAGTTTTGAAAACATTATGTACTCTTATTCCGGTTATTAGCCTAGAATTACTATGTGATGCGCACAGCATACAAGTATAGACTGGATTGCCTAATTTGGAACAAAGCATCGCATATCCGTTTATTTTGAAAATGATTGGAAGTTTTGCTACTCGCAAGTGGCTTAAAACACGGGTTTCGACGAATTATTCCAATTCAAGCAACCCAACCTTCACCCACAGGCATTCAGGCAGTTATATCACATAAGCAATAGCCTCATGGTAAGCATGCTATCATGGCAGTCACTCACACGCATGCAAGGATGCTAAAGCATAAATACTTACCGAGTACTCCAAGCCAAAGACAGAAGCTAATTAGAAATCATGCATGAATCCTAACTATGCTAAGATGCCTAATGCAACACATGCAAAAATGCAACTACAATAGGCTCGGCTATTCTAAGATGGCATATGAGATGCAACAATCGATACATGTATTCAACTTGGAATTGAAATACAATGCAGTTAGTATGATGCGCCGAGCCCGGTGCATGCAATACAGATGAATGAATGCAAACATGCGAACATAAGATGCTAATTGAAACATGCCCTAAAACTAACCATCATAAGCTGGTAAATAAAAGGGAGAAAGACGTGGGGTTGGAAGACATACAACACACCACGCACACTTATTACAACAGTTGCCCTCTCTCGGAGGGTCCGAATAAATAATACAGACCGAATAAATAATTAACTACTCTAGCTAATTAAATATTACAAAACCCTAATTAATTAACAAATTAACTAGGAAAGCGAATAAACTAGCATGCAAGCTATAAAATGGACTGCCTCAGCTCTTGTTCCGAATGATGAAAGATGCATGCGTGCTCGGGTTGCTTTGTCGGGAAATTCCTCGCGATGCCCCGATTTGCCTCTGTTTTGCAATTGATCCTAGAACACTGTACAAAACTTCCGAAGGCCGCTGACTAGTTTTTGCTGGTGGATTCTGATTTGCTGCAACAGAGAGCAAGAAAGGGGCATGGCAAAGTATTTTCAACATATGTGTGCATGACCACTCTCTCCGTCATTGCACAAGCTCTAGGGAGTGTAGACCTCGATCCTCGTGCCACCAATCACGCATCTCGATGCATGATGGCCGAGGAGTCGAATTGCACGACTCAATGTGAAATGAATGCACATATAAACATAACAAGGCCTAAACTCCATCATGGGTAATCCGGAGTGTCGGTGACCGGGAATTGAGACATGTTTCATCACTTTGAGTACAAAATGTCCCTCGTTTCCCGTGTTTGGACTAACCCTACTCCAAACACAATGCAATGAGATGGCATACACAATGTGACTAACATGCAACCTAATGCAATGCAACCAATCATGCTAGCATGCGAGGGATGATATGCACGCATGCAATTAGCATACGCAATGTATGAACCTATAATGACATACTCAATGCACATGAGCTATATAGCATACACATGCACACATCGAAATGGACATACACAAAGGCAAATCAAAGCATACACAATGCATGGTCAACATGCAACAAGAACCAAATGGCATACACAATGCAAGATGGACTTAAACCAATATGAGTGGACCTCAGCCACACTCAAATCAGTGCCCATATGATGAAAATGAGACAACCGAAATACATGCAAGCATGCACGAATGCAATGGACCGATCCTAAGGCACAACATGCAACTCTAACTAAGCATGGCAAAGGATGAAATATGGCATACAAGCATACATTTTCCAGCTCTGAAACATGATGTACAATGGTCCGAATCATGCAAATATGTTACCCAATGCATGCTAGATGGCCCGAATACCGAAACTAGTGAAGTGCGTTACACTAGAGGTACACAAAGCAATGCACGAATGGCAAAACCAACCCCAAATAGACCCTAGGCAGGTCTAAAACAGTGAGAAAATGGCCCAAAATGATGGTTCAAAGTGCATGGAAATGAAGCTCATTCAATGGTCCGAAAACAAGGCATTCATGCACAACTCTCAAGCACACTTAAAGAGGAGAAAACATGAGGATATGGCATTCACATAGGCTCTGAAATATGATGCAAAATGACCCCAAAGCATGAAAACACCTCAGTATATGCATGCAATAGACCTCAAATCTCAAAGCTAGGCAAGTGTATTGAACTACAAGCATGCAAAACAAGCATCATTCGACCATAAGACCCAAAAACAGATCTAGGGTAGTCCAAAATATGCACAAAATCAGTTTAAGACAAGGCCAAAAAGTGCTAAAATCAAGGGTCAACAAAGCATGCAAAATAAGCTAGTGAACCATGATTTGCACTACAACTATATGAAGCAGATGAGAGCTCACCAAACCAGCCAAAAAAAGAAGTATTCCATGCCAAATAATGCCCCAAAACCCACTGAAACTCAGTCAACGCATGCAAGAATGATGTGTCCCTTTGAAAGGCCAATAAGAGGGTTGTTCTACACATGCAAGATAGACATACAAAATGGAAAAACCACCTTTGGACAGAGGTTATGAGGGCCCTAAAACTCACTGAAAAGGGCCTGAAATTAGTCTAGGAAGCATGCAAGTGAAGGCCCCTTTGAAAGGCCTTGAAGAAGATTACTCTACACATGCATAATAGACATCTAATATGGAAAAACCACCTCTGGACAGAGGTCATGAAGGTCACAAAACTCATCAAAAATGGCCTGGAGCATGGCTTTGAAACATGCAAATAGGGGCTCCTTTGGAAGGCCAAGAAAGCTAGTAAAGAGAACAAAGGGTGAGAGGGTCACCCCTCTCTGATTTTGAGGCTCAAAGACACATATTAGCCACTGAAAATCCACTGGATTTTAGTGGCTAAAAGGCCAAACCAAGGCCGACACAAATGCTCTAAAGCATAGCTCAAAACATGAGGAAATGAAGCATGCAAGGGGGTAGATGACCCCCAACAGAAAAAAAGGTCTTTAACAAACATGTTTAGAAGATCAAAACAAGACTTTTTTCAGTTTATGACAAAGCCTAAATATGCTTGCAAATAGAGCTAAACTATGAAGCAAAACAATGTCAAAAGGAGGGAAATGGAGTGTTACCCTTGTAGCCAAAGGAACCAGCAACTTCTGGACCAAGATAGCAAGTTTTCAACCTCTGAAAATAAGCTCCAAGGTGCTTGGATGGATGATGGAGAGGTTTGGCTAAGAGGTGTAGTGCAATGGTGCAAAAACAAGGGACCTTTGGAGCTAAAATGGAGAGAAATAGAGAGGGAAGTGTATGTATGCCTTAAGAAAAATTCTCAACCCTAGCAATGGAAGAGGGCCCTTCCCTTTATAGAGGAGAAGATCTAAAGCTTCTCAAAGAAGCTTAAAAGCTAGCTTAAACATCCTCCATACACGTGTATGGAGGATGCATTCTGAGGCTTCCAACTGGCACAGCTGGCTTCAACTCATTGAGACAAAAAAGCAGAAGGCTGGCCGACCAGTTCAGGTGGTCGGCTGACCAGGGGTCAAAAGGTTCAAGCTGAAAAGGTGGTCGGCCTACCCATATTGGTGGTCTCCCAGGTGAATGCAACTCAGTGGTGGTATGGGAGACCCGAAAATATGGCCCAAAAGTGAGGGAGACCAAGGGGTCAAAAGGGTCAAGCAAAAAAGGTGGTCGGCCTACCAAGATTGGTGGTCTCCCAGGTGAATGCAACTCAGTGGTGGTATGGGAGACCTGAAAATGTGGCCCAAAAGTGAGAGAGACCAGCTTCCTGACAAGAAAACCGGCCAGCGGGAGAAGAGGTGGTCTCCAAGAGAATTGCTGGTCTCCCACCCTTGTACCACCTTCCTAACAATGAAAATAGGGTCCATGCCAAAAATGAACCCACACCGATGCAAAACGAGGGTTCGGGGGTCAAAACGCGCAGTCGGGTACCCCGAAAACTGACTATCAAGCACTGAAAGTGGCGTGCAACCACAAAGGTGGTCTCCCGGGCCACTGTGTCCCTCTAGGGAGAGGGAACAAGGTGTGTGCCAAAAACTAGAGCAAACGAAGGTAGTTAAGCGGTCCCGAACCGAGGCACACGGCCGACGGCTCCGAAAACTGGAAACTGGTCTCCAAACGGGAAAAATTGCCTACGACCATGAAACGTAGCTTACGGCCACTGAGAGATGGTCTACGAGACCTCTCCCTCCCTTCAAGAAGAGAAAATAGGACCTGGTTCGCAAATCGAGGCAAGACACGAAAAGGTTCCGAAGCCCGGAGGCAAGACTCTCAGCCGAGACTTTGCAACCTCAGAACGAGCACAATATGCAACATCACCGAGCGCTCAGTTGGTGACGTCTGAGTCTTAAGGTTGGTCAAAAATGGGGTGTCTACAGCACCTCAAACCATTAGAGCCTCGCCTACTACCTGATCCTTTTCCACCAAAACACAACCCAGTGAAGCACTGCACATTTCACCAGCAGCATGGTCACGACACCGACCAATGCTTCCGACTGCGTCATTAGATTCAAGATCTCATTGACAATAAGGTGATCGCACCGCCTCAGAAACCAAATGTGACTACGAACCCGCTCCCGGCCCACAATCAAGCTCCCCTACCTCAAAATCTAAACCAAATACATACACTAGTAATCCCCTACGACCCCAGCGTATATATTACCCCTTCCCACCTACCCAAACTGACGGTGTTCATTCTTGAAAGCACAGATTTCTGCATGATGGACATGTTCCCACTTCAACCTAAACCTGTGGTGGTGACAATTACAGAAGGATGGAGGTTGACCTTAGAGGAGAGTACGAGTCCATTGCTTGAGTGCTCTGAGGACTTGCCTAAGGGGGTGTATAATCCAAGCTGCTGCATTGTGCCAATTGATCAAGTCAAGCCGGAAGTGGTATTGCCAACTGTAGTGGAGGTCAATGTAGTTAGGGAGGATGGCTCGAGCCAAGGTTTGGATGATTTGGCAGAACTTGAGAAGAACTTAGACAACCTGCAGTTCTCTAACGAACAGGATCAAGGGGATATGCAGATTGACTGGTTCAATTTAAATGAATCAACGGACAACTCTGGGTGGTTGAGTGATGAATCAGACAGGGAGAAAGGAACTAAAATGGAACAAGAGGAAAAGAAAACAGGAATTGTTGTAGTGGCCGGAATGGCCGATGAAAAGGGGAAACTGTCGGAGAACACCGGCGTAGAAAATTCAGCTTAGGAACTGGGCACTGTGAGTACTGTGGACACAGAACAGGAAGCTGTGCTGAAGCAATTTTCACAAGAGAGGGTTGAAGACGACCAGGAAGCTGTAATGGCCTAACACCCTGCGGGGGATGCCTGTGAGGCGAAAGTGATTCGAATGGAGCCGAACAACTGTTTGTCGGCTGCCGAAGGTGTATAGGAGGATAATGACGATCTACATTTGGCTCACATCGACGAGGACTGGGGTGAGTACCTCACAGACAACACGTGGTATGCGGAAAGGATAAATCACATGACAGGAAGTGGGCGATATTTCAAGCCACCGCACTTAGATCAAGCTGAGGCATCTAGGAAAGACAGAGAGGTTGAGAAACAAAAAGAGTAGCAGCTGGAAGAAAAAGCAGTGTTGAAGCAACTGAAGAAAATCCAAGCTGACATCTCAATCTGGGGTCTTCTTATAGCCTCCCGGGTGCATTGATAGGCAGTAGTATCAGCAATGGAGAAAGTTAAATTGTCCATTGACACTACCCCTAAACAGGTTGTGGGATTAGTCTTCCCAGGTGGTGCCGGGCCAACCCTAACATTTTCTGACAAAGAACTATAGCCGAAAGGCTCAGCTCACAACAAGCCCTTGTACATATCCATTGAGTGCAAGGAAAAATGGGTACCAGTGGTATTAATAGACACCGGTTCAGTTATCAATGTATGTCCTTCCCGCACAGCTTATGTCATCAGCCTTAGACCGGCAGACTTCGTGCCCACAGCCCAAGTAATTTGGGCATATGATAATACAAGCAGGGAGGTTATAGGCACGGTATAAATCAGAGTCCAGGTAGGCCCAGATCAACAGGACGTCGAGTTCCATATCCTAGATGTCCCGGCCACCTTCAACTTACTGCTAGGGAGGCCCTGGCTGCATCATGTGAAAGTTGTCTCCTCCACCCTTCACCAAATGTTAAAGTACCCCCACGGGAAGGGAGTGGCGATTATTTTTGGGAATTCATCCATCCATCCCCCGCTAGAAGTAACTACACCAGTGTTGGAAATCGTTCATGGCGAGGAGGATGTATTCCTCTCAGGGTTTACTCTGGTCGAGGCCCAGGTAGTGCAAACCATTTTGGCTGCTGATGAGGGCATGTATGTCAATGCCCAATCTATCTATGTCATGAACAAATTGCAACATGTGCCAAGAATGGGACTTGGAAGAAGTGGCCGGAAAGGTGTCACAGCATTGGCCGATGTGCCGCACAATCCACATGCCTTTGGTCTGGGTTATGTATCCACCAAAGAGGACTGGATCAGGAAAAGGGAAGACATAACAAGCAAAGCCAGAGCCAAGCAGGCCGGGAAACACTATGAGCTCATTCACAGGCTAATCCACGAAACGTTGAATGGCCACTTTGTTCGGGAGGGAGAAGACTTCCCCTTTTGCGGCTTTCCCAAGCCCTAGATAAATTCCACAAAGCTACGTGTCCCCGGATTCAAAATCTTTTTTAACCTGCAGTTGGAAGATAGTGATGCTGAGGAAAAGCTGAACCAAGTGCTTAAGGTGAAAAGAGAATGAAAAGTGACTCGGACAACAGCGAACTTGGAATAGGGGCAGCACTGGCATGTCTCCTTACAGATCTTCCGGCTGACTTAGAGAAATTGGGGGATAACCTTACCATCTCCACGTTTGGGGAACAACCGGGTATGAACCCATCCAACAGCATTTTGGATGTATCGGAGGCACCATCACTTGTCTGGCAACTGGAGGAGGGCTACCTATCTAGTTCCGAGTCGGGTGATGGGCTAGAATCTGATTCCATTGAGTCTATGGAGTCGAAATCAGATTCCGGTTCTTTTAAGTCTGAGTCTAGTATTCCCGGGGGTGATAACCCGAATGTCAAGGTCTTGTCCAGGTCCTCTTTTTCTTTTACTTTTGAGTCGGTTGTAACCGAAGAGATGGATCTTATGAATGAGAACACTGTCGATTCTAAGTATTTCTCTGTGCCGCTTATTTATTGTATTGACCAAGATTTTCAGAATTTTAATGAAAATGAAGAGGAAGGAATTCCTCTGGTTTTGAAAATTTTGATTAATCGAGAGGAGGAGAGGTTTGCAAAACCCTGTTTTGATGAAATCATTGCTATTAATGTGGGTACTGAGAAGGATCCGCGTCTGGTCCAGATTAGGTCCACATTATCTTCAGAGGAGCACAAGTGCTTAGTCACTTTATTAAAAGATTTCAAAGATGTTTTCGTGTGGTCCTACGAAAGACATGCCTGGAATCGATCCTGAGATTTTACAGTATCGGATCCCTCTTAACCTCGAGGCCCGACCCGTCACGCAAAAGTTGCGAAGAATCTGTCCAGATTGGGCGCTAAAAATCAAAGAAGAGGTCACCAAACAAATCGAGGCAGGTTTCTTATTAGTATCTGAATATCCGACTTGGTTGGCTAACATCATCCTAGTGCCGAAAAAGGATGGTAGAATCCGGGTGTGTGGACTTCAGGAATTTAAACAGAGCCAGTTCGAAGGACGACTTTCCTCTACCGCACATCGATGAGTTAGTGGATTTCACTGCGGGTCATGCATTGTTATCCTTCATGGATGGGTTTTCCAGGTATAACCAGATTCTGATGGCGCCCGAGGATAGAAAGAAAACTACATTTAGTACGCCATGGGGTACCTACTGCTATCGAGTTATGTTGTTTCGGCTGAAGAACGCCGGAGCTACCTATTAGAGGGCTGCGACCACTATTCTGCATGATATATCCACAAAGAGGTCGAGATGTACGTAGACGACATGATTGTCAAGTCCAAAGAAAGAGAGGGCCAATACACCGCCTTGGAGAAATTCTTTCAACGAATCAGAGAATACAGGTTGAGATTGAACCCACAGAAATGCATTTTCGGCGTAACAGCAGGGAAAATGCTGGATTTTGATCATACAGAGAGGTATCGAACTAGATCCTTCCAAAATCAAGGCCATCCTATAAATGCCACCACCAAGGACTGAAAAGGAGGTGCAAGGCTTTCTAGGTAAAGTGGAATTCATAAGACAGTTTATTTCCAAATTAACCTTGACTTGTGAACCACTATTTGGTCTCCTGAAGAAAGGGAAGAAATTTCGATGGCATGATCGATGTCAATTCGCCTTGGAGCAGATTAAGCAGTACCTTCAGAATCCGCCTATGTTGTCGCTGCCGGAGCCAGGGAAGCCTTCGATTCTGTACCTGTTAGTGACAGACACGACTATGGGATGCATGCTCACTCAGGAATCTGAAGATAGGGTGGAGAAAGCCATCTATTACTTGAGCAAGAAAATGCTAGATTATGAGACCTGTTATACTCCGTTGGAGAAAACTTGCCTAGCCTTGGTATGGGCTACCAAGAAGTTGAGGCACTACTTGTTAACTCACTCTGTAATTCTGGTTTCGAGATTAGATCCCATCAAATATCTCTTTGAGAAACCAGCGCTTACGGGTAAGCTAGCTCGTTGGTTGCTTCTCATCTCCAAATTTGATCTCAAATATGTCACTCGCAAGTCGGTCAAGAGAAGTGTTGGAGCGGAGTTCCTAGCAGATCACCCAGTAGAAAGGGATGAGGCGGTGGAATACCTGTTCCCAGATGTAGCCATTCTACAAGTAGAGGAGGAGACTTGGACGATGTACTTTGATGGAGCGTCCAATCAGTACGGTTATGGGATAAGTGTGTTACTGATAGCACCCGATGACTCCCATATACCTTTAGCCTTCAAACTTTGGTTCAAGGTGTCTAATAATGAAGCAGAATATGAAGTGTGTATTGTTGGTTTAAAAGCAGCCCTAGAACTAGAGGCAAAAAGGTTAGATGTTATCGGGGACTTGAACTTAATTGTTTCTCAAGCAAATGGGGACTGGAAAGTCAAAGAAGAAAAGATGAAGGTTTATCACCAGACCCTGGACGTTCTGATTCCTAGGTTTGAAAAGCTGACTTTCACGCATCTATTGAGAGAGAACAACAGGTTCGCTAATACTTTAACAACTCTATCATCTATGGTAGACATCCCACTTGGAGTCTAGATGCATCCGATTATCATTGAGTATCCGTTTATCATTGAGTAGAAATACATGTCGGCCTATGAAACTATCACCATAATAGATGAAGCGCAAGACAAAAACCCTTGGTACTATGATATTTGGAACTTCTTAGAAAAGGAGATTTATCCACCAAGGGAAAATGCCAAGAACAAAAGGGGAATACGGCGAATGACTGTCCAATTTATCGTCTGCAGAGGTAGACTGTACAAAAGAGGTCATCTGGGAATGCACAAGTTGTGTGTCAAAGAAAAGGAATCAAAGCGCTTGATGGAGGCCATCTATGGAGGAGAGTACGGAGCGCACATGAACAGAGTGATGCTGGCCCAGAAGATTCTTAGGCAAGGTTATTACTGGTCCACTACGGAGGAAGATTGTATTGGTTTTGTTCAGCGATGCCACAAATGCCAAATTCATGCTAATCACATGAATATTCCGCTGTCAAAACTATACAACATGATTTTGCCATGGCCTTTCTTAGTCTGGGGAATCGACGTAATTGGCGCAGTCACGCCAAAAGCGTCGAATGGGAATGAATACATTTTGGTGGCAATTGATTACTTTACAAAATAGCTGGAAGCTCAGTCCTATGCAGGGTTGAAAGCATCGCATGTGGCCACGATCATCAAAAACAATATCATTTGCCGATATGGAGTCCCAAACGAGATCATATCAGATAATGACTTCCACTTCAAGAAAGAGGTGACAGACTTGTTAGAGAAATACAATGTGGCTTTTCATAAGTCATCTACATACTGGCCACAAACTAATGGAACTATTGAGGTTGCCAACAAGAACATCAAGAATATCTTGCAGAAGATTGTTGAGACCTATAGGGACTGGCCAGATAAATTGCCATTTGTACTCTGGGGCTATAGAACTTCAATCCGGACGTCTATAGGGGTAACTCCTTATTCTCTAGTCTACGGGATAGAGGTTGTTTTGCCAATTGAAACAGAAATCCCATCGCTGTGAGTTATGGTTGAGTGTCAGATAGTAGAGGCGAACTGGCAACAGAACAGATTTGAGGAGCTGATGCTTTTTGATGAGAGAAGGCTAAAAGCATTGTATCATGTTCAGGGCTACCAACGTAGGATTGCTAGGGCTTTTAACAAGAAAGTTAAGTCCCGGAATCTCAAAGAGGGAGATATGGTGCTGAAAGACAACTGAGCTTCCATTCATGGCCCTAGGGGCAAGTTCAGACCCAATTGGACAGGTCCTTACATTATCAAAGCTATCTGGTCGGGTGGACCTATTATTCTTATGGAGTTAGATGGCCTAGAATTTTCACAACCGATCAATATAGACAAGTTGAAGAAATATTATCCTTGAGAGGCTCGCTAGGCCGAAAACCCAAAAGGCGACCTAGGCAAAAGTTACAGCATGAAAATTAGAAATAAAGAAAAAACTGAGCTCGCAAGGTTGAAAACCCGAAAGGGCGACTTTGGCAAAAGTTAGAGCACAAAATGAGAGAGTTAATACTGAAGTGAACCTGAACTGAACTACGTAAGGCCTGATTTCCATCTTTGGGATACGTAGGCAACTTCATCTTGAAGTTCGGCCGTAATCACTTCCAACTCAACTGTCCTGTCCATGCGTCTGATCAGGTCATCTTTTTCCGTCCTTTACCTAAGAGTTCAGGTGTGATCTTTACTCTGAGAGAAGAGCTGGGTACAATGCAGAGCAGTGCTATTCAATCAGGGGCATTTCTGGTCTTTTGATTCGGGGTTGTACATCTTAAGGATTGATTTTGTGCGTGTCAAGTGGTGATCTTTTTCGAAAATGATTTTGGAAAGTTTTAATAAAAGTTGATTTTGTTCAAAATTTTACCTTTTACAATTTAGACCATTTTTGGACCAAAAGAAAAAAATTTAGTGCTTACAACCTTAATTTCATTGATTTCAACATAAAGTTCTCCAACTCTCTGATGCAAATCAAAGTTGCTTTTATTACATCGAAAAAACTTGAAAAGAAAGGTCAAAGCAATAAACTAGGGGCATAGGTGAGTTAGGTGCTCCTGCGTCCTCTGCTTGTGCTTGTGGAAGCTTCGGAAGCCAAAGTGGGCCCGATTTGTGCCTCATCCTTAAGCCAAGCTAAACACTCGCCAAAAATAGCATAACTAAAACTAGGGGCTGGGGCCTGAAGCTCTCTCATCCTCCAAGCAGTGAGGTACCAAGTCAAGTGTGAACCACGGATGGAGAATGAAACCGGGTACTCTACCCCCTCCTCTAGATAGGTCTGATCATACCTGAACTGACGTCTTAACCGTAAATGGAAATAGAACACGTAATGCGTCAGTCCGATCAATTGTATGCCAAGCTGCTGAGCCATGTTATAACTTATCTCGGTCAGATTAAGCCAGGGGCAACGCCCAAGCTATGTCAGCAGCAGACCTGTTGCACATCCAGTCGCACCACTATTCCTCATTCGGGAAATCCACTAGTCGGTGGCAGAAGAAATAACTTCAAGTTGAGTACTCAAGGCAAGAATCCACTACCTTCAGCTTATCCATAAGCCACACCTGGGAAATGATAAAAGAAAAGAGAGATTAAACAATAGAGAGATGTATGTTAAGAGAAAAGTGAGAAAAAGGTTTTGAGAGAAAAATAGAGCATGAGTGTCGAGTGATGTGAGAAACACATATGAGAAAGGATTAAGAAACAATACCTAAAGAAGTAGTGGACTCCTTGCAAATCTAGTAGTCTCTCACCGATGAAAGGCATCTAAGCCCATCAAGGTCTCGGCCAGCACCGAGCCAACGCAACTCTTGCCTTCTTTCAAACCTTGGGCCACTTCGATCAATCGAATGTTGGACCCACCAAAACTAGGGGCAAGAAGGAAATAAGCAAGCATACACAAGCAGAGGGCATGTTGCCAAAAAACTCGCCAGAAAAGGTCGCCTCTGTCACCAATGTCGGAAATCGATGAATCAAGCTGTGAATGTCTAGCTCTCCGTGGTGGGCCAAAGATCGAGCCTCGTGCAGAGTGAGCCCACACATCCTCCCAAAGCTTGGGTATGGCCGAAAGGGGGCTGAGGCATGATTTTCTCATCGCGCCGGGATTTCATTAGTGCCTGAAATTCTTCAATTGTCGGACATATTACTTGTCCCCCAAAGCAAAAGACATGTGTAATCGAGTCCCAACATCGAACCGCGACATGAAGGAACGGAAAACAAAGTGGAGTACGGCTTAGCGAAAAAAGTGCATTTATGTCGAAACCCCAAAAATTTATCTTTTCCGTGCTGTCTAAGGTCGCTATCCAATTTGAGAGCTTTTCGGCAAAAAATGGCTCCATTTGTGGAAGAAATTGTTACTGAAAAGAGGTTCTGAAGAGAAATCACGAAGCTGAATCTTTTGTAGAAGATAAGGCTGTGAATGGAAGCCAGCTGTCAGCAATCTGGCGATTCTCACATTTATGGCCGGCAGGCCACAGTGGTGGCCGGCAGGTCACTCTCTATAGCCAGCAAGCTTTATCTCTAGTCAGCAGCCTTCTTTTCAAGCATGCCGTCCACCTTTGTGCTGAGCAGTGCTGGAAGCATGTGTTTTGTTTTGATCTTTGTGTGTTTTAAAGTCTTGTTTTGAGTCTTTTTGGTTTTAGCAAGCTTGTTTATTTGTATTTGAGTTATTTTTGCTTTGTTTATCGAGTTGTATTTTGTATTTTGTATTTCGTTTGTTGATCGGCTCATTACCTGATTAAAAACGTCGTGCTAATACAAGTGTTCAGTTTTCATTTGTAAATTCGATCCCATGTCCATTTTCATGCAAATATGGTACTCATAATGCAAAAATGACAACACTTTTTACAAAAACTGCGAGGTTTTATTCCGATCATAGTTTTTACAAAAAAAGACTATAAGTTTCAAAAGCAAATAAAACCTTTCTGAAGCTATAAATGTGCTAATGCTACCAAACAGAAAGAAACTACGCAAAAAGTACAAAAATCAGCGCCAGTCGCCTCAAGCCCGAGAGGCCCTCTTCGTCCTCTTCCTCGGATGGAGGACTCAGGGGCACTATCTCCATCAGCACCGCTGTCAGAATTAGACTTTGAACCCGAGCCGGTATCGTCTCCGCTTTCTACCTCAAAGCCCACCGAATCGTCACCTCCGCTCTCGGAACCCGGGCCAGCATCATCGTCTCTACTCTCGGATGACTCAGAATGCCGCCTCACTGCCTCCTCGGAGTCACTGGTCTCAGCATCGTCATCGCTCCAAATGGGCTCTGAAGGACTGTTGTGGCCTCGGGTACCCCTGTCTCTGCCCCGACCGTGACTCGCATCTTGGCCGCAAGCTGGGGCCTATCTCTCTCTCCTTCCTGCTACTGGAAGAGATACTGCCAGTGCTGCTGTTGCTACCGCCGAAGCCATCGGTGCAGGTGGAATCTAGAAGAAACAGTTGTCAACATTTCACCTACAGTGTGTATATCATATACAATATGAGTACAATGTGTGAGTGCAATGTATCAGATGTAGTGTATCAGTGCAGTTTGGGAAAGTTTACAGTTGAAATGCCAGTGTATCAGCAGAAAGATGATAGCATGAAATGCAAATTGAAGAAATTACCTGGATACCATGGAGACCAAACAGCATCTCCCTCCTCTGCACCATGCCCATCAATGAAGCTATCAGCTCGAGACAACTCCCCGTGTACTCTATGGATGCCTACAAATGCATTTGAATGATCAGTGTTTGCAATAAACATATCTGAAATGAAATGTGGGTTGCCAAGCGTAAAGAATGGTCCATACCTAAGACGAACCCCGGACCCCGACAAGCTCGTATCCAGCCTCGGCCGACTCAATCGAGATCTGGTAAGCAACCCTAGTATGTCTCCAACATGTGAGCATAGTGGGAAGCTCCGGCTAACGGGTGCTCTGCTCCGCAAGAGGAACCCCTCTAACACGGTCCTTAGTCACCCTAGTCGCCGTAGGAGACCTCTCCCCCTCGCCTTCGTGAACGCCTGTCAGAGGTGGCATGGGGTGAGTTTGAATAAAGGTCGTGTAGTCACCCTCGTCTCTGAAGTAATCAGCATCAAAGCCCACCATAAACTGTGTAACTACGTCAACAGATAGGCTGTCCGTTGTCCTCATAGACTCTGGGGGTGGCATTGGAACGATTGGATCCGACAAACCCACGGTCTGGCGAACGAATCTCTTGCTCAAGAACCAAGCCTGGCAGACTGGACCCTCCAACAGGATCCGAAGGCGTGATGTGGCCCACGCTACCAAGTACTGGTCCCGTACCCCGGCCGGCATCATGGCCCAAGGCTACCACGTGATCTGCAAACGAAGAGTGTACAAATTGTTAGTTGCTATCAGTTGCTAAAATGTGAATCAAAACAATGTTAAAGCAAAAATGACTATGTCTCGGGTTACCTCATGGGAGACCACAACGTCAAAGTAGTGGCGGAAGAAGGAAAATGACTCACTACTTCGGCGCTGACAACTGCCATCATATCGTCTCGAGTAAAGGACCATCGGGGGGAGCTCCTCTATGGGCTCTGAGGTGAGGGCAAGAAAATATGCATAAACCCACAGCTGTAAGGAAAATGCAGTGATATGTGATCAATAATGTATGAACAGATGCAAAAAGTGCAAAGCAGAAAACACAATGTATAAACAGATGCAGAAAGTGCAAAGCAGAAAACACACGTGTTGAACAGATATAAAACAAAAAATGTAAAGTAAAAAGCATAAAGTGCAAAGAGGGAACTGAAATGCATACCTCTCAGGCTCGCCAGTAGCCTCCGATCAGTTCTCTCCTCAGGCGGGAGGTAAAACTCATATAGCCGTATAGAGTGGCGAGGCCAACTCCGCCCCAGTCGTAGAAGCGTACCTGGGAAAAAGTCACTAGGGCGCTTATTAGATATAAGCCCATAGTGTTCCACCTATTCGAAAACAAGGTGGCATCGAGGATAAATATCAAGAAGCCTCGGGCGTAATGCTCCATCTCCTCCAGCGTCTCGGGCTCGCTCTCTCGGAACTGCTCAGCAAACCAACTGTTCCTCACCCTGGCTGGCTGGTACAGAGGTGGGCGCGCTCCCAACAGCTCGATCCAGACAGCCTCTCACTCCCTCATGTCGGTGTCCAAGGGGATCGGATCGCCCCCTACTCCTAAGCCTGTGATCATGGCGAAGTCGTAAGGAGTAATCGTCATCTCCCCGACAGTAGAGAAGTGGAAGGAGTTGGTGGCATCCCACCACTTTTCCACAAGCGCTCCTAGAAGAGGATGGCTCATAATGACCCATGTTAGGCCAGAGGAGAAAAGTCCAAAGCCAGTCTCGTCGACAATATTACAGACTCCAGCAAGGAGCTCGTTATACCAATCTCTCGCTGTCGTAGCTCCGTACCCTCTGTAGTCACTGGACTCTCCTTGTGGCAAAGAACAGATGAATTGGATAAAACACAGTGATAAAGTACAGTCAGATGAAGGGCAATATAATCAGATGAAAAGTAGTGATGAAAAAGTGCAATCAGATGAAAGACAATGCAAGAAATGCAGTTACAAGAGAGGTAGGAATGCTTGAAAATAGTGTTCATACCTCAGTGGCATTGGATGAAAAGTGGGAAGCCGGCTCTCTCAACAGGAGGTCCTCTGGTACATCGTGAGCAAAATCGTTGAACCGCCTAATGCCTCCAGGCGGTAAGATGTGCGTGCGGGGATGATATCTCGCCGGATCAAATGGCCGTACCCTCAAAGGTAACGGCGCTGGCTCAAACTCAGGCTCAAACTCCGCCTCAAGGTCGCCCTTAATGCCCTGAGACGCCTTACCAGCCTCAGTAACTACTGGCTCCTCTACCCCGATAACGGGTGGGAATGCAGGCGAAACCTCTAGAGGGGCTCTGTCATGTGGAATCTCATTTACCATCTGGAAAATGGGTAAAAAGTAGGTGAAGAGTGAAGAGAAATGGAAAAAAGAGGAAAAACTTGGAAAAAGTCAACCCTAGAGAGAGAAAATGGGAGAAAAAGTCAAGGCCCGGAAAAGTTTACGAAACCCGAGAGAAACTTGAGGAGAACAAGCCCAGAGAGGTGAAAATGAGGAAAAAAAAGCGTCGAAAACAATTTTTGATCAGTTCAAAATGTTAAGAATGAAGAGGGTTTAATGAATAAAGTGTGCGTGGGGCGTTGGAAAACGCGTGTAAAGCTCGGATCTAGAAAGGGAAAGTGTCTAGAAGGAGAGAGAGAGAGAGAGAGAGAGAAGATTTTCGGACCTAGGGTTGTGAAGAAATGAAGCCTTGAGGCTTGTATTTAAAGACCCGTGAGCAAAAGGACCGAAATTGTCACGCCCCACATTTTATTACTCGGAATCCATTACCAAATTCATTAAGTTTATTCAATTTCAGAGATAACATGCGGAAACTCTTTACATCATTTGTAAGAATAGATAAAGATTCCCTCATCCGAAAATGCAACATGTACATAACTAAATAAATTGCCCGCAGGCTTACATCTTTAAAGTAAAAGAAAGGGTTTAACCCTTTTTACATTAATGGCATTCTGCCCACAAATAAAAAGCCCCGTGGCCAACACATAAAAAAGATCCTTGATCTTGAAACACATCTCGACATTCACCTAAAAAAGGATTAGCAACGTGGGATGAACATAAAGTCCAGTAGGGATCTCAACATGATCCTAAACAATAGCAACTTGCAGATAGCTATGATCATGAATGCTTAGTCTCATACTGTATAAATAATGTGACGGTTTATACAGAAATATACGAATATAAGAACTTTTCTCAAAATCGTTCATTTCATTCAATAACATAAGCAATTCACTTTTCTTTCTTCTTGTTACCTTTTTCCAAAAATTCATATGATTATAACAAATTTCAGAAGAAAATAATTTCACCAAGCCCATTACGTTTTCTTTCACTTTCCAGACTTACACCTGATTTATCTTTTGAAACATGTTCCTGTGTATTCGATGTCCTTCACATTATTCACAATCTCAATACAATACTTACGTCCGTTTCCAACAAATTCATGCCTATACATATATACATTCAGTACAAAGGGAAAACAACAAGCAACTAACAACTATCTACTCAACGAATGAGGCAACTCGGCCTTCCAAAACCATAACCATCATAACCCATAATATACACATATACACTGAGACAATAATGATAAATAAGTTCTGCTCTATCTGCCTTAAGCAAGGTAAGCTAAGGATACACCTTTCCATAACGAAATGCCAAGTCAAGGATACACCTTTCCATAACAAATGCCAAGCCAATGATACACCTTTCCATAATGAAATTCCACGTCAAGGATACAACTCTGCCAAGTTCTCCAGGCGCTAACTGGAAGGTACTAGTACCTCTCATTCTAAGCGCTGCCTAGTTCTCCAGGCACTAGCTGGAAGGTACTGGTACCTCTTATTCTAACCGCTGCCAAGTTCTCCAGGCGCTAGCTGGAAGGTACTAGTACCTCTCATTCGAAGCACAAGCACATTCCCAACCATTTCAACATACTAGAATGCATAACAACATAAGTCCAATACATACACAATGTATATGAACACATAATCACATATGGAGTACATCTCCTTTCCACTCCCAAATAGCCACACATATCCAATGTATATAGTTATAGTCATATTAAATGACAAGCACAAGTGATTAATTTCAATTCACCTAGTCCACGTGCAATTTCTACAACAGTCGTAGCTATCCTCCATCGATAGCTCAAAACATATATTTCTAAACATATATACAATCTCCAAATAGATAAACCATCAATATTTTCATAGGTGAGAGATTTCAAATATCCAATCCCACCATTTACATTCATATCTATCCTTTTTTGCATCTAATACGAAAGGAAAACAGAAATCCAATTCTCGCATGACTTTCAGTCCAATAACAATGATATTATGTGAAGGTTCCAAGATCCGACCTCAAGTTCGTTGTTCATTTACAAAGGGTGATGATTTCATTTTCTTTCAAAAAGACCACTTTTCTTTATTTTTCCAATCCACACAACTCCAACCATTCTCTAAGAAAACCAAAACCATTCTCGTCATTTTACAATACCAAAACCAAAACCTAATACATATTCTCTTTATTTTACAAACCCAATCCCATTGGTATCAAAACCATAACTCAACTCAACTTCAAGTGATTAGTCTAAAACAATACCAACACCGTGGTTACTCTTATTTTTATTTTCTTTTGATATAAATACAATTATCCAACCCATATAAGAAAAATATAAAGATTATTCAACTCCTTCCCTTTTAAACCCATTATATCAATAATATCAAATTAGAGCCTTCCTCCCTTTCTTCATAAACATAGTAAATCATTTCCCAAATTACTCAACAACAAACAATTTAACGACACCATTCACAAATATCAAACCCTAGATCCCCTTTTTCATGGATTTCAAGAAAATCCATAATGAATATGGTTTTTATGAAATAAAAACTACCACATGTCTATCCATAGATGAAGTATTGGAAAGGAGCAAAGAAATCCCTACCTCTTGAAGTGAAAAGAAAACAACTCAAAAATCACTGGCGACGAAACCACAAACCACTTGGATTAATAGAAAGCCCTTGACAAGATCTACAACCTTTCCCAAAGGACCAAGGTGAAAAGATGGCTCTAGGTGAGTAGATCTGAAGATCTAAGTGCGAAAAGTTAAGTTTTAGAGAGAGATGAGAAAAATCACGGGTTGAGAGGAAAATAAGAGAAAAAGTAATGAGAGGAAAGTGGTTTGGATCTATTTATACTAGTAACAAATAGCCCCAAGGTTAAATAAAATAATAGGCCCAAAAACCCCCCAAGGGTAGGACCCATTTGAACCCCAAAAATCTAAAAAAAACACGCAGGGGTCGACCCTGTCTTCCAGCAACCAACACACAGACATAAGAAGGTCGACCCTCTCCCAGTCTGGTGTCTACCCTATCTCCCAGCAACTAACACACAGACATAAGAGGGTCGACCCTCTCCCAGTCTGGTGTCTACCCTATCTTTCAGCAACTAACACACAGACATAAGAGGGTCGACCCTCTCCAGTCTGGTGTCTACCCTATTTTCCAGCAATACTTCCAGAAACTTCACCAACAAGTAAGGATCGACCCTTAGGAAGGCTGGTGTCGACCCTAGAATAGAATTTCAAGCTTCCAAGCAACTTTTCAACGTAAACAAGAGTGAACGAGCAATCCCAACAAGTTTAAATCAATTTTCACTCATCCAAAACCAAGATACAACAACACCAAAGATTCCTAAAACATAGTGAATGATTCAAATACATTTCCCAAAAGTTTTAAAAGGGGTACAAGTGCTATAGAAATGCCTCGAATTGCCACCAGTGGCCGGCAAGGTTTTTTGATGGCCAGCAGGTGGCCGACAGCCTTTCCTTGTGGCCGGCGAGTGGCCGGTGGCCTTCCTCTGTGTCCTGATATTGTTTTGTGTCTTTGTTTCCCAAGAGGTGTAAGGAAAATTTATTGTTGGGTTCAAATAGTTCCTAAGGGAGCTCAAAACTGTGTTTTGGTGCACGATGTTCCTCACTTGCCAACATAAACAAGGTGTATCCTTTGCGAACATGTTGCAACATCTTCGAGAGGTAAATCAGAGGTCATCACTGAATATTGGTTTTCATCGTCTTGTTGAATTACATATTTATGCTTTTCCGTTGCATAGAATGCGCATGTCACATATACGTATGCTGCATGCATGTCTTACATCATTTATCATTTATGCGTAGAACACGCTATCAATTTTGCATGGAATATGCTCTTATTTCATTCATAGAATATGCTTTTGTTTCATGCAACATGCCTTCAATTAACATCATACGTCAGTTGTCTATCTTGCATGGAACATGCGTTGTCACTATATCGCACTTATTCACTTTATGCATCTATCGCACTTATTCACTTTGTGTATCTATCGCACTTATATGCTTGGTGCATCTATCGCACACGTTCATTTTGTGCATCTATCGCACACGTTCATTTTGTGCATCTATCGCACTTATTCATTTTGTGCATCTATCGCACTTGTTCATTTTGTGCATCTATCGCACAGGTTCACTTTGTGTATCTATCGTGCACCTCTCTGTTTCATCTCGGGACGAGTGAAGCGCGAGCCCAAGCAGTTTTTTGGTTTCTCAGGATGCATGACGTGCGGCCCTGGGTGTGTTTTATCTCGGGACGCGTGAAACACGAGCCTGAGCGATTTTCTTGTATCTCAGGACGCGTGACACCTGGCCCTGCGCATGTTTTATCTCGGGACGCGTAAAGCGTGAGCCCGAGCAATTTTCTTGTATCTCAAGACACGTGACATGTGGCCTTGGGCGTGTTTTATCTCGAGACGCGTGAAACATGAGCCCGAGCGATTTTTCTTGTTTCTTGGGACGTGTGAAGCATGAGCTCGAGCAGTTTTTCTTGTTTCTCGAGATGCGTAAAGCGCGAGCTCAAGCAGGTTTTCTTTTTTCTCGGGATGTGTGAAGTGCGAGCCCGAGCAGTTTTTCTTGTTTCTTGGGACGCATGAACCACGAGCCCGAACAAGTTCTCTTACTTCTTGGGACGCGTGAAGCACGAGCACGAGCCCGAGCCCGAGCCCGAGCCCGAGCTCGAGCCCGAGCAATTTTTTTTTGTTTCTCAGTTTCTCAGGATGCGTGAGGCGCAACCCACGAGCCCGAGCAATTTTTTTCGTGTTTTGGAGTGGTCAGAGCGTGTTTTATATTCCTTTTACAACTTGAAGCTGCTTATTCATACATTCATATGTTGTTGTCTTATTTTTACTTATTGTATTTGTTATTGCTTATTGCATTATCTTGCATGAGTATGAGTTTTCAAAATAGCCGGCTTCGTGAAGCGTGTGAGTCCAGCTTTCAAAGTCATTATGGATATCATTTTGCATTCTGCCCCTGAACTACACTGGTTTGATTCCTTGCAAAAGGATACATAGGCAGCCCACGGGCACAACCATTTATTTTTGTCTTGATTGTTTGTCCAAGTCTAACGACCTTGTCAAAATGCGTCGTCTTCGGGCTTTGACATTCACTCACGTCATTTCATGACTCTGAGTTCTGTCAAAGAGGGACAACTGTAGACACCCCATTTTTTACGGCTCTTACGACTTGGACATCATCGCATGCACATCCAATGATGAGTGTATTTGCTTGTCAAGTTCTCAAAGTCCTCAGCAGAATGCCACAGCCTTGAGTCCTTTATACCCTTGTTGCCTCATTCTTGGACCAAACCTGAGATCTTCAAGCCTTCAACCTTTGGTGGCTTTCCAGCCACCTCTTTGGGCTGCCGGCCATCACTCTTGGTTGCTAGCCACTGATGTGGCTTGCCGGCCACCAGTGATGGCCGGCCGGCCACCAATGTCTTTTGCAGATATTTTGTGACAACTGTGCTAGCTGTTTGCACAGATGCTTGCATCTGCTCCCAGATATATGGTTGGATGTTCTTGAGGGAAATTCATGTTTTCTATATATAGGAGACCTCCCTCTCTTGTTTTAAGGTTAGAAAAATTTTGGAGCAAAATTTTTCCTCTCTTTCTACAATTCTCTCTCTCTCTCTCTCTCTCTCTCTCTCTCTCTTCCAAATTTCTTAACCCTTGCTTACATATCCTTCACCTTTGCCTATACACTCTTAACCAAACCTCTCCATATTTGAGCTGGGGTATTCTTGAGCCTTGTTTGAGCTCTTGAGGATGTGTTTGCTTGGTTTTATTGCTTGGAATTGATTTCCTTTTCAAGAGGTATAAGGCTTTGCCTCTTTACTTGCTTTAACTACTCTTTTTCTTGCAATTTTCCAACTGTTTTTAGGCTGTAAAAACTCTGTATTTTTGGGATGAAACTTGGGTTTTAAGGCCATTAAAGGTTGAGGGGTGGTTCACCCTTCTTTGCACCTTGTTTTGAAGGCCTTTTCCCTTGTGTTTCCCATCCTTTCACTATCTTTTTTTGAGCTTTTAAGTACTAATTTTCAGAGTTATTTCAGTGGCTAAAATCATGTTTTGAAGTCCAAATTTGGAGGGGTTAGCCTCCCCTCCTTGTGTCTTGCTTACTAGCCTAGCATGCTCTATATTTTAGCTTATTAATCTAGCTATTTTTGTCTTAATTCCAATATATTTTAGGACTATTTTTAGACTGTTTTAGCACTATTTTTGGTTGATATTTGCATTTGAGCTTTGTTTTGCATGCTTATAGTATAATTGTCCTAATGAGTTTGGTGTTTTAGGCCTTAGACACCATCTTATTTAAGTTGATTGCATTTATTTATGGCTTTCCATACTTATGATCACTCTTAATCATATTTGAAACCTCCCTCATTTCTTGGCTTTTGTTTTGTTTTTCTTTGAAAGTGGTTCCAAATTACTTATTTGTTTAAGCATGGGATTGAGATGTCATGCTTAATGGTTTAATCCCTTTGGGGGTTCATTACCAACAGTATAATGTCTCTTTCATGCCCAAAGCAACACTTGATTTGAGCCCTCTTTCCATTAGAGGACTTAAATTCACTTTTGGACTCAATGAATTAAAGGATGGTTGGTAATTAAAATGAAGTAATTAAAATGGGACTAAAATAATGCAAGATAAGAATTTGGTTTTGTGTTCAATCAGACGTTAATTGAACACATGGAAGCTTAAGGCATTTTATACTCATTAGTGATGAAATGGTTCAAGTTTCCAAGGTCACCACTTCCCTTGATCAATTCATGAAAGGGAGGAGGTTAGAGTCTTATTTTGTTACATTTATTAAACTTGCACACTTTGGTTCATAAGCCATCATGCAATGAAATTGCTTGAGTTGATGGTTTGTGGACCAAGTTTTGTCTTTCCTTTGATCTGTTCATGATAAGGAGGGGTGAATTGTGCAAACAAACCCTTGAGAATACCCTGTACATGCTCTGTTTGTTCTCTGTTGCAGCAAAATGAACTATGTAGTAGTGGTCGGCAGGCCACCTTTGGTGGACGGCAAGCCATCACTCCTGGCCGGCCGACCACCTTTGCAAAATCCAACAGTATGTTTTTTGAGCAGAGCAGAGACATTCTGGAAGTGGATAAAGGTATAAGTGTTCTACTGTGCAACAAAGGCTTTCTGCAAGCAAAACAATGGCTTTTTCAGGTGAAAACCAAGCATGTGCATGAGCATTCCTCACGTACCGAGCCTGTTTAAGTTTAAATACTTAACTTAGATATTTATTGTAATTGACTAGTTGTAGCTAGTTGATTTTGTAAAAGTGTTATAATTCTTTTAATTAGCTAGAATAGTTAATTAATTTGTTGTAATAATTAGTTAAGTAGTGTAGCTAATTATTCATTTCGGTTTGTAATAGTTAGCTTAATTAGCTTAGCTTTAATTAATTAGCTAGTTAGTTCATTCAAACCCTCCTTCGTGAGGGCGCAAACTTGTAATAATGTGTATGTCTTCCAACACCACATCTTTCTCCCTTTTATTTACTAGCTTATGATGGTTTGTTTAGGGACATCATATTTTGTTTAGCATACTTCATACTTGCATCCACTTGTTTTGCATGCATCGAGTCTCGGTTCATCATTCTAACTTGCATTGTTAGTTTAACGCTTCTTTGAATACGTGCTTAGACCGCATGCTATCAAATTGCTTCATATGTCATATTAGTAGCCGAGCCTATTAATTGCATATCGCATGTGTTGCATTAGTCATATTGCATAGTTAGGGATCATGCATTTTCTAACTTATTTCTCTTTTGGCTTGGAGTACTAGGTGAGCCTTTACTCGCTTTAGCATATCGCATACGTGTGATTGTTGCCATGTTTAGCATGCTTGTCATGAGGCTAAGTGCTTAAGTGTTAAATTGCTTGAATGCCTGTGGATGAAGGCTAATTTCTTGAATTGGAATAATTTGAGTAAATGTTTATATGCGATCACTTTTCAAGTGATATATATTTCGAAACAATTTTCAAAACAAACATGAATCAAGTGTTCCAATTCTTGCAAAAGTTAGTCTATACTTGTGTGTGTGCGCATCACATAGTAATGCTAGCCTGATAAACCAGAACAACAACATATGATGTAAATAAGATTCATATCAAGATTAGTAGAGGCCGATCTTTGATTGGGTGAGCGGGGGTGCTCAATTCATGACATTTCCCTCTCGTACCTAAGTTTCTGAGCCGAGACAATCTTGGTGATAACGGACACGTGACCTTTGGCATAAGTCATGGGTTTCCTAAATTTCCCACACAAAAAAAAATATTTAGGTGGCGATTCTGTATGTGGCAAAGTAGTCCATTTTTGGCAATTTGATTCAAAATCGATTTTCCAAAAGATTTGCCAGATTGGGACTCTTTGCTGTTTATATATTTCACATTGCACTTGTGAGATCAGATTCAGAACCCCGAAGTCCGATATTGTAGAGCTTATCCGTCTTCCGAAAGAGGGCGTGAAAAAGTCGAGCTACATTGGGGTAAATACGTTGGTAAGTCCGGATAGGGGTGTAGATGAAATTGATTAAGTTGGCTTGAGTGTTCAGGGTGAAAGACCAAAAACACGCGCAGATGAGGTACCACGTGCCTTCCGATTAGCTACCGGTAAAGTGGGGATTTGGTAGTGCTAGTTATGCCTACTTGCAGACACCAACCTAGGGATTACCTGAGTCATATTTACCGCCCCGTAAATTTGATTTAAAATCATTGAATCTAGTGAAATTTCAAGTTTTCATTATGCATGTTGGTTTTCAAATGATAAAAAGAAATGATACCTTACATGGCATGGCATGGCATGTACATTTCATTTCATGGGACTTGTATAAAATATATATACTTTGTTAAAATTTCCTACTGGGTTTTATGCTCACCCTATAGGATCTTGATGCAAGAAAAGATGTGGCGATTCCGCCGAACTAAGGGCGTAGATGTGCATGTTGAGAGCACAAGGCTCTTGTTTTGTTATGATTATTTTGTAAGCTAAGAGTTGTATATGTATGGGTTCGAGTAACCATTTTTTGTAACCGGGCTTAAACCTTAGAATTTGTAGTCCTTGAGGGCATTTAATTATTTTGACTGAATGTTCTACATGCTATAGATTCATATGTTAGAAGTCATTGAATGTATATCCGCATGTGGAACTATTTTGTAAAAAAAAACCTTATGATCATGTATTCAAATGTTGAAAAATTACTTCTGTTTTCATGAAGAGTAAAGATCAATGCACTATTATTGTATATTTTTCTTAGGGCGTTACAACTTGGTATCAGAGCTACCGGGTTTGAATACTTGGGGCTCACGGGAAGTGGTTGTTTTGCCACAAAGAGTTCATTTTGCATGATTAGGAGATGTTGTATATTCCGTGACTATGTGATAACATGTTTATATGACTTCATTCTACTAAGAATTCTTGGTGTTTTGTGGGACGAATTTCATCGCAAAGGAATAATTCGTATATGTTTATGTGACTAAGTGCTTATGTGGAGTGAAACTAAATTGTTTATATGGTAGAGAAATATATGAGATTGTTGTAGTCAAACGTGTGAGGCAAGTTGTGAGCGCATTTGAGGCTATGTGCTGAATTGTTTGCCTTAATTCTTAATTAGGATGTTAAGAAGGGGTCAAGCCCGTGGTGGAAGAGGTGAGAGGCACGGTAGACCTCGCCGAAGTGTACATGAAGTACTGGTCCATGAGGTTTCGGTGCAAGAGGAAGGGTTCAGCCAAACCAATGCGGCCGAGCAAGCGAGCCAAGCTAATATGGCCGAGCAAGTAGGGCAAGCGGGTCAAGCCGCAATGGGGGCCCTAGCCCGAGAAATGGCGGGGGCTCTGAGGGAATCGATGAATATGTTGTGGGCGGAGAACCAAGCAAGAGAGAATGCCGTGGAGACAAGAGCGAGTTTCCTTACTAGAGAGTTTTTGCGGGCCAAACCGGATGAGTTCCATGGTGGCCCCGAGCCCAAGAAAGCAGATGAGTGGCTCAAGCAAATGGTGAAGACATTTGAGATGTTTCACATTGAAGATAGTGAACTAAGGGTGACTTTAGCTAGTTACTACCTTAAGGGGGATACGGGGCAATGGTGAAAGTACGCCAAGGGTCGAGTGGAGCCGACATGGGAAGCCTTTGTGTTTGCTTTCCAAGACAAGTATCTACCTCCCAGTGCTAGGGAGAGGTTGAGGCAAGAGTTTCAAGACCTTAAGCAACTTAACCTATCCGTGGCCGAGTTTGAAGCGACCTTCACTAGTTTGTCCCGGTTTGCGCCGGAGTTGGTGGCAACGAAAAAACGTCATTGCATAAAGTTTAAGACAAGATTGAGAACAAAAATTTTATTCAAAGTTGCCGGAAATATGATTCGAAACTATGATCGCCTTATGGAGGCGGCGGCACATGTGGAGATTACGGTGCAAGCCGAGGAGGAGAGACTTCGGGGTTCGAGGTCTAGGGGCCAAGAGTCATAAGGAGATTTTAGACCCAGTAAGAAGAACAGGGGAACCTTTTCATCCCAATCCCAGTCGTAACAGTCTAGATCTACCTTTTCCATGCATAGTGCGGGCCCGGGAAAGAGCACACCAGGTAATTTCTCGTATTTCAAGTGTGGCCAACCGGGTCACAAAGTCTTTTCTTGCCCACAGAAGAGAGGAGGGCAGCAGATGTTATCGCCACCGCCACCTAATCGATCTCAAAATCAGTCTCAGAGCAGAGGGCAACGTCGTACTTGTTTTCAGTGTGGCCAGTCGAGACATATAAGGAAAGTTTGCCCGCAGTTGGGAGGCGCGTCTGGCGCATCAGGGTCGAGGCAGACTTAGAGCCACCAGTAGGCTCATTCAGTTCAGACTTCATGAGCTAATCAGGGAGCCGCTTCGGCTCAGTCAGTACAGCAGGCCTATGCTCCGAGAGATGAGTAGGTTAATTAGAGACCACAAGGGCGCGTGTATACTGTTACCGCACCAGAGCAGTTACCAGGATCCTCAGTTATGAGAGGTATTTTTGTTATGTGTAATTCTTTGGCTAATGTGTTGATAGATACGGGTGCGTCTCATTCATTTATATTTACTGCATTTGCTTCTACATTGGGGTTAGAGATGGCACGGTTAGTGTCTCCGTTCAGGGTAGAGTCACCAGTTAGGGGTACGGTTGATTTAGACTGAGGGTGTCGCGGTTGTGAGATAGAGGTTGTCGGGCATCGACTTTCGTTCGCTTTTGTGTTGATAGATATGTCAAGTTTTGATGTCATTTTAGGTATGGATTGGTTATCTTCATATCGAGCTATGATTGACTGTTATTGTCAAAGAGTTACAGTGTGCACCTCGAATGGTGACTGTTTCTATTTTCTGGGGGACCGGGTTGATTGGGTCTTGTCATCAGTTTTTGGCCCTCGTGGTAAGGACGAGCTTAGTGGTCTTCTTGCTACTCTCTGCGATAGTGAGAGTGACGGGGCCCATGTTGAATTGCCAAGGGTAGTTTGTGACTACTCAGATATCTTTCCCAAGGATCTTACTAGATTGCTACCCCACCGAGAGATCGAGTTCTCCATTGACTTAGTGCCTGGTACGGCACCGATTTCCATGGCACCTTATAGATTTGCACTGGCTGAATTGCACAAGTTGAAGATTCAACTCCAAGAGCTTTTAGATAAGGGCTTCATTCGCCCTAGTATATCACCTTGGGGAGCACCGGCTCTCTTTGCAAAAAAGAAGGATGGGTCGTTACGGTTATGTATCGATTACCGCAAGTTAAATCGGGTTACCGTTAAAAACAAGTATCTTCTATCCAAAATAGATGATTTATTTGACCAACTTAAAGGATCTCGCTGCTTCTCGAAGATAGATTTGAGGTCGGGGTACCACCAGTTGAGAGTCCCGGAGGAGGACATCTAGAAAACGGCCTTTCACACGTGTTATGGCCACTATGATCTCATTGAAATGTTTGGGGTAAATACGTTGGTAAGTCCGGATAGGGGTGTAGATGAAATTGATTAAGTTGGCTTGAGTGTCCAGGGTGAAAGACCAAAAGCACGCGCGGATGAGGTACCACGTGCCTTCCGGTTAGCTACCGGTAAAGTAGGATTTGATAGTACTAGTTATGCCTACTTGCAAACACCAACCTAGAGATTTCCTAAGTTGTATTTACCGCCCCATGAATTTGATTTAAAATCATTAAATCTAGTGAAATTTCAAGTTTTCATGGTGCATGTTGGTTTTCAAATGATAAAAGAAATGATACCTTGCATGGCATGGCATGTACATTTCATTTCATGGGACTTGTATAAAATATATATACTTTGTTAAGAATTTCCTACTGGGCTTTACGGTCACCCTATAGGATCTTGGTGCAGGAAAGGATGTGGCGATTCTGTCGGATGTGCATATTGAGAGCACAAGGCTCTTATTTTGTTATGATTATATTTTGTAAGCCAAGGGCTATATCTGTATGGGTTCGAATAACCATTTTTGTGTAACCGGGCTTAAGCCTTGGAATTTGTAGCACTTTAGGGCATTTAATTATTTTGATTGAATGTTCTACATGCTATAGATTCATGTGTTAGAAGTCATTGAATGTATATCCGCATGTGGAATTATTTTGTAAAAAGAAAACCTTATAATCATGTATTCAAATGTTGAAGAATTACTTCTGTTTTCATGAAGAGTAGAGATCAATGCACTATTATTGTATATTTTTCTTGGGGCGTTACAGTCTAAGGTTTTTTCCCACCGAGTTTTCCTTAGTAAAGTTTTAATGAGGTAATCTACACAAATCACATACAAGAATATTGTAGTCTTTTTCTTTCTCCAAAGATTTTTTCCCACTAGATTTTCCTTGGTAAGATTTTAATGAAACATATTCTTAGAGAGATGCAAGGTGGAGTATTGTGAAACATATCCAAGGTGGAGTATTGTGAAATATTTAGATAACCATCAAAAGAGATGCAATTGGAATTATAATGAGTTTTGGGCCAAAGTAGAAATATGGGAAAAGTTTTATCATGCGAGAAGTGTGGTATGTCATGTGGTAAACCACATGGTGTGATGAATAGTGGTTTATAGGGAAAGTTTTATCACCTATAAATAAGTGAGTTTGCATGGTAATGAAGATATAGAAAAATTGTACATTATATGTGTGATATTTTATTTCATCTTCCATTGTAACTTTTTCTTCTTTATTTTCTTTAATTTTATAATAAATACTAATTTTTACCATGATTTTATTTCATTGTAAACTTGGTCAAAGATTAATTTTTTCTAATATAATTTCTTCCAAACACTTCACCCATTTTTTTTTTTTTTTAATTCAATCTTCCAAACACTTCATGTCAACACCCAATTAGACAGTGAGATAGAGCAGCTACAAAATTCCTGACATGTCACAATTTTTTAGATAAATACGTAAAAGGTATCCCTAGGGAGAGACACACACATCATATACCACAATAATTTGGGAGACTTATATATAGGTATTAATAGATAAATTTATTATTTAATAAAATTTATGATAATTAATGATATTTTTTATCAAAAATTATTAAAAAATATCACTAATTGTTAATTTTTAGCTACAGTTTAAAAATTTATCACAAAAAAATATTAATTTTTAATTTTTAACGTCAGTTTAAAAAATTCGTTACAAAAAAAATTACTAATCATTAATTTTTAACAATATTTACAAAAAAAATAATCACAAAAATTAATTTATAACAATAATTCTGCTAAAACTTATTTTTAAGGAACTAAATCCAACTACCCTAATAATTTTCATACATGACAGCTCAAAATCTTTGCAAAAGATTTTCCTAATCACTAAATCTAAATCATACACACATGTCAACAGGAAAGAATTGTGGTGGACCCAAGTCACATGATTGAGCAGTCGGTTGGTCTGTACATAACCATAATTTTTTGTTCTCCTTTTTCCTTTTTTTCTTTTTTTTTTTCCCAATTTTTTGTTTTTTGGGTGAGATATAAGAGAATAAACCATGCAAATATCTGTCACTTTAGTTTGTTTTTCATAATTTGATTGATTAAGGGTTTACTAATTATAAATTCTACTCCTCCTCCTCTATCTCTATATTTTAAATGTTTGAGAAATTAAAAGCAAAATAGAGAACAGAATAAAAAATTATGTTTTCTCAAAACATATTTTATTTATATCAACAAAAAAAACAAATTTAATGGCTCCTAATGAGTATTCACTACAAAAAAACACACCTTTGGCGACTAAATTTTTAGTCGCCAAAGGTCCCATTTTAGTCGCCAAATGTCAAAAATCGACTTTCCCCGACTAAAAGTTTTAGTCGCCCATCTTGTCGCCAAAATCTGGTCGCGGATGCCTTTGGCGACTAAAAATCTGTTAGTCGCCATTTCTGTGGTCTTCAGCGACTAAAGATTTCGTCGCCAATTGTCAATTTCATTTTTGGGAATTTAACCTTTGCCGACTAAACCTTTTTGTCGCCAATACTTAATTTTTTATATTATTAATTTAATTAAAAACACCTTTGGCGACTAAAGGATTTAGTCGCTGAAAGTATTTTCACAAAAAAAAAATTTTCCCTTTGCTACTACCCAGTTTCGAACCCGTGACCACCAAGTCCCAACTTTGTCAACCTTTAGCAACACTCTCTCCCCCACTATGCCACTACAACCTCACGCGAATATTAATGCAACATATATTATTTATATACTATTTATATCGGTATTAATACAAACTATATATATAAATAATTATTTTTATTTAATGTATTTTATGTAAAAAAATAAAGTATTTATTAAAAAAAAATATGAGAGGACTTTTGGCGACTAAATGTGAATTTTAGTCGCCAATTCTGTGCCATTTGGCTACTAAATTCTGTTTTGTCGCTAAAAACTTGAATTTCCGCCCAAAAAAACTACAATCGGCGACTAAACTCATTTTTTGTCACCAAAAGCTCGAATTTTGCCGACTAAAATCAATTTTAGTCGCCACTTGTCCAGGTTTTAGCTACTAAAATTTTTTTGTCGGTAAAACACCCATATTCGGCGACTAAAGTTTTTTTTAGTCGCCAAAACCTATAGATTTCGCGACTAAATGGTTTTTAGTCGCCAAAAACCGTGCCTTTAGCTACTAAAATTTTTTCAGTCGCTAGAACTACTATATTCGGCGACTAAACCGACTTTTAGTCGCCAAAAGGCCTACATTCGGCGACTAAAGTGCTTTAGTCGGCAAAAGTGCTTAGGTTTGGCGACAAAACTGACTTTAGTCGCCATTTCTACGACTTTTAGCGACGAAAATGTTTTTTTTAGTCGCCAATTGTGCATTTTCTTGTAGTGATTGCACGATCTCAAAATGATCTTTCTATTCTATTCCAAACTTAACTACTTATCCGCACAATTATTTATTTTTCTCATAATGTAATTGATGATACATTCAAATCTTATGAACATCTTCAAAATAATTGTTAATTCCTTGGGTGTGTTTGTTTAGACGGACTGGATAAGAGAGAATTAAAATCAATCAGATTATAATCCTGAAATTCATAGTACTTGAACTATTTTGTTGGATATGATATGTATTTCATGTTTGTTTAGTCATAGGATTAGATATCAAGAAATGACTATTTAGTTGGATAGGATATGAATCTTATATTTGTTTGGGATATTATGGAGAAGGATAAATGCTCAAATGACTATTTTATCCTTTTCAATTATTTACTGAGTAATAGCAATATTAAACATATCTTTAATATTTTAATTATTTTTAGCTAGATTAAATAAAATTTTATTTTATTTTTTAAAAATTAAATAAATCAAATAAATAAAATATCAATAAAAATATATGTTATTTTTTAATTAAAATTTTAAATAGATTTATTTTAAAAAATAATAATAATTAAATAATGAAATTAAATAAAACATTTATTAAAATTTAAATAATTAAATTAAATAAAATATAAACAAAATTTTAAAATAAAACATCAATAAAATATCTATAAAAAATTAAATAAATAAAACATCAATAAAAATTAAATTAAATTATTTTATTTTTAAATTGAGACATTTAAATTTTATTGAATTTTATTAAATATAATACATAATTAAATAATAGACGGTCAAAATGATCATTTCACTACTTAACCTTATATCCCCCTTATCCCCCAATTGTGTCCCTCCCATGGAACACAATAGTCCAACACATTTAGGATTAATAGGCCGGAGCAAAATTAAAAAATCAAACAACGGATATAAATCCTATCCCCTCTCTAATCATATCCCACCCTCCAATCCCTTCAAACAGACAACAAGCGGATAGTCCAAATTTCAATCTTCAAGGTAACAAAGAATCCCAAGTTGCCATTGTACCACAAATCCAACAACTTGTATCATCTCTGGATGATTTTCACTCTCTACATCTACGTGCGAACTTACTCCAAAATGCATGATAGTAATTAATTTTTAGTCATGCTATAAAGATATTTTTGTTGTTTGACCTAAAAATTAATTTTTGAGTAAAAAAAAAAAAAAGGAAAAAGAAAAATTACCTGGAGAAGACATGACCTAGAAAACGTAATTATATATATATATATATATATATTTCTTTGTTCATGAAATAATTTTAATCTATTATGGCAAATCTCGGTTTTTGACTTCCTCCTTCATTGTATTAAGATATCTAAAAAATTAGAGATTAATTAATAAAAAATGAAATCATATTTCAACGCAAGGCATGCAAATTATTATTTTTTAATCAAAGAAGAATGCGCCAAGTTGTTTTGTATAAGATTTTAATAAGGAGGTAATGTTATAAATAAATAAATTTCACACTTATTTTTTTTATTTTTTAAATATAAAGATAGTATTATATAAATAAATACATATAAAATTCATTGCATTGTGTTTAATAATAAAAAAATCGAAATATTTTATTGTAATGTCTGTTTTGAATGGTAACATCAGGGATATAAAGTGATTCCTGCAATGCAAGAAGTAGCAAAGGCACTCAATTTTCGTTAGTGTCGTTGATAATCTTGATGTAGTTTCCATTTTTAACATAGTAATTAAAAAACCAATAATTATCAAACTTCACACTTAAAAAAAAAAAAAAAACAAATATTAGGATTGTTGCAAAGTTGTTTGCTAGTTTCTTGCATTGTAAAGTTTATGATTTAAAAAGAAACAAAGAGAAACTAGAAGCATTCATTTTCAATTTCATAATATTAATTTTTTTTTAGTCTAATTTAATTATTTTTACCTCATATAAAAGTAGTACTAAAAAAAAAACTTGAACTAGATTTAACTAAATTGTATTTCAGGAATATAAGGAAAAGATAAAACAAGTAAAAAATTAAAAACACGTTTTACTAATTTCAAAACATTTTTATTGACCTTAATTTTTTTTTTTTTTTGCTATTTTTAAATAATTTTTACACAAATTTTAATATTAAAATAATTCTCCTTAAGCATTGGTTACCATTTTTTTTTTCCTCTCGCAACTGTAGATTATCTCCATTCCCTATCAACAAAAGTCCCAAATTTTAAATTTTTTTCTTTTATGCCCTCCTTGTCTTTATGATCAATTGTATGATGATACTAGAGGGATCGAGTATCTCTCGTACCTTTCTTAATTTTCAATTAATCTAAGTTTCTTTTCTACAACCAAAATAAAAAATAATCTGAAATTGTATGATGATTTTAGAGCGATCAAGTATACCTCGTATCTTTCTTAATTTTCAATTAATCTAAATTTCTTTTTGACAACCAAAAAAAATAATAATCTAAAATTGCTGTAATTCTAGAGCTCTTAAACAATATCTCATGTATCCAAAAAAGGTAAAACCTTTTTTTTTTTTTTTGGTAGTATTATTGGCTATTAACCCATAGCAACCTAGTGGTGACAGAGCTAGCATGTAATAAATATTGAATGAGCCAATTAATTTTCGAATAGGCCTATTCATTGAAAAGTCTTTCATCTCTGTGTTTTCACATAGAAAAATAATTGTAAATAAAGAAATGTCAAAGAGGTTTTTGCTTCTCTAACAAATCATCATATAGAAAGGCTGATGTATGAAGAATACATAAGAAAAACACTACGAATTGATGATTAATTGCCCGAAATGTTAGAACCAATAGTTCATTATCTATTTTGTAGTTCTTTCTAGTGTTGCACTTCATTAATTCTAATTAATACACATAATTTGTGAGTATTTATAATTTACACTATGACGGTGAGTTTAATGTGACTTTACCCTAAAGAGATTCTCCATCAACACAAAAAGAAAAAAATTATTGCCAATGTCGCACTTTATTAAATTCTTTGTGAGATTAGTTATACCAATCTCCAAATTCTATTACTCTCACTTTTTTTTTTTGTACAATCAATAAGAGAGGAATAAGATGGGGGAAAATTGCATCACCCAAATGTGATACTAAAACTCGAGTATCATACACGATTAGAGATCGCATCTTCCCACCATTTCAAATGTTGGTATCCTACAACCCTTAACATCAAAGTACCCATTCTTTGGTGCATAAGTGTGGTCCTATATTCATCAATCCATGGTCCCAAAAGCTTAGAACTTGACGAGCACCTTCTCGTAATCCCTGTACCTTGTCCTCAAAAAAAAAAATTATAAAAAAAAATCTACATATTCATGTATTTCCTAGAAAATTATGTTGAGGGTATTTGGACACGAAGATAGCAACCATCCTTCTCAAATAGGACATGACAGGGATATAAGTAAGATGTTATTTGTTTTACATCTATTTTCTTGCAACAAAGAATGCTTGTTTTGTCAACTTACCAAAAGTGAGTGAGAAAAGGGGGACCATGAAGAATGGCATCTAACCCCATAGTTGTATGGTGGGAAATGCCTAGAGCTTGTGGGGATCAAAATATCCATTCCATTACCATTGTGGAATTTAAATCTCTATTTTATTTTATATTGATTTCACATAACTTTTTTTTAATAAATGGATGTATTAATTTAATAATTTTTTTTTCTCTCTCATCATTTCTCGAGAGTTGATAGTTAATATACATGGTACTATACTACTCATATTGCATCAACAACACTGTCTATATACATCTATATAAATTTTGCGAAAAAGGTCTAACGAGTTGTTAATAAAAAAATATAAAATATTAAAATATTTATAATCACAATATACTTTCTACATGTCTCAAAACATTTTTACATATTTTTCTATAATTTTTAACAATAATCAATACTAAGAACTATTATCAATTGACACATCATGTTATCTCTTAAAATAACTACACAAAATTAATAAACACTACAATCTAAATAAGTGACTATTAGTGAAAACATGATATGTCGTACACGCTTCAAAAACATTGAATAATTATCTCTCTCACTTAAGCATGCATAAAGATTTAGTTGTTGCCTTTATGTTGATAGCTTTCTAACCCATAATTAATGATTGAGGCATTACCCTCATACTTCTTGATCATACGAGGATATCAGCTGTATGCACAAACTGGAGTCACTTGATGGGGAATGGGTCCCATTAATCTTCACACATTTTATCCTTCCTTTACCAACAATTAATTGTTTTGTTCACACATTTTTTAAATAAATAAATTCTCTTGATCTAAAATAATAAAATTAGTGCAAATTATGCAAATAATTCCTATAGTTTATACGTTGTGTCATTTTTGTCCCTCTAATTTCAATTTGCTCAATTTTGAACTTGAATTTTAAACACTGTATCATTTTGATCCAATTGAAAACATAAGTTAAGAAATTGGACGGAAAATTTGCACATGAATGACATGTGATTGGTTTCCAAGAGCAAAATAGATATTTTGCTTTCCCTTTTAGCTTTTTCCTTTCGTGTGATTGAACAGAGGCGTCGACCACCGTTGTCTGTCGTTCCATTGCCTTCCACTACCGCCACCACAGCCAAACAACAATCCCGACATCAACAGATCATCATAACTATCAAAAATTACAAAACAAAAACCAATTTTCAACAATAGATCAAAAATCACAACACAAAGATATCTTCGGGTTCTCTCCATCAATTGTCTTCAAACCTTGCAATTTCATTATAAACTGTGACAATCGTTTAACAAATATATTTTCGGGTCGTGCTCAGTTGTTTTCCTTTTTGGCATCACAAATTCGCATATCATCAAGGCTGCTAAATTCTCCCAAAAGAAACCCATTTTTGTCGATAATCTACTGTTAGGACTCTTTGTTGTCAAATTCCATGGATCAAACCCAAGGTTGTAATTTTTTAAATTCACATGTTGGGTCAAACTAGGATTACTTTGGATTTCTCTAAGAAGTTGATTTTCTTCCAAAACTAGGATTACTTTGGAGTCCTTTAAGAAGTTGGTTTTCTTCCAAAAACAAGATTACTTTGGATTTTCTATAAGTAGTTGGTTTTATCCCAAAACTATATGATTTTATTAATTTTTCCTCCAGATCTTCTTTTTGGTTCTTAAGGGTTATATCTGGAGATATTTTGTTAAGTTTTCTTTGATGTTTTTATTGAGTATTCAACTCATGGTTTAAAAGAGAGTACATCAAAGGTTTTGTTTTTTATACAAAAGAGAGAGTTGTTCTTCGGTGAATTCTGAAGAATTCGAGCATGAAGCTTCGGTGGATTCTGGAGTGGCTCATCAGAAAGACAATTCCATGGTGAAAATGGGGTTGGAAGAGGCATATAGAGGTTGGTTCAATTAGGCGTTGTGGATTCGCTAGATAATTGAGAGTATACCTGTTTAATTCCTTTAAATCTTCTTAATGGATTGTTCTTGTGGCTGTTGCCCGTGGTTTTTTTATCACAATTAGAGGTGTCCAATTGTGGTTTTTCCACGTAAAATCATTGTGTCTCTTTGTCTTGATTGTTTGATTGTGATTGTTATATTCTGCTTAAAATTGGTACATAATCACAAATCAACATCTATGGGGTTTCTAGATTTTTTCAATTGGTATCAGAGCGGGTCGTTCTATTTTTTTTTAAAAAAAAATTCTTTTAGAACGCTTTATTTTTTTTAAAAAAAAAAAATTCTTTTAGAACGAGATCTTGTTTGATTTGTGATAATGGATTCAATTCATGAGAGAAATTCTATGGTTCGACCACCCCTACTTGACGGATCCAATTATTCTTTTTGGAAAGCTCGGATGAGATCTTTTTTAAAATCTATTAATGAAAAAGTTTGGCAATCCATCATGAATGGGTGGACTGAACCAACAATTACTGTTGATGGAGTAACTTTCCCCAAACTAATTGATAAGTGGGACACAACTGATTATCAAAATAGTAGCTGGAATAGTAAAGCTATCAATTCTCTCTTTTGCGCTGTCACACCTGAAGAGTTTAGTCGGATTTGCAATTGTGAAGTCGCAAAAAAGGCTTGGGATATTTTACAAACTATTCATGAGGGCACTCTTTCTGTTAAACGCTCAAAACTTCCAAGGCTCACATTCAGTTTCGAAAACCTTTCAACGAAAGATAGTGAGACCTTTGATGAATTGTTAGTGTGGTAGGTAATGAGTATGTTAGGTTTAGTGTGGTAGGTAAGTATAGTGTGTTAGGTATAGTGTGGTAGGTGAGAATAGTGTGGTTCCTCTCCTATTCCTCTCCTATTCCTCTCCTATATATAGGAGAGTCATTGTATACATTCAATATTAATCTTGTAGTCATAAATATCAATCAATAATATTTATACATTAATTTTCTACATGGTATCAGAGCTATAAGATTTAGGCCTGTATTTCCTTCTCACCGGCGGGCGGCCGGCCGGCAACTTTGCCTTCGCTGCCCGCCGGACCTCTTCAAGATACCTTCATTCCATTGCCACCAATTGTTCTTCTGTTTCACCCTTGATTGCAGAACAAACCACCTCCCGGATTTTTTCTCCAATGATGTCTCTCCGGTTTCTTGACCTCTCATACAATCTTTTCAGCGGTGATTTCCCAATTTCTATCACCAATCTCACCAGTCTTGAGATGCTGAATTTCAATGAAAATAGAGGTTTCAACTTATGGCAACTTCCGGAGAATATTTCAATGCTGACAAAGCTCAATTCTATGGTCTTGACAACGTGCAAGATACGCGGTTTTATCCCAAGATCAATAGGAAACATGACATCACTCGTTGATGTTGAATTGAGCGGAAACTTCCTTGTGGGTCAGATTCCAGCAGAGCTTGGGTTGCTAAAGAATTTGCAACTGCTCGAGCTTTACTATAATCAACTTGATGGTGAAATACCAGAGAAGCTTGGAAATCTCATGGAACTCAGAGACTTGGACATGTCTGTGAACAAGTTATCTGGGAAAAATCCCAGAATCTATTTGTAGGCTTCCAAAGCTCCAAGTCTTGCAGCTTTACAACAACACACTCACTGGAGATATCCCTGGTGCGATCGCAAACTCGACAACCTTGCCCATGTTATCGCTTTATGACAATCTCTTGACAGGACAAGTTCCTCGAGGTCTAGGACGATCATCGCCCTTGATTGTTTTGGAGTTGTCGGAGAATCGACTATCTGGAAATCTGCCAGCAGAGGTGTGCAATCAAGGTAAATTGCTATACTTTCTTGTCCTAGAAAATATGTTTTTTGGGAAACTGCCAGAAAGTTATGCAAGCTGCGAGTCGCTTTTACGGTTTCAAGAGGATGGCTGCTTTGATTTCCATGGCTGCTTGTGGTTAAGGAACGAGTTGCGAGAGACGAGTTGCTACACGTGTTACAGCTGTGCGTGTATAGAGGAAGTTGGTATTGCACGTGGATCCAGCTTTCCCGCTGCTCATGTTGTGGTTAATTCAATTTTTTGGAAATACCGGTGGTGGTTTCTAAGTTCTGTGGGCTGGTATGTTCTTTTATAATATATTATATTGGCCATTATACATCCAGCTGGTTTTGTAAGCAAAAAGTAAGCATTGGCATGCGTGGATCAAGTCTCATGTGGGACCGATTAGCCAGATGTTGATGTTGTTTCTGCAGAAGTAATTCACTTGGTTTTTGGTGGCTTGCGGGGCCCACGGTTTTGTCAAACCAGCATTGGTTTTGTTTTATATTGCAATATTATATAGGATTTGTATATTATATGGGATTTGGTATGTTTGGTAGTAGGTGGTGGGCCCTATTTTCAACTGGGTTAGAGAACTCACGTGGGGGCTGGTTTTACTTAGAGTTAGGTGGGGCCAACCAATATCTCCATGGTATCAGTAATGTCACCACCCATTTTTTATTCATGTCGGGGATCAAACCCGATCACCATTTTACACAAAAAAAAAAAAAAAAAAAAAAAAAAACCAAACAATCTCCCACCTATAACCACCACATCAACCAGTCTTATTTTTTCGCCTCTTCAACTGTTCTCTTCTTCTTGCCTTTGTCCTGGGCGGCCCGTGCCGGTGCTGTCTCCGTGTTTCCCTCGCCGCTGAGCAAATTGCCTCCTTGTTGCTCCTCAACCGTCACATATGGCGGTCCTCCAAATCTGAGCATCACGGTGGCCTTCCGCTTCAGTTCCTTGTTTTCTGCCTTCAGCACACAGATCTCTGCTCGGGCATCCGTATACATGCGCTGGAGCAGAGCCAGTTGGGCTTTTACCTGCTGCACCTCATTTGTTCTACTCTGAAGCCGGTGCGACAGGTTGTTGACCGCAGTCATGGTCTCAACACATGACCTTAATGTATAATAATTGGCCTCAATATCAGATTGAGCAGCCATTATCTGCTCAACTGCCACCATCGGATAGTTCAACGGTGCAAAACTAGGGGGGCTTGGTCCAAGGGCACTTGGTTGCGGTTCCAGGGCAACTGCCCCGGTTATCTCTCTTGTGCACTCATTGAGGTCGGGAAAGAGAGTAAGACCCCGGGAAGAATAGGCTATGTTCTGGGTAGCGGAACGGAAAGAAGAAGCCATTTTCTGGGCAGAAGTGTTACAGGGGCAGAAGTGTTACAGAGTATATCTCTCAGCAAAATGAAGAGGTTTTTCAGATTTTTCAACAGATGTTTTGTTCTGCATAAGCGGCAGCCTCGCCTTGGTATAAATAGGCAAGGCAGACATGCGCCTCACGCGCCTCTCAGCGCAAGACGACAAAGCGGCGCGCCTTTTGATGGCTCGACTTTTGATGGATGTCGGGCACACCTTTTGATGGCACGCCTTTTGATGGCGCGCCTTTTGATGGCTCGACTTTTGATGGCTGTCGGGCACACCTTTTGATGGCACGCCTTTTGATGGCGCGTTTTTTGATGGCTCGACTTTTGATGGCTGTCGGGCACACCTTTTGAGGGTGCAACTTATATGGGTCCGACAAGACTCTGTAAACTGTCCCGACTTTGATTCCGGTTAGCTTCTATATGGGTCCAACAAGACTCTGTAAACTGTCCCGACTTTGATTCCGGTTAGCTTCTATATGGGTCCGACAAGACTCTGTAAACTGTCCCGACATTGATTCCGGTTAGCTTCTATATGGGTCCGACAAGACTCTGTAAACTGTCCCGACATAGATTCCGGTTAGCTCCTATATGGGTCCGACAAGACTCGATAAACTGTTCCGACATTGATTTCGGTTCTCAGCTACAACGGTCCGACATGACCCAGTAAACTGTTTTCTACAACGGTCCGACATGACCCAGTAAACTGTTTTCTACAACGGTCCGACATGACCCCGTAAACTGTTTTCTACAACGGTCCGACATGACCCCATAAACTGTTTTCTACATCGGTCCGATATGACCCCATAAACTATCTTCTACAACGGTCCGACATGACCCCATAAACTGTTTTCTACAACGGTCTGACACGACCATACAGTGTCTCCTATCCACTTTTATTTTATTTGTCAGATTATTTTCCTGTTTTATTACTTTCTCTCCAAACTCAAGTTGGTTAATCCCTATCCTCCTTGAGTTTGAGGGGGGCTGTTAGTGTGGTAGGTAATGAGTATGTTAGGTTTAGTGTGGTAGGTGATTATAGTGTGTTAGGTATAGTGTGGTAGGTGAGAATAGTGTGGTTCCTCTCCTATTCCTCTCCTATTCCTCTCCTATATATAGGAGAGTCATTGTATACATTCAATATTAATCTTGTAGTCATAAATATCAATCAATAATATTTATACATTAATTTTCTACATTAATTTTATGCGAAGTTGAGTGATATTGTTAATTCCAGCTTCAATTTAGATGAAAAAATATCAGAATCCAAAGTTGTGGGAAAAATTTTGAGATCCTTGCCCGATCGGTTCCAACCAAAAGTTACGGCAATTGAGGAGGCTCAAGATGTTGACACCTTCAAGCTGGATCAGTTGGTTAGAAATCTCCAAACTTATGAGGCACATAGAAATTTCAAAAAGAAACAAAAAGATTTTGCTTTTAGTAGTGCTCATAAAGTGGTAGAGGATTCTGATGAGGATGGTGAGATAGATTCCAAGATTATGGCTGCTTTTGTTAAACAATTTTAAAAAATCTTTTTTGAAAAAGAATCCTAATCTTTTGGAATCTACTCATACTCATAAATCTAAAGGCAAAGATAAACTCAAAATTAGTCCTATAACCAAGAAGAAGAAAGGAAAGATACAAGGGAACTCTGAAAGTGTCCAATGCTATGAATGCCAAGGATTTGGCCACTTTGCTTCAGAATGCCCCACCCGTTTGAAGAAGAAAAAAGCCCTCGCTATCACTTGGGATGATGAATCAGAATCTAATGAAGATGATAGTGACAATGAAGATCAAGGCGAAGAGGGACATAAACAATTCCTTGCTTTCATGGCGACTTCCGAAACTAAAGGACAAACAAAGTCTCCAAAGAGGTCGGTTGAGAATACCACTGATGATGAATCCTCGAAGAGTGATCATGAAGAACTTGAGCAAGCTTATGAAAAGTTGTATAAGGAGTCTCTTAACTTATTCAAGTTGAATGACAAACTCACAAAGAAACTCAAAGCATGTGAAAATGAGAATGTCAAACTTAAGGAGGAGATTTCCGAGGCCAGGATTGATGCCATCAAGATAGCTGATGATGACAAGTTCTTTGTGTAAAACTGTTGACTTGTGAGACAGAGAGGAATGAGCTACAGGAAACCCATGCCATGTATGAAGAAAAGATTGAATCTCTCGAGATGTCACAAGTTACTTTGGAAGAACTAATGATCAAGAAAAAGGAGAGCTAAAGTGTACTATGGTTACCATTGGTCTTTGGAACAAAGGATCAAAGACTTTGGAGGATATCATTGGGTCTCAAAAAATCTGTTCTGACAAGAGTGGCATTGGCTTTAGAGGTAAGAAAGAGCAACAACAGAGTGCATCTACATCTGATGATACAAGAACTCAAGGAAAATGAGGACAAAAGATTCAACATGAGGATAGACTTCTCAAACTTCCTAGAGTTAGTAAGGTAAAAGAAAAGAAGGTACACCCTGTTTTTATTTGTCATCATTGTGGTATGCATGGTCATATTCGCCCTTATTGTTATAAGTTACATGGGAGAGTGTCTCAAAATGGTCGAAATTCGAATACTTTTTGGGTTAGGAGACAACCTTACATGTCTAGGAATACCAAGATTCATGAGGGTGTTTACAACGCCACGACTCTTACCAAGTCCGCTAGACCTGATTTTGTTAAGACCAAAAAGATTTGGGTGAGAAAACTTGACTTATGTTAATGTGTTTACTCTGTTTAGTTTTTTGGGTCTCTGTGTGTTTTTTTTATAAAAAAAAATTGTGTGCATGTTTGTTTTTTATCTTACTTTGGTTAAAGAAAAAAAAAAAAATCCAAAAAGATTTTCTTAGTATGGTTTTGCAAGCTTAAAATTTTTGAGTGGTCCTTGGTGCATATTGGAATTGATGAGAATATCCATTACATGTTGATATGTGTGTGCTTTCTGTGGTCATTACTCATTTTGGAGTGTGTGTTTTTATTAGTATGTCTCATTCTGTACACACTCTTGGATTAGCAAATATCGGAGTCTTTCACCTTAGTGATTATTTTTTTTCTATGGACTTCTGGCATGGTATTTTTTGTTTTTCTAGAGGAATTGACCTATACTAGCACATCATGGGTGATGTTGAGTCTCTTAACCACCTTCCATCTTTTTGCATCTTCATGGCTTTCCCCTCTGTTCTTTGTAGTTCAGGCATGAGGAAAAGGCTACCTCAGAGTCACCAACCAGGCCATCCTTATTATATCCATACTTCTCTAGTTCGGTTTCCATACTCTTGAGCGTGTCAGCCGCCAATGAGTGTGAAAAAGAAAAAAAAAATGTGCAAAAGAAAGAAAAGAAAAAAAAAAAAAAAAAAAAAGATGTGCAAAAGAAAGAAAAAAAAGGAAAAAATAAAGGATTCATTGATTGAGGGGGAGCCTCCGTCTTTACTCACCAAATACCCCTTGATTCCTAGTGGTTTGACTTTCCTTAGTTGTGCTTAGATTCTCTTGTCGGAGGTTCAGCTATCAGATCACTACTAGGATTTGAATCTCATGTTTGTCGAACTCCAAGAGTCACACACACACTTTTATCATGGGATCTATGTTTTTCACATAATGCATCACTTTCTTTCATGAGGAATCTTCTACAGACTGTGCACATTGTGTTTTCAAGTAATTGTACTTCTTGGATAGTCTTGTGTGTTTTAAGGTACAAATCTGGAATTCCTTGCTTGCTCCACCATATTATTTTTGTCAGTTTTCTTTCTGTTCATTTTTTTTTCCCGTATTTGTGGTTGCTTTTAGTGAGGGGGAGTTTGGTTAATTGTTATCATGTCATTGCTTGTGTGGGTTTTGATCTTGATTTTGTTATTTGAGATTCCTTTGTCAATTCGTGACAAACAGGGGGAGAAATTTGTTTTTCATGTATTCATGTCATGTGTCGGGTGCATATGTCTTAGTTTTCAGGTTTTCATGCTACATGTTCTTAAAATCTCCAAGTTGCATCTGTTCATGTTTTTCATCTCATACTTCAAGATAATCTAGCCATATGTTTATTGCTTTTTCATATACTCTTGTGGGACTAATAGTTGTTTTGGAGATTGTGGCACTAATAGTTGTTTTGCAGATCATGACCTTGAGAAATAAGTTTGTAAAGAGATTTGGTTATAAGTGCTGGTTCCTAGTTGGTGGTGTTGTTCTTGTTTTGATTGGAAAATTGTTCTAGTGTTTGTGTTAGGAAAACTGTTGTAGTATGGTTTTGTCCAGGATTTGACAAAGGGGGAGATTGTTAGGACTCTTTGTTGTCAAATTCCATGGATCAAACCCAAGGTTGTAATTTTTTAAATTCACATGTTGGGTCAAACTAGGATTACTTTGGATTTCTCTAAGAAGTTGATTTTCTTCCAAAACTAGGATTACTTTGGAGTCCTTTAAGAAGTTGGTTTTCTTCCAAAAACAGGATTACTTTGGATTTTTTATAAGTAGTTGGTTTTCTCCCAAAACTATATGATTTTATTAATTTTTCCTCCAGATCTTCTTTTTGGTTCTTAAGGGTTATATCTGGAGATATTTTGTTAAGTTTTCTTTGATGTTTTTATTGAGTATTCAACTCATGGTTTAAAAGAGAGTACATCAAAGGTTTTGTTTTTTATACAAAAGAGAGAGTTGTTCTTCGGTGGATTCTGAAGAATTCGAGCATGAAGCTTCGGTGGATTCTGGAGTGGCTCATCAGAAAGACAATTCCGTGGTGAAGATGGGGTTGGAAGAGGCACATAGAGGTTGGTTCAATTAGGCGTTGTGGATTCGCTAGATAATTGAGAGTATACCTATGTAATTTCTTTAAATCTTCTTAGTGGATTGTTCTTGTGGCTGTTGCCCGTGGTTTTTTTATCACAATTGGAGGTATCCAATTGTGGTTTTTCCACATAAAATCGTTGTGTCTCTTTGTCTTGATTGTTTGATTGGGATTGTTATATTCTGCTTAAAATTGGTACATAATCACAAATCAACATCTAGGAGGTTTCTTGTTTGATTGGGATTGTTATATTCTGCTTAAAATTGGTACATAATCACAAATCAACATCTAGGGGGTTTCTAGATTTTTCATCTACAAACCGAGACCACCACTTTGAGCATTTGCACTTGTCTCTGTACCACCATCCTTAGGCGAAAATAGGGCCATCTTTGGCAAGCACAAAAGAATGAGACACGACCAGTTGAACACCATTTAGTCCCTTGCAAATCGCAGCAATCCTAGCCTTTTTCTCCTCCAGCTCAATCTTCTTGCAGAGATAGACTTAATAGGCCTTTTCGGCGATGTTGAAAGTGCTTAACCAAAGGCGAATTTTGTTAATGGGGTCTCGAATCTCAGCAGCCCATTTCCCACATTTCCTCTGTCGAACCCCATTATAAGGACTCTTCGAATTCAACTTCTTCTTCGAAGATTGAATCGAAACCCTCTTTTTTTTTGGGGGAGGGTTTTCTGGGTTGTTGTTCCTTCAGAAGAAACGACATCCTCAAGATCAATTTGATGAATGATTCACTTCTTATATACCCTTATACAATGTTCTTCGTCCGAAGAACAATCAATTGAATCTGGGTCGGAGTAGATTCCTCGAAGCTTTTTCTACCAATTCTTCTTTGCTTTGAAGCTCTAGAGGCTGAGATAATGCGCCATTGAAGAACCCGTTCAAACCCTCTTGTGTCACAGCACTGAACCCAGTTCTGAACATAAAGATATATATATACCATTGAGTATAGAGATATATACATATATATCTCCCTCGTCTTCCCCAACTCATCGACGACACCTCCTCCTTGCCCCCTCTTCTCTCTCTTTTGTATATATATATATATATATATATCATTGAGTTAAATGGGAGTGAATTAACTCACTTTGAGTTAGATGGATTAATCATTGAGTTAATTGAAAGTGAGAGCAAATTGACTTTTTGCCTTTAAAAACTTTGCACATGTTGTCCACGTGGGCTTTTTCCGTCCAATTTCTTAACTTCCATGTTCAATTGGACCAAAATGATACAAAATTCAAAATTTAAGATCAAAATCAAGTAGATTGAAATTAGAGGAACCATTTGCATAATTTAAGATCAAAATGACACAACGTATAAATTACATGGACTATTTGCACGATTTTTCCTAAATTTTATAATTTTGTGTAAGATCATCATTTTAAATTAATTAAATATTATATTTTGTTTACACGATTTAAAAATGTGTGAATAAATTTTTTTAAAATTTGTGTGAGTTGTCAAACCACACTCAACCAAATTGACAAGATGGGTTCATCTTGTACCTATTCAAAAGCAGCACGGCATCACTTTTATGATTTTATCCATCAATTACTTTTGCATCACTTGCTTTATGCTATTATTTTCATAAATAGTACCTATCAAAAAACTTACCTCTCTATGCCCATCAAAACCGACAAAGAAAGTTTATAATTGTAGAAGGTAATTTTTATTTTATTTTATTATAAAGTAATACCTAACCCCCCCAAAAAAATTTTAAAAAATTTAAAAAAATAAAAATAAAAATAAAAAAACCCTTAGATTATCATTCTTAAAACTATATATTGCATAATTCTATAAGTGTATTTGAAGGTTGAGAAATTTATTTTCTCTCCGCACTTAAATCTCACTTTGTTTCATTAAGCTGTCATTACAATCAATCAATTTTGAACTTAAATTGACAGGTTAACAATGTTTAGATTTTAAACTTGAATTTGAGATATTTCATTTAATCAAACTTAACAAGAATAAATTTGTAGAGCTTTGATAGAGACCCTCTCCAATCACTACCCCCACCACCCCGATTGAAAAAAAAAAAAAAAAAAGAAAAAAGAAAAAAAATCTGACCAATGAGAGAAAGAGCGGTGGCGGTGGGGGTGGGGGGAGGAGGAAAGGGGGTCTGGATCTTTTTTCAAATTTGTATTTGACCCTAGTTAGTCTATATCTAGTTATGCCTACTTTTTCTAGTCAAAATCTGACCTTAAGTGACCGCTTTGTAGGCCTTTGCTCAAGTCAGTCCTATCAATCTTTTATGGTTATATTTAAATTTAAAATTTGTTTAAAAAAAGAGAGAATAAAATAGAAACTTTTTTATTTTTTCCTTTTTCTTTGATTTCTCACCGCAATTCACTCAATAAATTCAAAATCTAAAACTAACATATATGACCTAAATTATAGATACAATTATTTCATGCAGAGTCACTATCTTTTAAGGACATTTGTATAAAATTTTGTACAAGCATGTGACATGCTTAGACTCTTGAAAGGCCAATATTTCTGGCATGCAGTCCTTGGGATAACAAAGTAATGAAGCATTTGTTTGGTGCAATTTTTTTTCAAATTAAAATTTGATAATTAAAAAATTTAAGTTAAAAACATATTTTTTTTTTGAACTTTTAAATAATTAGTTTTTAGGCAAATTACATTCACACCTTTTGAGATTTGAAAAAATATATATATAATTAGTCCTAAATTTTTGACATAATTATATTGATTTGTCTCAATATCTTAATTCACAATAACGCTTGAACTCCTTTCTCTTTAAATTTTTTATTTTATCAATAATTCGTTATTTATTTGAGTCAAAAAATGATATTATAATTCGTTATTTATTTGAGTCAAAAAAATGATATTGTGCCATTTTGGGAACGTTTTTGGCTTGTGAAGGAAAACGTGAAGCTGCTGAAAACGCCAACAGTGCCATTTGGGAACAACCAAAAACGCAGCACCCAATTTACCAAACTACCATTTAGAATATTTTAGTTAATTAATTTAAAAATCAAAAAGTAAGGATATTTTGGTCATTTTAGAGTGATGTGACACTTTTAAAAAATATTAAACCAAAAATCAAAAAAACCAATTTTTTACCAACTTTTCAAATCACTTCCAAAAAAGTCGAAAAACTTGGTAAAAAGCCAAAAGCCAGCTTTTTACCAACTTCTCTTTTTTTTTTTTTTACCAAAATATATATTTATATTTATTTATTATAGTGTCTATCCACTAATGATATTATTTTCAGTCATTTTATCCATACTGAAAGAGAGATTAGTGTAATTATGTCAAAAATATAAGGCTAATTGTATTTTTTCTAAATTTCAAGAGAGGTGAACCTAATTTACCCATGTTTTTTTATGACTTGTAAATTATAAATAGAAATTGCACTATACTCTTACTCTAAACCTGTTTCTCAAAATAATAAAAAAATAAAATAAATTATAAACAACCGTAATAAACTATATCAATCAAGATTTATAACTTATTTTTTGGAGTAATATTAAAGATTTTAAAAAATTTATAAAAAATTATACCAAATGTATTACATGAGTGTGTATGGGTCTTATGTAAATCTCACACCTATGTAAGATATTTAGTTAAATTTTTAATATAATTTTTAGGATCTTTAATATTTTTATATTTTTTGAGTGCTTAGGGGCATGTGAAAACGAAATTTACTCCCATAGGAGAGGACAGCTCAGAATTTTGAAAGGTACATGACCAAGCAACCGCGAGAATTTTGAGAGGTACATGACCAAGCAACCACGAATTGAATCATGATCTGGTGGGTCTGTGGTGTGTACCCTATTGTTAGATCAACCGTGATTCCTACACCCACTGGGGGTCGACCCCCAGTGACGTGGCCAACTGTGATTAGCTAGTTTTGTTTGTTTTTTTTTTTTTTTTTACTGTTTTGCCAATCCCCCTCAGTCACGTGGGCTGGGGGTCACTGGGGGTCCCCATTTACTGGGGGTAGCCCGCATTTCTCTTGTTAGATGAAAATGTGGGTGTCCAAATGAATTCAGCGGTTCGTTCAAAAAAAAAATGAATTCAGCGGGGTTTTTTTATTATTATTATTTTTAAAGATTCCGTACATGCTCTGATCGATTTTTTACTTGTTTGTGGTGTATGGTTAAATTCCATTGATACTTTGGTGATGAATCATTTCTTATGGATTTGGTTAAATTTAGCCAATAATCGATTATCTCGGGATCAGGTTTACAGATGTAGTGATGACATTATAGAACATCTCTTTTTCTGATAAAAAAGGGGACAAATTACCTACATACTCTTGAGGTTTAGCTAAATTACAGATTCTCTCCTGAGGTTTCAGAAATTCATTTGGCTAAGAAATAAAAAAATAAAAAAGAATTATCATTTTATATAATTTTATTTTTGAGAGGTTAGAAATAATTTTTACAAATTAAATATATTTTTATTAAATTAGTTTCCATTTTTTCAAAAAAATATTCTAAAATTTTTTTCTAAACAACAAATCAAATATGGTTCCAAAAACTTAAGTAGCATTTGGTTTAGAACTCAAATCATGATTTGAATAAAAAAAAAATTCAAAATTCATAACTAAACTCTTTTCAAAACTCTTTACAAAACTTTATTTAAAAAAAAATAAATTCAAAAAATATATTTTTTATTCTGTTCTTTAAATTATTTTTTATTTATTATTTTTTTCAAAAAATATTTTTTTATTTTTATAAATATTTTTTATTTTTTATTTTTTCAAAAAAAAATTTATTATTTTTTAAATAGTGGCCAAATAATTTGTTATGATTTAGATATATATGGGCAATCCAAAAAAATTTAAAATTTAAAAAAAATTTAAAAAATATTCAAAAAAATTTAAAAAAATATTTAACATATTTTAAAAAATAAAAAAAATATTCAAAATAAAAATTAAAAATTAAATATTTAAAATAAAAATACATTTTAAAAAAATACAGTGCACAAATGTATTATTTACAACGAACATTAAAAAAAATATTTACAATAAAAATATTTACCCAAAAAAATTAAAATTAAGAAATTTTTTAAATATTAAAAAATATAAACCCAAAAAATTTTAAAATACAATTCAAAACTCAAAAACTCAAAACTAAACAATTTTTCTCTCTTCAAAAGTCAAATAATGATTCAAAAACTAAACTAAACGGAGCCTTAATTTCTTTTTCCATATAACATAATTCTTTTGTAAATTTTGTTGGCTTATTAGAGAGATTTCAGGTTAAATCATGTTATTCAATGCTTTGGAAAGGTACTAGGGACAATATCGTCTACTAAGAATAATTCTTAACGTTTACTTAACGGTAAAGGGTAAATTATTATACGAATATAAATCTTGGGAGGCGGGATGTAATTTCTGAAATCTCAGGCGAAATTTATAATTTAGCCAAACTTTAAGGGAGTGTAGGTTATTTGCCTAAATTAATTTTTAATTTTTTTTAAAAAATTTCTAAAACAAGTACTGAGCAACTATTGACTAACTTGATATAATGTATCAGTCAAATATCATCATTTCTCTACATAACACAATGAGGGGCATTTTTATCAATTTATTATCTACATCAATGACGTTAATTGTAATGGGACAAAATATAATTTTGAAATATTAAGAAAGAATATGTAATTTAATTAAGGAAAATGACTTGGACCCCCAGCTGGGGTGCTGGGGGTCGGCTCCTATTGGGCAAAAACACTGTGTGTTTTTTTTTTTTTTTTGGATTTCCGGCCAACCCCAGTGCAACACGTCATTGGGGGTCGACACTGGGGGTCCGTACTGGGGTCTATAGCATAACCCTTTAATTAAATCTTAAGGGTGCAGGTAATTTGCCAAAAAAAAAAAGGAAAAATGAATGCATGTCTTTTCCTCAACGATAGGTAGTCCTAGTGAACCACTGCATCTAGACTTTCTTGCACTCTTTTCTTCAATCAGAAGGATGTCCCTACATATTAAAACAAAATGAGGTGTCCCAGATTAATAGACTTTTGTCAAAAAAAACTTTCCATTAATGGTAGAAGATGATTCCTTAATCATAAACCACCACAAGCAATGGAAAAATTATTTAGTGTTTCTAAGGTGTACGCGACGATACTTCTCACTAATTATAATATATCATGTTTTGGGGAGATATTATAATGTACACCTTTAAAAAGGTACATATGATGTCTTTTATAATTTTTTCATAAAATTTCATGATTTAAACCTAAAATATCATAACTTTTTCACTACAAAAGTCATAATTTTTTTTCACTGAAAAATGTCATAATAAAATCTTAAAGTGTTATAACAAAAAACACAAAATATCATAACATTATCATTCTTAACTTTATGGTGCATATTATAAATTTGCTATTTATAACTTTATTACAAAATGTCATAACACACCTCACAAACAATCATAACATTCATCATAAAAAAATCATAACTTTTTTACAATATGTATCATTTGAAATGGTGCATATTGTAAATTTCTCTCCTATTCTTTATGTTTTTCAATCAACCAACATAGAATCGTGAGCAACACTTCATTTACTAATCACAACACTATTAAGTGTTGGGATCGGGGATCCCGCCCAAGACCTTATAGAAATCATACCAAGCAGAAATACACACCCACACACAAGGAGACACAATATTTTACGTGGTTCGGCCTCAATGCCTACGTCCACGGGAGAGTAGCCGGTTTTCACTATACCAATTTGGAGATTACAGAAAGATTACAGAGGAGGAGCTCACACTCTCCTCACTCACCCACTCTCCCGTCTCCCTCGCTCACACCGAGGGAGACGGGTCTCTCCGCCTCACATCTCAACACCTTTTTGGCTTGCTCACTCTTGGCTCTCTTACTCTCTCATTTTCTTCCTCATCTACCTCACCATTTATAGATGCAAGAAGAGGAGCAACATGTATGTCAGTGGCTTTCCCACTTCTCTTAGTGGGTTTACCCACCCCACTTCCTCAATGGGTTCAACCACCCTATTCCATTACATGGTGGCTTGTCCACTTCTTTAGCACTACTCTCTAAGTGGGATATTCCACTCACAAAGGGATGATGATCCAACAAATCACCCCCTCAGCCCTTGTGAGGTGATCCACTGCACACACTGCTGCTATACTTGTCACGCCCAAATTTCAACATAGTCTTTATCTCCTCACTGAGATGCTGCATCCCCTGAAAGCTAGAGATAATACACCAGAGATACAAGAGGATGAGGGAATCCTACATCCTCAACTCAACTCACACCACTCTCTGATTTGGAGAGAGCCTCTGCTCCCATCTCCTACAGATCTCTTCCACGCTTCTGTCTCGGATGTCTTCACTTGCTATGCTTGAACTTGTGTAACCAAGATATTTGACACCCCCTGATTGGATGTCCTGCACCCCCTGCTCGGATGCCCTTGACTGTCATGCATTACTGTGCAAGACGAACACTGGAGCAACTAGAAAACTTGTCGTTTATCCATCAACGTCCTCTGTCTTCTTTGCTCGGAGCTTTTCCTCTGAACTATTGGCCTTTGCCTTCTGCACTGCTGAACAACCTCCTAGCGTTTCCATACGCTTGTTGTCTGTGCCTGTGCAATCCTTGATGTACTGTCCAGTAGATTGATGGTTTGACAGTAGCTCCATCTGTCAAAGCATCGTCAGCTATGCAATTCCTTGCATAGTGCCCGTACCCATAGCTTCTGGTCTCCCTGCGTCGAGCTCGCCTGAGAGATCCGCATCAACTCTATCCTCCGCTGCCATGGAAGAAACCACCATAGAAGAAAAAAGACTTGCCACTCGTTGGCGCGCACTCTTGCGTTTGTCTCAATTTCTCTGTCTGGAAGTTCCTGTGAACTTTCAACAACCCGCTGCTGCACACTCCTCTGGCGCCTCTGTACGATACTCTACCGTACCCTTGCACTACTGCACGTCTGCATTTGTGCCCCTGCGCTTAGTATGCTCCTCTGCAACTATTGTTCTACACGTCCATATACCACCAGTACTTACTCGTATACAGTAGCTCCAACAGCTACAGCATTTCCCTGAGCCTGAACTGGGTGCCAAATCATCTGTCCGTCGATGAATGGTCTTCTCTTATGATTGAACCAGATCCTCCGATGATGTCAACAACCAGGAAAGTTCCCAGGAAAGACTGGTGGGGTCACACCCGGTCCCACTTAAGAACCAGTCTCCTTAGACACTGTCTTTTTGACAGAACTTTCCTAGACATTGTTGATCTTGAGATAATCATACCTGCAATCCTCTGATCGCCCCTGACCAATCCTGATCTCCCTCGATCTGCCATTTAATCAAGCCTGATCTCCTCTGGTCTTCAATGATCTATCTCGAGTTGTACCTGGTTGTCCAATCTGGTTAGAATCTACCCATTCTAACCTCTTCAGTGAATCCGCAGCGTTCCACAATATCCGGCAACCTCCCTCCGAGTATTAAAGATGACAAACTCCCATGTTTTAACAATCTTTAAAAAACCGTTCAGAATTTCACCATTTTGACCTCGCGGTTGCGTCCGGAGCGGTCCGTTTAGCTAGGACCAACCTTCGCTGCACTTCCGGGGACCTCACTGAAAAAATATCCCCGAAAGCTGGGCCACACCACAATTTTCTGAAAATTCTGGGCCAAATTGCAATTTTCAGAAGTTCAGGGAATATTCTGTGTACCAATAGAATATTCCGTCCACTGCACCCGATGCCGTCCGTCCCTTCAATCTGCCTTCTTTTTACAGAAACTCCGTCTCCAAAATCTGACCGTACAGATGTGTCCGGAATACTCCAAATAGTCTGAAACCACTATTGGATCGCCAAAAACGGACTCCAAATGACTTAGATCAAGCCAAAACATTTTGTACTCCTCAGATCTGCGGCTGCACCATAGCCGCGAAGCACTGGATCCTTCCCCTGCGGTTGTACCATTGCCGCGCAACACAGGATCCCTCCCTGCCTCTGGTTGACCGGTCAACCCACTGCTGACGTGGCAGATGACGTGGCGTGCAATGACTGGTCCACTGTGCCACGTGTTGCTGACGTGGCACGCCACGTGTCACTGACGTGGCTGGCCACGTAGCGTTGACTCGCTGGGCACGTGGCATCCCTTCGCTCACATGGCGCCACGTGGTCGTTGACGTGGCGCGCGTGTGGCTGGCGCGTGTAGTACACGCGCTACTCCGTCGGTCACCTTCCTCCTTGCGCCGCGCGTGGGGCGCGTGCGTGCGCGTGCGACGACGCGCCGGTACCTCTCCTCGGCGCGTGTGGCGCGTGCTGTGACTGGGACTCACGCGCCACTTTCTAGGGGCGCGTGAGGGCGCGTGCGTGCTCCGTTTGGGGTGATCTTTGCATTTCTGTGATTCTCTCGCCGAGCCCTTGCTCCTGGTATGCTCAAAACTCGATTTCGAGCAATTCGATTTCTGGGCAGATTCGGATTTTGCACTGTTTTGGTTCCGAAACGCCACCGACGAGGCTCTGATACCACTTGTTGGGATCGGGATCCCGCCCAAGACCTTATAGAAACCATACCAAGCAGAAATACACACCCACACACAAGGAGACACAATATTTTACGTGGTTCGGCCTCAATGCCTATGTCCACGGGAGAGTAGCCGGTTTTCACTATACCAATTTGGAGATTACAGAAAGATTACAGAGGAGGAGCTCACACTCCTCTCACTCACCCACTCTCCCGTCTCCCTCGCTCACACCGAGGGAGACGGGTCTCTCCGCCTCACATCTCAACACCTTTTTGGCTTGCTCACTCTTGGCTCTCTTACTCTCTCATTTTCTTCCTCATCTACCTCACCATTTATAGATGCAAGAAGAGGAGCAACATGTATGTCAGTGGCTTTCCCACTTCTCTTAGTGGGTTTACCCACCCCACTTCCTCAATGGGTTCAACCACCCTATTCCATTACATGGTGGCTTGTCCACTTCTTTAGCACTACTCTCTAAGTGGGATATTCCACTCACAAAGGGATGATGATCCAACATTAAGCCCACCTGACGATACCCCGAACAAACCAATAATTTCTCCAAGCAATGTATCCGCAGCCAGACTAATCTTATGTCTCCCTCATTCACATACACAGCCCAACTTGTGCTCTGGTATTAGGACTATATATCATGTCTTAGTTGATTTATGATAAATTATTACGGTTCGTTAATAATATATATGTGGTGTTCTCAATTATTGAAACTACATAAAAAGAAATAGATGAGGTGTTCTCAATTATTAAAACTATATAAAAAAAATTCATGAGGTCGATTTTGTTTTCTACTTAATTGACTAAAGTAAGTCAGATTAGTAGCACAAACTATCTATTACTTTTTGTCTCATTCTCTATCTCATATTTATTTTATATTATAATGTTGTCGGAATCAAGAGAGTAAGACAAATGATCTCATGTCTCAAGTCGGTTCCATCTATCCATAATTACTACTTTTACTAGTTTGAAAAGTACTACATCAGCCTATTAAGTTGGTGCTTCAATACTCCAATTTTCATTTGTTGAAATATAGTGAAGAAAACAAAGCTAAAAGCTCAATCTCTCGAAGATTCTCTTGGTGGCCAAGTTAATTTTTATGGTTAATAACCCTAATCCCTAAAATGTGTAATTTGTATCATTTTAGTTTAAAATGATTAAATTTTCAATTTGATTCTAAATGTAAAACAAATATTTTAAATTGGCCCCCCAATCTAATTTCATCTGTAAATGTTGTTAAAGTCAAGGATAATAAAAATTACAATTTTCGTCCCCAAAATATGAGATATGTATCATTTTGATCTTCAATATTTAAATTGTGTCAATTTTATTCCTAATATATAAAATGTAATTTGTCCCCAACCTTACTCCATTTCTCTCCGTCTGAACCAAGAGCAAAATGTGAAAATTACAATTACACATCAATCAAAAAAAATTACAAAGAGCCAATGGTCATGTTTGGTTTGATTTTTAGAAACTTGTTTTAGAAATTTTTTCTAAAAATATAAAAATTAATTTGGTAAAAAGATAAAAAGCACCTATCATTTTTAGATAATTTTATATTTTGAGAGGCCATTAATATTTTCTAAAATCTTAAAAATAGCCTTTTGATATTTATTTTTATCAAATTAATTTTAATTTTATTTTAAAAAAAAAATCTGAATTTTTTTTTCTAAAAAACAAAGCAAGGCAAATATTATTGCCCCGTGCTACAAGAAAAAGACATTTTCACTAACAAAAAAATTTGTTTCCAAAAAATTATCGACGAAAAAAGTGGTGATGAGATGAGGTACTCTTTTCATTGCAAAAAGTTGGTGGGAATATTTTTCTTAGGGGTTGTTTGAGGGTGTCTTAAGGTAAAGTTTGGCAAGTGAGAAAAGAGTCAAAAAAAATTAAAAAATTATCAAAAAAATTAAAAAATTATCACTAGTCATAAAAAAAAATATAAAAAACATTAATATATAAATATTAAATACAAATCCACTTTTTGTTCAATCAATGTAGGTGACGTCAGGCCACGTCAGGCCAGCTTTACTGAAAGGATAGGGAAAAAAAATTGCATGGGTACATTCAATCAATTTGAATGGTAAAGTTGGACCGTGGGGGCTTACCATGGGTCTAGTTTTGATAATCCGAACCGTTCAAGATGTAGAACTCGTCTAATACTATATGCTTTTAAAAAATCACGTCTATCGGATATCACTAACTATAAGATCAAGTCAGTTTTATATCAAATTTGGATGGTGTTATAGTTAACAGTTGACAAAAAAAACTAACACGATCAGATAGCTATCGATATCCAATCAAAGTGATTTTTTACAAACATATAGTACTCGACGAGTTCTACATATTGAACGATTTCGATTAGAAAAAAAGGACCCGTGGTGGGCCCCCATAGACCGAACAACACTGTCTAATCAAAGCCCGAAAAGGAAGCAATATTTTTCCATGTAATACCAAGCCGGCTGATTGTCAATTCCGTACTGTCTACTGCACCATCTTTTCCTACACACTTCTTTATACAATTTTTTAATACACATTTTTTCATAAAAAGTCAAAAAATTAACCCAAACATCCATATTTTTTTCCTTAACTTTTTAGTCTAAAAAGACAAAAAATGCACTTATTTAGGGATTGTTTGGGGTGTCCTAAATAAGTGCACTTTTTGTCTTTTTGGACTAAAAAATTGAGAAAAAAATATAGATATTTGGGTTAACTTTTTGACTTTTTATGAAAAAATGTGTATTAAAAAATTGTATAAATTAGTGTGTAGGGGAAAATTAGGATTGGGAGTTGTGCAGCCGTAATTTTTTACTTTTGGTGAATAGTGATAACTTTTTAACTTTTTGAGTAACTTTTCGACTTTCTAACTTTTTTTCAACTTGTCAAACTTGGCCTTAATTTAGGCACAGAGAGACAAATTTAGGTTGGGTATTTTTTATATATTAGAGATTAAATTGATACAATTTAAATATTAGAGTTCAAAATGACACATATCACATACTTTGAGGACTAAATTGTGTAATTTTTTTTTTTTTTTTGAGTTTTCGCATTTACTTATAAGTTTAATGACATCCATTGACAGAGTTAGGCTTGGAGATAAATCAAAACACATTTTATACATGGAGTACTAAATTGACATACTTTAAATACTAAGACTAAAATAATACTCCCTCCGTCCCAAAATATTAGTCCCTTATTCCATTTTTCATTGTCCCAAAATATTAGTCCCTCTTCAAAAATCAAGTACAAAAATAATATAAATTTCTTATTTTGCCCTTCTTTTAAATTAATAAATAATATAAAAAGTACAATTATGACATTGATATTCCCAAAAAATGTACTATCAAAAGGATAATTTTGGAAAATCAACTTTTTTCAAATACAATAATTGTACTACTAAAAAAAGTTAGATTCCCCAAAAGGGACTATTATTTTGGGACGGAGGGAGTACAAATTACATATTTTAGGAACTAAAAAAAAAAAAACACTTTTAATTTCTTTTTGGACTAGGTTTAGGATTCAGGCCGGATGCCAGGCTTTTGTTCGGTTCTAACCAAAATCGGCCCACCCCGCTCCGGGCCGAATACGCCATCATTGGTATTATATAAATGTAACTTTTTTGGTAAGATGCTAAATATTAGATGAATTAATTTACATATATAAAATTAAATTATAAAAATGTTTATGTTATTACACGGAACTCATCACTCGTGAAAATAATTGAGGAAATTACAACTTATTGTAATTTTTTAAAAATAATTTCAGACCAATGATAATTTTTATAGATATTGTTGGTTGTATAATTTGTAAAAGCCAATCACAATTCAACACGTGGCATAAAGAGGGCAATTTAGGGAGTTAATATAAGTTGCCAACCAAAGTCAGACATGTGTCAGCCCGTATTGATAATAATGGATCTGCGTAGCACTAGAACAATTGAGGGATATAAGGTGATGTGGCCTAACGGTTACTCACAAAGTTCAAATTCAAAATCAGGAAGGAAGCCTAACTGCAAAGGTGGCGTAGTGGGACAGACTGTGAGAGAGCCTGTTCAGCAATCACGGGAGAACATTTCGACGATTAGAAGACCACTTCGACGGTTATCATTGAGAAGTATAAATAGCAGAGAAGGCCCCAGAATGAAGGATCTAGACTCAGATCAAAAAACCAGTTTATTTACTTTGTTTTCCCTTCCAATTTTTACAGTTCTTTACATTTTTGTACTTCAATTCATGTACTGCACTTCATTCATAGGAGGAGTTTCAAATAGCTTATTACTGTAAACCTCTACGAGGCTGGGTCAGATCATCGTAAGTTTTTCATTTTACTTAATGAAATTCTGAAATTATTCTTCACTTGTTGTTATTTACCAAATTCTCCTAAACAAGCCACCAGTAAAAGTCTTCTTCATTGAAGCTGAGAGAACTAAAACACAATCATCTGATAATTAGTTGACAATTAATCTTCTGTAAGGATTAATTGATCCTTGCTGGCACGCTTAAAATTACAATATTAACCTTCGAAAGCCAAAAAAGCCAATATATATTTTTGGCACGCCCAGTAGGACCAATTGAAATGGCTAAACATAGGAGACAAGGAGAAAATGAACACCTAGAAGAATATGTGAAATGAGAGGTAAAAGTACCTGATCCAGAGGATAATGTGATAACACATCCTATGGAAGCACCTATCTCATCAGCACCTATAGTCGAACAGGCCAGTAGTTCAAAACATGCACCACATGTTCAAAATATTAGACGAGGCCATGGAATTGGACCATCCACTACTCTATCTACTTAGCCAATGGATCCATGGGAAGTCTTGGTAGATGTCATGGGACAGCAATTAATGAACACCATGGAAAGATGGGCAATATCCTTTATGGATCGAATGAATTCCCATCAACCAATTAATACACGGCATATGGAGGAAAATTCAAATATTCCTCAGCAAAGATTGGCTAAAGATAAACAGCCTATGCAAAGTAATGGACATACTAATGGTCAGACTAGTAATCAGAATTATGAAAGACTATCACCTATACCTCAGTCATGGTATGAGCCTCTTTCGAGGGTTATGGTAAATCAAAATGCCTTATTACCTAATAGCGAAGCCATACAAATTGGTGAATCTGGACCAATACAAGAAAATGGCATAAGAATGTTTTCAAATCCCATGTTCGAAGCCATACCTAACACAAGAGGGTTCACTAATCCTTTATTCGAATTCACACCCGGGGGTTAGAAGGGTTTCTTGCGGCTGGGAGAGAAACAACACCTGTTCCTCCTATTGTAACCCTGTCACGACCCAAACCCACCCCTATAGGTTTAATGTCATAACCGGCCAGTAATCCTTGGATTACCAAAGGCCTCTTGACAGATTAACATATAACTGGGGCCGCGGAAGCAAATATACAAAATATATGAGGTCCAATGAGCTGTGATGACATACATAGGACAGAAGAGTTTAAAACTTTTATAGACTTAAGCAAAGTCAAAAGATATAATATTTACATATCACACTTAGGCGTATAAGCCAAAAGTCTCGCCCACAACTTAACACACAAACATAGTCTAATATGATTGCAAAAACAACCACAAAGCTTGACTTCATCCGGGACCTTCTTGGGAGGCACAAAAGTTGGTTGACAAAACCGAAACATAGGCCGTCAACTCTGGGCCTGGCCACGTGCTTGCTCACCTACATACATAATACAAATAGTGAGCGGAAGCCTAGTGAATAATAACGGAATAAAGGGTTTAATGAATGAAGTCCATACAGATTCAGAAATCATAATTCATGCTTAATCATACATGGTACATTCATTAGCGCTAACAGAACAGATACAGAACAGATGCAGAACATATGGCGTTTATGAATAACCAGTTCCATAAAGGAACCTCCGGATCCGAGTAACAGAGAATATACATGCTGAGCTCCATGATAGAGCCTCCGGTACGGGTAACAGATTGCAGACATATTAAGTTCCATGATGGAATCTCTGATACCGGGTAACAGCTAACAGATATCACATGATGCTAAGGATGCCACAAATACATTGTTAGAAATTAGACAATCATTCATTATACAGAACATAGCATTTCAGAAAATAGATCTTATTTTATCACACAAAAAGTAAATAAGGTTGAACATAGCTTTACTAAGTTATTACTCATAGTTGGCTTCGAGTGCAGACAGACAGAGCAGACTAATCAAACGGTCTACGACACGTGACCTACAATAACACATAACAAACACACGCTTGAAACACATGTTCGAATTGCACATAACTTACTTAATTTGTTCTTAGTGTGTTTCTAGCCTTAACCTCATTATGGAGTCTAAATCGTGGCCTAGAGATGCCTATGATGAAATGAGGATGCAAAAATACCCTTGAAAATATTTTTTCAAAACTTGCTGAAAACAGGGTCCACGCTTGAGCGTGGCTTTCCTCGCTCGAGCAGACATATAAAATGCGAAGGCTCGCTCGAGCATGACTTACCTCGCTCGAGTGGACTGTAAACTTTGGAAAAAGTACTGGTTGTATGTTTTTCACACTCGACGGACGCTCGATCCCCGCTCGAGCATGAGACTCAGACCCTCGCTCGAGCGTGCTGCAAAACATATGAACTTCTGGGTACATGCATTTCACGTTCAAGCGAGCTTCAGGTTGCTCGAGCGGGAGTGCTCGCTCGAGCGTGAACTCCTACGCTCGAGCGTGGATGCAAAATCTGGAATTTTCAGATTTCATCTCCAGCTTCAAGCTCAAACCCAAACACCTCAAACTCAATATTTTGGGGCCAAAACTTTAGGAAACTCATAAAAACTCATAAAACAGCATGTTTTAAGGATCATTTCAAGAAGTCATGTCCCAATGACATGCCAATTGTACGAAATCTCAACGAATGTTTCAAGAGCATAACATTTATGAATTCTCTTGAACTCAAACACTTCAAAGCATGATCAAATTTGGCAATTTGGTAGAAAACATGACGAATTCTCAAAACATAGATGAGATGAACACATGCATGGAAGAATTCTTTGAAATCAAGCTTATTTTGTGAAGAGATGGACATGCATGCATGGTATGGCCCAATTCTCTCCAACACCAACTCAAATCCTACATAAACTCAACTAATTTGCTTGAAATCTTGTAAGGTCTAACTCAATAACACAACTAAGAGTTTGATTCCTTATCTAGAGGCTTGAATTCACTACTGTTGAAGTTGAAACTCTCAAATCCTCTTCAAATGTCAACAATTCCACTTAATTGAGCTTAAGTCTCACCAAATTCTCAAACTTAGAACTAAATCTTCCTACTCTCTGTCCCTCTTTCGTTTTTGGGTCTTAGAGAGCTCAAAGATACATGTAAGATGAAGAAAAGAGTGAGTGGGGATAAAAAAAAAAAGTGTTTTATATAGGCTTAGATCAAAACATCATTAGCTAGGCTTAATTGAGCATTAATTATTCTAATTTAATCGTTCAAAATCGAATTTCAATTAAGCCAACCATAAAATTCTAAAAATCGTAATTAACACGTAAATCAAGTCAATTTCTGATTCGGATGCCGATAAGGCCTTCAATTCGCAAACCGAAAGAAAAACATGAACAGATCTTCCTACGTTAAACAGATATAGACACAATTAATTCAACACACACATGCAATTTAATTCATAATTTCACCTTAATTACTATTTAGGCATAATTAACCATAGATTAACGTTAATCAGGGATCAGGGTTGTTACAAACCCCTTTTGCAGGTCCTTTCACAGGACAGACTCAGAAAGGTCAACCATACCCTCAACAGCAGCCAGTACCACAAGGACAGCCAGTTCCAAATAGACGTCCCTATAGACTAAGAGGACCTTAAGCACAAGGGTTTCTACCAAATCCTGTGTTTGTTCCTCCAATGGTAGTCCAACAAGCACAAAATATAGTTCCTGGGGACCAAATCGCTAATATTGTCAGAGAAATGTGTGAACCTATGGTTCGGGGGGTTCAAACTCCTGTGTATAGAAAGTCATACCCAGAATGGGTAGATAAGGTACATGAATACCCAAGGGGGTTTAGAATACCAGACTTTGCTCTTTTTTATGGGAATGAAAACCAGTCAACAATAGAACACATTGCCAAGTTCGCAGCCCAATGTGGTGAATTTACCAATAATAATTACATGAAGTTAAGACTTTTTCCAAATTCTTTAATTAGGGCAGCTTTTGTATGGTATATTAACTTTACATCTGGCTCTATCCAAACTTGGCAGCAAATGGAAAAGGCATTTCATGCCCAATTCTTCTAAACAGAGCCAAAAGTTTCCATGGCAGACTTAGCAAGGTTGAGCCAAAGGCCTGATGAGAAGGTTGTTCAATTTATTGCCAGATTCAAAAGAGCACGAAACAAGTGTAGGGTCATTCTACCAAAGCCTGAATTTGTGAGATTTGCTCAAAATGGTTTAGAGTTTAGGCCTCGAAAGAAGTTTGACTCAACTGAGTTTCGAGACTTAGTGGAATTAACCTATAAGGTGTTTAGATATGAATCATTACTTGAGGAAGAACGAGACCGAAGTAAAATGGAGAGAGTCCAAAATGAGGAAGATCCAGCGAAAGTACACCGAACTCTCTCCATTGACCCAGCCAAAAGGCCAAACAAAGGAAAGAGAAAGTCCAAAATTGGATCATAGTCCAAAATTGACTTCTCAAAACAAAAGAAGTTTCAGTAAAGAGCAGTTGGCTAAAGTTCACACTGAACTGAAAGCCAATGAAAGATCCAGCTTAGCAGGTCTTGAAAAGGCCTTGATGGAAAGCGACAGTGAGACAGAAGGAAAAATGGAACTAGGCTAAAGGAAAGAAATAGCTGAGGATGAGATGTTTGAAGCCTTCATGGTTGAACAGACATTTTTGGTCGAAAAACCAGCAAGAGCAGACCATTCGAAGGAAGTCACCAGTACTAGAGTGCAACATGGAAGATGCTTCTGAAATAACTGAACAAGTTAGCCTGGAAAAGAAACAAGTGCAGCCAGCAGTTCAGTTTGGCTCATTTCCTCCAGTATCAGTAAATATGGTGCATATACTACCACAGGAGTTCCAGGCTGAAGATGGAAAGAAGGCCAGGAGATTGACACTATTCCAATTTCTAGTGAAGATTCACAGGTTAGCATGGTTCAAAATGAGTCTGAAGTAGCCACACCAATGGAAACTGAAGATGAGAGTGAGGAAGTGAGTATTAATCTCTCATATCTTTTTGAGTATCTTACAACATCCATGACACAGCATGTCAATCCCTTGTATATCAAGGTTTTTTTTCGATAGGATACAAATGAATAGGGTATTTGTAGATAATGGGGAAGTAGTGAACCTACTTCCGAAATCCTCTTTGAAGAAACTGGAAAAAAGGAACCTCAGACTAATCCCAACCAGCACAACCATTGCTGGTTTCGCTGGGGATAAGCAAATGGCTCAAGGTATTTTGCCCATTAACCGAAGTCTGGGAACCAAAGATTGCATGATAGCATTCTTTGTTATTGATAGTAATGCTAAGTATAATGTTTTACTTGGCAGGGATTGAATTCACACCAACAAATGTGTGCCTTCCTCTCTACATCAGAAGATAATGATGGCCTTATGCGATGGAGAGACAGAGGAGATCAATGCAGATCCTCAACCCTTTATTGCTTGTGTTGACTTTGCAGAGGCCAAGTTGTATACTGAAAGAGTGACACCACTCAGTATATTGAGAAAACCTAATGGTTCAGCCAAAGTGACGGCTGATGAGGAAGTAGCACACCTGAAGCACTTAGTGCAAGAGAGTGCTGATGAAGAATTTGTCATCAATGATGATAATGATACCTGGTTATAGGCAAGAAGATGAAACCTAAGAAGCCAGACCCTTGGCTTTAGTTAAGTTTTCAATGTTGGACATAAAATCGATAGTCTAGAAGGTTCAAGAACAAGAGAAAGAAGCCATGATAGTTGGCTGTAAGTAGGGGCAACAACAGGTCAGGTCTTTGACCTTTGATAAATACTGTGCATTGGATATCGAAACAAAGGTCCATGAGATACAGGAAGAAAAAGCCCTATGGACAAACTTTGTCTATGAGGAAGAAGGCAAAGATGTTGAAACAGAGAAAGTGGGAACAAAACAAAGCAAAGAAATTGCTTCGAGGGTAGAAGAAATCAAAAGAAAAGCATTAGTGAGTGCTCAAGTACAAGACTCCTTGGAAGAAGTCAATTTAGGGGAAGGTTCTGCACAGCAACATATTTATATTAGTGCTTGGTTAAGTCCTTGTGATAGAAGCCAGTTATTGGTTGTCTTAAAACAATATAAGGATTGCTTCGCTTGGTCTTATAATGAGCTGCCTGGATTAGACAAATCATTTGTAGAATATAGGCTCCCTATGAAGCCTCATTTCAAGCCATACAAGCAAAAACCAAGAAGAATAAGTCCTGAGGTGGTTTAGAAGGTCAAGGAGAAAATTCTTAGGCTCCTTAAGGCAGGTTTTATTAGAACAGCCAGATATGTCGAATAGCTGTCTAATATTGTGCCTGTAGTTAAAAAAAAATGGTAAAATGAGGGTATGCATCGATTTTAGAAACCTGAACTTAACAACTCCAAAAGATGAGTACCTCATACCCATAGTAGACTTATTGGTGGACAGTTTATCAAGGCACAAGATTTTGTCTATGATGGATGGGCATTCTAGTTACAACCAAATTTGCATTGCAGAGGAGGATGTCCATAAGACAACATTCAGATGTCCAGGGAACATTGGCACATTCGAATGGGTCAAAATGCCATTTGGTCTAAAGAATACTGGGCTACATATCATGATCTCATTGGAGGATATTTAGAGTGTTACATTGATAACATTGTAGTAAAATCTCAGTCTATGGAAAAACACTTGGTTCACTTGGAAGCAGCTTTCGAAAGAATGAGAAAGTTCAAGTTGAAACTTAAACCTCTCAAATGTGCTTTTGGTGTATCAGCTAGAAACTTCTTGGGCTATGTAGTACACAAGAAAGGAATACAAATTGATCAGAATAAAGCCAAAGCCATCATTGAGGCCAAGCCTCCATCAAGTAAGAAAGAAGTACAAAAGTTCCTTGGTCAGGTTAATTTTCTTCGAAGATTTATTTCTAACACTGCAGGGAAAATTAAAGTATTTTCTTCTTTATTAAAACTGAAAAATAAAGATGAGTTTGTGTGGATAGCAGAGCATCAAACTGCTTTCGAAAGAATTAAAGCCTACTTGGCCAAGCCTCCAATGCTGATTTCACCAAAGAGTGACAAGCTCTTGAAGTTGTACATTGCTGCAGCAAAAGATTCATTGGGAGTTTTCTTAGCACATGACAATGAAGAAGGCAAGGAGCTAGCAGTTTATTACCTTAGTAGGTTTTTAAATTCTTGTGAATGTAAATATTCAGCTGTAGAAAAGCTGTGCCTTGCATTGTATTTTATTGTAATGAAATTAAGATACTATATTTTGCCTACAGTTGTCTTGGTAATTGCAATCACAGATTTGGTTAAGTATATGTTATCTAGACCTACGTTGAGAGAAAGAATTGGCAAATGAATACTAGCCTTATCAGAATTTCATCTAGAATATATTCCCCAAAAGGCAGTAAAATGACAAGTTTTAGCTAATTTCTTGGTAGATCATCCATGTCAAATAGAAAGCCAGGAGATAATGGATCTTGGTATGGTTAATATTGAGTCATGGTGTCACGACCCAAACCCGCCCCTATGGGTTTAGCACCGTAACCGGCCAGTAATCCGAGATTACCGAAGGCCTGCTTAACAGTAGAACAGTAATACAGAGTACAGGGGCATGGCGGAAGCCAATACAGTAAATAAACAATGTCCAATGAGCTGTGACAGTCTGTATGCAAAAAGATTTTTTATACATTTATACTTTCAGTACAGAACCGTATGCATAACATTTACAAACATTCAGTACAGGGACCTAATCCCTATTAACATTTACAGTAAACGGTGCAGTACCGTGTTATCAGTCCATACGGTACAGTAACAGTCTATACAGTACAATGTCAGTTGGGTGAAGCTAAGACACCCCAAAAGCAGTCTAAGCTTGATTACACTCGGAACCTCGCAATGAGGCACAGTGGTTGGCTTGACAAAACTAAAGCTTGCCTGACGCTCCTAGCTGCAGTCTGGTGCTTGGACACCTACATATATATATATAAGCAGTGAGCTAAAGCCCAGTGAATAACATAATGCGTAAAGGAGTTAGAATGGATGTCCTTCCAGTATATTGAAAACAATCATTTAAGTCAATTATCAGTTGTTCAGTACAGTAAACAGTCATATGTGGTACATCCATAAGCATAACAGTACAGTAAACGGTAGGTCTAAAAGACCGAGCAGTACATTAGGTCTAAAAGACCGAACAGTCGTTGATGGCCAATCAACCAGTAAACAGTAGTGGTTCCAACAAGGGAACCGACAGAGATCTCTGTAACAGTAGACAGTCAGTAACAGTAATGCTAAGGATGCCACAGTACAATTCAGAATATAGGACATACATTCATTCAGTTAACAGTATCGGTTCAGAAAACAGTTCAGTTCAGTTCAGTAAACAATTCAGAAGATAATCATTTTTGAACATATCTTTACACAATTGTTACTCACAGAGTTTGGGCTTATCAGTAGCTAGAGCGTCTCCTCGGAATGCCAACCCTACACAGTATACAAGATGAACACACACTAAGCTATACAGTTGGGAAAGATCAATAACTTAATCCCTAATTTGCCTCGGTGTGTTCTACATCTATACCCTCATTAAGATGTCTTAGACTAGGCCTAAGAATGCCTAGAATGGGATGAGGATGCAAAAATACACTTAGAAAACATTTTGCAAAGTTTGCTGAAAATAGGAGCCTCGCTCGAGCGAGCCTTCCTTCGCTCGAGCGAGCTTCCAAAATCAAAGGCTTCGCTCGAGCGAGAAATCCTTCGCTCGAGCGGTCTGATGAAACAGTGAAAGTACTGGATGCTCGAATTTTACGCTCGAGCCACCAATCCTGCGCTCAAGCGTGGCTCAGAGTAAACGTTGGTCGCTCGAGCGAGGAATCCTTCGCTCGAGCGAAGAAGCCAAATCTGGAATTTCCAGATTTGCCTTCCCAGCTCAAACCAAGCATTCTCCCACTCCATACTCGACCTCTTGGACTCAAATTCTGGAAAACACAATCAAACTCAATATACAACAAGTTTCAAAAGCCAATTTGTGAATTCAAAGCCCAAGGGTGAGTCAATTAAAGCCAAAATTTCAAACCCATTTGCAAGAACAATCTTCAAACATAACATGCATGGGTTAAAACCATTTCAAAGCTTCAACTCTTGCTCCAAAGAGCTCAATCTTTTCAAAAACAAGATGAAAACATGGATTTAAACATGATTATGAACATGCATGTGGCATTTGACCATGGAATCAACTCAAAACTCATCAATTCAAGCATGCATGCATGATATATGCTAGAATCCCACATATTTGAACTAAATCATGACTTAGTTCTACAATGAAGTATGAATCATGCAAGAACTTGTTCAATGTCAACAATAAGAAGATGAATTCCTTACCTAAGTCTTGTATTCAAGGTTTGAAGGCTCAATTTGACAATTCTCTAACAATTTCTTCAATTCTTCAAGCCCATTCACAAGATGAGTTCAATTCTCTCTTACCTCTCCCTCTCCTAACTTTGGTCGGCTATAGGCACAAAAGGAGCTGAGGAAATGTTTTGATCAACATGCAATAAGGCTCAATATAATATTCTAAATGGTCCACTAAGGGTGGCAATTTAGTAAATAAGGCCAACTTAGCATTTTATCAATATTTAATCTAATTTAATCACACCTAATCAGTTTTCGGATAATTATACCATTAAATCACACAAATTATGAGGGTCATAAACCTCAATCAGTTTCCGGTTCGGCCGCCGATAAGGCCTTTAATTAGCAGTTTAAACATAAAACATGAGCAGATAAACAATCAATCAGACAGATACAATGTATATACACAATCATTTCAGGTTCAATTTCAGTCAGTCAGTTCCGCATTTTATTCAGTCCAGTTATCAGTCATTACCAGTCTCAGTTAACGGTAATCAGTGGTTAATTCAGCAATAATCAGTAATTAATCGGTAATCAGTACGGGGGTTGTTACAGTCTCCCCTCCTTATAAAGAGTTTGGTCCTCCAAACTCGAATTAACATATGACAACAGAGATGATGCCTATCACAAAGGTAACGTTCACTCTATAACAGGAGTATAATCATATTCATAAACAGGTTCATGGCCCAATCTCAATCTTAGCAATGCACAGAAACAGAATCAGAAATCACATATGAGGATTGGGGCTCATATTAAAACAGAATCTTATGCACATTCAGATCTCAGTCAAGGACAGATTCAGATACATGTTCCTTTGCATATTTTTGTCTAGAGCATACGTAAATGCACAATCATGGCTTATGTATACATGGTGCATTACTAGAGCAGATACAGAACAGATGCAGACATGGCAACTACAGAACAGATACAGTGCCGAACAGATACAGTACAGAACGGGTACAGATACAGTTACATAATGGTTATGAATAACCAGTTTCATAAGGGAATCCCGAATCCGGGTAACAGAATAGAACAGTACAGAAGCTGGGCCCTCATGACGAGGCCTCCGGTACGGGTAACAGAGTGCAGACAGATATAAGTTCCATAAAGGAGCCTCCGATACCGGGCAGCTAACAGATATTACATAATATTAAGAGTCACGAATATATAACAGGAATCGAACAATCATTCAGTAACCAACATATAGCATTTTCGAGACAAAACTTCTTTCGTGACACGAAATATGAATAAAGTGGCACAGTAGTACACAACAGGTACAGTAGCAGTAGCAGTGTCAGTACAGTGATAGTACAGTAACAGTGACGGTGACAATACAGTAACAGTACAGTAACGGTATAGTAGTATTCACACTACTTATATCAAGTACTTATTGGGGTTATAGATTCGCACTGGTCTCAGTTTCATAAGTAATTTCCCCCATTAAGTTACAGAGTTTTGATTCATTCTCTCCCGAGTTGTTCACCCAGTCTTAGTTCAATTTGATTCTCGATCCGGTAAGCCATCACAGTCAGTCCAGTTCATTCGGGAGTTATCGGAAATATAAGGCGAATTTGTACATTACTCCCATAGCAGTAGGCAGAGTTCTTAAGCATTCATTTACTATTCATCAGTGCCAGTCCTTACCGATTCGGTCATAGCACATGTCAATACGAAAGCAGTCATACAGATTACATATACTTCCAGACAGTCAGAGTTTATGATCAAAACCAGTCTGTGGCCAACAGATCCCACCAGTTCTGAAGTACAGTAATCACCAAAACAATCATTCCCTAGTCAAACAAGTTCATGGTTATAACGGTAATACCGGGTAATTAATTACATGCCACATACCCAGTTTTTTCCTACATTGTAAACAAATCCGGTAATAACTCTTAATAAGAGTTTTCTCAGATCAAATCGATGAAAGTTCGACTAGGTCATTTCAGATGCAAGTTCTGTCCAAACATATCTAATAAAAGTTCGAAGCGCAAGCATCAAACAAAAGTTCCATCAGTTTAGTTCAGATCAAAGTTCCATTCTTATCATTTCCAGATCAGTTAACATTAGTTCATACTCCGGTCATTTCGGTACATAGTAGTTTCACAATCAGTCTGAGTTCATCAATTATTACACTTACATCAGAGTCCGGTACCATTACAATTCATATCAAAGCAGTACAGGTCACATACGGTGTGTTCCTCCCAATAAATTTACAGACAAATGCACAGACACGCAGTTAGTCATATCGAGAGGTAAGCATCACAGTCAACATAGTAATTTCCAAATAAATCCTTCATATAAGCGTATGGTATACAATAATACATCACACAAAGTTCTGGGTGGCACATAATGGTGAGTTGTCAAACAAGGGTTCCAAATCAGTCATATAGTCACTAAGCATATGCTCGCAGATCAACTCCAACAGTCATGTCCCAACGGTTAACTTATCAAACAAATTAATCAGTCATTCCGAGCCAAGGTACAGTCATATATGTGCATGTTCAGAATCTACTAACAGTCCCATTACAGGTTCACGGGTTCAATGTACAATGCAAAATAGTTCCTCCAGATACGATAGTTAAGATAACCAGTCATATATCTATTCAGTCTAGTAATATCCTTAAGCAAAGGTAAGCAGATTTGTACACAAGTCTAAGCGGTTTCCTTAGCATAGGTAAATGTTAACATGAGGTTTTACAGTGTCGCACATATAGTCCGCATCAACAGTAGATTTCAAAAGGTCCATTATTCACAGTCCATTCCTCTTAATCTTAACAGTGTTACAAGCATGGGAACATACATACAGGTGTGAGAAAAAAATCAGTTTTCATGTAGGCATTCGTTCACAATTTCATAAGCAGAAGTTCATATTTACAAACCAATATGGGTTCTCAATTTCAACCGTCCCACACAAACAGTTCACGTGTATAATTCGAGTTCAAGGGTCCGTTCATTCAATAATGTCCGTCAATACGTAACAGTTCAGTACAAATCGTAGTCGTACAAATTTCTCGAATTACAGTCAATCATAAGGTATTCCCATGTTCAACAGTTCTAGTACAGTTCAAAAGGTCATACCTAACAGTTCACATTCAGTTTGTGCAATATGATACAAGAGCTCAACTCAGCAAGTTCTCGCTGTTCACAAGTTCTCACAGTTCTCAGTGTATGGTTCATAATTCCAGTAGTTCAATTAGTGCAGTCAATATGTTCGCAGTCTATACCAATTTACGGAATATACGATTCCCCACACAAACGTTCGTATAAGCAATTTCATCTGTTTCAGGTAATACCTACGTCAGTCTTTTCAGTGTTCCGCGCATTTGTGGGCAAGACTTAGGCAAATATCCCTCCTGTCCATGCCTAGAATAAGTTTCAGATAGGCGGTGGCAACGCCCCATTGGTATTTCCCGCATACGGTACAGATAGGTATATCGTTGTTCACATTACTTCTTTGACCTTCATTGGTCAAAGCTATTGCCGAGATTTTCTATTCACGGAGGTCATTGAAGCACCGGTCATTTTCACCTTCTGTTACTTTTGTTTCATTCTTTCTAATTTCAGTTGATGATGTCAAACACATCTAGGTCACTCCCACCTCCAGTTCTTTTCCAGTCAGTATCTATCATGTGGGTTGCCTATCAGATTAGCTGGGTAAATTTTACCTCATATTCGACCACAGTCCTATCACTTTACTCAAGTTGTTCAAACTCGGATACTTTCCTATTTCAGATGTATTGGGGAAGGCATTTTTTTTTTTTTTTTGAAGAGAACTTCACATAATTTCTCAGTTTCTAAACCCAAGTCTCAGTTTTTAGTGGTTCAGTACCTCCCAGAAATTCCGGTGGTTTCAGTTTATTTGGGTTTCAGTATTAGTGTCATCAGTTCATATTCAGTTGCTTCAGGCACGTATGTCTGCCTTTATTCTCTCAGATTTTCGATTAAGGCCTCAATCATTCATTCTAGCCTGTTAATCCTCAGATTAGAAGTTTCAGTTCGTTCACAATCCTCGCCTTTGTTGTTGCTATTTCAGATTCTCAGTTAACCTATTCATTCCCCAGGAATTTACCAAGAATTTCCGACTCGAAGCAACGCTGGCCAACGTGATTCCAATCGGACTTTCCAGGTCATTCAACAAAGGCATGAGACTCTACGGTTTAACATTCCACAAATTAGGTTCCCACATATTTCTTTGATCAACACAGGGAAGTTCTCACTGATTTCACATTTTATTCCATATCAGACGTGTATACTTTCATTTCAGTTCAGGTATGGTCACATGACCCTTTACTTTCGCACGTTCACTTTCTTATGGATTTCCACAGTCGGTAGTAACATTAACATTACATGTTATTCCATTGAACTTCTTTAAGTATGCATATAGGTTTCGTTTCATTTCACTATAAACAGTGGTAGCAATTATAAATATAAACAGTTGCATACTTAAACAGTTTAACACATTAGCATATAATCAGTCATGTCATTGTCGCACACACTTTTCACGCTCATGCAATGCCCTAATTTCTTTTCTAGGACATCCTATAGCTCATTTGGACACGTGTGTGCGGTATAACTCGTGGTTAGGTATCGCTCTGATACCACTCTGTCACGACCCAAACCCGCCCCTATGGGTTTAGCACCGTAACCGGCCAGTAATCCGAGATTACCGAAGGCCTGCTTAACAGTAGAACAGTAATACAGAGTACAGGGGCATGGCGGAAGCCAATACAATAAATAAACAATGTCCAATGAGCTGTGACAGTCTGTATGCAAAAAGATTTTTTATACATTTATACTTTCAGTACAGAACCGTATGCATAACATTTACAAACATTCAGTACAGGGACCTAATCCCTATTAACATTTACAGTAAACGGTGCAGTACCGTGTTATCAGTCCATACGGTACAGTAACAGTCTATACAGTACAATGTCAGTTGGGTGAAGCTAAGACACCCCAAAAGCAGTCTAAGCTTGATTACACTCGGAACCTCGCAGTGAGGCACAGTGGTTGGCTTGACAAAACTAAAGCTTGCCTGACGCTCCTAGCTGCAGTCTGGTGCTTGGACACCTACATATATATATATAAGCAGTGAGCTAAAGCCCAGTGAATAACATAATGCGTAAAGGAGTTAGAATGGATGTCCTTCCAGTATATTGAAAACAATCATTTAAGTCAATTATCAGTTGTTCAGTACAGTAAACAGTCATATGTGGTACATCCATAAGCATAACAGTACAGTAAACGGTAGGTCTAAAAAGACCGAGCAGTACAGTAGGTCTAAAAAGACCGAACAGTCGTTGATGGCCAATCAACCAGTAAACAGTAGTGGTTCCAACAAGGGAACCGACAGAGATCTCTGTAACAGTAGACAGTCAGTAACAGTAATGCTAAGGATGCCACAGTACAATTCAGAATATAGGACATACATTCATTCAGTTAACAGTATCGGTTCAGAAAACAGTTCAGTTCAGTTCAGTAAACAATTCAGAAGATAATCATTTTTGAACATATCTTTACACAATTGTTACTCACAGAGTTTGGGCTTATCAGTAGCTAGAGCGTCTCCTCGGAATGCCAACCCTACACAGTATACAGGATGAACACACACTAAGCTATACAGTTGGGAAAGATCAATAACTTAATCCCTAATTTGCCTCGGTGTGTTCTACATCTATACCCTCATTAAGATGTCTTAGACTAGGCCTAAGCCTAGAATGGGATGAGGATGCAAAAATACACTTAGAAAACATTTTGCAAAGTTTGCTGAAAATAGGAGCCTCGCTCGAGCGAGCCTTCCTTCGCTCGAGCGAGCTTCCAAAATCAAAGGCTTCGCTCGAGCGAGAATCCTTCGCTCGAGCGGTCTGATGAAACAGTGAAAGTACTGGATGCTCGAATTTTACGCTCGAGCCACCAATCCTGCGCTCGAGCGTGGCTCAGAGTAAACGTTGGTCGCTCGAGCGAGGAATCCTTCGCTCGAGCGAAGAAGCCAAATCTGGAATTTCCAGATTTGCCTTCCCAGCTCAAACCAAGCATTCTCCCACTCCATACTCGACCTCTTGGACTCAAATTCTGGAAAACACAATCAAACTCAATATACAACAAGTTTCAAAAGCCAATTTGTGAATTCAAAGCCCAAGGGTGAGTCAATTAAAGCCAAAATTTCAAACCCATTTGCAAGAACAATCTTCAAACATAACATGCATGGGTTAAAACCATTTCAAAGCTTCAACTCTTGCTCCAAAGAGCTCAATCTTTTCAAAAACAAGATGAAAACATGGATTTAAACATGATTATGAACATGCATGTGGCATTTGACCATGGAATCAACTCAAAACTCATCAATTCAAGCATGCATGCATGATATATGCTAGAATCCCACATATTTGAACTAAATCATGACTTAGTTCTACAATGAAGTATGAATCATGCAAGAACTTGTTCAATGTCAACAATAAGAAGATGAATTCCTTACCTAAGTCTTGTATTCAAGGTTTGAAGGCTCAATTTGACAATTCTCTAACAATTTCTTCAATTCTTCAAGCCCATTCACAAGATGAGTTCAATTCTCTCTTACCTCCCCTCTCCCTAACTTTGGTCGGCTATAGGCACAAAAGGAGCTGAGGAAATGTTTTGATCAACATGCAATAAGGCTCAATATAATATTCTAAATGGTCCACTAAGGGTGGCAATTTAGTAAATAAGGCCAACTTAGCATTTTATCAATATTTAATCTAATTTAATCACACCTAATCAGTTTTCGGATAATTATACCATTAAATCACACAAATTATGAGGGTCATAAACCTCAATCAGTTTCCGGTTCGGCCGCCGATAAGGCCTTTAATTAGCAGTTTAAACATAAAACATGAGCAGATAAACAATCAATCAGACAGATACAATGTATATACACAATCATTTCAGGTTCAATTTCAGTCAGTCAGTTCCGCATTTTATTCAGTCCAGTTATCAGTCATTACCAGTCTCAGTTAACGATAATCAGTGGTTAATTCAGCAATAATCAGTAATTAATCGGTAATCAGTACGGGGGTTGTTACACATGGCAAATGTGGTTTAATGGATCAAAAGTCAATGGTTTGATTGGAATTAGTGTGGTGATTAAGTCACCATAGAAGGTAGAAACCACACATGGTTTCAGAGTTGATGAAATTACTTGTTCCAATAATCAAGCTAAATATGAAGCTTTAATAATGGGACTGGAAATGCTTATTGGATTACAAGCTCATGTAGTTGATATATTTGGAGATTCTCAATTGGTAGTCAACCAAGTGAAAGGAATTTTCAAATGTCAAAGTGCAAGCATGTTGCCATACTATGTTGTTGCATTACATTTGCTTTCTCAGTTTCAGATAGCAAATGTGACTTATATCCCAAGGTTCATGAATAATAAAGCCAATGATGTAGCTCAGAAAGTTTCGAATTTCACAAGAATGGATAACACTCAAATGAACATAAATCAAGCAACATATAAAAAAATTAATACCACATTTAGCTAAAAGGAATGTGGTATTAGAAGTCAATCATAATGACTTACAAGATCAAGATTGGAGGCATCCAATAATGCAGTACCTAACTGGCTCATCTTCGAAAGCCAATAGAAAGATCAAATTATAATCTATGCATTACATAGTGTATGGTAATGCTCTTTACAAAAGGGGAGCAGATAGGTTGTTATTGGAATGTCTAGGGCCGAAGAAGGCATTGACAACCATGGCTGAAATTCATGAAGGCATCTGTGGTGTTCATCAGCCTGGTGTGAAGATGAGATGGCTGTTTCGAAGGCATTCCTACTATTGGCCCACCATCCTTAAAGATTGTATAGAATATGCTAGAGGTTGTCAGGTATGCCAAAAGCATGGCATGATAAGACATGTGTCAATAACTGATTTGCATGCAATTGTGAAACCTTGGTCATTTAGAGGTTGGGCTATGGATATGATAGGGAAAATATATCCACCCTTTTCGAAGCACCATTATTTCATCTTAGTGGCCACAGATTACTTCACTAAGTGGGTCGAAGCTAAACCATATAAGCTGTAGACCAAACTGAAGTTATTGGATTTATTAAAGATCTGATTCATAGGTTTGGCATCCCACAGACCATAACTGTGGATAATGAGACTGTATTTGATGGAAAGATGATAAAGTCTTTCGCGGCAGAGTTTGGAATTAGCCTAGTTAATTCTACCCCTTATTATGTATAAGCAAATGGTCAGGCAGAATCATCTAATAAATCTTTGAAAAAATGAATATAGAGAGTTGTGGAAGACAATCCTAGGAATTGGCATAGCTTGTAGTTGGATGTATTGTGGGCTTATAGGACTTCTCCAAGGTCAAGTACAAGAATTACTCCTTATGCCTTAGTATATGGGCATGATACAGTGTTACTTGTAGAGATTAACATTAAGTCCTTGATGGTGAGATGCCAGGACCAGTTAGCTCTTGAGCAGTATCATCAAAGCATGTTCTTGGAATTAGAAAATGTGGATGAAGCTAGAATTTTGGCATTAAATAGCATTCTCTTTCAAAAGAAGAAAGCAATCAAAAATTATAATAGTCAAACATATTAGCTTTGATGAAGGTGATTTGGTATGGAAGACAATACTCCCAATAGGAATTATTCTTCACTTATTGTTATTTACCAAATTCCCCTAAACAAGCCACCAATAAAAATCCTCTTCATTGAGGCTGAGAGAACTAAAACACAATCGTTTGATAATTGGTTGTTAATTAATTTTCTGTAAGGACTGATTGATTCTTACTGGTACGCTTAAAATTACAATATTAACTTTCGAAAGTCAAAAAAGCCAATAGATATTAATAATTAAGTTATAATATTTTTTAATAACCTGTAATTATTTGGGTAAACTACCAATAGGTCCTACTTTGGAGACTTATTACCCAATAGGTCCTACTTTGGAGACTTATTATTCATTAAGTCCTATTTGATATAATTTATTAAGTGATAAAGATAAATTTATCAGTCTTTTTTTTATGAATAATTTTATAGTGATAAATTTATCAGTCTCTTTGTTTTATGAATAAATTTTTAGTGATAAATTTATCACTCTCTTATTTTTATAGTGTTAAATTTAGTAGTTAGGACCTGTAGGTAAATAAGTCTAATTAACAGGACTAATTAGTAAGTACCGCTAATTATTTTGTGAAGGAGCGATTGAATTGTAATTTCTCCAAAATAATTAGTACAACTGCAAATGAGAATACTCTTGGTGAGCCTTATTATACTGACATAATATTTTTCTGTAATTCAGTTATGTCTACGTAGACCATTCATAGTGCAGGAGATAAAAAGTTACAACAATTATGATCCAATGCAAAATGGGAAAAAGATAAAAGGAATCATGTAACCAGTGGGAATGCACATATAATAATGTTGCATTGATCATATTTTAAATTAATTATGCCTATCATATTATTTGTCAATACAATATTGATATAGTAAGTCTTATTATTTATGTATGTTCAAGAGCGTTTTCAACACTTATTTTTTTGTTTATTTGATGAAATACATATACTTTTCCTTCCCCAACCATAACATCAAACTTATATCAAATGAGGAAAAATTCAAAACTTTCATCAAATTAAAGAAGGCTTTAGCGTTCAATAAATTTTTGTAGAATGCCATTGAGACTTCATCACCGAACAATCGGTTGTTCTGCCAATTGTCTTCTCGAATAACCTTTTGCTTGCAAAGTTGCTCATTACCTGTTGCCTTTTTAGTTAATCAGTTATTTGATAAAACTTAAAAAATTACCGTTAAAATGCGTGATACCAAATAAAAAAATATAATAAGCATTGAAAATGCTCTAATGCAAATAATTAAGCTGAAATATCAATTAGTAAAATAAGAATAGATAGTTATAGTAATATTACTCCGGAGCAAATGCCAAATTACCAATTTAAGATAATGTGGTCCTTTCCATGCACCATTGTTTGTCCCTCTGGTTTATATGATCACTTTTACTAATATAGATAACCTCATAAACTAATAAAACATAAAAAGACAAAAAATGGTGCATAAAAGAGGACAAGTAGTCTGGATTATTTAATTTGTTGTGCATGATTTTAGTATCAAATCATATGGGTTGTTTGGTGCAATTTATTTAAATTATTTTTATTTTTATTTTTATTGAAGGAGTTTATATTTGGTTCTAATTTTTGAATTTAAATTTTTTAAAAATTTATTTTTTTCATGTTTTTATTTTTTATTTTTTAATTTATGTTTAGTGATTTTTCTTTAATATTTTTAACAAATTTTTTACTTTTTTAAATACACTTAAACTAAATGTATTTAAAAAATAAAATATTTATAAAAATCAATAAATATAAAAAAATACAAATATGTATTGAGTTTTTATATTTTTGATATTTAGTAAATTTTTTTAAAAAAATTATATAAATATTATATTTTTTAAGTATATTTATATTAAATGTATTTAAAAACTAAAAGAAAATGCAAAAAACACAAAAAGCTTTAAATATTAAAAAAGTGAATTCAAAATTCTAAGACAAAACAAGATGAATAACTTTCTCATTTATTCTTACCGTATTTATAACTTTCTCATTTAATCTTACCGTATTTATAATCTCATTTCTCATTTATTCTTACCGTATTTATAACTTTCTCATTTAATCTTACCGTATTTATAATCTCATTTAACATAAACCGATCAAACAAACAAGGCCATTGCTCTTTCTTATCCACCTTTCGGGTTTTCACTCTCTCTGCGTAGTGATTGTTTGCAGAGTTGGCTTCTGCGAGCTTCGCTCAAGCCACAGAACACTTCACAACATCTCCTCTCTCTCTCTCTCTGTGTCTTCCAGAGGACGAGACAAACAACAATAACATGACTTCAATTTCTCCGCCCCTGCCCCAATCCCTGTCTCTCCTCCGCACCACCTCCGCCGCCGCCTTCCACCACCGCCTGCCGCCGTACCTGCGACTTCCCCCTGTCTCCACCTCCGCCACTCGGTGCTTCCAGCGCCTCTCCGGACCTCGCAGATCTGTCGCCGTCGCCTCCAGCGCCACCTTCGTCCCTGTATGTCTACCTTATCCATATCTATGCTCTATCATTCTTTCACATGAATTGTAATTTACACCCTTATCTGTCTATTTTATTTCCTAATTGAATGAATTTGCCCCGAATTGTATATTGTACCGAGTATCAATTCATTCTTGACATGCACTTCATGTTCTGGAATCTGAAATTATCGTTGGTTTTTTTTTTTGAGTATATCCATTAATGATTGAGGGGATAATGATAATCTCTAAAATAGCTTTCTCATTTGGGTAATTTACTATGAGGAGCTGTAAATTATAAATAATAATAATAATAATAATGAAAAGATTTAACTTGCTTTTCAATACCCTTGCTCACTCACGTGCAACCTTGTCTTAAAACATAAAAAACAAAATGAATAAAATGCAAATGGAGAAACTGGAACCTAAGACCTCCAATAACCTTGAGTTCTGATACCATGTTAGATTGTTACTAGTTCAAAAGCTCAAGGTTTTAAGAATTGTGTCTAGTAATGTATATCAAGCTTTGCAACAGACGCAACCTTACTGCACACAAGTGTAATTTGGACATTGAAATGACTAATGCCTGTGCCTCACAAGGCGGCATGAAGTTGTGTTTGTTCAGTGCTTGTTTCAGTTATTTTGACACTTTTTTTTGTCCATATTCTTGGACCTTTCAACTTATATACATTGCCAAGTTATTCCAATTTTTTGGGTAAATAATTGGATAGTAATGAGTTCCCCAATTTCCTTGCAATAAGCGCTTGACATATACCCACTTTAATCTAACATCAACTTAGGTCTATATTGACAGTTGAACAGTTGACATCAAATAACAAAGTATGTGTGACAAGAAAAGGGTCTAATAATTACCTACTTTAAGATCTTATTACCTTCCAATACGTAGAGACTTGTCCCAAAATTGGAATGGATTGCACTACCTTTCGGTTGAGAAATTGATCATTCCGTTGGATATATTTCACGTTGAACCATAAATACACGCATGCTCATGGAATTGATGCATAAAGGATGCCTAGAAATATTAATGATTAGCATCAGTTAGAAAAAGTTATAGAATAGCTTATAGTGGGACACTTTTTTGTGACAATTTACTTACATGTTGGTGAGGTTGTTTTTCAACATCGAGGTCTAGGAGCATAAATTATTGCTAAAACTTGATTGTTATTTATATATTCTTGAAGTAAATAGTTTCATTTCTCTATTTGTACATTGTTATGTCTTTTAGTTAAAGAATTTGTCATGTTGCCTATGGAGTAGCAACATCACCCTACAGCATGGTAGGTTAGGTTAGGAAACAAACAAGTGGAAAGTACATAAGATGAATGATCTAAATTTTAGAATAAAATTGATGTTATCCGGAATTTATTATGTGGAGGTTAACATGATGTCTAAGAGATAAGGACCTTTTTCCAAATGGTTCACTGATGACTGGATGAACTTTGGGAAAAATTCACTTTGCCTCCCTCAACCTATCACATTTGTGTTACTTTACCTCTGAATTATCAATTTTGAACAATTACCTCCTTAAACTATTGACATTAATTCACAGAGTTAATGTTTTGTGCACGTGATTTGGTTGTAACTTGAGGCAATAGTTTGCTACAATTGGTTGTACTTTGTGTTTTATTGAATATTTTCAAAATAATTGGTTATGTTTTGTTGCATGGTATTAGGATATTAGTCTCTTTATTTGTCTCCTTACTATGGGGTGAAGTGAATAAATACTCTCAATAAATTATGTGTGCCGATAGGTGTGATATTGGTCAAAAAAACATTAATCTTATTAACGGTTTGGGGTAAAATGCACTAATTTCAATAGTGTAAGGAGGTAGTTCAAATTGATAGTTTAGGAGGTAAAGTGATGTGTGATAGTTTGAGGGGGCAAACTTAAATTTCCCTATGAAATTTTTGTTGTGAATATTTGTGTGGTTGTTATGTAGCTTTCAATATAATTTCTAAAGGTATGATAAGATTTTGTCTTAATTCAATTATGAATTTATTAGATACCCTGTTTATTTTGTTGGCTACTTTAGTCTTATTGCATTATTTTATTTGGTAGGGTGTGATTGATTTCTTTAATCTGTTGTTTTGCAGCCAAGAAGTGGAGTATATATTGTGGGTGATTTCATGACCAGGAAAGAGGATTTACATGTGGTAAAGCCTACAACTACTGTGGATGAAGGTATTTGTGGGGCTTTAGTTTTGTTTCCTAGATTACTTCCACGTTTTCCCTCCCTAACTAATGCTTCTTCCTTCTTGCAAACAGCTTTGGACATTCTAGTAGAAAAAAGAATAACTGGTTTTCCTGTAATTGATGACAACTGGAAATTGGTAAGTGTTTTTTCCCCTCCTCATTTGAATGCTGCTAATCCAATTTTGGATATTGTACTTCTTTTAGTTGAATCTGAAATAGAAACATGATTTTTATTTTTATTTTCTATTTAATAGGGGGAATTTCAGATCAGTTTAAATTTGAAAAAATAATTACAAATTAGTGATGAACTTTATCAATATTAATAATTAAATTATAGACTTTTCCATACATATGTAATAATTTTTCAAATTACCACTGTCAGATAATTTCCCCCATTTAATATGCACCTAATTGCAATGTCAAATATCAATGTTTAATGCTTCTTAATGTTTTAGACCTTGACATTGGCAATGCCTTTTCCGTCTTCTTTTTCCCCTTCCAGTTTTTAACATTACATAACTTGGGGTTTACAAGGAATTACTGTTTGGAAAGGAACAACATTATTGCTTTCTTTACAGCATGATTTTGTCAAAGGCATGATTGTCAGCTGTTTAGTAGATATTAGAAATAATTTTTTTGGCGATTTGGATGACACTTGGATCAATTTTTGTTTATTTGTTATAGCTTTAGCTTTAGATAAACAGCATACTTGCCTGAATATAATGACATGATGACATTGTTGAAGTTCACTTGGTTGAATCATATAGCAGCTGAGACCGATATACCTCCTCAACTTCTGATCTTGCTTAGTTCTCTATTTGGCTTTCAGTTTGTTTGCAAACAAAGTTTCATGATTGCAGAATGCTTCTTTGGGAGGATGAAAGGCCATATGGTTTTATACAAACCATGGTGTAACCTCAGCTGATTTTTGAGGTTCATTTTTTTGGTTGTGAATCTAGCTTTAGTCGCTTCAAGCCTTTCAAGTGGGGTTAATTCATTCATGGCAACATATAGAACTTCAATATTTCTTCACAGTGGATTTAAGAAGCTTTTTACCTTCCATTGTGTTCATTTTGCAGTGCACTTTGGCCTCCTAATTAACTTTTTTGCTGAATCTAGTTAGTTTTTGCATACATGAAGCTTTCCTTGTGACCTTGACAAGTCTGGTCACAAGTTGCTGAAACCGTAAATAGTTGTGGGGCATGGACAAGATGTTAAAACTACGGATTTAGGTACTACTCAATCTGGAAGGATTCAGAAAGTTTGAAACCAGAATTTGCTTTCTAAAATCAACTTTGCTACAAGCTTTAAACTTGGTAAATTGGGAAGAAAATTCATGCATGATAGTTTCCCGTTGTTGATTATCAATTACAGGTTGAGTTTTAATTGGAAAGCTGAGAAAGTTTATCAATTACTGGTTTAGTTTATGAAAGTTGTGGAAGTGAAGTATCATGAGCAGTGCTTACTCATGGACCTTTTACCTTGGAAGCCAGAAACAAAGCAGAGTATAATCTGCCTCAAGAATTGTTTTTTCAACCACAAGCACCTCTGGCATTTGACATGACCTACTTGTTTATGTTTACTGAGATATTTTTGCTCAAGGAATTTGATACATAAGGCATAAACTTGGGGGTGTACTTTTTGAAAGATCCAATTAACCGGTTTACCCTTTATCTGTAATCAGAATATATTCTCTTACTTATTTATCCAGCAATTTGCTCATTTTTGACATTATGCTATGTGTTTAAGAGTATGATTTATGCAGGAGAAATTATTGTGCTTTGACATTGTTCAAAAATTATTTCTTGGTGCAGGTTGGCCTTGTTTCTGATTATGACTTGTTGGCATTGGACTCCATATTAGGTAGATCAACAACCTGAATTTGACATTGTCATCTGATGTTTTAGGAAATTCTACATCAAATTTTTTCTTGGTGTTTATTATCTTAGAATGCTATTGTTTTTGACTTGTTACTTGTTAGCATTGGACTACATACACAACAGGTATTAGTGTAATTGATGATTCAATTTAATGACTGTATTTCATTTTGTTTAAAAAATATTTATCATGTTGTCTTTCTCAGTTTTCATTGTCTCTTTATTTATTGTTATCAATTTCTGAATATGATGGACAACCTCAGTAGGCTTGCAATGCATCTTTCTTGATGGCACAAAATTATTATGCTCATACAAGGATGGTCTCCACCTATTTTATCCTCTACCACTAAGAAGAATACAGTAAGAAAACGATATGTAATGAATTTTGATATGTCAAAATGGTGGGTTTTTATGTGGGGAAGGACGAAGAGGAAGGCATGGTGTTTGGTCCCCTTGGATTGGATGTGGTGGTTTTTGGGAGAAAGGAATAGAATAACCTTTGATGTTAAAGAAGAGCTTTAGATTGAAAGGTAGACTTCTATCTTTTTAGTATAGCTAGTTTTCAAGGGTGCCTTCCTTGAATCAATTTTTAGAATTTGTGGAGGCAGTTGAATATGTTTTTGATGTATAATTGTGATATGTTGTCTTTTGTATATGGGTTGCACCCCCTTGATGCCTCTTGAATAAAATCTTTTTATTTATGAAAATAGCCCTGTTCATGCCATTCTGGTGGTAGGAACGTCAAGAAAAGCTACCATTATCAGGGTGATTAAATTTCAGGAGAATATTTAGGTCTCAACTATGAGTATTTCATTTTTATAATTCAAAGCAGGGTATCCGCTATGTGGAAGTTGCTTTTGCTCCTCCCGGATACTTTGTTTTTTGTTGCATAGTGAACATTTGTCTGTCAAACAGATTCTGCTTAAGTCCATAATTTCTTTAAGTTGGATGGCATTTCTTTCATTTTCTTTTGATGTTTCATTTAATTGTTAACATGTTTTTTCTGGCCTGATTTTGCTTACTTTATTTATTTATTTTTTCAACAATTCTAAAACCTGTACTGCTTGCAATACATTAATACATTTGCCGTGGCAATGAAAATCTTTGAATATGAACGTGCACCTTTTCTTTTCTTTTTTTCGTTTTTTTTTTGGATAGGTTTTGTGTTCAGATGTTTATAACATGATATTCATTAGGAAAAAATTATTCTGTGCTTCTAACACCAATGAGTATAGGCTTTTTATTTTTTTAATTTTTATAAATCCCAATGAATATAGGCTTTGAGTTGGTCATGTCTCCTGTTTACAGCTTCAGAGTCCGCAATCCCACATCGGCACATTATAACAGTTTAGATAGTGGATCATAATGTTATACATCTTAATCCACATGGAAAGACTTGAAGATGGGACTTACCAAAAAGAAAGATTTGAAGATGATACCATGCTGACCATAAATGGACTCAAGACACATAACATCTGAATACATTTGCTGTGACAATGAAAATCTTTGAATATGAACGTGCACTTTTTCTTTTCTTTTTTTTCATTTTTTTTGGATAGGTTTTGTGTTCAGATGTTTTATTTTTATTTTTTTTGATCGGCATGTTCAGATGTTTTATAGCAAGATAATCATTAGGAAAAAATTATTCCGTGTGTCTAACACCAATGAATATAGGCTTTGAGTTGGTCATGTCTCCTGTTTACAGTTTCAGAGTCCGTAATCCCACATAGGCACATTCTAACAGTTTAGATAGTGGATCCTGTTGTTATACATCTTAAATCACATGGAAAGACTTGAAGATGGCACTTATCAAAAAGAAAGATTTGAAGATGACACTATGCTGACTATAAATGGACTCAAGATACATAACCTACTTGAAAGTTTTATTAGTTATTTTAGGCTCACATGCTTATTTTTGTACCAGTTTGCCATATCTTGGTGATTAGTGTCACTTTTCACTAAAATATTGCATTATTTAGGATCGATTATCACAACGGTTGGGGAGCGGATGTAGTCCATAGAATTAAAGCAGGGTGGCTTAAGTGGAGGAGTGTGTCTTGGGTACTGTGCGATAAACGAGTACCCATTAGACTAAAAGGAAAGTTCTATAGAACGGCTATTAGATCAGCGATGTTGTATGGGACGGAATGTTGGGCAACTAAGAAACATGTAGATAAGATAAGTGTTGCTAAGATGAAGATGCTAAGGTAGATGTGTGACAAGATTAGAAAAGATAGAGTTAGGAATGAGTATATTCATGAATGTGTGGGAGTAATACCGATAGAAGATAAGTTGAGAAAAAATAGATTGAGATGGTTTGATCATATACAACGGAGACAAACAGAGGCAGTTGTGAAGAGATGCGATACGATAATGGTAGATGGAAGTGTTAGGGGAAGGGACAGACCTAGATTGACGTAGATTAGTGTAGTAAATAGAGATATGAATCTTTTTAATTTGACTAATTAAATGGCCGTTGATAGAGTCGAGAAGAAGGACTCATGTAGCCGACCCTATTGAATGGGACTTAAAGCTTGGCTTGGTTTGGTTTGATTTGGTTTGGTTTTGTTTTTGGTCTAACGTGTTTGATAATGTGTTTTATTGTGAGGCCTAGCAAACATCAACCTATATGTACCTTTGTGAAAAATAGTACATTTTTTTTTCACCCCAGTATTAGTTATAATACAATTGGTTTCCCAACATCTAAAATTGCGTGTTTTGTTTATTTTTTGGAGGTTCTCTATATTTTAGGTTATTAAACAATTTTATGGAAATTAAAAATGTTCATTTACATCAAGACGGGCAGTCAATTCTGACATGACGATTTCTTTTTCCATTTTTTAGGTGCTGGACCGACGGATACAAGCATGTTTCCAGAAGTCGACAGCAATTGGAAAGTATGTAAAAGCCATCTATCTATGTTTAGAAATAAACTTTCATGGCAATCTGTTTCACCACTGACACATCAGGATTGTATATGTTATAGTATGTATGCATAGTTTATGGGCAAATATAATATAGTTTGAAATGTGTAGCTTATGGGCAAATCCCATTCTGGTCCCACTCCCACACTAGGACCACCTAACATGTGGGAACCAGGGAAAGATACAGCCCCAAAACCTTTGGTTCTCTCTCGAAACTGATAACCAAGCAAGGCCAAAGCCAAACTTCTTGGACTGTGCTAACACCAAAGAAGACTGAATATGTTCCTTTTCCTGTCATCTTTTATTCAAAAGGCGTCCCCAGCCAGGGGCTTCTTTAAATATCCCTTAAATTAAGTTAGAGCTTCAAACAAAGCTTGTAGACTTGTAGTTCAGTGGTGCACAGGTTTGGAACCCTATGAAGAAGTTAAAATTTAGAAAAAGAGATGCAAAATTGAGGATAAGCACATTTCTTTTACACAAACACGTCAATTTAATAGAGAGAGTGGGGGGTAACGGGCTGGTACGGGAGCTTGACCAGGAAGAAGATAACATGAGTGAATTTTCCTCAGGTGGGCTCACTTACAACCACTCTTCAACTTTTGAAGTTCCTCTGTACCTTTAGTCAGGTGGGCTCACTTTTCTGCCTAGCTTAGGCCCACCTTTACTTATTTTGTTACCTATGCCTTCGCATCTCATTCGAAAGCGGCAGGCAGTATAAGAGCCGAACTAGGAGTGAGAGTGCATCTTTGATTGTATCCTTTTGAGGTAATTATAGATTTAGGATGCAATTCTAATTGGTTCAAGTTACTTGTAGATCTTTAAAAACTCAGGATGGGCATTGTTTCTTGTGAATGATTTACGTGACATTGTTCATATAAGTTTCCTTTTCTTAGAATGTCCTCTCATATTATATATTTTGTTATTGTTTAGCAGTTGTACCTAGAGTTGGTGTCTTTTTCTTTTCTTTTTTTCTTTCCATATGCTCAGAATTGCTTGTCGAAAAAGAAAAAGTACCAACTTTTTGTTCAAAATCACATAAATTAGAGAACAAAACTGAATTCATTGGGTTTGTTATCCTCAGTTTCCAACCCCCCCCGGGATAAAAATGAATTAAAAGAACCATTTTAAAAGAAACACCAGGATGTGTTTTTCTGTCTTGTGTTTCTCGTTTTGCAATAAAGAAGAATACTCAAGTGACTAAAAAAACTGTTCTCAAAATTCTCACTTTTCAGAAAACATGTTTCTAAGAACTGCATCATGTTTTAGATAAGAAATACCTAACATATCAATTTCTCATATGTCTCAGTCAGTACAGGTGGGGTTTGATAGGGCACTAAGTAAGCATAGGCACAGACACGTTGATATGGCGATTTTCAAAAAAATGTAGAACACGATATGTTTGGTTACGTTAAAAATTTATATTTTTATAAATTTATTATATGTCAACTAAATGAATAATTTATTCAATGGTAATTAAAAAAAAATGATGTATTTACCATAGGTTGTGTCGGAGGGCTCAAAAAGTGTCCAAGAAGTGTATTTGAAATGTATGATTTAAAATTTTAATGAAGGCATGTTGAAAAAGTGTTGGACAGGCTTTTAAGAGTGTCCACAGTGTGTCGTGTCCGGCAAGACACACCTCCTCCGTAGAGTGTCCTTGCTTTTTAGATGGGGCATTTTTTTTTTCTTTTGACGTTGTATAATTGCATGCATGCCCAATGTGAAATATCAATAGCGGTCCAAAGCAATCCTGACAGGAAGTTCCAGTGTCAAGCTTTTGATGCAAATATACCTAACTTTCATTTTTCTATACCTAATCCTCACCAAAAACAAAACAAAACAACAATCTTATTCCAGATTGTGGTTATAAGGGAAACTTTTAAACAATGTTATAGATAGAGATACCTTGGGATAATGAGATAATGAAATGCAAGTGCGAAGCGTTGTAAAATAATTTGATTGAATAATTCTTGCTTAAATGTGCCTGTTGGTTGCCAGATAGAAGAAAATGGGATGTTCAAGGAGTAGGCTTAGTAGTTGATCCTATGGCTTCATGGTGCAGGAACATATCTCAGTATTGAAGAAATGATTGGATTGAGAAAAAGAAAAGAAAAGAAAAGGAACAAGGACAACTAAAAAAATAAATAAATGCTTTATCTGTACCTTCCTCTGATCCATATCAACCTGGTGAAAGGATATATATATATATATATTTGTTTTTACCATTACTTCCTGTACTGTGAGTTGATGCAATTATGAATCAACTAGATTGGAGAAGCAATATGGCTGTTTTTTTTTTTTTTTTTTTGAACAAAATATGATTTTGTTTGTGTAGGTTTTTTTTAGTTATTTATTTTTAGCTGAGAGAAGCATATTAGTTTTTGGTCTCTCTACAAATTACTATTGCAGACATTCAACGAGTTACAGAAGTTGCTCAGTAAAACCAATGGGCAAGTGGTTGGAGATTTGATGACACCTGCACCGGCGGTTGTTCGTGAATCCACCAATCTCGAGGATGCTGCTAGGTTCTCTCATTCTCTCTCTCCTAATGTTATCATTATTATCTTTTTTTCTTTTTCTTTTCTTTTTTTTTCTTTTTTTTTCTGGGTATGTTGTCTTCTGGTTTCTTCCCTGGCTACCTTTGTCCATGTTAAAAATAATAACTAGACTGAATCTGTGGACTGCTTGATTTTTATGTTTCAGAATGTTGCTAGAAACAAAGTATCGTCGACTTCCAGTTGTAGATGGTGAGGGAAAGCTGGTAAGGAACATCCCTGTTTTTCCCTCCTCAGCTCATTTTATCATCTTTCTCCTCGCTTTTTCTGATTAAATAACTTCACTATTATGAAGGTTGGGATTATTACAAGAGGAAATGTTGTTAGAGCTGCCCTTCAAATGAAACGTGCTAGCGAAATCAAAGCATGAGAACCAGGAAAACACTCTCACACAACGATCATACTTCCAATTTTATGAATCACGGTATTGAAAGATCTTCATTGTGTATAACATGTAAAATCTTGGATTATGCATGTACAAAACATCAAATATAGATTCCTCTCACTACAAAAAATTTGACTTTTTACGACAGTAAAATGCCGTCTCAAAAGGTTTTTTGCGACGGCAGATAACTTTTAGCGACGGCAAGTGAGGGGTAGCAACAAAGGGGGTCGCAAAAAGGTTTTAGCGACGGCACGTTGCCGTTGCCTTTTTTTTGCGACGGCAAAGTTGCCTTTTTGCGACGGCATTTTTCCGTCGCCATTAATATGAAAAAATCTGAGATTTTTTGAGACGGTACTATGTTGCCGTTGCTAAAGGTGTTATTTGCGACGGCAAAATTGCCATCACCAAAGAATTTTTATTGCGACGGGATAATGCCGTCGCTAAAAAAATATTTGAGACAGCACGATGTGCCGTCGCTAAAAGATTATTTGCGAGGGCAAAGAGTACCGTCGCAAAAAGCTTTTGTCTCAACTCTGCCAATATCATTTGCGACGACAATGTGGTGCCGTCTCAAAAAAAAAAAAATTTGCAATAAAATTATTAAAAATATGAAAATTACCTGTATTAAATGGAAAATAATTGAAAAAGAAACCAATAATTACATAATAATATAAAAATTTCAGTATAAAAATAACAATTCATCCATAATACAAATATTCTTGTATTCATTCATTACAACACATTAGCAAAATTACCCCACTACATAAAAATGCATAATACATACACAATGTTTAAATACATAATGTTGTTTACAATTCAAAATAACGTAAATCAAAAACAAAAGTTTCCCTCATGATTCTTCCGTGGATAACAAAAATAAAAGTAAATCGCAATCTTCACATGCCTGTATTCCACAAGAAGCAAACTGCTGCTCGGGAAATATTTGAAAACAAAAAATAAAAATAATTAATGACAATATAATTATGTGTTAATATTTTAATTACAAAAAAACATAAAAATTAACTACTATATAATTACAAAGATAATTAAGTAAATAATTTTGGCTAGACGGAAATTTGGCTCTAACTCCCAAACCGAGAACCCGATTGGAGTCCCGTCTTCTCCCACAAGTCTCTCGTGCCTAGGCGGTCGTGTCTGCTAAGTTTCGTGCTAAACTGACGCCGTTTGGTATTTTGGGGCGTCAACACCTCCAATTCAAATTTCTTAAGGAACTAGTTTGCCTTGACCGAAATTCGGCTCTAACTCCCAAATCGGGAACCCGATTGGAGTCCCGTATTCTCCCATAACTCTCTCGTGCCTAGGCGGTCGTGTGTGCCAAGTTTCATGCTAAACCGACGCCGTTTGGTGATTTTGGGGCGTCAACACCTCAATTCAAGTTTATTAAGAAACTAGTTTGCTTATAGTGAAATCCGGCTTTAACTCCCAAACCAGGAACCCGATTGGAGACCCGTCTTCTCTCACAAGTCTCTCGTGCCTAAGCGGTCGTGTGTGCCAAGTTTCGTGCTAAACCGAACCCGATTGGAGTCTCGTCTTCTCCCACAAGTCTCTCGTGCCTAGACGGTCTTGCTTGCCAAGTTTCGTGCTAAACCGACGCCGTTTGGTGATTTTGGGGCGTCAACATCTCGAATTTAAGTTTCTTAAGGAACTAATTTGCCTAGAGTGAAATCTGGCTCTAACTTCCAAACCGGGAACCCGATTGGAGTCCCATTTTCTCCCACAAGTCTCTTGTGCCTAGGCGGTCGTGTGTGCCAACTTTCGTGCTAAATTGACGCCGTTGGGTGATTTTGGGGCATCAACACCTCAAATTCAAGTTTCTTAAGAAACTAGTTTGCTTATAGTGAAATCCGGCTCTAACTCCCAAACTAGGAACTGATTGGAGTCTCATCTTCTCTCATAAGTCTCTCGTGCCTAGGCAGTCGTGTGTGCCAAGTTTCGTGCTAAACCGACGTTGTTTGATCATTTTGGGGCGTCAGCACTTCCAATTCAAATTTCTTAAGGAACTAGTTTGCCTAGAGTGAAATTCGGCTCTAACTCCCAAACCGGGAACCCGATTGGAGTCCCGTTTTCTCCCACAAGTCTCTCGTGCCTAGGCGGTCGTGTGCCAAGTTTCGTGCCTAGCCTCTATCCTTTTGGGTTGTGTACAATTAATTTATGGTTATTCTTAGCTTAGAATGCAAATATACATTTTATACCTGATCTTCTGGTGGTGGTGTGTATGGATTCTCATCTCCTGTAGATTCCCCGAATGCCCGGTAGCCACTCTATGCATCAGGAACCTATGATAGTCAATACATAATGTGTTAATCATATTCGAATTTTATTATACGTATGTACATATCTGTTGTGTGAAAATTTAACTATCAAACAATTTAGTTTATATCAAACCTGTTTGTTGGGATCTACATTCGCCTCCTGTGACACAAAAGTCATCATCTCAGCTCTCATCTGCTGTAAATGTGTAGAGAACTCTGCTCGCATCTCCTCCCTCAGCTCCTCCCTCAACTCATCCCTTAGCTCCGTACGAACCTGCTAGGTGATCTGAACAATAGTCGATGGCTGGGGTGTTAACTGTGATAGCCCCGTCCCGTCTTTATATGCCGCTCTCCGAGGTACAGTTCTCTAGTATGTGCGACAATATCCATGTCCGTCATGACCTATCAACTCATGGAAAATGGCATTCCTAGCCTCCAAAGTTTGACAATCCTCAGGTAGTATGGAGAGTTGACGATTAAACTCATCCTGTATTGAATAAGACATACAAGTATATGTGAAATTAAGATGGTTGACACAAAAAATAAAAAATAAACTTTAAATATAATGTTAGGTGTTTGGAAACTACCAAGGTCTGGATAACCTCAAGGTCATCTGCTCTACGTGTCATAAGCCAAACATTCATCTTATCAGTAGACTCCCTCTTATTGGTCATCTAGATTTTTTTAGAAATATGAAAATTAGAATCCAAATAATTTGCAAATATACAATGTTTATTTATATACAAAAATAAAACAATAAAATATAAACCTCATGCCGTATCTGAACGAAAGTAGTACGCCCTGTGGTATGAGCTATGTCGTGAGCTCACCGATTTTTAGCGTTCCTAGTTGCAATTTTTATAACAGGTTCAACAAATGTAAGTATATAAATATGATTTGTATGTTTAAATATCATACATATAACTTATTTGTATACCTCAGTATCGGAAATACGCTAATACTCCATAAGTTCTTTCCACTAGCTTGGCACAATGTGTAAAGAAACATCATCCTTCAGATTAAGATCACAACTTCTAGGCTTGAAATATTTAGTCTTTATCTTATTCTTTTGATCCTTCCATATGCTGTTGCAGGTTTTCATGCAGATTGGCTTATACTCCTCTGGACATATATTCAAATTGTCCTATAAAACACAATTTCAAAGTTTAAATAATAATAACACAATTTTGGAATTTGAATTTTTGGACAAAAATATACTTTTACCTTCATATCCTTCCAGATAGCATCAAGAATATCATCAGGCACATTGCTCCAGTCAAGAAAAGTAAGTAGAACAATGTTACTATTCTGCACAATAATACCAAGTTGAGTAGTTAACTTAGATACGTTATCCCCTATTGGGCAGTAATTTTCATCAAATTGTATGTCCAACTTTGTACTAGTACCCCACTCTAGGGGTGGGCAACGGTTTATCCGAACCGCTCAAACTGCCCAAATCGCCCAACCCGCATATAAATGGGCAGTTTCGCAAACATAATGCGGGCGGATGCGATTTGAAATATGACAAATTTGCGGGTTGCGGGCGGGTCGCGGGTTAAACCCGCAAAAATCGCCGGCACTTTAATTATTATTATTATTATTTTTTTATATACCAACTTTGTAACTTTAACATGAGCACCATTATGTTCTCTATGACACTATGATTCTTATTTTTAAGTATTTCTTAACTTTCTTAATGCCGTTGAATTATCAAGTCCTAAACTTGGTTTCTTATATGATTTTCATTGGTGACTCATCCACTTTTTCCGAATAAAATTTTCCTTCTGGTGGTTGATAGAGCTTCTAGTTTGATTATTGATTACTGAATTGGTAATTCTAATTGAGTACAACCTTTAATGCATTGATATACATTTTTTCATGACAAAAATGTTAGTGTAGGGTCTCTTTGTTTTGGGTACTTTCATTTAATGCATTGATATTCAATTTTTATTTGTAAACTCATCAGAAAATTGTTGTCAAATAATCACAAATATAAAAAATGAATCTGATACCTAAATTCGATGGAAAAAAAAAAAACTCAAAATTTAATTTTTAAAGAAAAAAGTGTAAACCGCAAACCGCTCGCACATCTACAACCCTATTCCCACAAACCGCAAATCGCACTGCGGACGGTTGCATGTTGACTTTTTCCCAAACCGCATAAATGCGGGCGGGTCAAAACCGAACCGCAAACCGCACAAAATCGATCCGTGAACACCCCTACCTAATGCCCTTGGCACATCCTCTACCACGCCTAGTCGAGGTTGATGAAGAACTAACATGACCTGCAAGATACAATAACAATAAACAATATGCAATGATAATAAACAATATGCAAATTTAAATAATGTCAATATAAATCGAATTCTTATACCTGAGGTGGGCTGTGAAGAAGTCGAAGGGTCTGCAAAATAAAATGAAAATAAACAAGTTATATACAATGAGAATAAATAAATGTATATTTAAATAATTTTCACACAAATCAAAGCAAATTTATATACCTGTGGATGGCTCATAAGCTGATGACTCTAGTCGAGATGATAGCTGCTGTGGTGCCACTGATGGTGGACGTACCGATGGTAGGCGTAGAGGCTGAGTACATGATAGCTGCTGTGGTGCCACTGATGGTGGTCGATGCGGTGGTACTAATGGCCCCTCTGATGGTGGTCGCTGGGATGTCTCCTCTAATGGTGGTGACAGTAATAGTGGTCGCTGCGATGGCTGGTCAGATGATGGTGGCACTAATGGCCCATCCGATGGTGGTCGATGTGATGCCTCCTCTGATGGTGATGCTATTGATGTCCTGTTATGTACTACATCGGACATCATGCGCAGGGGATGATCAGGCTTCCTCTTCCTTCCCTTAATAATCTGCAAGCAATATAACATTAATTGATATTAGAAACATAGAGAATGGTTTTGAATCAACTATAATATAACATTAATTGAACTAATACAATTACAAAGACAAAGTAAATTAAGAAACTGATGATTAACTACAACATTGGCCTTAATTCAATTATTGATGTTGATTAAATATCAGTCTATTTGAACATCAACTGTTTCCCTTTCTGCTGCTTTCCTCACCCAACCAATTTCTTTATCACAAAGCATTATATTTTCTTCCAATTGTTGGCTCATATATGGCTCGATTTGTGAATCAGTCGAACTCATATAAAATAAACCTCTTTGAGACATCTTCACCACCACTTGGCAGTCTGGTTCTAACGGGTCTGCAACATACCAAACTTGCTCTGCTTGGGACGCCAAGATGAAAGGTTCATTGGTAATTCGATCATCTTGGTACAACAAATGATTAAAGTTGACCAACGTGAAATTGAAGACACCTTCTTTCTTTTCGTGAATATTGTCAATCCAATCACACTTAAACAACACATGTTTCTGCTCATTGGAATATCGAATCTCAACAATATCTGTCAATTGTCCATAATAGTACACAGACCCCACACGAGGATTTTTGTCCTTCCGACTAGCATAACTTATGGTATCTGCCTTTAAAGCTACCCCACAATTTTGTATGGCTCGACGATTATCCATGGTATTCATTATATACCCGTTGAACCTCCTTGCCAGGTTATGAGGGCCATTTGCCAATAGAATAATCTCTTCAGAAAATGTGACATCGGTAATCCTTCGCAAAGTTTGGACCTATTTAAAACAAAAATGTAAAATTTAAAATGTAGTTCGACTTAAGTAACTAGAATCTGTAGACTTAAATACATACATGTTCCTTGAACCAAATGTGAAAAGTTTCAAAATGTTCACGCCGAAGCTGCTGATCGTCAACACGAGGCATTTTGAGCTTAAGTACTTCAAAGTGTTTGCTGTGTACATTGAAAATTTATCAATACAAAAAATTTGATTTAAAATTCAATAAAACATAATAAAATATTGAGTGAGTGACATAACCTACTTTAAATGGTTAAACCGCGTTTGTATTGAATAAGATGTACCGATGAGCTTGTACCCAAGAAGTATTATCAAGATAAAAGCTTGTGTTTTCACCAATAGCAGATTATCATCACCACTATAGTTCCTCACGGGTCGACTAGATTTGGTTTCCACATCATTGAGATATTGTGCACAAAAATTCATGCATTCTTCCATAAGATATCCTTTAGCAATTGATCCTTCAAGATGAGCTCTATTACGCACATATTGTTTCAAAATAAGAAAATACCTCTCAATTGGATATATCCATCGAAACTGAATCGCTCCACCCAATAATGTTTCGTCAGCTAGATGTATAGGCAAGTGCTCCATTATATCAAAAAAAGTTGGAGGAAATATTTTCTCTAGATGACAAAGTCTTACAACGATACAATCTTGAATATATTGCAAATCTGTCGCACAATTCACTTTGGAACACAATTGTCTAAAGAAATTGCTCAATTCAATCAAGGGTTCAATTACATTCTTCGGTAACGATCTTCGAATAACCAATGGAATAAGTTGTTGTATCAGAATATGACTATCGTGGCTCTTAAGACCCCCAATACTTCTATCATGTGAGCGCACACGACGTGATATATTGGATGAATACCCATCGGGAATTCTTACTTCCTTCAACACTTTCAAGAACAAATCTTTCTCATCCTTGGTCATCGTGAATTGTGCTGGTGGTAAATAAGCTTTATTCGACCCTCTTAACTGCAAATGTAGGGGTTTTCTAATATTCATATCTTGTAAATCACGCCGAGCATTAACACCATCCTTTGATTTTTTTGCAACCCCTAATATTGTCCACAACACATTGTCACAAACATTCTTCTCTATATGCATCACATCGAGGTTATGTCTTATTAGATTGTGCTCCCAATATGGCAGTTCATAAAAGATATTCTTTTTCTTCCAGCTATGGGTGCGATGTCCAGCTTTCTCCTTCTCTACTTGTCTCCTATGCCTCTCCTTAAGGTCATCCCTCTTGTATTGGGTTAAAATACCCTCAGATTCTAATTGTAGCAGCATCTCAGTTCCAGACAACAATTTTGGTTTGAGTCTGACTTCCCGACTACCATCAAATGATACTTTATCCTTCCAGAATTTATGGCCACTAGGTAAAAATTTGCGATGACCCAAGTATGATTGTTTCCTACTATGCTTTAACCAACACGATGTAGTTTCCTTATTGCAACAAGGACATGTATATTCGCCTTTAGTGCTCCATCCTGACAAGTTTGCATATGTAGAAAATCACTAATTGTCCACAGTAAAACTGCATGCATTTAAAACATTTGATTTGTTGATGCATCAAATGTTGAGACACTGTCATTCCATAGTTCTTTCAACTCCTCAATCAACGGTTGCATATACACATCAATCTTGTCACCAGGTCTTTTCGGGCCGTCAATAAGCACGGATAACATTAGAAATGGTTGCTTCATGCACATCCATGACGGCAAGTTGTATGGAATGAGCACAACAGGCCAAGTGCTATGAACTATGTTTATCGTCCTGAATGGGTTAAAACCATCAGATGCTAAGCCAAGCCTTACACTTCGGCAATCATTACTAAAGTCAATATTCCGACGGTCAAAATCTTTCCATGCAAGGGAGTCAGCAGGATACCTAAAGACACCATCATCAGTTCGTTCCTCTGCATGCCATCTCATTAACTTGGCCGTCTTGGATGACATAAACAACCTCTGCAACCTTGGCTTTAAAAGAAAATACCTCATCTGTTTTGCAGCTATTCATTTGCCACCTTTGTTAGGACCATTTGAACCACCATCACCATTTGATTTCCATTTAGAACTGTTGCATATGACACATTTATCAACATTGGCGTCCTCGTTTCGAAACAACATGCAACTGTTGGGACATGTATCCCACGTCTCATACGTGAAGCCCAAATCTGTTGTGACCTTTTGAGCTTTATAATATGAGTTCGGGAGTTTCACACCCAACGGGAACACGTCTCATTCAATAACTCAAGCAACATGTCAACAGACTTGCCTGTCCACTGATTAAGCACCTTCAAATGTAGAAGTCGAACAATGAATGACAAAGATGTGAACTTTTGACAACCTGGATACAATTCACTTTGTGCATCTTGAAAAAGTTTGAAATACTTTGTAGTCTCTGCATTTAGACCGAGCTGGGGTTCAGATGTATGGGGATTAGGCCCCTATGGTTCATTACGCTCAACACTTGTACTGGCATGTGGATTTCCCATAGCCCCTTGTATCATTCCAATCATATCATCTCCAATGTCTAAATTAGCTAATGTTTCATTCTCTCGATTACCATGCAGAGATACGTAAGATTCCCTATGATTAATCCAATGTTTGTACTTTTTAAAAAAACCATTCAAAATCAGATGCTCCCGTACACCCTCTCGTACAAGATGGTATCGATTCTCACACTTCCTACACGGACAACTGATCATCGAACCTTCAATCCTATTGGTGTAGGCAAACACAAGGAATTCATCAATCCCATTAATGTATTCCCTCAACATCCTATTTGGCAAATCAATCCAACTCTTATCCATCATCTGTACTTCCCTCAAATATCGCTTCTGCACACATCCACAAAAATATCTCATCAAAGTAACTCTAAATATAATACCTACGTATTCATGCACCATGATACCTATCCGTCCAATTTCTCTCAAATAGGTAGGTGGTCTTATCCCAGTTAGTTATTTATCGATTTGATAGGAGAACATAAAAAATGAAATACTTATACAACAACACGTGGGACATAAAAATGCTGCAAAACACCAAGTATTCCATCACTAATTCAACATGTCTAGAACATCAATAATCAAACACATAGGACACAGGGATCAAATATACTGTGCCCAATAAGATTACAGAGCTGAACTTCTCAACTCAATCACACACCTCACAACAGGCCAAAACATGATGCATCTCCAAAATTCTAACACATTTCAATATGTAAAAAAACCCAATAAAAACAAGGGAAAAAAGAATAGAAAATTAATTTTCTAACACATTTCAGTAAGGGAAATTCTAATAGTTTCAGAATTATAAATAGTATTTTTCATAAATCAATAGTTAATATTTTTGTCACATGCAACACTAAATAATTTACATGAATCAAAATTACATGAATAATGTAACACTAAATTATTCATGTAAATTACACTAAATAATTTACACTAAGGAGACAATCCGAGTGCATCTTCTAAGGAGACATATATATATATATATATATAGAGAGAGAGAGAGAGAGAGAGAGATCTAAGATTAAAATCCAAGATCACAAGTTTGGGGTCACCCCAAAGTGTCATTGGAAGTATGTCTAAGTGTTAACTTTAGGACTTTGGGATAAGCTGACATTGACACTGATTATCAAAAAATAAAGCTGATAAAAAAATCTAAAAAAGAAAAAAAAAAAAAAAAGTAAGTTGGTTCTTGGCTTGCATTCCTGAAGTCAGCCAATTCCCCCCACTTTTGGTCCAACAAGGACTTTTGTTTTTGAACTAAGACCTTGCAAGTTCAGAAATGAATATGAAGCCAAAAACAAACAAGACCCATTACAAGTTAATCCTAAAAACATACACCAAAATTAACATTACCCAAATTCCCAATCTTTGGAAATTAATATCATCCCTAAATTAACAGCATAGTTACTTAACCGGCACCAGAAAAGGCAAAAAAATAAAAAATAAAAAAGACTATAAGCTCGCTGCAATCACTAATGCTTATCTCACTGTACAAGGAGAAAACATCAAATTGAGACTCAAATTTGGTAGAAAATAATGTTGAGAATTCAAAGTTAAAGCTTTAATGTCAAATCAGGCGAAGACAAATTTGTTCTTGGTGCTGGAGCCATAGCTACAAAATTTATGTTCGAACTTTGTCCAAACCCAAAACCCAAATCGCTAGTGACTCCGCCAGTACTACTAAGTTGCCGGAAACTTCCAGGCCAAAACAGCTCTGTTTCATCGTGTTCCACAAACATTGGCAACCCGAAATAGCTCTGTTCAAACCTCGCTCCACCAAATATGTATATATATATATATATATATATATATATATAGAGAGAGAGAGAGAGAGAGAGAGAGCATACGATGAGTGAGTGAGAGAGGAGCGCTTGAGATTGACTGAGCTCGTGCGAGAGAAAGATAGAGACGCCGCACCACCGCTAGTCGTAATACGCCGTCGCCGCACCACCGCAAGTTGTCGTCGACAGCGATTGAGCTGGTCGCTGTTCGTCGCTCGTCGAGAGAGAAATCGCCATTCGCCGTTCGCCGTACGTCGCTTGTTTGGGGATTTTGGGGGAAAAAAATATGTTTCAAAGATTTAGGGATTTTGGATCAAAATGATCGAGCGCCAAACAATGGGAGAAGCAGGACAATTTTTTTTATTACTTTTTGCGACGATACATTTACACCGTTGCAAATGATAAATAAAAATAGGTAAAACGACGCCGTTTTACTAATGATTTTTTTTGCGACGGACATTTGCTGTCGCAAATACCGTCGCAAATTGTCCACTATTTGCGACAGCAAACATCTGCCGTCTCAAAAAATTTATTTTTGCGACGGTACACAACGCCGTCGAGAATACTTCCGTATTTATCACACTTTTCGTCTAGGTTTATTATCGACGGTACAACTGCAGTCGCAAAAACTATTTATTTGCGACGGTTTGAACTGCCGTCGCAAAAGGTTCCGTGTTTTATAGGCCCTTTTCTTATAGTGTCCTCACTAAGATCATATAGAGAGAGAGAGAGAGAGAGAGAGAGAGAGTTATCATTGGGACCAAAATTGAGGACACTTAGAATACTGAACCCATAATCTTATAGCACTATAGAAGGATTATGTTGGGTTCTATGTGAATTTGATGTGAAATCTACCCGGCATTTATGTATCATTATTTGTTTCTGGCCGGTTGTTGAACGAGAAGAGGACATATTGTGGTCACTTTAGTTCATTCATTGTAGTTGTTAAACCAATTGGTTGAGAATGTTTCAGTACTTATTGACCTTAAAGGGGTTCATATTATTGGACATAGAAAATAGGGGTGTGCTTGGGTCGATTTTAAGCCAAACCCAGAACTGGGATCAAACCCGAACCTTATAAATTTTGAAATTTTGGATTCAGAACTGAATTGACCTTTCTTTTAGAACAGAACCCAACCCAACTCGAGTAAACTCTGGTTGTGGAATTGTGGTTTCACCGTAATTTAAAATTTTTATAACAGAACATGCATTCGTTTGAAAACAACAGCAAATTTGGCATCCAACCAAATCTGATCACGAAAAATAGTAGATAATTGTCAACTGCAGATCCAGCGTGAGTTTGGCCCCATGAAAATTGGATATAGCCACAGAAATAACTGTCTACCATGGTCATCATTTTTTTTTTGTTTTTGCTCACAAGGGTATTCGGAGTTCCATCCGATTGTTTCAGATATATATCAAATAATTATTAAACTTAAATCCTGAGAGTGACCCATGATTATCAAAATCACGATATGATATCCTAAATTGCGAAACGATTTAAATTGTTGTAAAATTACTATTATAGCAAGAATCATGTGGAATCATGTAGAATCGTACTAATATCACAGGTAAGATATTAAGGCTCTTGCTTTTTTCATCTTATTTTTAAGGTATGTCATTTTTAATATAAGACCCTCTTACAAATTCTGATAGAATCTTGATTTTAACAATTATGGAGCGACATCAAGATGAAACCTTTTATGATCCCATGTATTCAAAATCATGACATTTTATATACAAATATAAATAAATTTTAACCAACTGTTCATTAGGGTCATAAATTTGTTTGCAACTAAAAAGTAGGTGGAGCTTGGTACATTGAATTTGGGGCAAGACAATTTACTTTTTTTTTTTTTTTTTTGAACTGGGACAGGACAATTTACTTGAAATGTGTTTTCTTGCCGAATGATATCATATCTACAACTTGTAATTTGCATAGTTCCAAAGAGCATTGTTTCTTGATTAGTTGGTGGTGATGTAAAACCATGCAAACTGGCAAGAGCTACTCACTATAATTAAAGATTCCATTTTAATTCCTTTGGAGTGCACGTTTTAATAAACTTCCTTGGATGCATCTTAATTAATTCTCACAAAAAAACAAAGAAAACATTATATTAAATTCTGTGTCTAAATTCTTATGAGGCGGATAGATTTAGAGACACTTATAACAGTAGTATACTTTGTCTTCATTTTCTCGTTAGAAAGGGGGAAAAAAAAATCATACCTCTACAAACTCGCACTTGCACTTGCACTTGCACTTAATTGTGGCACAAAAAAGAATAAAGGATTGATAGGGTCTTGTTTAAATACATAATTTGATATAAATTTGTAAAGGAAGCTGCTTACCTTCGGTCCTTATCGGATTGGATGGTGTTGTTCAGCTCATGAATGTTCATCACGGGTCATGTTTTGATAATCCGAACCGTTGAATGGGTAGAACTCATTGAGTGCTATATGTTTGCAAACAATTATGTTGATCGGATATCGATAGCTATGTGATCAAATCAGTTTTGTATTAAAAAAAAAGACGGTGAACAAATTAACGGTTGACAAAAAACTGATAAGATGAGATAGTTATCGATATCCGATCAACATAATTTTTTCCAAGCATATAGTACTCGACAAGTTTTACACATTAAACGGTTTAGATTATTCAAACGAAACAAGTCAAACAGCACTGTCCATTAAGGAGTGGAGGCAAGCTACCCCCATTTGTAATATCTCTAATATTATTGTAATTACGCAACATGTTTTAGAACGATGTTTCACGCTGACGTCTCTCAACTTTGTTAGATATTCATGGAGACACTAGTTTTTTTAGAGTAGTGATTGGTAGCTCGAATTTGAGCCCCTCGAATTCAAAAAACGACGTCGTTTTTGAATTTTTTTTTTTTCAGAAGAAGAAAATCAGAGGAAGAATGAGGAGAAGAAGAAGAAGAAGAACTGGAGGGGAGGGGGCCAACAAAATCGGGCTAGAGGCGGAGGCGGGGCCGGAGGCGATGGCGGTCGGAAGCGGGGCTGCGACGAGCTACGGCTGCGACGATCGGAGCTGCTGCAACGATCGGCCGGTTGATCTGCCATCGATCGGCGGCGGCGGAGGCGAAGGAGAGGCCATCTCTCTCTCTTTCTCTCTTTCTCTTCTCTTTCTCTCTTTCGGGCTGTTCGGGGGAGAGAGGGGGGGTTTCGGGAGAAAAATCATTTTTCTCTTTTTTTTTCCTTCTAATTTTCTCATTACATATTAACATTTTTTTTTTATTAATATAAAACATTTCTAAAAAAAGAAAAAGGAAAAGGAAAGAGAGAAATTGTGTGGTGACTTGACAATGTAGCTTCTCTCTCTCTAGCTAAAGCTGGGCATGGTGTTGTGTGGTGGTGCCCACAATCTTAGTCACCAAGAGCAACAACATTGAGAACCAAAGAAAATACCTAACTCATCAGATCTTATCATCACTTTTTCTATTTAGTGCTCCTATTGTATATATGACCCCACTTACACCAACCCAAAACTAATGTAGGCCCCTTCTTGTTTCCCCCTTCTCTCTCTCTAGTTCTGGTTCCACCGCCACACTCAACCTTCACTCTCTCCTCTCCTCTCCTCTCCTCTGAATCATCTACACAAAACCACATTCAAAACTTAAAAAAAAAATTCATTAATCATTATATTCACTTGTAATTGAAAAAAAAAAAAAAAAGAACACCAAAAAAAAAAAAGACAAATATTTACACTAATTCTTCTTCCACATTTTTTTTTAAACACAAAAATAAATCACAGAATGAGACACAACTACACACAAAACCTTATATGAGAAAGTTAGTGTCCTGTGATCAATTTCTGTATCCTTAATTTTTTTTTTTTCCCTTCATAAGATACTACAATACTATCCATATCAAAAGATAATACCCCACACACACAAAAAAAAAAAAAAAAAAACTCAAAACTATTTGCTGCATGTTAGCAAATAGTAGTACTACATAATCCTTACATATACATATATCTATCTATATATATATATATAATAGACTATATGAGTCTGAGTCTGAGTTTCAGTCAGACTCACCAATCATCATCAGCATCCGGGTCTTCGGGTTCGGGGGTCTTGTTCAAGTCGGGTTTCTCCTGAAACCAACAGGGTTTGAATCCAGATGGTGCATGATGATGATGATGATGATGGTCATCAACACCAGTCATTGAAGAGGTCTGGATTGCATCAACCCTTGCACCCACCTCTATCGCTTTCTTCCTTATGGACGCCGCCGACAAGTCACCTCCGCCGGCGCCAGCATCGCCCACCAAAAATTCCGGAAAATTGAGCCTGGCGGAGGGCCCGCGGAGGTAGTAGACGGCGGTGTCGTAAGCCCTGGCCGCCGCCTCAGGAGTGGAGTAGGATCCTAACCAAATCCTGGAGCGCTTGTTGGGTTCTCGAATCTCCGCCACCCACTTCCCCCACTTCCTCATCCTTATCCCTTTGTACGGCCTCTCGCTCTTCCTCTTTCCCCCTCCACCCTCCATCTCTCTCTCTAGAATCTATACAGAATTGGAGAAATTGTTAGAGACAGAGACAGAGACAGACAGAGACAGAGACAGAGACAGAGAATAGATGAGAAAAAGCATGAGGTTGGGATGTGTTGTGGTGTGGAGCTACATGGGTAATAGGGTTCTGGGTAATCCTCCACGTTGATTTTGTTTACAGAGAGGGATAGAGAAAGAGGCAGAGAGAGAGAGAGAGAGAGAGAGAGAAGAGAGAAAGAGGGGTAAAAGAAATGCACCGACACAATCTCTCACTTTCGTTTCTCTCTCAAAAGCTTACCTTATTTATTATAAGTTAATGGCCGCCATGTAGCTTGCAGACGTAGATTTTTTAAATTTTTTTCATTTATTTATATTTATTTATTTGCAGTGAAAAATTATTGAGGGTTTGTTTCAAATGTGGGTTGATTTTTTTTTTGACTTTTTATCTATTTTAATTTGTAATAATGATTTAGACCACTAAAAAATACATTACTAATAGCATTAATACATTGGGAATGACAAAAAAAAATAATAATAATAAGAAAACAAGGCATAGAAAGTGGGTGGGGCCCACTACCACATCATTAGTGCTCCATCTTTAGTGCTCCCAAGCATTTTTTTTTAATTTGGGGTAAAAAGTTATGTTTAGGATAGATTTTTTGACTTTTGTGAGAGAAAAAAATATAAGGAAGTGATTGAGACCCCCTCCAATCACCACCCCCACTACCCCCACACACACGTGGCGGGTGGTGATTAGAGGAGAAGAAAAAAAAGAAAAAGAAGAAAGAAAAACTGACCAATCAGAGAGAGAGGGGGTCAAAGTGTGTGCCTCCTTGAGGGGGTCCAACTCATTTTCCAAAAATATAATGATTATAGATTGGATGTGATGTTTTGTCTTATTAGGCTAAAAAACATATTTTATTTTTTTGTGACTATTTTAGCCAAAAAACCTAGAGCTTTTTCTTTCCAAACAGTTCTGAGTGTTATTGATCAAATCTCAAATAAACAGAATTTTATTATACACATTTTATACCATGTATATTTTTAGTTACATTATTTTCTTTTTTAGTTATGATCAAATTAGTTTTTGTTATCACATTATTTTGAAATTTTGATTATGATCTTTTTATATTTAGTTATAACTTTTTTTAATTTTTTTTAATTATGACTTAAAAAATATGAAATTATATTATTTTCTTATATAATTATAGGGTGCATATGATACATAACCTTTGAATGGTGTACCATAGTCTTTCCCCTCAAATCAAAGTTTTAAAAAAAATGCATAATTTAATAAGTCTCATAATTATTAGGTATTTCTAAAGTATTATATGGCATTACTTATATAATGATCTAAATTAATAGTGTAGCATAAAATTTTACGACGATGACACACCTTTCTTACGGGTTGAAAGACAATAGATGATTTACTTATTTACCACGTGAGTAAGATCACATGATATTGATTATATTTGGTTAGAGAATTTGAAGAGAGATTTAAAAATGAAAAAGAAAAATGTGTGTAAAATTAAGTAAAATGTAAGTATATTTTATTCACATTTTATCTATCTTTTTTCTTTTTCTTTTTTTTTCTAAATTTCTTATCAAATCTTCCAAACCAAACACAGACTATTAATTTTTTTTGGTTATAAATTAACTTATATGGGAGTTGTGCGTTACGTAATTACCTTTATCACAAATTAAAAAGAAAAATATTGTAAGCCCACAATTTAAATAACGCAATTCACCCAAAATGACCTAACAAAAAAGTTAGGTTTTACATAGTTGAGTTTTTTAGGATGAAAAATTTACAAAACATTTCATGTGTGTGGATCGCATTGTTATTTCAATAAAAAATTGACACATAACTTATCATGTCTATGAGGGTAATGAGAAATACTAAAAGACCAACAATTTAAACTCTCAAACTTACCTACAATGATGTAATAAATGCGTTAAACTTTACATGATTAAATTTATAATAAATAAAAAATTATCATATAAATGTTGCGTGATCGTAAGTTAAATAAAAAAAACTTTTTGAGAATTTTAAACATTTTCCATAGATAATACTATGAGTTTAAATTGTGAGTTTCAAATTTTTTCAATATTTGTTGTTTTGATCGGACAACTATTAATTTAGATAATAAGTCTCATCTTATTGTAATTTGATTTCCTTTTTTTGAGTTTGATGGTGAATTTTTGTATTAAATTTAAGTATGAATATTTTACCCATGTCGGGTGATTTTTTCTTGAAAATGATTGGTTTTTATGGTAAAACCCAAACATATTTATGTTGATATTTTATTTAATAATTTAAGAAGTGACAATTAATAACTGATGCGAGCTTAACACCTGCAATGCTATGTACTAATAATTTTTTAAAATTTACAATAGACTCTACCTTTCATAAATTGGTTCTTTATATTATTTAATTTTTTAATAAATCTATGTACAACCCCAATTAAATTATGAAATTTTCTTTTTTAAATATACACATTGATAAGCTCTGATGAAAATGATGGCAATCTCTGTACACTCCATCATACTCCTATGTAGATTATTAATATTTTAATGTGATATAAACTTACTTTTGTGGTCCAAAAAATAAAAATAAATATTTTGTGGAGGTGTGTGATGAGTGGGTTTCATAGTTGTCAAAGCACCTACGAGCAATGGTCTTGACTCACCCATCGCGTGGCGAAGAGCCCATGGTCATCTAGGTGGCTAGACAATTAGGCTTAGTCAATTAAATAAATATTTTAACTTATTTTTAGTTATTTTATAATATAATTACTTCAATTAAATTATTATGGTTAGTATTATTTTAATAAAAGGGTTTAACTTCTCTCAAAAAAATAAAAAAAAAATAGAACAGTCTAATTTGGCTTGATAAACTTATCACTTAACTCATTTTTATTTATGTTTAAAATCTTGTGTGCGATCATTCATAAAGAAATACATTGATAATTATAATTATAGTCATATTATAATTACATTGATCGTTTATTTTTTCCAGACAAATGTGAATCAATTAAATGATTACCGATATTCGATTGATCTAGTTTTTTGTATGAATAATATGTTTGTCGGATCTCACAATATAAACAATTTTGGTAGTCGAAACGAGACCAATGTGGACCCATAATGGACAAAACTAGATCCCTCCAATCTAATCATGAACTAAAAATGAGCTATTTTTAAATATAAATTATTCATCAAAATGCGTGATTATCGAAGTGAGTCCAATGGTGATCCGTCGAGCTAAATTAAATGTGTCTAGAGTCTTCTCCATCAATTGGAGAGAAATTTGATCCTAATAAAATATCATCGAACTAAAAAATATGTGATAGATCTTTAGTGAAGTTTATTTATCATTTTAAATTTATCATAAATTAAAAGACGTAATTTATTAAATTCCTATGATCAAACATAATGAAATCATTAGTGGCCACCTTTTTTATTGCAACATAAAAATATTTCCAATACAATAAACTGATAAAAAAATAAACATCATTATTGAGTTCAACTTGATATACTTTTTCAATTATTTAAAAGATCATTTAAAACCCAAAACAAAAATTAAATTCAATTGTGTTCTCATTTTAATTTTTTTTCCTTTCTTGTTTTTAGCAGGTGAGCATGCAACATTGGCAGGACAGGTTTGTTAGTTGTGGCTATAATCACTTAGGCGGCCATCCGTAACTACTATTTGTGGGGCAAGACTTTCATGTATTTTGTTATGTAATCGTTTTAAGAAAATGTTATCAGAATTTGTATATAATTTTCAAAATAACGTAATATTGGTATACTAGTATGTTGATAATATGGCTTCTAAGTTGTTAAATGAATGGACCATAATAAGTCCTATAACTCTCCGTAATATGTATAAACTTTCGGTTTGTATAGCACTGCTTAAGCTATAATTGAAGTGGGTATTTAGGAAAACTTTATAAAATGATCAAATCTAATTTTTGATATAAAAAAGTTAAAATTAAATAAATAAATAAATAAAACCAAAGTTCTCTTTCTCTCTCTCTCTCATTGCGGGGTAGAGTTGGGGCCATAGGTGTCAAAATGCTGGTAAGGTGGCAAGGGCCTGTGGGCGGTTGCAATAGTTATTGGTGAACTGGATTGTAGTTGTGTAGGATTAGAGATAACATTGGTGTGGCTGATGAGGCAGTGGTGGCGGTTGGTGATGGCGGGCGGATGTGGAGAGCGATAGAGGGTGATGGCCGACAATGGAGGTGGTTTGGAAGTAAGGTTTATATACTTGGTTCGTAATGGTAATTTGTCTAATAGGCACAATCATAATTTTAAAAAAGAATGATGTATATTATAGAAGTTGTGGTAAGCAAATAGAAGAAGCTTTTCCTCGACGGATTGACATTAAAGTTGAAATGGTTCATTCCTTTTTGATTTAATCATTTTGTCATTGTTTTATGTTTAATTTATTTGCAAATATTATTAATCGGACTAAACTGACATAATGTGAAAATTAAAAAAATAAAATCAATATAATTAGAATTATAAGGATCAAATTGATACAGAGTATAAATTATAAATATCACAAGTATAGTTTGCCCAAAAACAAATTGAGTATTTGACAGAGAAACTCAATCCTCATTTGTGGCCAAATAGGAAATTGTCATGAACTTGATGGTGAGGGAAGAGATCATGAATTATTTGAATTCGGATCTTCTCTATCTCAAAATGATATGGTTTTGGCAAGGGGAAAGGGAAGGGGTATAGAGAAAATATTTTGTCTCAAATATATTATTTTGAGATATTACATAGTACATTACAGGAAATGTATTACAGATTATTTAGATTTACACAAATAATGTGAACATTTTAATTGGCATGAACTCAAAAATAAAATTATGTAACATTTTTTTTAAATATAAAAATAAATTATTTATGTCTCCACTAATTATAGGTGTAAAAAAGAAAAAAAAAATCAACAATTTATCCATGCTAATTACTTCAATTTTTAATATATGCACCGTATCACTCTTCTTTTTTTTTTTTTTTTTTTGGGACAATTATAAAAAAAAAAATTCAAGAGTTTGATAATTGTAATAAAATAAATCTTAAGTTTTTAATGTTATCAATTTAAATTTTAATCTTTTGATTTATTTTTAATTTGAACTATTTATCTATTTTCATTAAAATCGACAGAAAAAGTATATTTTAGCTATTAGACTTAATAAAATATACATAAAATATTATTTTTTTATTAAGTTTAATGACACAAATCACTACAAAAAATTAACGTTTTAGAGACCAAAATTTAGGAACAAAATTATTTTTTAGGGATCAAATATTTTTGTTACAAAAAGTGCCATTAATATATTTGTAGCAATGAAAATTAGACATTAATGATGAATTATTATCTTTTTGGGACTAAATTTTTTGTCTCAAAAAATAAATCATTTTGAGACCAAATTATTTGTCTCTAAAAGTATATTTTTTAGTGACATTTTTAAAATTTTGTCACTAAAAGTCTTATTTTAACTTTTCGGGACGATCTTTTAGCAATTATCTTCACGACGATAGAAATTGGTTCCTAAATGTCTTTTGCAACAAAATTTTCACTTTTTAAAAAGATCAAAAAATTTAATTTCTAAAACTCTTATATGTTGTAGTGAATATTTTTTTTTCTTTGATTTTACATAATAAAATGGCATAGATTGAGAACAAATTAAAATATCAAAATTTAAATTGATAAAATTAAAAATTCATAACTTATTCAATGGTCAAATCTTAAAAGGTTTTTTTTTTTTGGTTTTTTTTTTAACAATTAATTAAAATTTCAAACATAATGAAATTACACATGCTAGCTAGTAAATGCTTTTTTAAAAAGTCTTTGCTACATCCCCTATTTTATGGATAAGGGTCGGATCTGTACCACAAGGTATAGCACCAATGTTGTGAGACTCGATAGAGACTTTCGAGCCTTTTTTTTTTTTTTTTTTTTCTGATAATCATGATTGTTTATATTGCAAGATTTATTAAGCATATTATTTATAAAAAAATTCAAATTAACTAGACATATGTAACTCTTGAACAGCATTAATTGTTTTTACAAAAATCATCAAAATCATATCAACTGTTTAATTTTTTTTAAAAAACAAATGTTGTTTGTTATGGGATTATAGATATCTAATTGATTTAAATTTTTTTAATATATGTCCTACTCGATAAGTTTTACAATATGAACAGTTTGAATCATAAAAATACACTAGGGACAAGCTCTAATGGGCCTCTCACAACACAAAGATACAACACCTACTCCAATTCTCTATTTCTATCACCCTCCAATTATGCCTTCAATGAGGTGACAAAAAATTTTGAAAGGAAAAAGAAGAAAGAAGAGTTTGAAGAAAATTGATTGATTGATATGTTTTTGCCACCTCATTAGAGGTGCAATTAAGGATGATGAAATTAGGTAATGAGACATTTCTCATATTGAGAATGTTTAGAAAGAAAATTGAGTTAAAATAGTCTATTAAAAATCAAAATAAATTAAAATAATTAATAAAATAAAGTGTCATATTTAATTTATAATTATTTCATTTTTTTTTTACAATTATCAAATTAATTATAAAAAAAGTCTTTCAATTTTTTAAACATAATTATTTTAATCAAGTTAAAATAATGAAAATAATTAAATAATTAAGTCAATTTATTTATTTTTATATGTATGCATTTATAGTATTTATTTTTGGGATAGATTTTTCAACCATGCTAGAGACCTCTAAAAAGGCATCTCTAAACCCACCGGAAAAAAAAAAAAAAAAAAAAATCAAGACACATGATTGGTTGTGGCACATCACTAGTGGTACCTCTAAATTAGAGGTCCCAAGCATTTTTGTAGATTTTTAAAGAGGTGGGGGGTAGGTCGGTGGATAGATTATACGGTTATTATGACTTGACTTTTCGTCCAAATTGCAATGACAATTATTACGATTAGACTATTCGTCCCTTGTCAACCTAGTTTTGTCCTTATATTTAGAAGAGGAGAAATTATTCATTGCCTAGCTGGTGCTCCAATATAATTATTATTAATTGGAAGAGTGAGTTTTCCTATTTATTTGTCTTTTTTAGTGAGACAATTGGACATAATATAATTATTATTAAATATGAATTAGGGAAATGAATAATTTCTCTTACAAAAAGGTTATTTAGGACTTTTTAATTATTTTAATTTAGAAAATGTTATAGGTTTTAAATTTTTTATTAAATGAATGGCTAAATGTCTTATATAGGTATGAAATCTATAAAATTGTGAATCACACACCCATATGAAACATTTAGTCATTTGTTTAATAGAATATTTGGTATTCCTAACATTACTCTTTTAATTTAGGGTTAAAATTTTCTTTTGGGTTGGATTTTTTATTTATTTTTTTATTTCAATTTTGTGAAAAAAAAAATGAAATGATTATAATTTAAATATGACATTTTATCTTATTAATTTTTTAACTTATTTTATTTTTTTTGTAATTATTTTAACCCCAATCTCATTTTAACGCAATGCCAAATGAAGGTTTCATGGTCTAACAAGAATAATGCTTCATAACCACTAAATACTAATTGTCTCCTAATAATTCAACAATAAGATTTATTTTGACAATTAGAAAAAAAAAAAAAATCAATCGTTTAGCTTATTAGCTTATTTTAATCATATCACATTTTTTATTTTTTTTACATATTTTAAAAAAAAATCAAAAAATTAACTTTTTTCCTACTTCACAAAATAGGCCTAAATATTAGGTCCTATAATTTTAATTAATAATATCAAGTTGAGAAATTATATGATAATATTCCAAGACAACCACATAATTTTTTTATTAAATTTAAATAAATTTGAAAGAATATATGATTTGTCTCCGACAAATACATGATTATTTTTAAAAATAAATTTGTCATCTAGTCTTTTTAAAGAAACGTTATAAAATATAAATATTACGATTATCGATTATTATCAAACTGATCTACCTAATTTTTTTTATAAATGATATATATATATATTGAAAATTTTACAAAATAAACGTTTTGTATAATTAAAATAAGACACATTGTAGGTCCCATGAGCTCGATTCAAATCATTAAAATAGAATATGTAGTGGGTCTCATGACTCCTCAAGACTTGAGAGAAATCTAAACTTAAAAATTCTTATACTAAAAAATATATATAAGAATAATATGACAATATCACTTTTATAAATAAATTTATTTTTATAAGTGTTTTATTTTTAAATAAAAATTTTATATTAAAATTTATTTTTATATATTATTATTCTTCAATTTAATGATGTCCCATGAGCGAAGATGAGGCCCCTACGACATGGGCGGGCCATAAAATAATGACAATTAGCCCAAAATATTAATTTATATTATCATATAGTTTATAGGTTTCAACTGCTTCATTATATGTGTCTCCTTTGGATTCAAGTTGATTATGTTTACAAATTGACAAGGTAATGAATAGACCCAAGGACCCAATTGGGTTAAGATTCAATTTCGTATTTTATCAACGGGTAAATTACAAATACACCCCTTGAATTTTGTGTAAAGTATAAATTATTTTTATGATTTGAAAAATTACAAATATCTTTTTGTTAATATTTTTTATTTAACAGAATTAATTAAAAAAATAAAATTCATAATTGCTCTCTTATACAATAATAAAATTACCTAAATTATTAATTGAAACATATTTCTAACATCATTAAAAACTGTTAATTGACTTGATAATTTATTAATAAAAGGGATAATTTGTTATGATATTAGAAATCTCAAGAGGTGAAATGTAATTTTGAAAACCACATGGGACGATTCGTGTTTTAATCAAATCTCAGAGAATGTATTTGTAATTTACCCCTTATCAACAAAACATACTTTTTTATTAGAATATATTACTTTTATTTAAAATTATAAATTACATTATTTTAAACTAGTAACAAATATGTTTTATTCATAAATTTTTAAAATATATGAATGCCACCAAACTCAATTGAAAAATAAAGAGTAGGACTATTTTAAATGTTAAGACTTTTTTTTGAAAAAATTACAATTTAGTAATATTTTTATGAAATAATTATAAATTCATAAAAATATCAAGATTTTAATTATTAATATTTATAAAATTCATCACTCATCTGAAATTATTTTTAAAAACTTTCACTGAATTATAATTTTTTAAAAAATTTTAATGTGCTAATATATTGATGATGATGACGCTAAGTTGAGTCACCTGAACATCTTTTTTCCTGCAGGGCTGCAAGGCAGGTCAACAACGTTAGCCCTATACGACTAGAAAATTAGTCAGTCATTCTGATGCCTAAAGTAATAAACAAATAAATATCTAAACAAATTATAAGCCCAATGTAGAAGATGAGTTTGAATTTGTTACATTTGAAAATCTCTTATAAATCTAGTTCGTGCGTTGTGCGAATAACTTATAACCGTCTCAGTGATATAAATTAGTCATTTCATATGACACAAGTTGAGAAGTATATATATATCAAAAAAAAATTAAATTGATCATGTATAAATAATTATATAATCAAATCACATAAGTATTATAATAAATTGACGCCTTCTTTTTAAAAATATATACGTCATATAAAAAAGGGTGAATTACACTAACAGTCTCTATAATTTGGGACTTGTGTCATTTTGGTCTATGACTTTTCAATTGTAACACCTTTGATCCTGAATTTTGAATCTTGTTCCAAATAAGGACAATTGAATATATTATTGGATTTTTCAAGGGCAAAATTGTCAATTTGATAAAATATAAATTAATTTGACAAAAATAAATGTTAAAAAATTATTTTTGAATTTTTAAAAATTATTTCTACCTACTAAAGATAAAATTATATAAAAGTGATAAATCTTTTAGACATTTATTTCTTTTTTTTACCAAATTAATTTTTATTATGTATTTGGATGATAATCATGTAAAATTAATTTTTAAAAATTAATCATGTACTTTTATTAATTTTTATCAATTTTACATAATTTTATTTTTGGTGGATAGAAATAATTTTTAAAAATTTTAAAATATTTTTTGACATTTTTGTCAAATTAGTTTATATTTTATCAAATCGACTATTTTGCCCTTGAAATTAAGCAATGGTATGTTAACTGTCCTTATTTGGAACAAGATTCAAAATTCAGGGTTAAATGTGTCACAATTGAAAAGTTAAGGACTAAAGTGACACAAGCCCTAAACTATAGGGACTGTTAGTGTAATTTTCCCTATAGAAAAAATAAATAAACTAATGGTATAACAATCGATATTGGATCAATTTGATTTTTTATATGGATAATTTTTTCAATTCATTATATAAGATAATAGTTTAGATCACTGAAATAAGTTAGGCCTCGTTTGACAAACATCTATTTTAGTCTAAAAATTAAAAGGTTACTAAAAAAAGCTAAAAAACTACAGTAATAAATTATACAAAAAAAAAATCAAAAAATTCTTTTTATCTCTATTTTTTTTGCACGTTTTTTCATAAAAAATCAAAAAATCATCTCAAATATATTAATTTTTTATCTCATATTTTAGTCAAAAAATTAAAAAAATTATTAAAATAATATGTTTTCAAACGAGATCTAATCTCATAATAAATCAATTTTAACATAAAATTAAAATATTCCACTTTAATAAATTAATTTTTTTATATTATAAAATCACTCTTGAAAATTGGACTCCCGTGAGTTCCTTTTTCTACTCCGAATAAAGATTGAGAGCTCTAATTTTAGAACTTTAAACAGAGCTCTAGTGATGTGACAAGGAATAGAATCCACATGTAATGTGATGTATGTGCCTATATTTTTTTTTATTTTTTTTTCTCTTACCACATTATTACAACTCTCTTTAAAGTTCTAAAATTAAAATTCCCTTTCATTATTATTTTTACCCTATATTTTTAGTAAAGTTAGATTACTTCCTAGATCCAACCTCTACCCGTCAATCTCGGACTAGGAAGATCACGATCTTCGTGTTGTGTTATTTTATTATGTTCGAATTGTCTTCACATTAACTTTAACTCATTTGTAATTGTTATATCAATTTTTGTCGGTATTCAGTTTCATGCAGTGTTAACACTTGCAAAGTAAAATTTTTTTACCATTAACTAAAAACATCAAGTTTATGAAGAAGAAGAAAAAAAATTATAGGTTAAATTTAATGAAATTAATATCTATTGGATGAAATTATTCTTAAGAATATTTGATTTTGACTTCATTCAATTTTTTTAATTTGTAAAAACTATATATCCTATTAGTATATTTTTTTACTAGATTAACTCAAACAGTAGATAAGAAAATATTGTTTTCTTCAATTAAAAACAAAAACAAGATCTATATTAGCTTTAAAAATTATGTTTGACATACTTTTTAATAATTTAGATGTGGTTACATAAGAGATTCAAAAATTTCACGACACCTATTAGTGGAAATAATATTAAAATACATAACCAACTTTTTATTAAAAAAGTTATTGGTGTCAACTTTATATTATGCATATTCAACACTAATCTGACATGTTTAATAATCGAACTATCGAATCGTGTTATATATGTGTTCGTGTCGAAAAATGATAAATCTTAACTTACTAATTCTATGTACATTCAAATCGTGTTATCGTGTTACATCTCAATTGGCTGGGTTGTTCTTAGATTTTTTTCACTCCAGACCCAATATACTGGTATCCAAATCTTGGTTCCCAAATTTAGTCACCATAGGATTGTTATTACTTATTTAAAAAGAAAAAAAGAAAAGCAAAGAAAAGAAATATGTAGTTTGATATGTAAAAATTCTTAACACAATTATGAAGATGATCAATTATTGTAAGATTGTTTCACTGTAATGGTAACAACCAATCTTCAATAATGATTGATCAAAGTTCTTGTTTTCTATGATTTAGGTTGATGTTAGGTACGCCACAGGTGGGCCTTAGAGAAATAACTTGTCCCTTAAATATATAAGCCGAAAGAGCAGTGAACACAATGCAGGTACCAAATTTAATCTGAAATTGTCTTATAAATTTCAATTTATTTAAAATTGAATTAAAATTGATTGGATATTGATAGACATTTAAATTCATTTACATATATCACTTGATCCCGCCAATTGCTCAAGTGATCATGGAGAGGATGTTTAGATGTCAAGATGAGCGTGAGTTCATATTTGAATCTATGGAAAGACATTAGCTTGTATTGTAGTCTAACTAATTAACATATTATTCGATATCTTATTCAAAAAAAGAAAAAGAAAAGAAGGGGGTATCACTTCTTTCACCACCATCACAAAAATTTAAGAACGAAATTATTTTTAAGGGATGAAATATTTTGGTTACTAAAAGTGTCGTTATTATATTTTTAACAACGAATTTGGACATTTAATGATAAATTACTATTATTTTGAGATCCAATTTTTATTTCAAAAATAAATCTTTGTTGCAAAAACTTAGCTTAGTTAAAAGCAAAGCTATGAGTTTTTATAATTGAGCTATTTTGGATTAAACATTTTCACGCAAATCTAACAACTTTGATTAGTAGGACTTACAAATTTTGGAGGCTTAATACGTAAATATAATGTAACCTCATAACTATGAAAAAATTATTAGATAGTCCAGAGATATAATGTGTTCTTATTTTTTACCAATTATCAAATGTCAAGTCCCTTAATTATTTTTCATACCTTCACGCAAAGTCATGAATTGTACGCCTTCTACTAATTACAACACTTTTAATAACACTTGATCATGTCTCAATACCACCAAACTACTTACGATAGCTTCACCTAACATGATGAGTAAGGACTTATGGAGAAAAAATCGCATCAAGAAATCCCTGTTTAACACATGGCTTCTCCATATTACTTGCTTTGTTTCCGAACTTTACAAGTATAATTATGCAAATGGTCAAAAAAAGAAACACAAAGTAATACTTGACATTGAATGGATATAAGTTTAACTTTTACCCTAAGATTAGGGCAAATTACAAACACCCCCATTGAGGTTTAGTGAAAATACAGATTCCTTCTTGAGGTTTGAGAAATTACATCCCGCCCCCTGAGGTTCATATTTTCATAATAAATTGCCCCCTGAAGTTTTTATTTTCATACAGATTCCCCCCTAATTTGTTATGCAAATTTGACCTTCAGGGGGCAATTTGTAATTTCTCAAACCTCAGGGAGGAATCTGTATTTTCACCAAACCTCGAGGGGGGTGTTTGTAATTTGCCCTTAAGATTATAACTTTTTAGATTATTAATTTTAAAAACAGAGGTTGATAATTCGTAATAATTAAAATTAATTAAAAAAAAAAAGTTAAATTTATTTGGTTAAAGAAGTTGTCACGTTATTTTTTTGTTAAGCAAATATTCAGAATGTTCTCAAAATTAAAATTAAGACAAATTAGATAAGAGCTCTTTTGTCCATATATATTTAAGAGTTTCAAATAAAATAAAAAGGTTACAAATTAAAATTTAAGAAAATTCTACTGTTTTTTACCTAATAACTAGAAAGAGTTAAATAAATTATAATTTACAATTACAACTAAACACTATTAAACATTTTTTTTTTTTAACAAATAAATTAAATAAACCAACATCAAAGGTGGTTCAACCATTAGGCCACTTAGACCGTCGCCAAAGTCTCACAAGAAAATTAAAAAAAACAATCAGCTTGTTTGGTTCTAGTTTTCAAAAAATAATTTTCAGATTAATGTTTTCAATGATTTTTTTTAATATTTTAAGCAACTCTTTTTTAATGTTTAGACACACCTAAACATTAAAATACACTTAAAAAGTATAATATTTGTGAAAAAAATCTTTAAAAAATACACTACATACCAAAAAAACAAAAAAACGAAAATTCAGTACATTTTTTGTATTTTTGTATTTACTAATTTTTTAAAATATTTTTTTTACAAATATTTTACTATTTAGATATATGTAAATAAGGTGCATCTAAAAAAGTAAAAAAATTGCTTAAAATTTAATAAATATTCACTAAAAATAAAAATAAAAAACTCAATTTTTAGAAAATTAAATTTAAAAAACTGAAACCAAACACACTAAATATTCTTATTGTCAAAGATCTCAACTTTTTAAAGACTAAATTATTTTAATATTTAATCTGAAATTTCCAAAAATCTTGAACCACTACTCAATGGATGCTCAAAAACAACATCAACAAACACTAGCATTCTCAATGGCCATGGATCTTTGCTGTAAAAGACCATTATACCACGTAGTAAACCATTATGTGGAGTGAGTGTGCGAGTGAAGAAAGGTCTATTTGACTTTTAAGGCCAATTTTATACCTTCACAATGGTTTTGAAGTCAAAAGTTATGAAACCAGAAGTCCATGCATGCATGGATGGGTTGATAAAATGTTCATGGCCAAGAAGATATTTTTTTGGTCAGTTGTACTAGGTCTGGTCAGTTAAAAAAATAAATAAATAAATAAATAAAACAAAACATGTGCATTTTTAACAAGATTTATTATAACAGATGATGTCATCTTGCATTGCATTACACAGAAAGAGAGAATGCGACAGTAATTATATAGTTTAGCCGTCCACAATAATTACTCATATGAGGCTAAAAGTCAAAAAATTAGGTGAAAAGAAAAATGTAGACTTCATTGTTGTTGACCTCTCATCCTATCAATGGTTAATCAATTTTATTTTATTTTACTATCATTTTTATGTCCTTTTATATTAAAATTTATGTCAGCATTTAATTAAATTTTTACTTATATCTAATTAATAAAGTAAGACAGAAATATTTTTAGTTTCTACTCTCCAATTACTAATTTTTCAGCTTGTAAGAAAATACAATAAACAAATAGTCAATGTTCACATGAACTCAATCAAGTCCTAATAAAATTAACAAAAAGTATATAGGACCTAAAAATAATAAATACATGTGAAATCCAATAACCTATGTATCTTGTGAAAACAAAAGAAAGAACTAGGAAGTTTATGTTTAACACTTTCCAATTAGCAAAAAGCCTTTAACAAGCCTCCCCAGATTGAGAATGGATATCTTGTGCAAAAGTCGTAATTGCCAATTGTGGGTTATTTCTTTGGGTTTCTTTCTTATTGACTACTTAACCAAAAAAAAAAAAAAGGAAAAAAGAAAAAGAAAAAGAGTTCTATTTGAAAATTAATCACATAATCAGACACAATAATCTCACATGAAGGTAAGACTCATAAGAAGATAAAATTCACTTCATATGAAAGGATTATGCACATTTCTGTGATCAGTTTCTGCGTAGCGAGACATTTTCAAAAGAGTAATTGGGAAGCATCATTGATCAATTGTTAGTGTTCCCAAAATCACTAATGCCTTCATCTAAAAGGATCTCTTAATTTTGGGCAATACTTTGCCAGAATTCTGAAACCACCCAATCATTTTCCAGCAATTCCAGTTCATTTCCAGGTTTCAAATTGTGCTGGTCACTTGTAACTCCAGTTCATTGCCAGGGAGGAGGATTCAGAAAGTGCCCAATTCAGACTTTTTCAAAAAAGCACAAAAAGAGACCAATTCGCAGTAAAACAATGCAAGAACAGTGCCAGAAAAGTTTCAGTTTGCTAAAACAAGGGAGTCGCTTAGTACCCAAAAGGCGACACCGGCCTGACCTAGACTCGATCGTATTTGAACTGCTGCTAACTTTTATGTTCTCCATTCATTTTTTTTTTTTTTCTCAAGATTAGCATTTAGTCTGTTTTCTTCTTCAATTTTGTTTAACGCCTCTTCTAGTATTTCTTAAGAGGGAAAAAAATTGTAAAAAAAATTTTCACACCCCCACTTTAATACCAAAAAAATAACCTCCACCCTATTAAACCCTAACCCTACCACCCACCACCGCCATCTCTACCCCTCCCTAGCTTCGGCCGCTAGACCCTTGCGTGCGAACGAACCCGCCCCCATCCCTGCAACCCTCACCCGCCACCCTTCATCATTCTTCTTCTGATGGTAATGAAATCATGATGGAAAGATAGAGAAGATACAAGGCTAGATAGACATTGCAAAGGGACTATCAAGGTGGTGGTTGCAGGGTTGAAGGGGGCTACAGGGGTCGCGGTTGCAACGAAATGAGGGGTTGGGTGTGCAGAGGGGTAGGAACTAATCCTGTCCGGCCGGAAGCATCTTCCTCTTCTACTGGCGTTGGCCCCCGGGAGGAACCCAGTCCCCCTTTGCCCCGGGTTGAAACCCCAGGGATCCGCTAGGAAGTAATATGGGGAGCATTGAAAGAGGAGCCGCGGCCTGGTAATGCGGCTCCGCAGGAGAATGCTCCAGAGAAAGTTCACCAAAAGGGGGAACTTCTCCGGTCAATACACGCTCAAATAAAAGAGCTTGTTCGGGTCCATTGGGAAAAAAAAAACCCTGTAATAGGGGCCTGTCCCGCTTTCCAGGGCAATACGAAGTGTACGCCCAGGGGGCAAGGAACTTGATGGGGTATTTGGAGATCTCTTCGGAGATGGATACAAGCTAGGGAGGGGTTGGAAGGGTGGTAACCAGACCTAGAAATGGACAGGTGAGAGTGGTAGAGTTGGTGGTAATGGGTGGAATAAGGTTTGGGTTAGGATTTGAGAGTTTAGAAATGAAGACGAATTGAAATTTTATTATAGGGCCAAATTACAATAATAGTAATAATTTTTTGAGTTAATTATACTTTTCACCTTTGTAATTTGACCCAAATTTTAATTTAGTTCCTCCACTTTAAATCAAACTGAAATCTAAAAAAATTGACAAGTGTTTCAAAATATTAATTTTAACCTTCAATTTGGATGGAATGACCAAATTGAAACTAAAATTATAATGTAAGAACCAAATTATTCAAATTAAAACTACAGAGATTAAAGTAAAATTTGAATCAAACTCCAAGAGTAAAAAGTGTAATTACCCCTCTTTCTTTTTTAATAGTGGAGGGTCAAAAAAATTTCCTGGGGATATATTAGCGACACCTAAGGCTACAAATGAACAGAACTATTCATCAACAGACTCGAACTCAGCTTGATAAACGTTTGTTCGAACTAGATTTGTTAAATTTTTATTAAGTTCAAGTTCGAGCTTGTTAAAATATTAATAAACAAGTCTACACATACTAAAACTCAACTTGTTAACTCGACTCGTTTAATATTTGTTTAAATAATAAAATAAATATATTATTTATATGTTAAATAATGTTTAAACATGTATAAAAAAAAAATAAGATACATATGTTATTTATATATAAATAATCACTAACTATAGATAATATATTCATATAATAGTGGTTGTAGATATTATTATTCTGGTAACATATTAGTTTTTCTTTTAGTATGTTTATATATATTATATAATAAAAATTTTAATTATAACTTTTGTCTTATATACAAGTATGAATTTATAATTTCTTTGGCTCATTAAAGATCGTTAATACAAAAAAGTCAAACAGCCACAAAAAAATCAAAAAGTCAACTTACCAATTTTTCAAAACACCACTAAACCAACTCAACTCGAGCTTGGTTCATTAAAATTTTTATTGAGCTCGACCTTGAGTTCGAACTCGCTAAAATCTTAATAAAGAAGCTCAAACATACTAAAACTCAACTCAGCTCGTTTGTAGCCTAGCAGCACCCAAATAAATAAAAATTTGAAAAAGAAAAGAAAAAAAAAAAAAAAAAAAGGAAAAAGGAAAGTTGCTGCAAAAACATAGTAGAAGCAAATAATTTAAAACTTACTCTTCCCCTGGTATTAGATTCACGGGAAGCTAAAATCCAAACAGCTACAACAAGCATTCAACTAACCTATATCTCAGCGTAAAACCACGTACAAATGCAGATTCACTTGAGTGAAAATCGCACTGGAAGTTTCATCACCTTTCCCCATGATACACTTGCATTTACCTCGACTTCTTACTACGCATTCCCATCCGTGATTTTGCATACCTGAATCTCATTAAGCAAAAACTTTGATGACATAACCAACAGAAAATTCAAAGAAAAATGAGGGGGAGAAAAAAACAAAGGGTAAATAAAGAAGCTTAATGTGCTTCTGAAGGATACTCCAACCGCATGCCCTCACCAGGCGGTGATGAGTACAGAATTGTCCCTTGCAGATGATTCAGTGCTTCAGATGAACAGGCAGCATCCTGTACATAAATGCAGCAGTAATATACTAGGAAAAACTCTATTCATACAAATAATAATAATAATAATAATAATAATAATAATACCAAAAAACACAAGAATGATGCAGCAATGCCATTTTTGTACATAAAACTAATCTTCATGGATTTTTTTGTTTTAAAATGAAAGGTATACATTAAGCCACATTATTCTGTATAAATTTTTTGTTTGTATATCGTTACTCCTATCCTTATAATAGAGATTGCAAAAGAACCATAAATTGTTTTGCCTATTGCTTCAGCTATATGCAGAAAACTAAGTTGAAGGAAGTTTGCTTCTTGTGATGATATTATCAATTTTCCTATTACGTACTATTCTCGAAAGTAAGCTGGGTTTCACAGGATGGATTTCTCTCACATTGAATGCAACAATTCTGTTTTCCATTTTTCTTTTTCGGAAAAGTCAATTTACCCCTTTTGGTTTGGCCTTTTGCACTTCACCTCCTTGACATTAAAAAATAGCCAAAATGACCTCACATAGTTTTGGCTCTTCTGTAATTTCAGTTTCCCTTGTCAATAGTTCCATCCAAATTGACTGAAATTATGTCACGCACGCCTACTTTGAGGGGAAATTCTTTTTTCACACCCTTAATTAGCTCAATACACATTTTTTCTCAATACACATCCTTATTAATTTGATTATTAACTAATTTTCTGAATTCACACACTTAAAGTTACAATTACACGCTTCACTTATACCTCTTTACCCTCCTTTCCACACACTTTTATTGACCCTACTTCACATTTGTAGTTCCACCCACACAAAAGCGAAGACCAAAATCAGTGAAGTTTCCTCCTTTGAAGACCTCTATTGAACCTCTAGTGAAAACCATTGAAAACCCTTCTTGAAGATAAGGAATTTTTTCATTTTATTATTACATTTATGTTTTTATCATTACATTTACCATTTTCGAATCTCGTGGCATAAAACCCTCGACCAAACAGCCACTAAACAACCACCAAAAAATCAAAAGAACAAAAACGCTTCAAATCCCATGCACAGGTTCATACCCAAAAGAACAAGCAACTACTAGCATTGCACACGTCAATATAAGTGAAAAGCAGCCATAGGTCAGTCTTCAAATCCCAAAAAAACACCAACAAAGCATTCCATAACCAAAAAACACCACTAAACAAATCCAAAATAGAGATTAAAACTATATGAGAGATGTTTTGAGAGTATTATTTTGCAAGTAATAGAAGGAGTACAGAGTATATAACAAGCAATGTGACAACAATGGAAAAACTAAAATTTATTTTTTTTACTCAAAAGGTATATATTGAGATTTTTTTATTTTTAAAAGATGTGTATAGAGAATTTTTTTATATAATATTATGGATATTGCTGGATGTCTATTATGGTCATTTTTATTTAGGATATAATTGTTATTAAATTAATATTTCATTATGTGTGGAAATAGAATTTCCCTATTTTGAGAGTTGGCACATATATATATATATATATCCAAAAGTCAAATTTCAATGCAAAAAGACAATTATGTCCCTGTATTCTTATCCCTCTAATCAATGTGAAAACCCTAACCCCCAGCCACCTCCAGCATATTTTGAACAAACTTAAATCTACAAGCATGCAAGAATCTAAAGGCAATTCCATTTGGGGAGAGGTTATTTCCATGGTTTGAACAAACCGTGTAAGGATCTACAAAAGCAAAAAATGAACAAAGAAAGAGAGAATAAAAAGATTCCCTAGGTAAAAGGATTGCAGGAGTAAAAAATATTTTAATTACAAACTTAAATCTACAAGCATGCAAGAATCTAAAGGCAATTCCATTTTGGGGAGAGGTTATTTCCATGGTTTGAACAAACCACGTAAGAATCTACAAAAGAAAAAAACGAACAAAGAAAGAGAGAATAAAAAGATTCCCCAAGTAAAAGAATTGCAGGAGTAAAAACTAAAGGTAGCGTTTGGTTTGTGTTTAGAATTATGATTTGAGTGTGGAGTTGCATTTTGAGTTTGTGAATTTTGGAATTATAATTTGAAAAGAGAAAATTTGTTTGGTTATGAGTTTTAAAGAGTTTTAAATTGAATTTTGAATTGAGTGTCGAATTTTTAAATTGAGTATTGAGTTTGTGAAAAGTTATTTAATTATGAGTTTTGAAAAGAGTTTTCAAAACTTAATTAAAAAACTTATAACTCATAACCAAACACACAACTCAAAACTCTATTAAAGATTCTATTCAAAACTCATAATCAAACTCTTTTTAAAATTCAATTCACAAAAAATAATTATTGAAAAAAATGTTTGTGAAACATAAACTTTTTATTTAAAAAATTTTAAAAATTCTGAAAATATTTTTTATTTAAAATATTAAAAAATATATTATTATTTGTTAACAAAAATATTCAGCTAGTGTGTTAAAATTACTTTTGATTGTATATTTGGTTGGAAATTTTATTTTAATTGTTTTGTTTAAAAATGTTTTTTTATTTTTTAAAAATTACTGTGACAAATTAATTTTTATTTTTAATTTTTTTTTGTTAATTTTAAATAGATGTCCAAATAATTTGTCATTTTGGTCTCAAAAAAATATTTTTAATTTTTATATTTAAAAAAAATATCAAAAACAAATACAAATCTTTTTTTTCAGATAACAGGTGCCAATTGCTAACCAAAAAAAAAATACTGTTCAGGTCAACCGGCCGGACGTCTGAATAGACCCAAAAATTCAAAAATTGTTTAGGAGGATGTTCGGGCGGACGACCGGATAGACCAAAAATTCAAAAACTCTCTGGTTTACCAAACATGTTTTCAAAATGTGTTTTGAAATTATGATTTGAAAATTGTAATCAAATAGAGGATTGATTATTAGTGTGGAATCATGGTTTGAGAATCAAACCAAACATAGCGTAAATTCTTCTACAAAAGCATTGTAGGTAAATGATGAGACCCTAAACGTCTATTGAGTTTATAACAAATTTACTATCATCCAAAGAATTCCAAGTAGCATTTTTCATTTCACTATGCTGAATTAAAATCAATCCCAAAAATAAGGAAGATCCACCAGATATTGAAAACCCATCATGACACTTCATACTACTATAAAAAAAATTGCAGCTTGTTTTTTTAACCTTCAATGACAGTAACAAAGTACCTGAAAATCAACAAATGCAACCGGAGTTCCATATGTGCTCTGCATCTTCAATTTTATAAATCCATGGCAACTGGGAAAGGACAAAAAGAAATAGAAAATTAAATTCCACAAGCTTCACATATTAGGAAAATACATGATAAAAATAATTACTCCAAACCTTGAAAAGACTTGAATTAGCTCTTGCTCTGAACAAGTTGGCCCCAAATTTGCCACAAATAGTGTTGGACATGCATTAACATTTTGCGGAACATGAGGTGCAGAGTAGTTGTTCTGCTAATGTAGAAAAAATCCCGAGAGAACTGAATTAGTGAATAAAGATTCAAACATACTGGATAAACTATTTAACATGAGGAATTGGTTATGCAAATGCAAAAGGCCCAATAACAAGATCAATTAAAATGATGGATAATGATGCTATTGGAAAATACCTTCTAGAAGTAGTGTGGGAGTCTATTGCATCAAGGTAATATAGTTTTCAAGTAGGTTTGTGGATCATCTTCAAAGAAGAATTGACTTCAGACAACCACAAATACTAGTATCCAAGGGGACAATGTTAAAATGGTTAGGATAAGAGCCATGGCGAATTTATTTTGTTTAATTTTCCAAATATCCCAAAATGGACAATTGAACTAGACTACAAAGGCAGGTGACTCCAAAACAGCCCAGAAAAATTAACCCAACAAGTATGACGTATGAGGTACTTGCTTTCACAAAGAATTAGTTTCATAGCTAAAGCTCTCATGTTGACATATTTAACAGATGGCTTGACAACCAACAACAACAGAACGAGTCCACAGAGTTCTTTAGAGTATTTGAGGGTAACTAGACCACTGTAATTAAAATAAACGGAGTCATAACATTAATTGATAACATAATCATTTTAGAAATTTGGTTAAAAATCCCTCCACCTAGTTTTCTAATGGGAGAAAGAAAACACCCCAACAGTTTTTGATGGAAAAGGTCCATCAGTTTTAAAAATTTTATGGATAAGGTCCACAATCCACATTTATAATTTTTTTTACACTGATTTGCCTTGTAGCCTGTCTCATGATTCCCGAATATATAAGGTACTCAAAACAAAATAAATAGATGAGATGAAGAAAAAACAGGACTTAGGGTTGGTTTGGGATGTTCTAAAAAAAGTATACTTTTTGACTTATTGGCTTATATGGGTTGGGTTTGATGTGATGTGTTAGAGAGGTGATGTGATTTAAATAAGATGATGTGACTTAAATAGGATAGTGACTTTTTGACTTTTTGTATTATTTAATTTATGCCAAACCAACCCTTAAACTAATTGGTCAGAATGAATTAATTTGGTATCCTCTTTTGAAAGATATCATTGGTCAAAATGCTCCCATGTACCAACGAACAAACAAAAAGCTTCACCTTGAGAGGCATGAAAGCTTTCCAAATTCTTTTGTGGAAAGGAAAAGAAGGCACGCTCGGTTTATCAATGATCTTATCAAGAAAAACAAATCACAAATAGTTGATTCATACTTTGAAGAACAAATCATACAATCTCTTTGGAAGCAGAAAGAAATGGTATGAGAAACTTATAGAAGCTGAATTTAATTGAACCAAATATAAACCCAACAGTAAAGCCTTACAAAGGTTGCAGTGCTTGTCTCATTCACAGCTCTACCATCAAAGTTTGCATCACTGGATCACAAGGGGGAAAAAACAAGGAAAAATTAGATGAGGTTCCATAGAATTGTTCTCTTGTAAGGCTGACAGTGTCCTCCAAATTCAGGGAAATGTGCTTATTCAGCTAGAAATAATCATTTCTAAGTAATAAAAATGGTCTTTAAGTAGTGCAGATGACCTTTGTGTAGATGGATAACCAATCGTGTTGTAAGCAGAATTACCAATTCCAGGCATGTGAACGTTGCCAACACCTGCTAGTGCCCAAGCGTGCAGAACATGTGCAATGTGAGCTTTTTAGAATAACGTGTTCACCATGTGACTAACTACTAGTATTCAAAGCAACAGATCAGACAAACACCCACAACAATGTCAAGAAATTAAGGAAATGGTGAGAAGTAGGCTATGAGGATGCAAAATAGAGATCAAAACCTCATCCGTATTAAATAATCCAGTCAGAGGGGGTAAAACTAAAAGAAAAAATGTTTAGATAAAGAGCTCCTTATGGAACTCTGAACAGTTCAGGGCAGCCACCATACCAGGATCATGAATGCCCCTTGAAAATGCAGCAGATCCTTTACTTCTCTTCTCCGAGCCAGGTTTTTCATCATCTAATCAACAAGTTCACACAATTAAGGCCCACCAACAGTTTAACGAAAAGTAGAAACATAGGCAGCAGGAAGGCTGAATAAAAAAGTTCTAGTTGGCATACCAAATCTGGTGCGCTTAGATCTCGAGTTAGATTTTGCTAGATCAATGTATAAGGTGGATCCCTTCTCCAGGTCAAACACCATTCCCTGCAGAAAAGCATTTATGACCATAAGATTTAATTATGCCATTTCCACACAACGTACAAGGTTCTACAAATGTGAGCACCATAAAATCTCTACATCAGACCAATTTTTATTTTCCATACATACAAACTCAGGGCAATCCATCGAAAGCTCTCTCATATTCCACGGGTGGAGGACCAGCCAATTTCAAAGATGTTTTTCTCCCTAGGACCTAAGGCAAATGCGAGTTGTACGAGGGTGACATTCAGTATCATTGAATTTTTTAGAATATGTTTAGAATTGCCTTGTACTTGTGCATGACCTTCCCCGGTTTTACTTTGATAAGTAAAGCAAATTGTATTAGATGGGCATCAAAAGGGTATGCCTGCCATGTACCAAAAATTAACCCATACTAACCTATGCAAAAAAAAAAAAAAATGGAGGCACGCATTTATTTTCTATTGTTGATAATAGAGCACTAAATAACAATAGCTTTTACAAAATAAGAAGTTGCTGTGTACACAATATATATATATATTATAAGTAGCTATTTACAATATTTTCAAACGCATGTAAAGATGTTCTTACATTCAGTGCCTGCATTGCTGCAATTGCTGACTGTTGATCCATAAATACAGCAAAAGCAAATGGCTGTGAACACCCAAGAGCATGTTAGATATCAGCAACTCATGAGAGAGAAATGAGATATACAAATTCTGATAGATATAGGAATTAGTTTTGCCCACAAACATGTAGAAAACTGTGAATAATAATAATCCCCAAATCATTATCAATATGGACCCACTTCACGTAAAGCTTAACATCACTTATATCCCTTTAAAACCTTGTAGAAGAAGGGGGACTTTAAGGGAGTAAGGGATATAAGTCTATCAGTTGGGAAAGTAAGAGAATGTTTTGATGCAAAAAGAAGCATTTCCATGTAGCTCTTTTTACAAATCAATGTTGAACAGTTGTTCCATAAGCTTCAACTCAGTTCTTAGCAACTAGATATTATCCTTCAATAAAAGTTGTCAAGGTTCAAGAACCAGTTGGAACACAGTCATGTGTGTCTTGCTTATTACATTGTAAATAAATAATTCACTGTAGTTTGAAAACTTCATGAAAATCAAAATAGACAATTGGGTGTTAAAACTGAACTGATTGAAATTTTGATAGCGTTTGAATGTAAAAAGCACGAACACCTCTAAGAAGATGACGTTTTTGTGTTGTGTCCACTCGTCAGACACTTTCCAGCACCTATAAAATACTAATCCAAAGGCTTACTAATTTTTTAATTTTTTAGACTCAAACACACTTCAAACACTTTGGGGACAAACATGTCAATCGCTCAAGCACACATAAAATTAATTATAAATTTGAACAAAATAACTTAAGATACAAAGATAAAAGAAAAAGAACGTAAATTTATATTAATTAGTGTTATGTTACATTTTTTATAATCTTAATATAACATATTCATATATATAACACATAATAAATATATAACTATACATTTGTGTGTGCCCCTCATGTGTTGTGTCCTATATTTTTAAAAAATGACTGTGTTAGTGTATCTATGTCGTATCATATAAGCTTGCCATTTGGAGTATCACAATTTAGCTAAAAAAACACAATTCTTAAGAATAAAATCAATATTTCCGGATACAATTAGCCCTTCTCTGGCAAATTCAAGAAAACTAAAGAACAGAAAATATGTACTGATAAAGCCAACGAATAGATTTACCCACTTGAAGCATTTCATTTTCTATATTATCTAAAAATCTTTTCAAATGTAACACTCTGGGAACCCATGACAGAAAATAAAAACAAATGATTACTTTTTAAGTTTTCTCTCCTATTTTTTTTTTTTTTTCTTTTTCTATATCGAAAAAGGCAGTTTTGGTATGAAAAAATAGTATGATGTTGCTTTCTCTCAATTTCTTCTCATTTCACCCCATTTCACTCCTCTTTCCTAATATCCAAACAACAAAAAGTGATATGAACAAACAAACACATTTCTGTAACATATGGAAAATGAAAAAGTGAGTACCAGTGAAGAAGCGTTAGGGCTACGGAGGTGAGAAGATTCGTAGCCAGGGAACTCCCGAAAGAGGTTGTAGATTTCGCGAGCCTTGACATCTTCGGGAAGCCCCGCTACGAACAGTGTCCGAACCTGATCGTGCGATGACTGTGAATACGGTGGAGGAGGGTAGGAGGCGAATGGCGGGGGTTGGGGGTGGAATAGCTGGGGCAGGTGGTAATGTTGCTCAGCCACCGCCGGCGGCGGCGGTGGCGGAGGAGGGTGGTAGTATGGGTAGCGAGGATCGTGGTGGAGGCCTGACTGAGGTGGGTAGTATGCCGCCATGTCGTCCATGGATGATGGATCTCCAACACGGTGGCGTTGCTGTCAAGCCCTAGGCCAAATTGATTTGACAGTGTGCTTGCTTGCTTACGGTTTTACGGTGTGGATGTGGACACGGGAGACGAGATTAGAGAGATGGAACGCAATCTGGGTCTATTTTTTGTAAACTTCAAATCTGATCGGGGTAATGTCGGATCAATCTTTATTTTTATTTTTTTTATTATTATTACTGGACTCGTTCAGGCCGGCCCATGAGCTCATTTTTTGATCTCATTTTAATAATTTGAACAATAAAATATGTAGAACTCGTCAAATACTTTATTTTTGTACAAAATCATATTAATCGGATATCGATAGATATTTGATTGGATCCGATTTGTATTAAAAAAATGAATGATGAAAAAATAAACGGTTAAAAGAATTCTGCTCCAATCAAATAGTTATCGATATCCGATTAACTTGATTTTTTGTAGAAATATAGTACTTGACGAGTTCTACATATTGAATGGTTTAAATTATTAAAACGGGCTCCAAAAATGAACTCATGGGCTAGACTAGATGGATCTAATCTTGATCTTAATATGAGACAAGCTAGACCCTATTACAATAAGGATGTGGTGAGATTTATTACGAGTTCCGTTTTAATTATTTGAATTGTTAATTTTATTAAGTATTTTATGTATTTGATTTACACCAAAAATTAAGCCAATATGATAATCCTAACTTATTCAATTTATCGTATTTGTCACCAAAAAATAAATGGTGTATTTTAAAAAAAGAATTGTCGTTTATTTTTTTATTGACAAATGCAATAAATTACGTAAGTTATGATTATTGGATTGACTTAATTTTTTTTATAAATAAAATACACAAAGTAACCAACAAAATATATGTTTCAGATTATTGAAAACGGGACTCGTAAGGAGCCTTACAGGCTCGAACAGCTCCCTTCCGGCCGAATGAAGGACTGAAGGGGTTTCAGGTTCTATACATAAAAAGTTCTATAAATTAAATTATTCATGTAATCAAAACAAAATTCATGATGAATCCTAAATATTTGAGAAAGTTTTTAAAAAAATAATTTTCAAAAACAATTCTTCAAACAATTCTTTGTATTTTAGAATAAATAAAAACAGAAAACGAAAATAAAAACACAATCAAACATATCAAATATTTATTAAAAAAAAAATTTACACTTGCTTCAAAAAGTTATTCAATTGAATGTAAAAATTATGGTGTAGATATAAATTTTTTTGTTGTGGAGCTAAAATCACAATGAACCTTGTTCCTAAATATTAAATTCAAGAAATTTTTCCATGTAAATTTTCAAGTGAGTATCATTCATTATGTTTGTTTCCAGTTTTTTGAAAATACTTTTCAGAAAATTTTACTTTCTTATTTTTCGTATTTTTTTTATTTTTACTAATTTTTTTTAATATTTTAAATAATTTTTTTTTTAATTTTAGACACACCTAACATAAATACACTTAAAAAATATAATTTTTGTGAAAAAATTAATTCACTAAATACCAAAAATATAAAAAAAAAATACGAAAATTCAATATATTTTTCATATTTTTGTGTATTTATTAGTTTTTTAGAATATTTTTTCACAAATACTTAACTTTTTAGATACATCTAAGTAAAGTTCATCTAAAAAAGTAAAAAAAAAATGAAGAAAATTTTAAAAATATTTTCTAAACAAAAAAATACAAAAAATAAAAAATTCATTTTCAGAAAACTGAATTTTTCTGATTCATAAGAATAGTAAATGCCCATAAAAATTATCTTAAATGGTGCTTGAAAAGTTTTTTTTTTTAAAATTACAATCATTTTAAGTATAATTCAAATTTTATCAAATTTAAATTTTTATAATACATAATCATTTTGGGAGATTTACCAATAAATTCTAAATGTTAAACTTATGAACCAATCGGTCCCAATTTTTTTCTAATAAACCGTTTAGTCCTCGGATATTTTGAGGGACATTAATGTCCTCATTTAGATGTTATTAGATACATGCTTTTTATGAGGGTGTGTCACGTGACACACACGATGGGTGCCACACATCAACAAAGTACACCAAGGCTCTTTATGATGGTGTGTAACGTGACACACAATATGTCACGTGACATGCACAATAGGTGTCATACATCAATAAAGTACACTAAGGCTCTTTATGCTTTTTGCCTTAGAGTGTCACGTGACACACACAATGGGTGTCACACATCAATAAAGTACACTAAGGCTCTTTATACTTTTTGCCTTGGAATGATGTATGTCACGTGACACACACACGGAAGGGTATAATTGACCACTCAATGCTATTAAACAAAGGAAATAAGATCAACTGGTAAGATATTTCCTCATTAATAGGACTAATCAGAACAATAAAAATAACCTTAGAACCAATCGGTAAAATTGTTTGTGAGATAGAATTTATTGGTAAATATCCCAATCATTTTTGGGTGACAAAAATTGATAGCAGAAATAGTATAATGAAACGACTTTTGATTTGTAACAGCACATAACAAGCCCAATCAGCTAACATAGCTATATTCGTATATTAACTAGTTCTGAGTTGTCAAACTACATACATAACCTTCACTTCGTAAATCTCATAATTGCATTTTTGGAACCCCACTTCCAAAAACTAGTAGTTGTAGTTGATTTGTCTCTCTCAGAAGTACTTGTTTACACATATTTTTAGCGAAGGGGTTACGTAGGAATCAAAAGATGAAGCGAACAAGGAAAAGCGACTCTCGGCCCGTAATTAGTTGCCGGGTCGCTCGCTACAACCTTACCAAATACCTTTCCCTCTTCCACCAGCTCCACTCTCCAACTACCCCCCTTCCTTCCCTGTGTCTTGCATCGAAACCCACAACAAAAAAATTAAATTCAGCCCAATTTTAACACTAACAAGTTCCTTGAGAAGAGGAGGGTATCCGTTATTTTATATGGCCACAGCTTCTCTCCAGTCTAAATCTGGACTGGACGTTGCTGTCCGGTCCTTTGGGGCTCACTACGGGTCGTGTTTCGATAATTTAAACCGTTTAATATGTAGAACTCGTCGAGTACTATATGCCTGTAAAAAATCACGTTGATCGGATATCGATAGCTATATGATCAAATCAGTTTCTTATGAAAAAAAATGGATGGCGAAAAATAAACGGCTTACAAAAAACTGATTTAACCATATAGCTATTGATATCCGATCAACGTGATTTTTTACAAGTATATAGTACTCGACGAGTTCTACACATTAAACGGTTTAGATTATCGAAACACGACCCGTAGTGGGCCCCAAAGGGCCGGACAGCACCGTCCAATCCAGATTTAGACTGGAGAGAAGCTGGGCCCATTTTATATATACAGAATTTGATCACTTAACAACCCCTTAATTAGATATAATTTTCTTATATAAAGTGAAATCCACATATTTAATGAATTTCTTTTGTTATTTACGCATATGTGCATTTAAAATTTTTCACTGTTGATTGATTTTGATAACAAAATCTATCTATTTATGTTGATATTTGGAGAAACAATATCGAGCCGTAATACTTTGTGATTGGTGGATTTGTATGCTCTTGGCATGCAATAATTTTTAGAGCGAAGAGTGTATTAAAATCAATAATGCTATCATCTTATGTGTCAATATAATATTGATATAATGAATCTCATCCCCCCTATATTTAATGCAATGTTGATACTTAAAATAATAAAAATATGATATAACATTGTACATATCATGTTAAAATTACATTAAAAATAATATGAATGTTGAATCATGAGCACACAAATACATTCAAACTAATAGAAGCGTTGAATAGTAATAAGTAAAATTGTAATAACTCTTTGCATTTCAGGATGAACAAGATGTTGTAGCTCCAAGAGCGTTGGAAAAATGCCATCAAAGAGAATAGATACATGTGGGATGAGAGATTATTGTGAAGTGATTTATGAGTTCAAATCTCATAAAATACTTGACTTTCTTGAGTGACCTTACGAATAAATTATTGTACATCATGTGTGGACGAGGGATTACAGCTATGTTTGATTTCATTCTCTGGAATTTTTTTTAAAAAATATATAAAAATTAATTTGACAAAAATAATATCAAAAATATATTTTTAAAATTATTTTTATCCTCTAAAAAGATAAAATTATGTAAAAATAATAAATATTTTTTGTGTTTTATATTTTATATTTTTCACCAAATTAAGGGGTTGTTTGGAGTATCCTAAATAAGTGTAATTTTTATCTTTTTGGATTAAACAGTTGAGGAAAAAATATAGATGTTTGGGTTAACTTTTTGACTTTTTATGAAAAAATGTGTATTAAAAAATTGTATAAATAAGTGTGTAGGAGAAGATAGTGTAGTACACCGTACGGATTGGCAGTCAGTCGGCTGGGTGAATACATGTGAAAAAATTGCCTCCTTTTCGGACTTTGATTGGACGGTGTTGTTCGGCCCGTGGGGGCCCACCACGGGTCCCGTTTTAATAATCGGAACCGTTCAATGTGTAGAATTCGTCAAGTACTATATGCTTATAAAAAATCACGTTGATCGGATATTGATAGCTATTTGATCGTGATTAGTTTTTTTCAACAGTTAACTATCGCACCATCCGTTTTGTTTATATAAAACTAATTTGATCATATAGTTAACGATATCCAATCAACGTGATTTTTTACAGACATATATTACTTGACGAGTTCTACATATTAACGGTTCAAATTATCAAAACGGAACCCTTAGTGGGCCCCCAAGAGCCCAACATTACCATCAAACTTTGTGAATAGTACATATGTAATTTTTTTTTTTGTCCTAAAAAGTGTATAATGGCCTGGTCTCTATCACAAGTACGGCTGTCACGTTGCTCAGTGTATTATAAAAATATATAAAATATTTTTTTAATATTTTTTATTTGTGAATAGTAATGTCTTTTTTGCTTTTTGTATAATTTTTTGGTTTTTTGAATTATTTTGGACTTGTCAAACCAGCCCTAACTTTTAACTTTTTTAAAAACAATTTTTAAATAAATTTCTTAAAACCAAACTAAGGGGTGGTTTAGGATGATCTAAATAAGTGCACTTTATTTTTTATAAAATATGGATTGAATATGGGTTAGATTTGAAGTGATGTGTTAGAGAAATGATGTACTTAAATACGATGATATAACTTAAATAAGATAATAACTTTTTAACCTTTTTAAATCATGCTAAACAAGTCCTAGAAGTAATGTTTCCAAAGATTAGATAGGCTTATAACTCATACGAGAGTTCCTTTGTTTAGGAGCAGGGGACCCCATGTAATTGTGCAATTCTTTAAATACTGATGAGAATGGAATAACTTACTCGCATCGGATGCCATGGTAATAAATATATATATATATATATACATTATAAATATAAAAAAAATAAAAAATAAAAAAAATAGAGGGATAAGTCCAAGTCAAACTTTGTCCCAGCTTGCGCATGTTAGTCCAATATGGTTGGGTTCTCACAATCATAACATAGTATATTAGCTGCTAATGTAATGTAACCTTCATATTTACTACTGCCTATTCCTTGCATCACCTGTTTGTTTACTCCAACCCTCTTTAAAATCATACCCTCTCTCTCTCAACCCTCTCAGGGACTTTCTTCAACCATCCCAACGCTCTCTCTCTCTCTCTAAAAATGAAGAACAATATTGGAAACAACACAAAGCTAATCCTCCTCCACCCCTACATCCAAAAACAAGGCAGCTCAAACCGCCTATACCTTCTAGCCTTCATTTCATTCTTCACATTAGCCTTCCTTCTAACCCTAATCTACACCAGAGACTCCATAGCCACCACCGTCACAGCTGCCGCCACCTCAGTCGCCACCGCCACCACAAACACACCGCCACTGTCGAAAGCCGTCGTGAAGGCACTCCTCCACTATGCCTCCACCTCCAACACCACCGAAGGCATGTCCTACACCGACATGAAACCCATCTCCGACGTCCTCCGCCAGTGCTCCTCCCCCTGCAACTTCCTCGTCTTCGGCCTTACCCCCGAAACTCTCCTCTGGAAAGCACTCAACCACCATGGCCGCACCGTCTTCATCGATGAAAACCGGTAGGTATAGAGATGGAAATTTTTTTTAAAAAAAATTCTATATTTTATTTATTTATTTATTTATTTTACTTTATTATGTGATTAGAGTTATTATTTAAAGTTAGAATCTTTCGTTTACTTTTTATTATAGTTAAGTTTTTTTATTTTATTTGTTTCCTGTTCTACCGTAATTAGATTACTTGCTTTAAAATAATGATTTATATTTTTTAATAAAATAAATTATACTTTTCACTTTTATAATTTGATTTAAATTTTATTTTGCTCTCTATTATTTTAATTTAAACAATTTAATCCTTAATTATATTTTAAATCCAATTTTAATTTCGTTCTTCTATCCAAATTTTCTTTAATTTTTTTTTTTGTTTGTGACAACTATTCCAAAATTGTTAATTTTATCTTCCAACTTAAACAGAATGACAAATTAAAACTAGGTTTAAAGTATAGGAACCAAATTGTTCAATTTGAAACAATAAAGGCCAAACTGAAATTTAAATCAAAATACAAGAATTAAAAGTGTAATTTATTCTTTTTAATATTTTTATTTTCTTTTAGATCTCAGTTATTTTAAGAATTATCTTTAATTATAAAAAAATTATTGTAAACTTAATTTTAAAATTAATACAAATTTAAAAAAAAAAAAATCTCTTCACTAGTTTTAGCTAGGACTATTTTGAGAAAATGGTTAAAAGTCATCTTCCAACTTTTAACTCATCTCTCATATTTAAAATAAAAAAAAAAAATTAAAAAACTAACTTTTAACCATTTTCTTAAAATAACTCCTAATAATATTTTAACATTTAACTGATTCATAAAAAGATGGTAGTAATATTCTTGGTACAAATACAAATTATGTTGTTGACATTTTGTTCATTCTATCAGGTACTATGCGGCGTACATGGAGGAAAAGCACCCGGAGATCGAGGCATACGACGTGCAATACACGACAAAGATGAGCGAAATGAAGGAGCTGATAGCAACAGTGAGAGAACAAGTTCGGAATGAGTGCAGGCCGGTGCAGAACCTTCTGTTCTCGGACTGCAAGCTCGGCCTAAACGACCTTCCGAACCAATTATACGAAATAGACTGGGATGTCATACTAGTTGATGGGCCGAGAGGTTACTGGCCAGACGCGCCCGGGCGTATGGCGGCAATCTTCACCGCCAGCGTGCTCGCGAGGAGCAAAAAGGGTAACGGCGGAGCCAAGACACATGTTTTTGTGCATGATTTTAATAGGGAGGTGGATAGGGTTACTAGTGATGAGTTTTTGTGCAAAGAAAATTTGGTCAAGTCATCAAAGGACATGCTTGGCCACTTTGTTGTGGAGAGAATGGATGAGAATAGCTTCCAATTCTGTAAGAGCCATACGACGTCGTTGTCATCATGATCATCACCTTCATTAATTATCTTGATCGTTTTGTCTTATTTTATATATGTTCATATATCATTTGTAATCGGTACTGTGGTCAAATTATACAAAGAGGTCAATTTTATTATTTATCATCAATTTGATTTTTTATTTTTCTTTTAAGGTTGTGGGGTTGAAAATGTAATTATAATGTCTTTGGCAATGGTAAATCTCTCCAATAAGAGAAGAGGAATTATTCAATTTTCAAAGGAGACATTGACAAGCTTGTGCTAGGGAAGGTGTCATATCTTGTCAATACTATTAATAATTGAAGTAATGCTACATGAAATTTGGGCTAAAAAAAAACTAAAATTAAAACATCCAATCATATTATTTTTTTTAATACTTTTTTATATATCTTTTTATAAAAAATAAAAAAATTAATTAAAATAGTCTATTCTCAAAAACAAGCTCAATATATTCACCTAAATAAATGATATTTTTTTGAATTACAATTTATAATTTTTTCAATTTATTTAAAACTCTTAAATAATTATAAACAAATTAGTCCCATCTCTTTTACTTTAATTTAACTTTTGAAGGCATTATAGATATTTGCACAATTAAAACATTGTGTGCAAACTTATCTAACCAAATATATTTTACTTTTTTTTAACAGAATATGAAAAGTTTCACTAAAATGATTTTTAATTTATTTTAAATCTATTAAGCTAATAATCATTAAAACTAACTTATAAATGATATCAAACATAATCATATACACAATACTTACATGAAATTGTTACTAAAAAAATTCAGAAATTAAATGTATATAGATTTAAATTTAGTGTTGTATAAACTACACTCTAGTGAATTTGAATTGCATATTTTTAATTTTGAGTATTTTTCTAAAATAAAAAAATCTTAAATATGAAGCATTGCTATGTTGGTTACTAGAGTGTATTGGATGGCATTTATTTAATTGGGCCATGTTACAATTAGATGAGCCAATTAGACTATTGAAGTGTGCTTGTGGTTAATTATCCCAAATCTTCCATAAATCAGGCCTACTCAATTAATTAATTATTAAATTTATTTATTTATTTTGTTTAGTTTCAAAAATAATAATGACGGTTTGGACCATAAGGTGGGGTGATGTGATGTGCTTCCTCCACCGGCATAAATAAAAATCATTTTGCAAAGCTCTCTTTTCACATGTGGGTTGAAGGGCTATACAGTGAAAATAGTTATAAAAAAATAAATAAATTAAAAAATTAATAAGGTAAAATGTCATATTTAATTATATTTATTTTACTTTTTTCTCTCATAAAAGTTAAAAAAGTCAAAAGTTCATTCTAAACGATGTTTTTTAACCCCACATGCTAGACTTTTGGCCTTTTTTTTTACTTTTTTTTGAAAAAAATGTATTAAAAAGTAAACAGGTAATGTAACCCAAAATAAATTAAAAGTTGACTATTAACTTTTAGTCAAGTTCTCAAATTGAGCCAAAATAACCAAAAAGTCAAAAGTCAACTCACTTTCCAAACGAAACCAAAGAAAAAATAAAAAAATTTCAACTTATTTAATTTATTTCTAAATCACTACTGTAAACTATAAATTGAAACTGTATCAAACAGTTTGGCACACACACTAATACTAGAATAAGTTCTATAAGCCCTGCCAAACACCCCCACTATCTCTTATCTTTCCCAATCTATTGCCATATGTTATTCTTTCTCAATCTATTGTCATTTGTTATTCTTTCCTAGGGGGTGTAATGTAACAACCCTCGTACCGATTACCGTATAACCACTGAATTATATACTGATTACTGCTAAACTGAACCGAAAATGACTGATGATTGAAGGAATTGAGTTACTGAATAAACCGATTGAAATTGAAGCTGAAGTTGAATGAGTTTATTTGTTATATTGCATACTGCATCTGTTTGATTGATTGATTATCTGTTTAAATTATATGTTTAAACTGCTAATTGAAGGCCTTATCGGCGGCCGATTTAGAAACCGTTTAGTGTTTTGTAATCGGTAGAATATTTGTGATTTAATGGTATAATTATCTGAAAATTGATTAGGAATGATTAAATTAGATTTAAATGAGTTAATTGCCAAGTTCAACTTATTTACGAAATTGCCATTGAGTGGCTTTTGTTTATTCTTATTATTGATTGAGCCTTACACTTAGAGAAACATTTGATCAGCCTATTTCTTGCTTCAACCGAATTTAGAGAGAGTGAGAAGGGAGAGAGAGTTGATTTCATCTTGTATGTTGGCTTGCTCTTGAGGTTTTGCTTGAAGACTTGTAATTTTGGAAGAGTAATTGCATAATCTAGCTTCCTTACCTTGAGATTGAAGACTTAGGTAAGAAATTTAAGTCTCCATTGTTGTCCTTAAACTTGTTCTTGCATGATCCATGCTCCATTGTAGGATCAAACCATGATTTAGTTCATAAATGTTGAATTAGGACTCCATTGTGGCATGCATGTAAGATTTGATGAGTTTGAATTGATTTCATGGCAAAATGGTGCATGCATGTTCACATTTTTGTATAAGTCCATGTTTTCACTTTGTTTTCAAAGATTTGAGCTCCATTGAGCAAGAATGAAAGTTTGATTTTGGTTTAAAGATCATGCATTTCATGTTTTGAAAGTGTTCTTGAAAATGGGTTTGATAATGGCTTTAATTGACCAACCCTTGGCCCTTGCATGTGCAAATTAGCTTTTGAAACTTGTTATTCATTGTATTGGGATGTATTTTCCAGAATTTGGGGCCAAGAGGTTGAGTTTTGGATGTTTGAATGCTTAGTTCGAACTTGGGAGACAAATCTGGAAATTCCAGATTTGGCTTCCTCGCTCGAGCGAAGGATTCCTCGCTCGAGCGAGCCCTTTGGTTTTGCAAGCTCGCTCGAGCGAGCATCGAGCGTGGTATCGCGCGTAAAATTCGAGCATCCAGTACTTTTACTGTTCATCAGTTCGCTCGAGCGAAGGATTGTTCGCTCGAGCGAATCCTTTGATTTTGGAAGCTCGCTCGAGCGAAGGAAGGCTCGCTCGAGCGAGGAGCCTATTTTCAGCAACTTTTGAAAAATGCCTTCCAACTGTATTTTTGCATCCTCATCCCATTCTAGGCATTCTTAGGCCTAGTTTAAGACATCTTAATGAGGATTTAGACGTAGAACCACACCGAGGAAATTTAAGGATTCAATTATCATCCTTCCCGACTGTTAAACTTAGTGTGCGTTCTATTTGTTAACTGTTTAGGGTTGGCGACTGGAGAGACGCGCTCTAGCACATTGTAGCCCAATCACTGTGAGTAACGATTGTATAAAGATATGTTCAAAATGGTTACCTTTTGAATACTGAACTGAACTGTTTATCGAACTGATATTATTTACTGAATGAATGTATGTCCTTTATTTCTGAACTGTACTGTGGCATCCTTAGCACTACTGTTACTGACTGTTACTGTTACAGAGATCTCTGTCGGTTCCCTTGTGGAACCATACTGTTTACTGAATGACTGGCCATCATTACTGTTCGGTCTTTTGACCTACTGTTACTGTTATGCTAATGGATGTACCACATATGACTGTTTATTGTACTGAACGACTGTGATACTGATTGAAATAATGAACTGTTTTCATTACTGTAAGGACATTACATTCTTAACCTCTTTATACATTATGTTATTCACTGGGCTTTAGCTCACTGCTCATATATATATATGTAGGTGTACAGGCACCGGACCAGAGCTAGAAGCGTCGGGGTTATTCCAGTTTTGTCAGCCAGCCTATGTGCCTCACTGTGAGGTTCCGTGTTGCCATGTCATGGCTTTGGGATTTTGTTTTGAGTTTTTCCCATCGGTCTCCTCACAGTTTTGTATCATTGTATAAACTGAATGTTTACTGTACTGTTATTGAGGGATTAAGTCCCTGTACTGAATGTTTGTGTATCATTGTATAGACTGTACTGTTCTGAACCGTATGAATGCATGAAAAATGTTTTTGGCATACAGATTTTCACAGCTCAATGGACACTAGTTATTTACTGTATTGGCTTCCGCCAGGCCCTGAACTCTGTTATACTGTATTACTGTTAAGCAGGCCTTCGGTAATTACGGATTACTGGCCGGTTACGGTGCTAAACCCATAGGGCCGGGTTTGGGTCGTGACAGAGTGGTATCAGAGCGATACTTAACCACGAGTTATACCGCACACACGTGTCCAAATGAGCTATAGGGTGTCCTAGAAAAGCAATTAGGGCATCTCATGAATTTGAAAAGTGTGTGCTTATGACTGATTGATTAAGTGTTAAATGTTAAACTGTCTAATTGTACAACTGCCTATAATGATAACTGTTATAACTGTTTATAGTGAAATGGATAACATAAACACTGCAAATGAAACTGGATCATCATCCTCTGAGGCCAGAATGGCCAGACTTGAACTAATGATGGGGCTGATAATTGAAAGACTGGATCAACAACAGAACCAACCGCCCCCACCTCCTCCTCCTCCGGTGCAACCGGAACCGAATGTGCAAAATGTGAATGCAAATGAGGAGGATATTATTGCTCTTACCCAGAAATTCAGCAAGATGAAACCGCCGTCCTTTCAGGGAGGCTTGGAACCATTAAAGGCTGAAGCTTGGGTCCTTGAGACTGAAAAGTTGTTTGAGGTTTTTCCGTGCTCCGAAACAAACAAAGTATTGTTGGCAACCTTCACCCTTCAGGAAGAAGCAAGAAGGTGGTGGATGTTGACCCGTGATGCGAACACTATTGTGACTTGGGCTCAGTTCAAGGAGTCCTTCTTTGAGAAGTATTTTCCTCAGTGCATCAGAGACCGAAAAGTGACTGAGTTTGAACAGTTAAGACAGGGCAAGACGTCTGTTGCCGAGTATGAGAAGCAATTTACCGAACTTGCTAGGTATGCACCACATATGGTGGATACCGATTATAAGAAGGCCAGGAGGTTTGAAGGCGGCCTTAGTGTTGCTATTCAGGATCGGATAAGTGTTTTGAAAATGCCAACTTATGTGGGTGTTCTCGACCGGGCATTGATGGCCGAGACGAATATTGCAGCAGTGAAACAATCCGAAACACCAACAACTGAGTGGCAAGGTAAAAGGCAGAGTTTCAAATTTAAGAAAGGCAAACATAACTCTGCAAACAAGAAACAAAATACGGGGTCGACAACTAGCCCCAGCCAAGGGAGTGGATTTACTCCACCCTGTTCCATATGTGGCAACAAGCACAAAGGGGTTTGCTATCAGATTTCTGGAGCTTGTTTCAGGTGTGGCAAGGTAGGCCACAGAATTAAAGACTGTCCCTCTGCCCCGCAATCCAGTAGTAAAGCTGCACCGAGCGTAGCAGCATCAAATGTAGCACCGAAGCCTAACCCCAAAGCTACCGGGAAGGAGCCTATGAGGCAGGGCCGAGTGTTTGCCCTAGTACCGGGAGATGTGCAAAACCGAGACTGTCGTGTCAGGTATCCTCTCTATCTGTGCTCAAAATGCATATGTATTGATTGATTCGGGGTCTACACATTCTTATGTATCGCATGCTTTTTCACGTAAATTGAATAGACCCTTAGAACCATGAATTATCTGTTAGCTGTATCATCACCTGTTGGGGGATCCATGACCTGTGCATATATGTATCCTGCTTGTGAGATTATTGTTGGGGATATGCATCTGTTTATTGATTTACTGCCATTGAATATCGATCATTTTGATGTAATATTGGGGATGGATTGGTTACAAAAATATCATGCTACTATCGATTGTGTGACCAAGCAAGTTGTTTTCCGTCCACCGGGCTTACCGGAATTTGTGTTTAATGGAATTGGAGTAGTATCCCCACCGTATCTGATTTCTTCTGTAAAGGCTGATAGACTGATTAGAAAGGGGTGTAAAGGATATCTGTGTTCTGTACTGACTGTGCCTATTGATGATAGTGTTAAAACTGATGTGAATTGTGTTCCTATAGTCAGAGAATTCCCAGATGTATTTCCAGATGATTTGCCAGGGGATTTGATTGACAGGGAAATTGAATTTACTGTGGATGTGATTCCGGGTACACAGCCGATATCGAAAGCTCCTTACAGAATGGCTCCAACTGAACTGAAGGAATTGAAAGTGCAATTGCAGGAACTGTTAGACAAGAAGTTTATCAGGCCCAGTACTTCGCCGTGGGGTGCACCTGTTTTGTTTGTGAAGAAGAAAGATGGCTCATTGAGACTGTGCATCGATTACCGCGAACTGAACAAGGTAACTATAAAGAATAAATATCCGTTACCGCGTATTGATGATCTATTTGACCAGTTACAGGGTGCACAAGTGTTTTCCAAGATTGATCTTAGATCGGGGTACCATCAATTGAAGGTTAAACCGGGAGATATTGATAAGACTGCTTTTAGAACAAGGTATGGACATTATGAATTTTTAGTTATGCCATTCGGAGTCACGAATGCCCCAGCTGCATTTATGGACCTTATGAACAGAATTTTTAAACCGTACCTTGATGATTTCATTGTAGTATTTATTGATGACATCCTGATTTATTCTAAGACTGTTGAAGAACATGAACACCATCTAAGACTTGCCCTGCAGACCTTAAGAGAACAGAAATTGTATGCTAAATTGTCTAAATGTGAGTTTTGGCTTGATCATGTGATGTTTTTGGGGCATGTTATTAGCAAAGATGGAATTTCTGTAGATCCTCAGAAAATTGAAGCTGTAGTGAACTGGCCTAGACCGACAAATGTAACTGAAGTCCGAAGCTTTTTGGGATTGGCTGGATACTATAGAAGATTTGTTAAAGACTTCTCCAAAATTGCCCTACCGTTGACTCAGTTAACTCAGAAGGGGACATCATTTGACTGGACTGACCAAAGGGAGACAGCGTTCCAAGAATTGAAAACCAGACTTGTGACTGCACCGATTCTGACTCTACCTTCAGGTACAGATGGTTATACTGTTTTTAGTGATGCTTCTCATAAGGGTTTGGGATGTGTTTTAATGCAGAATGGGAGAGTTATTGCTTATGCTTCCCGACAGTTGAGACCGCATGAAAAGAATTACCCAACCCATGATCTTGAACTTGCTGCAGTGGTTTTCGCATTGAAAATTTGGCGTCACTATTTGTATGGGGCGACATGTGAAGTATATACCGATCACAAGAGTTTGAAATACTTCTTCACACAGAAAGAGCTGAATATGAGGCAGCGGAGATGGCTTGAACTGATCAAAGATTATGACCTACAGATTTTGTACCATCCGGGAAAAGCCAATACCGTTGCCGATGCTTTGAGCCGAAAATCGACTGGGAACATAGCTTGTTTGCTCACCGGGCAGAAAGAATTGCTTTGTGACATTGAAAAGTCTGAAATTGAAGTTGTCTTGAAAGAACAAGGTGGAACCTTAGCTGCCATTACTGCTCAACCAGCATTGATTGAAGAGATTAAGGAGAAACAGCAACTGGATGATTATTTGAAGAAAATCATCGAAGAGAGAGATTCAAAACCGAGACCGGGGTTCAAATTTGACAACAATGTACTGAAATTTCAAGATAGACTGTGTGTACCAAATGACACTGAATTGAAAAGAAAGTTCTCCAAGAAGGCCACAGTTCGAAGTTTTCGATCCACCCGGGGAATACGAAAATGTATCAAGATCTGAAACAGAATTTCTGGTGGCCGGGAATGAAGAAAGAAATTGCTGACTTTGTGTCTAAGTGTCTTCATTGCCAACAAGTCAAAGCTGAACATCAACGACCTGCCGGATTACTGCAACCCTTACCCATACCAGAGTGGAAATGGGAGCATATCACGATGGATTTTATCGTTGGATTACCTCGCTCCAAGAAAGGTATGGATTCTATTTGGGTTATTGTTGATAGGCTGACTAAATCTGCACACTTCCTACCTGTCAAGACAATCTATAATGCGGATAAATTGGCTGTTATCTATATTGATGAAATTGTTAGACTGCACGGAGTGCCTGTGTCTATTGTTTCTGACAGGGATTCGAAGTTTACATCGAGGTTCTGGCAAAGCCTACAGACTGCATTGGGTACCGAATTGAGGCTGAGTAGTGCCTATCATCCTCAGACAGATGGACAGTCAGAAAGGACCATCCAAACTTTAGAGGACCTACTGAGAATGTGTGTCCTTGATTTCCAAGGGAACTGGGAAAGTCATTTGCCATTGGCTGAATTCGCCTACAACAACAGCTACCATACGAGTATTGGTATGGCGCCTTTCGAGGCATTGTATGGCAGAAAGTGTAGATCTCCAATTTGCTGGGCAGAAGTTGGGGATGGGCCGTTGCTTGGGCCCGAGATTGTGTATGAGACGACTGAAAAGATCAAACTGATACAGCAAAGATTGAAAACTGCACAGAGTAGACAGAAAAGTTATGCGGATGTTAGAAGACGGGATAGAGAGTATGAAGTGGGTGATCACGTGTTTGTGAAAGTGACACCAATGAAAGGCCAGACTCGTTTTGGAGTCAAAGGCAAATTAGCGCCGAGGTACGTCGGACCGTATGAGATTATTGAGAAAATCAATCCGGTGGCGTATCAAGTTGCACTTCCTCCTGAGATGGAGCATATGCATAACGTCTTCCACATTTCGATGTTGAGAGACTACCTTCGAGATCCGTTCCATGTGATTGAGCCTACCCGAGTAGTGTTGAGTGATGACTACACTTATGAGGAACGGCCTATACAGATTGTAAACCGACGGATCAAGAAACTGAGAAACAAGGAAATTCCGCTAGTGAAGGTAGACTGGCAGAATCATGGTGGTGTGTATGCCACTTGGGAAAGGGAAGATGACATGGCGAAAAGATATCCGGATTTGTTCCCACTGAACCCTGTTTTCTTCCAAACTGAAGGTAACTCGAGTTTAGAGGACTAAACTCCTTATAAGGAGGGAAGACTGTAACAACCCTCGTACCGATTACCGTATAACCACTGAATTATATACTGATTACTGCTAAACTGAACCGAAAATGACTGATGATTGAAGGAATTGAGTTACTGAATAAACCGATTGAAATTGAACTGAAGTTGAATGAGTTTATTTGTTATATTGCATACTGCATCTGTTTGATTGATTGATTATCTGTTTAAATTATATGTTTAAACTGCTAATTGAAGGCCTTATCGGCGGCCGATTTAGAAACCGTTTAGTGTTTTGTAATCGGTAGAATATTTGTGATTTAATGGTATAATTATCTGAAAATTGATTAGGAATGATTAAATTAGATTTAAATGAGTTAATTGCCAAGTTCAACTTATTTACGAAATTGCCATTGAGTGGCTTTTGTTTATTCTTATTATTGATTGAGCCTTACACTTAGAGAAACATTTGATCAGCCTATTTCTTGCTTCAACCGAATTTAGAGAGAGTGAGAAGGGAGAGAGAGTTGATTTCATCTTGTATGTTGGCTTGCTCTTGAGGTTTTGCTTGAAGACTTGTAATTTTGGAAGAGTAATTGCATAATCTAGCTTCCTTACCTTGAGATTGAAGACTTAGGTAAGAAATTTAAGTCTCCATTGTTGTCCTTAAACTTGTTCTTGCATGATCCATGCTCCATTGTAGGATCAAACCATGATTTAGTTCATAAATGTTGAATTAGGACTCCATTGTGGCATGCATGTAAGATTTGATGAGTTTGAATTGATTTCATGGCAAAATGGTGCATGCATGTTCACATTTTTGTATAAGTCCATGTTTTCACTTTGTTTTCAAAGATTTGAGCTCCATTGAGCAAGAATGAAAGTTTGATTTTGGTTTAAAGATCATGCATTTCATGTTTTGAAAGTGTTCTTGAAAATGGGTTTGATAATGGCTTTAATTGACCAACCCTTGGCCCTTGCATGTGCAAATTAGCTTTTGAAACTTGTTATTCATTGTATTGGGATGTATTTTCCAGAATTTGGGGCCAAGAGGTTGAGTTTTGGATGTTTGAATGCTTAGTTCGAACTTGGGAGACAAATCTGGAAATTCCAGATTTGGCTTCCTCGCTCGAGCGAAGGATTCCTCGCTCGAGCGAGCCCTTTGGTTTTGCAAGCTCGCTCGAGCGAGCATCGAGCGTGGTATCGCGCGTAAAATTCGAGCATCCAGTACTTTTACTGTTCATCAGTTCGCTCGAGCGAAGGATTGTTCGCTCGAGCGAATCCTTTGATTTTGGAAGCTCGCTCGAGCGAAGGAAGGCTCGCTCGAGCGAGGAGCCTATTTTCAGCAACTTTTGAAAAATGCCTTCCAACTGTATTTTTGCATCCTCATCCCATTCTAGGCATTCTTAGGCCTAGTTTAAGACATCTTAATGAGGATTTAGACGTAGAACCACACCGAGGAAATTTAAGGATTCAATTATCATCCTTCCCGACTGTTAAACTTAGTGTGCGTTCTATTTGTTAACTGTTTAGGGTTGGCGACTGGAGAGACGCGCTCTAGCACATTGTAGCCCAATCACTGTGAGTAACGATTGTATAAAGATATGTTCAAAATGGTTACCTTTTGAATACTGAACTGAACTGTTTATCGAACTGATATTATTTACTGAATGAATGTATGTCCTTTATTTCTGAACTGTACTGTGGCATCCTTAGCACTACTGTTACTGACTGTTACTGTTACAGAGATCTCTGTCGGTTCCCTTGTGGAACCATACTGTTTACTGAATGACTGGCCATCATTACTGTTCGGTCTTTTGACCTACTGTTACTGTTATGCTAATGGATGTACCACATATGACTGTTTATTGTACTGAACGACTGTGATACTGATTGAAATAATGAACTGTTTTCATTACTGTAAGGACATTACATTCTTAACCTCTTTATACATTATGTTATTCACTGGGCTTTAGCTCACTGCTCATATATATATATGTAGGTGTACAGGCACCGGACCAGAGCTAGAAGCGTCGGGGTTATTCCAGTTTTGTCAGCCAGCCTATGTGCCTCACTGTGAGGTTCCGTGTTGCCATGTCATGGCTTTGGGGATTTTGTTTTGAGTTTTTCCCATCGGTCTCCTCACAGTTTTGTATCATTGTATAAACTGAATGTTTACTGTACTGTTATTGAGGGATTAAGTCCCTGTACTGAATGTTTGTGTATCATTGTATAGACTGTACTGTTCTGAACCGTATGAATGCATGAAAAATGTTTTTGGCATACAGATTTTCACAGCTCAATGGACACTAGTTATTTACTGTATTGGCTTCCGCCAGGCCCTGAACTCTGTTATACTGTATTACTGTTAAGCAGGCCTTCGGTAATTACGGATTACTGGCCGGTTACGGTGCTAAACCCATAGGGCCGGGTTTGGGTCGTGACATGTAAATTTGGCCCAGGCCATGTCGGGCCTCGTGGGCTTCTGCCAAAATTCAAGTTGGGCGAGGGCAGGCCCATGGGCCAGAAAAAATTAGGCCCAGGCCCATGAGATATTTGGGCCTTGTGCAGATTGGGCCGGTGGGCTTGGGCAAGCTTGAACATTTTTTTAAATTTTTTAAAAAAAAATTTTTTACCAAAAAATTTATTATTTTTCATTAAAAAAGACACTAGGCCTGAGCGCGGACCGGGCGGGCCGAGCCTTGAGTGGACCTTAAGCGGGCCGATGAGTCTGGCCACGGGTCGGGCTGGGTTTCAAAATGATGGCCTAGGCCCAGGGCTCGGGTCTCGGGCCAGGCTCGGACTTATCCCGGACCGTGGGCCATTTTTACACTTCCATCCTTTCCCTATCCTAGCAGTAGGGGTGTTCACGGTTCAGTTGTGGCCAAGAAATCTCCAATCCACCATCCATTCGTTGGATTGCACGGATTGGAAAAAATCAATTCACATCTGTCCGCCGGATTGACTAATGCGAATTGAGCAAATTGACGAATGGATGCAAATCAGTTTAGCGATTTAAACTTTTACAAATTTTGAATATAATATAACAACTTGTCAACATTTTTCTTTTTAGATAACAATCCAACTCAACATAACTAAAAGATTATCAAATAAATTGTCAAATATCAATAATAAATATATATAAGAAAACTATGCATTATCAAAACTATTTTATTACTTTTTTTTATTCAAAAACTATTTAATTTGATTTTTTTTTAAGTGAAAAAAATTAAGCCTTATATTTTTCATACAAAAATACTAAATATCAACATTTACCATTTGATAAAATGATTTCCAAATTAAAAATAAATTGAAAATACAACAGAATATCTAAATTCTTTTTCAATTGAAAATACAAATAGAATATCTAAATAAATTGAAAATACACAGTTTTACAAATTAATAGGGGTGCTTGCGGTTTGCCGGTTCGATTGCGGTCAAAGAAATCTCAAATTCACCATTCGTTCAAAACTAGGCAGATTGCAAAAAATCAATCTGCAACCATTTGCTCGTCATCATGCATTCGTCCAAAATGCGGTGAATCGGTTCGGTTCAGTTAGTTTGGCGCGGATCAGAATATCTGCTGCGCACCCCTACTTAGCAAGGTGCTTGATAATATGATCTAATACTTAAAACTGAATTGATTAAGTGATAATTAATTAAGCTTATTTGATAATCCCAATTGATAACATTTAAAAATTTAAATGATTCTTAAAATGTAAGCCAAAACTTAAGTAAATTTTAATTCATATCAAACTTATTTAATTCTGACCGAATTTATAAAAACGAAACATAAGTATTAATATATAATATTATAAACTCACCACCATCACCACCGTTACCAATACCACCACCATCATCTACTGCCACGACCACGTCACCGGCACTGCTACCACCACCACCACCACCACTACCACTACCGCTGCTACCGCTATCACTAACACTATCACCATCATCATGCCACTGCCACTGCCACCGCCACCGCCACCGCTACCGCTACACGACCACTACCAACATTACTGTGACTACCACCGCTACCGCCGCCGCCACCCTATTATAAAATTAATACATACAATTTAAAAATAATAAATTTTATATATATCAAATAATTTATTTTTAATTTATCACTTAAATTTTATCAAACAATTTTTAACTTAAAAAATTCAACATTTAATTTCTAATACTTTATTTCAATATTCAATTTTTAATTTTTAACTTTATCAAACACCACCTTCTTCCTTCCTTCCCAAGTCCATGACATTGCTATCCTTCCACACCACCAACAAATAAATAAATTAATTGAGTTATCTACATTATCCATGTTCTATTAGTTATAATTAATTAAACGGATGATTATTTCAAATTAATAATAAATCTTCTAAATTTTAATGAGATCAAATTCGTGGATTACACGGTGCTATTTAAATTTATGAGGGTCACTATAAGTTTTATTTCAATAATTTAAATTGTTAAATGTGTAAAATTTATTAAGTATTTTATACCTGTAAAAAATTATGTTGATCAATTATCGATAGCTACTTGATCAAATTATTTCTTGTTAACAATTTATTTTGAAAATTATATTTATCGTTGACAAAAATATAATTTAATCAAATAACTATCAATATTCTATTAAGGCGATTTTTAGAGAGATAAAATATTCAACGAATCTTTATTAAATGGTTCAAACATAACTGTAATAAGCTCTAAAAATCTAAGCCTTCGTTTGAGAAGTGTGTTGACTTTTTAATTTTTTTGACTTTTTTTTGTGAGAAAAGAGTCTAATGATTATGGGTTAAATGTGATGTTTTGTTTGTTATGACTAAAATAGCCTATTTTATTTTTTGTGACTAAAATAGTCCAAAAAAAACTCTTGCCAAACGGCGCCTTAGGCGAAAGAGAAAATAATTAAGATCATAATTTTTTTTATTGATATGTAAATACTTTGGAAAAGCGTCACTGATAGTTATTTTCATCAACATCGTAGATTCCCGAATCTGTGCATCGTTCTGGTCAGACGCCGGAAGCAGAGAGAGAGATAAAGACTCAACCCTCGAACGCCATGGCCACCGACTTCAAATCCATTCCTTTAATAGGTAATAAAATCATCACTCTATTCCAAACCCCTAAAATCTCTCTCTCTCTCTCTCTCTCTCTCCTCTCTCAATTAATTTAGAAAAAAGACTCAAGAAAAAGGTAAAAGAAAAGTTTTTAATCCAAAAAATGAAATTCTTATGGCTTTATTGATAGTCTTTGGCATGAGCTTGCTTTTACAAATGGGGATTTAAAATTTGCTCAAAACCAAGTTCTTGAGCTTCAAATTATTGTAATTTTGTTTTTTTTTTTGTTCTTTTTTTTTTTGGGGGGGGGGGGGGGTGTTTACTCAGATCAGATGTCTCTGTTCATTAAAAGAGGGGAAATTACATCCAGTAGGGCAGGTTCCTCAACATTTGCTTAACTTCTTCAGAGCTTCAAATTATTGAAGGGAAATTTTATATGGTTACGATTTTTGTGTCTTGGTTATATATTATATTTGTAGTTATGATATTATTTTAACTATTCTGGTTATAACACAATTCACAAATGACATAACTTGGACCATAGCATTACCCATTATTGTATTTTGCTTTTTTTTTTTTTTGGGTTTGATGAGTTTATACATATTTCATATGATGTTTTTCTATCCCAATAAATAAAATTCTTATGGGCTTATTGATAATCTTTGTTATGAGCTTGCTTACAAATGCAGATTTTACATTTGCTCAAATCCAAGTTCATCAGAGCCTCAAATTATTGTAAATTGTTTTTCTTTTTTGTTTGTTGTGTTTAATGAGTTTATACATATTTCATATGATATGATGTTTTTCTATACCGATAATTAAAATTCTTATAAGTTTATTATAGTCTTTGTTGTGAGCTTGCTTACAAAGGAGACTTACATGGGTTCTCATTGATCAAACTTATTTACATTGAAGTCCTGTTTCATTTCTTACCTATTAATATTTTAAAAAATGTTGAGGAAAAATAAGCATTTCAGGACTTATTGGTGCATTAAAAAAGTCTAGAAGACTTATAAGTATTTATCACATAGGACTAGCCCGTAATTTACCTGCTTAATATTCAACATTTGTTTAAATCCAAGTTCTTCAGAGAGCTTGAAATTATTGTAATTTTTGTTTTTTTGGGTTTTCACTCATGAGGCAGATATTAGCCCTCTTTTGGCGAAATGGGATGATCCAAACATGGCGCAAGACCAAGGCATCACAGGAGTCGTTAAGCAGTTGGACCAAGCTTGTAGAGAAGCTGGCTTCTTTTATGTGGTAATTCTCTGTGAATCCATTGTATATTATTTGTTTGTGTGTCTGCTGCAATCCTATCAGATTGATGATTTGAAGACCCATAATCAAACCAATGAACTCAAAAATCAGACCAACCCCACCCAAAGAGGTCGGGTTGGTTCAGTTTTTTCGGTTTACTGGGTATTTTGCACACCCCTAATTTGAACCCATTAGTCATTTCAATATTCATCTTTGTTTTCAAAGTATTTTATTTTGATTGGGGCAGTTGTTAACCCTCAATTATCTTCTCTCTTTGTTGTCTTGTTGGATACCTACTATCATTTTGATTTCTTAACTTCAACAAAGCATACTTCAGGGACTTGTTTGGTTTAGATTATTAAATGTGTTTTTGATTATTTAAATAGATAATTAATGAATAAACAAGTTGTATATAATCATATTTGGTTAGCATGTATGATTGTTTACACATAAAAACAAACATATTTGGTTAAATAATGAAAATGGAAACAGGGTCTAAGTTTAACCAACATTGGATTGATATTTCAAAAAATGATATTTATTTATTTATTTTATCTATTTTAAAATCAGCCCAAACATCCTAAATCAAATTTTTATTTGTTTATTAATATATATACATACTTTTTAATATTGTTTTTTATGTGTTGTGATTAATCAGAAGGGCCACGGTATACCCGATTCCATTATCAAAGAGGTTAGAAATGTGGCACACAAATTCTTTAGTCTACCTTACGAGGAAAAACTAAATATTAAAATATCTCCCACAACTGGATACAGGTATGCTCCCTGGAAAAACTTGTGGCATTAGTATTTTCTTTTTCGTTTTTTCACTTGGAAATTGCTTCCTAATTTGACAGTGAGTTAACATTTTGCACACAGAGGGTATCAGCGGATTGGCGAAAATATAACCAAAGGCATCCCTGACATGCACGAAGCTATTGATGTATGTTTTTCCTAATTGGTTCGGAAGTTTCAGTGTTTGTGTTGCCACTATGAATAGTTGATTTCCCTAGTCAATCATGGCTTGTGGGTATCTGAATAACCACCAAGAAATGATAATGCATTCTAACCAAAGAAATGATAGGCCACATCAATTGAATAACTTCTTGAACTCTTCAACACAATTATATAGAACACCAAAAAATGATAATCGGCCCCTTTATATCATATATATTCAATGGCTTGCATTCTAGTCATTGTCATTCGAAGTTTCACAAGCACATATGCTATGAAGCACGGATACTTTAAAAAGGGAGACATATCCGTGTCGTATTCGTATCGGATACCGATACTCCTTGGATACTTAATTTTGAAGTATCGGATATTCCAAGTCCCATATTACTCCTAATACTTTATTTAGTTATTTGATAAGAGAAACATAGTGAGAGTTAAAGTAATAAAATTTGTTAAATTGATGATCCTTATTGTTTTATGCATGCCCTCTATAACTACATAGAAAGTAAGGATTAACAAGAGAATATAATAATAGTAAAATTAAAAATTAATAAATAAATAAGTAAGTAAACTTGAATACAATATTTTTACTAGTACCAAAGGGAAAAGCATAGGAACAAGTTGTAGATTGTTCTATTATTGTAATATAAATATATTAAATTTGATATTAAATGAAATATTTGCAACACCTATTGAAAATTTTAAAAATAAATGAGTTACGGTTTTAAATTAATACCTAATTCTTAAAGGTTAGTGTTTTGCATTATAAAATTACAATGCGGTCTCTCAACATTCTTGAGCTTGTGTATGACTCACTACTAATAATTTTTTTAAAATATATTTTTTATAAACGTATCTTAGGGGTGACCATTGGTTCAATGGTTTAGACTTAGCCTGATAACTTTAAGGTTATGGGTTCAAATCTTGGAGCCACCACTTTGTACATTATGTCAAAGGTTAGGTTTGTACTCAATCTTATTATGTCAAAAGTTAGGTTTGTACTCAATCTTTCTCCTCCCAATCATTAAAGGTTAGGTTTGTACTCCATCTTTCTCCTCCCAAACACATATTAATGTGTACTAATTGGGCTTTTTTTTTTTTTTTTTTTTTTTTTTTCTCAAATGTATCTTAGCCGTATCTATATCCGTATCCTTTTTTTTTAGATTTTGTCTTATCGCCGTATCCGTATCTCATATCCCGTATCCGTGCTTCCTAGCACCTATGTTATTTTTGTTTGAATAGGCATATAGAGTGACGCGATTCATTGGTGTTGTGCATAGGGAAAAAGCTCTGATTCTTCCTTTGATAATAGTGGTAATGCAGTATTGATATGTTGTTATAACTATTTATCTATTTGGCTTCTTTTTTCTCTTTTACGGGCGATAGTGCTATAGAGAAGTGAAACCGGGGATGTACGGTACTCTCAGCAAACCTTTAGAAGGTCCTAATCAATGGTACGTAGAATAATGATTTTTATTTTAAATTTCCATCCAAAATGAAAGAAGATTATGTTGACATGTCCTTTTTTAGGATGCATCTCTCTCTCTCTCTCTCTCTCTCATTGTTCACTGTTCACCTAGTTCTTATTGCCTGAGATTTTTTTGGTTTTCTACTTCCATTGATTGTTTCTTCTCGCAGGCCGATTAATCCTCCAAATCTAAAGCAACTGATGGAGGAGTATATCAGCCTTTGTACAGGTCCATTCCTTACTGAGACTAATATATACTAGTTTAAAAACTTTGGTGATGTATTTTTATAGTTCTACGATACCATAATTTTACAAATGTCAATTACCAAGTGCTGCAGATCTGTCAAGAAAAATTATGCGGGGAATTGCTCTAGCATTGGGTGCATCAGCAGATGAGTTTGAAGGTGAAAGAGCCGGAGATCCATTTTGGGTTTTCCGAATAATTGGTTACCCTGTTTTATCTCATGCAAACGGCAAAGACATGACAGAAAATGATATTGGATGGTAATTGAATATTGCTTATGTTGGTGCTTTCACTTTTTATTGTGTTTCGGTTGTTCCAATTTGGTGATGTCTTTCTTTTCTTGTTATTTTGTCTGTCACTCTGTTCAAACAAATCCAGTGGAGCTCACACTGACTATGGTAAATTTCTAGTCTTTACACGTTTTTATGTGAAACATCCATATGATCTTGTTCGTTGGTCATAATTTTCTTATGCTGTTGTGTAACAGGTTTGTTGACGTTAGTTAATCAGGATGCTGATATAACCGCACTAGAGGTATGATCATCGACTCTTTCTTTTAATTTTTAATCTTTTTTATTTTTATAATTTTGGTTTAAAGAAAGAAATTTCTCACTCTTATCATTTATATACTAACCAATACATTTGTTTACGAAACCTCCAGGGTTAAATTCTGTTGATTTGAAAATGGCGTAATACTAGATTCTTGTTTTTAATTTATTTCTTGTTCCGTTCAATTTGGGGTTTAAAATTTTAATCAAGCCAAAAGTAGTGATTTTAGTAAATTGTTGAAGGTGAGAAACCAATCTGGTGAGTGGATATCAGCTCCTCCAGTCCCCGGCACATTTGTTTGCAACATTGGTGACATGCTAAAGGTATGTAACTTCACACAACTGTCCAATATCTGTTACTATCTTTCATGAGGCGGAAACCCTCTTGAAACCTGGAGAAAATTGCAGATTTTAACAAATGGACTCTATGAGTCAACTTTCCACCGAGTCATCAACAAATCTCCAACATATCGAGTCTGCGTGGCCTACTTTTATGAGGTTATCTCTTTGCTTCCACTTGTTCCCTTTCTTTTAATCTTTTATATTTGTTTTTCGCTCTTCTTAAATGGTCCTTTTTGAATGCTGTTTTTCATGAACAGACGAACTTTGACGCTGCAATGGAACCCTTGGATATTTGTATAAAGCGAACAGGTGGAACTAAGAAGTTTGAAAGAGCAGTTTATGGAGAGCATTTAGTTAGCAAAGTAACAACCAATTTTGTAAAAGAGGATGAATTAGATTCTTGATCTTTTGACCACCTACTTGTATCTTTAAGAACCATTAAATAATTCGAAGTTGTGTAAACAGTATCTCAAATGGAATTGAAACATTGTTCGTTGCTGAGATGTGTGTATTGGTGTTTGTATTCTGTCATTAGATCAATTTAACTGTACATGTTTTCTTTGCTTTTCTCATCTTCTTTACCTAATCATCTCCAAGTTGATTAATGGAGGCAGAGCGTGCCGTGTCTTAAAGGGGTGAGGTGGGACGGCAATTGCAATGGGTGACAAGTTGTACAGATATAAGTTAAAGAAATGTTGTTAGACCATTTCTAATGGTTACTCAAAATTGTAATCAAATTTAAATTTGATGAAAAATAACTTAAAAACCTGTTCTAATGGTTTCATCAAATACGTATCAAATTCAGCATTTTACTAACAATGTGTCTTTTATCAAACTACAGTTCATTGCCATTGGATTTTCAATACCGGATGTCCTCCCGGTTGTTTCCCTGGATGATCACCTCAATACAAAAAATTATGAAAAATTTACATTGGACAGTTATCTGCCCAGTCGATCAGTAGTTTGATGAAACTTTAAAACTCTCATTTGGAGCACTTGATATTAATGGAAATTTTTATTCAAATTAATGAAAAATTGATGGACAGACAGTTGAAAGTAAACCTTAAATATCTATATCTCCCCCTAGAGAAGAAATTACACTTGTTCACTTCAATTAATAATTAAACTAAATTTCTTATTTATTGCATTGCTGCATACACATAACTATAAACATATTCGGCAGCATATATGATAGTCTTGTCACCAACAATGGCCGTTGGAGTTTGGATGAACGACAGGGGACTGAACCAACAATTAAGGCAAATCCATCTTACGATACCTTTCCAGAGCAGCATAAGAAGGTGACGGAGCAGGCGCGGGCGGCATTAGTATCTCTCCATCAGACGATGCATTCCTCGAAGCAAAATCCTCAATATTACAAGGTAAATAATGCATAGACTTTTCATCTGGGCACGACCTCTTGATTGAGAAAAAAGCGGCACATTCAGCCTTACTTTTCTGAAAGGGTAGGTCCAGAATGCAATTCATCCTAACGTCCAGCACGTTCCTCTTGATCAGCTTTCTGCAATCTGGACCTACCTGTGTGAAGTAGTTGAAACTCAGAGTAAGATTCGACAGGTCATCGAGCTGGCACAGCTCTTCCGGTACCGTCCCATACAACTTGTTAAATGACAAGTTCAGCAGCTGCATCTTCTCCAAACACCCGAAAGAGCGCGGTATGGGACCCGTCAACTGGTTCATGCTGGCATCGAAGACAGTTGCTATCTTCAACAACCCAATTTCATACGGAAGACAACCAGACAGTGTGTTGTTCAAGAGCAACACCTCCAGCAAATTGATTTTAGCTTGGCCGATGCTTTTTGGGATTGGACCGGTGAATTGGTTGTTCGCCAAGGTGAGGTAAAGAGCAGAGGTGTTTCCCAGATTGTCCGGTATTTCCCCGGTAAACTGGTTGTTGTTGAGGAAGAGTGCGTCGAGATTGAGATTGAACACTCGAGGATTAACCGGACCGATGATGGAGTTGAACCGGAGGTCCAAGAAGGTTAGCTGGCTGGCGCCAAGAACGGAGTTTGGGAACGGCCCGGTGAGGTTGTTGTTGCTCAAGTCGAGCTCGAAGAAAAAGCGAAATTTGGAAATTTTGTCGATTTTGGTGCCGGTGAAGAAGTTGGAGTTGACGTGGAAGTAGGCGAGGTCCGGTAGTTGATCAAGGAAGCCAACGGGGGTCAGTTGATTGCCATTGAGGTTGCCCCCGTTCAAGTTGACGCCGGAAACTGTGGGCGTGTTATCAGTGGGGAATTTGTCGCAGCGGAAGCCCCTGTACTTGCAGACATTCTTGCCATTCCATGTTTTGATGATGCCATTGGGGTCGGAGGTTATTGTTTTTTTGAATCTTTGGATTACAATATAGGCCCGTTCAAGTCTGCTTAGAGTTCGCGGCTTAGGGGGAGGAGGAGGTGGTGGTGATGGTGGAGGAGGGGAAGGTGGAGGTGGTGGTGATGGTGGAGGAGGGGAAGGTGGAGGTGGTGGTGATGGTGGAGGAGGGGAAGGTGGAGGGGGAGATGGAGGTGGTGGTGATGGTGGAGGAGGGGAAGGTGGAGGTGGTGGCGATGGTGGAGGAGGGCATTCTACTGGTGGAAGTGGAGGGGGAGGGCATTCGGATTCTGGAGGAGGGGAGAAATAAGGTGGGTGAAAGCCGCCACCGATTATGATTTCGAGTGTTTCTCTGGTGCTTTGAGAAACAGAAACTGAAGTGTTTCCATTTGCTTTTTGGAAGCATGAAGAGAAGATGAAAAGGGTGAGAAACAGAATTGCCATGAAAAGAAAGTTGTTGCCCATCTCTCTCTCCCTCTCTCTCTCTCTCTCTCAAATTGAAATGATGATGGTTCTCTTAAGTAGAGGGAGGGAAGAGGAAATATTCAAAGGAACAATAGTGTACATTACACTACTAGCCCTATAATTTAAGTAGGAAAAAGTTAGGAATCATGAAAATTTTGTCATGAAAATGATCATGAAAAATTTATGATCCTTAGATTATCTTGATTAGTGTGTGGTGTTTTATTCTAAGTATAATCCAAGGGTCACGAAACTTTCATGATTATTTTCATGAAAGGTTTTTCATGATACCTAGCATTGCTGATTTAAGTAAGTAAAATGTCATTTTAGTTATGTAGTTTTAATTTGAACATTTTGAATCTTACATTTTTAATTTTGTTATAATATGATTCTTTTGTTATTATTAAAATTTTGAACAGGAAAAAATTACGTGCAAAACTTAGAAGAACCAAAATAGAATTTAAAAAAAAAGCTATATGAACAATTGATATAATGTTAATCCTTATAATTTCTTTTAAATTTCATTTTCATTCCTCTAAATTTTGCACGTAATTTTTTTCACACATGATAGGGATGACATTATAACAAATTTTAAAAGGGGAAGTTATAAAAAACAAAATAAAATAAAAAACCTTAAGGTTTGACCTTTATAACAAAATACTCTAAATTTTTAATTTCATTAATTTAAACTATAATTTTTTGATTTGTTTTCAATTTAAATAATTTCTTTTATAAAAAAAAAAAAGGTGAAAGCAATAGAAAAAAAATTATTTTAGTTATTAAAACCAATGAAAAAATGTATTTTATATATTTTATTTACACCTACATTGAGTTTGATAGTTAAAATATTATTTTTCTGTTAATTTTACTCAACTAAAATATATGAATGATTCAGATTGAAAACAAATTAAAATATTATAATTTAAATTGATAAAATTAATAATTTAAAATTTATTTTGTTAGAAGTGTCAAATTGTGATTTTTTATTTTTGTAATTTCTCTAATAAAAAATATAGAATTTAAATTATTTAAATTGAAACTAAAAGGGATAAATTAGAATTATGCTCGGATTAAAAATGTAATTTATCTGACACAAAATAAAATTTACCAAAAAAAATGAAAGGACACTCGTTCACAACTTGCATGTGAACTATAAAAAAATTAAGCTAGGACAGGGACAGGAACAAGGACAGAGACGACTTGATTCAAAGGTAACCTTGGACTTTTATCCACGTGAGGATGATCCTAAAATAATAAAATAATCATTAGAGAAACTCTTTTGTGATGCAATCAGAGTGAAAGGATTTGAATAGAGACCTCGCGCTTGATAGGAAAAGCATGTAAACTATGGAACTAGCTAGAATCACTTGGTCTTATAGAGAGACTTGTCTTGAGATACCTTGAATTCAGATATTTTAGCTTCAATTTTTTTATTTTATTTGTTGATATTGTTTTTGGTCTTAATTAACAAACATGGTTAGGGTTAGTCCTGACTTAAAATGGGACTTTTAATATATAATCACAAAAAAATAAATAAGGCAAATAAAAAAAATGTGGATAAATGGAATTATTATTATTATTATTATTTTTTTTTAACTTGTTAATCCCTACAAAGTCTGTTTCGTATAACATCGCTTTATATACTAAAATTTATTACATAGATGAAGAGATGAAAAAATCATTATAAAATTCTAAAAAATATTACAATTGGCTTTGTTACGTTGTAGTTTAGCAAAATTTAGTTTAAATATATATATCAAAAAAAAATTAAAGTTATAACAATAAGAGTATATTGATTTAACTATAATATATCAGATAAATATTGTTTTTCTCACACTTTTAGATGCAACTAATTAAGTCAGCATTAACTATAAGATCCCTTTAACTTGAATGTTGATGTTTGATTGGACCTTAGTTTTAAGTCTACTAATACTAAAAGATTAAAATTATTTAGAAATTACGTAATTTTGTGAAGTTTGGGGGCAAAGTGGTTGCCTTCTTTTCCTTTCATCAAAGCCCTAATTACACTTGTAAATTTCATTCTGTTAAAAATGTAAGTTTGTTTTTCTAATTATTAATCTAACTAACTGTTCGTTCGATTTAAGATTTTTCTATAAAAATTTTGGTAACATAACATTACACTTGTGACATATTATTTTGGATTTATTTGGGTAAACATATTATAAATTAAAGTTGATAATTAGGAAATAAAAGTCAAACATCTCTCTTCTATCTTCTAGATAATATTTTTTTTTCAACTTATTTAAGTTATTTATGTTTAATAAGTTGTAAACGAAAATTGTACCTAATAGCATAACATTGACTCCTAAGGGAACAAAAAAATTATAAGCACACTATAATTACTTCAGAAGAACCAACAAGAAATTTAAATACATATATATATGAGTAATATTATATCTATCGAATTTTAATTTGTGTGAATAGTTTGAATTTGTGCATATCGGTCGTCTGGTCAATCATTTACAAAAGGGTGATAGGTGTAGTTGATAAGTGTTGCACCGAGTGATCATTTGGACGATCGACCGATATGTACAAATTTAAACAATTCAGACAAATTCAATTCCATGAATAAATCATTTTTTGTATATATATATATATATAGTAATGAATAAATAAATTTTAAAAAAATCCCAAGTTGCGTACACTATTCCCAATTATTGGCTTCTCTTTCGCTCAATTATGAAGAATATTGCATAGGAAAATGTTTTTTTTGAGAAAATTGAATCTAAAAGCAAAAGAAAAAATATAATTAATTTACTTTCCTATTAACTGTACAGTTTACAAAATGAAATTATATAAAAAAATGATTTAAAATTTCTTGTGATACATAATCCTTACTTTTTACAAGAAAGTGTTTGAGGGAAAATTTTCCCTTAAAACGACAAGTGCGCAAAAATAAAATGATTTTTATTTTCCTATTCTATCAATTGAAAGCATCGCAAAAGGAGTACTAAGTAGTTGTTTAGGATGATCTAAATAAATATATTTTTTATTTTTTTATAAAAAGATATATAGAAAAATAGAGAGATGATATGATAAAAAAATAAAAAAATAAAAAGATGAATTATTTTTAAATTGCTAAACTTAACCTAATTATTTGGAAAAAGTAGGCTCACACAACATAGTGTAATCAATGTAATGCCTTCCACTATTAATAAGCGACCTACCCTACCCACAGCAAGAAAAGATGACGCGTAACATCAACCCACATCGGATTAAAAAATATGATAAATTTCACTTTCCCTTGATGAGTTATTTGACTAATGTGTATTTGAGAATGACCTCATAATCATCACGTGATTTATGAATGATAAATTTCACTTATTCTTGATGAGTTATTTGACTAATGTGTATTGGGGAATGATCCAATAATCATCACGTGATTTATGAATTAAAATATGTTATTAGATATTTTATTAAATTTAATAATAAATATAATATACTTGATATATATAAAGGGATTATATATTCATTTTTAAAGTTTAAGAGGATAAATCACATATGAAATAAAATAGAGGAATTAAAATGTACTTTACTTTTAAAAAAAATGATGGAAATCTATGAATATTTTAATATTTTTTATTAAATCCTTAACGAATTTAACGATACATTTTAATACATAAATTACAAGAGATTATTTGATTATTTATAAACATTATCAAATAAATTACACATGACTCAAACTCTACTAGGAAAACATTTGTCCTAAAAAATATCTCTATAGCATAATCTCCACTATAGTGTTTCAAATCAACCAAAGCAATAGATTTTTGTTACGTTTATATGCAGAGAGTATAATACATCCGAACTATTGAATAATTTTTCTCAAAAAGAGCCGACCTTTGGCATGAATGCATACTTGAATTTTTAGATATTTTTCCCATTACACCAAAAAATAAATAAATAAAGTCCCAGGCTATTGTCTTTTTGATTATGTTTGAATTTTGAATTTGAGTAGAAATATATAAAAAAAAAAATTAAAGACAAATATGAATAAAGTATAACTCAAAATTTTTCAAGTTCATTTTCATTTTTCTTCACAAATAACTTCTTAAATATAAAATTCAAATCCAACCTAAATAATTACAACAAATACAGAAGAAGGGACACAAAGACAGTGCCTGAATGATAGAGGAAATGTCTCATAGGGCTGTGTAAAATATCGCTTAATCTGTTAAAATTATACCGATTCACATCAATTCACACCGCTTTATCCGTCAACTGCGGTTTAAACTTTAAAATTTATAATTTGCCTTTGAAACTGTTTCACTCCGCTATAATTAATACCTATATATTTTTTAATTTCTAATAAAGTATCAAAATAAAAATGAATGTGAGAGATTTAAGATGTAAAATTTATTATAAATTAGTAGTTATATATATATATATATATATATATATGAAAAATATTATGTAAAATTAATTTGTGTTATATATATAAAAAATATTATATAAATTAGTATCATATATTATGCAAATACTTGATAATTGGTTAAAATATTTTTCAATCCACCAATTCACTCAAAACTACTCAAATCATGATTTGTCAATTCACAAATCCGTCATTCAATTTATAATTTCTCTCAAATTATCCGAATTATACCACGTACACTCCATGTGAGGGCTATGGGATTATGGCTCTTTTTCCTACCACACCACCCTTATCTCATGTTTCCCTCTCTTTATGTTGCAAAGTGTAGGTCCTTTTGGAGGAGAATCTCAAATTGGAAGTCATTTTGCCTCTAGCTGGCTTCCGATTGCTATCCCTCTCACAAAAGCAAACTCTGCGAGGATGAAAGATCAATAAATACGTACCGACTCTTTCGGCTAACGAGAAATCACAATATTAAGACTATATTTAAATAAAAAATTTAATAAAAATTTAAAAAGGAAAACAAATATATATATATAAAATATAATTTTTTTCTTCTTAATTTCTATTGCTTTTTTTCTTTCTTTTTAAATCTCTACTCAATTTCAAAATTTAAACGCAGCCTAAATGAATCATTATCGGCCTCCTAACTAGCTAACAAAATAAGTCAACATATCCCATCTGTAATTTTTTTTTTTTTGGCATAAATGGAAAAGAAAATTGAAAGATTCAACATTTTATCACATAGGACTAGCGTGTAATTTACCTGCTTAAGATTCAACATTTGTTTAAATCCAAGTTCTTCATAGAGCTTGAAATTATTGTAATTTTTGTATTTTTGGGTTTTCATTCGCGAGGCAGATATTAGCCCTCTTTTGGCGAAATGGGATGATCCAAACATGGCGCAAGACCACGGCATCACGGGAGTCGTTAAGCAGTTGGACCAAGCTTGTAGAGAAGCTGGCTTCTTTTATGTGGCAATTCTCTGTGAATCCATTGTATATTCTTTGTTTGCGTGTCTGCTGCAATCCTATCAGATTGATGATTTGTAGGCCCATAATCAAAACCAATATACTCAAAAATCAGGCCAACCCCACCCAAAGAGGTCGGGTTGGTTCAGTTTTTTCGGTTTACTGAGTATTTTGCACATTTGAACCCATCAGTCATTTCAATATTCATCTTTGTTTTCAAAGTATTTTATTTTGATTGGGGCAGTTGTTTACTGACCCTCAATTATCTTCTCTCTTTGTTGTCTTGTTGGATACCTACTATCATTTTGAATTCTTAACTTCAACAAAGCAGGACTTCAGGGACTTGTTTGATTTAGATTATAGGTAATTAGGGTGCGTTTATTTGGACGGACTGGATAAGGGAGGATTGTAATTCATCGGATTATTAGTCTTGGGATATATTGTTCCGGGACTATTTGGTTGGACTAAATTTGTATCCTATGTTTGTTTAGTCATGGGATTAGAGGTCTGGATTGGATTATTCTATTGAATTCCATGTTTGTTTGAGATATTATGGAGAAATATAAATGTTTAAAGGACTATTTTATCCTTGTAATTTATAATTTTTATTTAATATATAATTTTAAATTTATAATCTATAATTTATAATTTCACAACACTAAAAAAATTTAATTTATAAGGCCATAATTTTTAATTTATTATTTTCAATTAAATTAAATTTATAATTTATATTTTTTATTTAATATATAATTTTAAATTAACGACAATAAAAAAATAATTTTATTATTTTTAATTAAATTTAATTTATAATTTATAATTTATAATTTAAATTTTTTATTTAATATATAATTTGAAATTAACAACACTAAAAAAATAATTTATAAATGTTCAAAAGACTATTTTATCGTTTTCTAATTGTTTACTAAGTAATAGCATGGAGGGTAAAATGAACATTTTACAAAATAATCTCATGGGATACCAATCCCATAGTTTCTATCCCACCTCCCCCCATGGGATAGGATAGTCCCATATTTGTGGGACTAATAATCCGGGGAGACTATTAATCCGGAACAAAATTTTTCAAACAAACAATAGACTATTAGTTTAGTAAGATTAATAGTCCAATCCCACACCCTTATCTCTCAAAACAAACGTGCTCTTAATGAATAAACAAGTTGTGTATAATCATATTTGGTTAGCATGTATGATTGTTTACACATAAAAACAAACATATTTGGTTAGATAATGAAAATGGAAACAGGGTCTAAGTTTAACCAACACTGGATTGATATTTCAAAAAATGATAGTTTTTTTTTTTTTTTTAATCTATTTTAAAATCAGCCCAAACATCCTAAACCAAATTTTTATTTGTTTATTAATATATATACATACTTTTTAATATTGTTTTTTTATGTGTTTTGATTAATCAGAAGGGTCACGGTATACCCGATTCCATTATCAAAGAGGTTAGAAATGTGACACACAAATTCTTTAGTCTACCTTACGAGGAAAAACTAAAGATTAAAATATCTCCCACAACTGGATACAGGTATGCTCCCTAGAATAACTTGTGGCATTAGTATTTTCTTTTTTGTTTTTTCACTTGGAAATTGCTTCCTAATTTGATTGAGTTAACATTTTGCACACAGAGGGTATCAGCGGATTGGCGAAAATATAACCAAAGGCATCCCTGACATGCACGAAGCTATTGATGTATGTTTTGCCTAATTGGTTTGGAAGTTTTGGTGTTTGTGTTGCCACTATGAATAGTTGATTTCCATAGTCAATCATGGCTTGTGGGGATCTGAATAACCACCAAGAAATGATAATACATTCTAACCAAAGAAATGATAACCACATCAATTGAATAACTTCTTGAACTCTTCAACACAATTATATAGAACACCAAAAAATGATAATCGGCCCTTTTATATCATATATATTCAATGGCTTGCATTCTAGTTATTGTCATTCGAAGTTTCACAAGCACATATGCTATGAAGGACAAATACTTTAAAAAGGGAGACATATCCGTATTGCATTCGTATCGGATACCGATACTCCTTGGATACTCACGGATACGTATCGGATACTTAATTTTGAAGTATCGGATATTCCAAGTCCCATATTACTCCTAATACTTTATTTAGTTATTTGATAAGAGAAACATAATGAGAGTTAAAGTAATAAAATTTGTTAAATTGACGTATCCTTATTGTTTTATGTACGCCCTCTATAACTATATAGAAAGTAAGGATTAATATAGCGACCCCGGTCTTTTCCTTTTGATTGTTGTATCAGGACTTATGTTCTGTAGATTCTGTTGTTATCAAATTGTTGTTATCGTCCTTTAATTTCTTATTTTTGAGTTATAGGATGTGTTTGGCAGGTTTGTGACAGGTCGGTTGAGTTTAGATGCCAAAACTAGTTGCCCAGATTTTGACCTGTCCGCTCGAGCGGGGACCCTTTTGTTGCTTGTCCGCTCGAGCGGAGGTTTTGGCGCTCGAGCGGGAATATCACCCATCCAGTTTTTCCTGCGCAGTGTTAGACGCTCGAGCGTGGGATTGGACGCTCGAGCGAAAGTGTGTGAGTGCCGCTCGAGCGGGGAGTTAAACGCTCGAGCGGGGACCTGGTTCTGCAAAAGTACTGGGAGTGCGTATTCGACGCTCGAGCGGGAGTTTGGACGCTCGAGCGGGAGTCTGTGAGTGACGCTCGAGCGGGGGTTTCCACGCTCGAGCGGGGAGTCGACTACATTAGTCCGAGATTTCACTTTTTGGATCACTTTTTGACCTACTTTTTCTCTCTTAACTTTTAAAAACCGCCCCTTGAGAGTTTCTCTCTCTACTCTTACCTTCTCTCTAAGATTTGATCTATTCCCAGTGGTCTTCTACCCTAGTTCCTTTGGAAGAAAGGTAGAGCTTCGCGAGGGCTTTCTTTTAATCTGAAAAAGAGAGGATTTGGAGCACTTTGGATTTTGGGTCATCATCTCCATCTTCTCCATTCGGGTTATTTTCTTCGAGGTAGGGATTTCCTACTCCATCTTATAGGTTTTGTTCTAAGTTTTGGTATTTTGATATGTTGGGGGTATTTTGGAAATTTTGGGAAAAACCCTAGTTATTTCAATAAATTAATTTGTATAATTAATTTAAGGTGAATTGAGGAATTTATTGATTTAATGGTGTAGTTGGATAGTTTAAATCACTTGCCTATTGAATTGTTGATATATTTATTTCCAGTCTAGAAATAACTGTTTGGGCTATCGGTGGAGGATAGTCGCGATTGTTGTAGACATTGCATGTGGACTAGGGTTAACTGAAACTAATCACATTGGTTAAGTCAGTAAATTTTGACTATTGGATTAATACAAAAAATACGTGTATTGATTGAGCATTGCATTTGCATATTGTGTGGGAGGAGATAGGGGATGTACTTCACGGTTTAGGGGAAGATAGGGGATGAACCTCTAAACCAGATTTTGTTTGGGAGGAGATAGGGGATGGACTCCATTAGCATCACTATTATGTGTGCTTATTGATATTGAAGTGTTTTTACATGTTATTGATACGCACTAAAATGTGTATCAAACGGGAAGTATGAAGTGTTTTGATATGAGCCTGAGTCTCATTTGTTTTGTTGATATTGGAAGTAATGTGAATATGATATATAGTTCACTGTTGTAAGTTTGGCCAGGTTCTGAGCCATATTGATAATAATGGAAAGTGAAACGTGTCATAGACATTAGTGTCATGAGACTGTATAATGATATAATTGATTATCTTGGTTAACCATCTATTGAATGCTATTGCTTTATTCAATGCTTATATTTGGTTTAGTATATTTCTACTGGGCTGTGGCTCACCCTATATGGGAACATCATTTTCAGGTTCAGGTGATAAGCTACCTCCAAGGACTTAGCTTGGAAGGATTTGACTTTTGGATTTTGAAGACTATCTTCAGTTAGTTGTTTTTATTTGATAGTACATGTAAACATTCAAGCCTAGGGCTTTACTTGTATTTGAGTTAGAACTCATATTTTTGTGACCAAGTGTTGGCTTGGAAAGATGTAAGCCTGTAGGGCATTTAATTTGATGTTATATGTAATGCTTTTATTTAGTAATACTCTGATGAATGAGATAATGAATTATTTTCTTTAAATATTGCATGTCAATGATAAATATATAATGAGTTTATTTTGAGGACGTTACAATTAATAAGAGAATATAATAATAGTAAAATTAAAAATTAATAAATAAATAAGCAAGTAAACTTGAATACAATATTTTTACTAGTACCAAAGGGAAAAGCATATGAACAAGTTGTGGATTGTTCTATTATTGTAATATAAACATATTAAATTTGATATTCAATGAAATATTTGCAACACCTATTGAAAATTTTAAAAATAAACGAGTTACGATTTTAAATTAAGGGAAAGTCTATAGTATATCTTGTTCAAAAAATGTACGGTACATAAAAAATCAATGGCTAGGATTGAGCCACATCATTAAAAGTGACCTGCTAAACAGGTCACTTTTTATAGTTATGAGCTAAAATCATATTACTTCATAACTATAATCAAATTGATCATAACTTAGTTATAACCACATCTCATAACCAATACCATTTTGTTCATAACTAATATCACATATTTCATAACGACATCTCATAACCAACACCATTTTGTTCATAACTAATATCACATATTTCATAATCATAATCGCATATCTCATAACCAACACCACTTTGATCATAACAAATATCACATATCTCATAATCATTGATCACATATCTCATAACTACTAGCCACATAAATCATAATCACATCTCATAACCAGCCCCTTTGAGTCATAACCAATTCACATATCTCATAACCACTAGTCACATATCTCGTAACCAACACATTTTTTGTCATAACCAATATCACATATCTCATAACCACTAATCACATATCTTATAATTAATACCTTTTTGCTCATAACCACACCACTTTGATCATAACCAACATCATATATCTCATAACCATTGATCACATATCTCATAACTACATGAATCATAACCACATCTCATAACTAGCCTCTTTGAGTCATAACCAACATCGCATGTCGCATAACTACTAGTCACATATCTAATAACCAACATCACATATCTCATAACCACTAGTCACACAACCAATATCTCATAACTTATAACCATTAATACATATAGCATAACCAAACACCCTTTGACACCACTTTGCTCATAACCATTACCCACATATCTCATAACCACTAACACATATAGCATAACCAAACACATTTGACACCACTTTGCTCATAACAATTATCGACATATCTCATAACCACTAACACATATAGCATAACCAAACACCCTTTGACACCACTTTGCTCATAACCATTACCCACATATCTCATAACTACTAACACATATAGCATAACCAAACACCCTTTGACACCACTTTTGCTCATAACCATTACCCACATATCTCATAACCACTAACACATATAGCATAACCAAACACCCTTTGACACCACTTTGCTCATAACCATTACCCACATATCTCATAACTACTAACACATATAGCATAACCAAACACCCTTTGACACCACTTTTGCTCATAACCATTACCCACATATCTCACAACAACTAACACATATAGCATAACCAAACACCCTTTGACACCACTTTGCTCATAACCATTACCCACATATCTCATAACCACTAAAACATATAGCATAACCAAATATCCTTTGGCACCACTTTGCTCATAACCATTACCCACAAATTTCATAACCAACATCACATATATCATAACTACTAATCACATATCTCATAACCAAACACCCTTTGACTTATAACTATATCACTCTGCTCATAACCAAAATCACATATCTCATAATCATTAATCATATATCTCATTACCTTTACCCACATATGTTATAACCACATCTCATAACCAGCACCCTTTGTTTCATAATCAATATCACATATATCATAACCACTAATCATATATCTCATAACCACTACCCACATATAGGGGTGTAAATTTGGCCCACGAGCTCGCGGTACACCATAAGTCCACTCGTGCCCTGGGTAGGCCCAACTAGGCTCGAGCCTAAACTTAACCTAAGACCCTGGGTTATGTGTTCTAAAGCCCGGCCCGACCCTAGTGTGTTATGGAGTGTGACCCATCCCGTGAGCTCGCCCTGAAATTTTCTTCCCCATCTGGCTTGACTCGGCCCTAATGGCTCCCTGCCCCCATTGTCAGTGCAATGGTAAAAAATTTAAATCAAAATAATTTGAAAGAGCCATATAACCGTTAATTCCACCAACAATCAATTTTGTTTTTTTAATTTTTATATATATAAATTAACTCCTTCCTCCCAAGTCCTATAAATACCACTCCTCTTATATTTTATTTCTCACAAACAAATCTGTCTCTCAAACTCTCATTCTCTCTGAACTCTCAACTCTCTCAATTAATTTTGAAGTGTCATTCCTAAGTGACAATTGTAATTGATCACCTATCTCTATTTTAGATTTATTTTTAGTTATAGTATCTTCATTAAAGATAATAGAAATAATAATATACAAACGATATACTTTTTAAAATATCTATATACACTTATAGACATATATATATATATATAATTTAACTAAATTTTAATAAAAAATATGCTGAAAAAAATTATTTATAACGTGATTTTATTTTGTTATACTAAATAATTTTTCTCCTAAATTTTTTTCCCAACTTTTCTTCATTTTTTTCTCTACTCAATTTTCTTTCCCTTGATTTGTCCTAGTTGTGCCTGAGCTCTCTCTATTTCTTAATCAGACTTCTCTATTTCGCTCAAATCATCGAACGACCATCGTTGATAGTTCTTCCTCACTGGATTCTTTTTCTCTATACTCTTGTGTCTCTGCAATAGATCCTTGAACTCGTCACTATTCTCTCTGTCTATTTCAACACTATTCATTCTGGTGATATTTCTCTATCTAGTAAATGCATTTATCTCGAAACTCTAGCTCTTTCATATTAATATGTCATACATATACAAACCTTTGGCCGTAGTTATGATTTTATCAATTTGTACATATGTTATAGAACTGTTGAAAAATGAATATTACGCATTTTGTTGTACTGTTCTGCTATCTCAGCTCTCTTTATCCGTCAAACAGCTCTCTCATTCCTTACTGTCACTGTAGATATCTCCGATGTTCCTTATCGGAAACAACACCATCTTTGACATTATTTTCACAGGCGATAAAGTCCGTTCAGTCTCTCTTTCTCACATTTTCTTTCCTTTTGCTCTATTGGTTAATCTTCTCTAACTCTCATTTTGTGTTCCATGGCTATAAGTCGTGGATTAAATTATTTAATTATTGTCATTACATTTTGTGTTTATCTGAATCATTAGAGATCCCGATTGGTCTGAAACAGAGAGAGCAGAGAGAAGAGAGAAGAAAAAGAAGAAGAGAAAGAGAAAGAGAAAGAAGAGGAGAAAGAGAAGAGAGGGGAAGAGGGAATGGAGAGAGAGAGAGAGGGTCGATTGCCGCCTCCACCTCCGCTTCCGATCGTCGCAGCCCGGCTTCCGATATCTGATCTCCACCTCTGATTTGTGTATGAGGATGATGTGTTGAAGTTTTTTTTTTTTTTTTTTTTTTTTTTTTTTTTTTTTCCAGATTTTTACATTTTTTTTTGTCTCTCTCTGTTGTGTTGATGAAGATGTGTTAGGTTTCAGATTTTTACATTTTTTTTGTCTCTCTCTGCTGTGTTGATGAAGATGTGTTGGGTTTCAGGTTTTTACATTTTTTTTTGTCTCTCTCTCTGTTGTGTTGATGAAGATGTGTTGGGTGGTTGATGATTTTTTTTGGTCTCTCTCTCTGCTGTGTTGATGAAGATGTTGGGTGGTTGATGATGATGATTCTCTTTCTCTCTCTGTCTGTCTCTGTCTCTGCTACTCTCATCTTCTCTTCTTTCTTCTTCTTCTTCTTTGTTCTTCTTCTTTTTTGATTTTTCTTCTTCCCAGTTATTGAAAAAAAAAAAAAAAAATCAAAACGACGAAACGACGTCGTTTTGAATTTGGGCCAAATTCGAGCTCAAAAATTTCGAGCTACCTAGCATAATTGTTTCTATAATTTTAAACAATTTTGTTACGCCAATTAGTGATGCAGTTATGTATTTTCTATTTTATATCACAAAACTTTGTGACTTGATTACGATATTTATAGTTTCTAAAATTTTAAATATTTTTATTACGTCAATTAATGGTGTGATTATACATTTTGTAGTTGATGAGTAAAATACTTTCTTTTTTTATTAATTTTACTTAATAAAAATAGATGAGGATTTATATTAAAAATTTTTTTAAAAAATTGAGTGTAATTAATAGATGAGGATTACATAATTTTACTTAATAAAAATAGATGAGGATTTATATTAAAAAAATTGAGTCTAATTTTACTTAATAAAAATAGATGAGGATTTATATTAAAAATTAATAATTTATTTTATTATAAGACTCTAAATGTTTTAATTTTTTTTATTATGATTATTACATAATTTCCCTTAAATAATTTCCTCCAAAAATTTGGAACAAACCTCCAAACTTTGTGAAAATCAAAATTCCCTCCTTCCATGACAAATCCCTCATACTCCCAAATGTCTTCAAAAATTTCTCTCTCTCTCTCTCTCTCTCTCTCTCTCTCTCGGTCATTGTCACTGCCCTTGCTACCGCCGAGACCTATTTTGCTTTCACCGCTGCATCTTCCACCACGGAGAAAAGCTCCCAAAGCTGTTGACGAAGATCTCTATAGGATCTCGCCGGAGCTCTTCCTCGCCAAGCACCGAAGAGTGAGTTTATTCCTCTGCCCTTTTCTTTTCCTCGTTTTAGTAAGCTACATGCCTCAATGTATGTCTCTCTCTCTCTCACTCGCTCTGCAACTTGTTTCTCTCCCTTTCTCCATCTCCATTCTATGAAACCCTAGACTGAAATCCCCTTCTTCGAAACTGTCCCTTTCACCTTTATGAACTCACTGGGTTGGTTTATAAAATTAGGAAAATATGATTTGAATAGGTTTAGGTTTTTTTATGTTTGTTAGTTGTGTTGATTCCATATATATATATATATATACTTGAAATTTGGCTTGTGTGTGAAATCTGACGTGTGGGTACTCATGTAACTGATATGAGACTAATTTTTTATTTGAAATCTGTTTATTTGATTTTCTAACAATTACTTGAAATTTTTTATGTGTGAAATTAGGAAATTTTTTATGTGTGAAAAAAATTTCCTAACAATTACTTGAAATCTTGTGTGTGAAATCTGTTTATTCATGTAACTGATATACTTGAAATGTTTTATTTTTCTAACAATTACTCTTGTGGTGGCTTGATTTTCCTATGAGAAACAAAATTAAAGTGGTTTGGATGTATTACCTTTAGCAATTTTCTGGGAATTGTATAAACTGAGAAACGAATGGATATTTTGATGTTACTGTATAAACCCATTAAGGTTTTATAGTTCACAAGCTCACAGAAAAACAATTGGATATTGTAAGTTCATGAAGATGCATTAATAATTCTTTGTCACATTTCCCTTCCTAAATCCTTCATAAAATACTAGATCCAAATACAACCTTAGTCGATCAAACAATGGATATTGTCAATAGTAGTATACCTGTAATCCCCTGGTAAGATGGGTATAATTTTCCGAATTGGCCAAGTAATAGAATCTTCAATAGCATTTCGTATCATGTCCTACATAAATAAAAACGACAGCTTCATGTTACGACACACCTAAGGATCCAAAAACCCTACATCCATAATTGTAAAGAATATATAACCCGTCTAAAGATAAGTTAGTCAGTTACAAACGAGTGTGAAACACATAATAATAAAATAAAAATATAAAATTTCTCAAACCTCAATAGCATCAGAAATTCTGAGAATTGCTGATAATTCCCCACCTACAACTTTGAGTGTAAAGTCCATGTTTTTCTGTGACAGAATCATAGGGGGAATTGTAGTATCAAAAATCAAGTGCATAGTAATTTTTCAAAATTTTATATAATTCTGTTTATGATGACATGATAAATATATGAATATTTGCACAAATTTGCGTGATTTATCATGAAGATGACTTCCAAAATGTTGGAAACTAGACTAATAAGTTCAAAGAGTGACAAAGATACAAAGTACCCACCTTTTCCATCAAAGAATAACAAATAGCCCCAAAATATGGAAACTCGTCAACTAGTGGTTTGAAAATTAATCTGAAAACTCCTGTGAATCCAATATTTTGACCTAGATGAAAATATATACGAAAAAATATTGAAGTGGCATCTTATGGTAAAATTCCAATAATCGAACATTCTTTACTTTATATCATGTTATCCAATTTTTTAGTCACCTATTATTTTTTAGAGAGAGTGAAAGAGAACACATTGATTATCTATAAAATAAGTATTAGAAGTACTATACACACAAAAAATAAATAAATAAATAAATAAAAAGTGAAAATAAAATAAATTTCAGAGTAGTTTTGTACTAGTTTTGCTACTAGGAAAAAGTTTTATTGATATGAGAAATAAGTTGAAAATCACCTGTATAGGTAATCCAATGCTGACTCTAGTTTTAACATCAAGTATGATACTTTCCATCCCATTGCATTTTCAATTCCATCGTGATTCCCTTAGCATCGCCTTCAATAATTGGAACCCCTAAAAAGATCAACAATTTTCTATCAATACCTTAAAAAAGATTAAAAATAAAATAAAATTGATGGTCCAAATAAATTTAAATTATTTCCTTCAATTCTTGTGTCTATTCTTGAAGATGATTGGCTTTACCTCTGGCCATAATATTTCCATAAAGTGAAAAATAAAAAAAAAATATATTTTTAAAGATTAAAGAAACAGAAGTTGTGGAGTGAATTCTGACTTGCTAATGTGCAATAACTTTAGACCAATCCAATCTGATAGGCCATTCTTTTCTCATTTGATTTTCTCAGAAGAATGTAATTGTAAATTGAGAAGTACAATTCTTTCCAAAATCTATGAAAGCATCAAGATAAAAATTAGTTAAACTCCCTCATCAAAGATCAAACAGAAATCAAACAAACCTGTGAATTGTGCAGCCACAGTACCAAGAGTCAACTTTGAAAACTTGAGAGATGATAAGATAACTGATCTATATTGTTCGAGAATTGGCTCAGCAGAACTTCGAATTAGCTTTGATGCTGCCTATGCCACCATGTGTCAAAAATGAAGTAATTTAAGTAAAAAAAAAATAAAATGCTTTCATTATCATCACATTGGATCCAACAACAAATAAAAGGGTAAACTATCAATATGTCCTAATAGCTGTCATTATTAGCATCATCAATGATCTTAATTGATATAGGGTGTGGTCCACATCACATCAAGTTAAATCTATAACAAACATTCAAATTCTAGGAATTTTGCTACGTATAAATAATTTATGTTAAGCAAGAATTATAACCAAAGCCATAGTTGCTATCATTTATGTTAGGTCTCTTTATTGTCAAATCCGGGTACAAAACTTTGAGTTGTTAAAGTTGTAATTTTTCCTGTATTTTTGGCTTTCCCGCTCGAGCGGGATCATTGGCGCTCGAGCGGAGTTTTGGATCTCTCAGTACTTTGTCAAGTCTGTAAAAGTACTGGAGTGTGTGATTACGCGCTTGAGCGGGCTCTCAAGCGCTCGAGCGGATCACTGCTTTGTCACACGCGTATTTTGCTGAAGCCGCTCGAGCGGGATGTTGGGCGCTCGAGCGGAGATCGCGGACACAGTTGCCTATTTATATCTGTTTAGGATGTTTTTAGGATTACTTCTCCTAGATCTTGTTTAAGGTTTTCTAAGGTTTTGTTTGAGGTTTTCCTCTGGAGATTTTTGAGAGTTTTCCTTGATGTTTTGAGAGAGTTCTTCACTCATGATCTAAGATTCATACATCAAGGAGTTTGTTACTTCATAATTCAAAAGAGTTCTCTTCGGTGGATTCCGAAGATTCAAACGTAGAGTTTCAAAAGGCGTTTGATTCTGTACGTAGTCGTTAATTCGACAAGCGAAGTTGTGGATTCAACTTCAGGTGGATCAATTCCGAGACGAAGGCTTGGTGAAAGAGTTACAGAAGATTCGAAGGTAAATTGACTGAGTTGGGTAATTTGTGTATTATCTTTATAATCTTTCTTTCTTCAGTAGTGGATTGATTAGTGGCGTTTCGCCCGTGGTTTTTGATTACAATTGAAGGTTCTTTAATTGTGGTTTTTCCACGTAAAAATCGTTTGCGTCGATTTATTGTTTATTCCGAAAAACAAACAATCTAAATCACTTTCGTAAGTGCTTGTTGATTTAGATTGTGTGTTTTGGATTATTGGGATTTGGAATATTGTAATCTTGATCTAATCACGAATCACTTAGGATTTTCAATTTATAATTACTCACTTTATGATATATAACTTCATGTAACTATAACATATGGATTGATGTTGGCTCAAATCATTTGGAAAATACACTCCCACATTTTTATTATATTTTGAATTTTTTTGGAAAATAATAAACTAGCACAAAAGAAGAAGAAAATTATGTGAATGTGCTTTGCTTTCTATAACATTGAAACCATCATATTTTCTTAATGTTATGTTGGGATCATGGATTTAGCTAGGGATTTGGAAATGGAAAGGGAAAGGGAAAAGGTGTGTTGAATGTAATTATAGTTCATTGACATTTCACCCACATTTTTCCATTTTCTTTTCAAATTTCTACTCATATCCATGATCCAAAAACACAACATAAAAGTTCTATCAAGATAAGAAAATCCAATAAAAATAATCCAAATCCAGTAGTCCAATAGTTATTGTTTATGCAGTTTGTTAATGTCAAAAGATGTGCAAAATAATATTTTTCGTACATAGATTCTTTCTTTTCTCCCCACAATCATTAATTTCCTTACGTATTGTCTTCTTTACTAACTCTATTTTAATGTTCTATTTTTGTTTGTCATAGGTTCTCAATTTCTCCATCTTAACGTAGAAGTAAAGCAATACCTCCTCCATCCCTTCTTCTCTAGCGGTTGCATTACCAAGTGTGTTTTTTAATTTATTTGCTTTTAATTAATAGCAGGGCATTGACAGGTGTGTTTTTTTAATTTGTTTATTTTATTTATAGTAGGATACTTGTGGGTGTGTTGTCTTTTTTTTTTTTTGCAATTAATAGTAGGGCACTGGTGGGTGTGCTTTTTTTTTATTTATTTATTTGTTTATTTTAATTGATAGCAGGGCGCTGGCGGGTGTGCTATTTTATTTATTTATTTCATGTTAATTGATAGTAGGGTACTTGGTTCTGTGTTTTTGAATTTATTTGCTTTGAATTGATAGCAGGGTACTGGCGGGTGTGTTTTTTTATTTATATGTTTATTTTAATTGATAGTACGATACTTGCGGGTGTGCTGTCTTTTTTTGTTTGTTTGTTTGCAATTAATAGCAGGGCACTGGTGGGTGTGCTATTTTATTTATTTGTTTCATGTTAATTGATAGTAGGCTACTTGCTTCTGTTTTTTTGAATTTATTTGCTTTGAATTGATAGCAGGGCACTGGCAGGTGTGCTTTTATTTTGTTTGTTTATTTTAATTGATAGTAGGATACTTGCGGGTGTACTGTCTTTTTTTTAGAGGGAGATGACGTCACAAGAGAAAGATTGAATTCATTTTTGGTTGAATTGAAATTTGTTGAATGACATGCAAATGTCTGGAAATTCTGAACTAATACTTTTGCTTCCCACCCACGAGAAAAATAAACATAATTTTGAGGAAGTAGAGAAGAAATGTACATGTTTGAAAAGAAAGAACTCTAGAGGGCAAAAACATCACAAGAGAGTCTGGTTCAAGTAAATTCATTAAATTTCATAAACATTTGAAAATTCTATACTGAGATTTTTGCCTTCACCCACCCATCACAGACGAAGCATGAATCCTCTAGAGTGTTTATTTTATTTTATTTTCAAGTGATTCTACATAAATAATAATTGCTTCCAAAATTGTGTTGTAAGTAGTAGAGAGAATAAGGTATGGAGGGGATGTAAAATGAGAAAGATAAATAGTTGTAGTCCTATTTAAACCCTCTTTAGGGATAATAAACAAGTTAACAGTTAATTGTTATAACTTGCTTTGATAACTTTAACGAATTTTAAAATTTGTTCAACTTTGGTTCGTTAAATTTTCAAGTCAATATCAAATGAGTTTTTGTCAAGCCGACCTCAAGTAATTTGGTAGTTTTAGATTCATCAAACAGAGCCGAACAAGCAATTGACTATTCAAACTTAGTTTGAAAACTTTAATGAGTTTCAAAATGTGTTCAAGTTTGGCTATTATTTACTTAACGAACTGAGCTCGAACGAGTTTTTAATGAGCTGAACATAAGTCGAGCTCAAGTTGTTTGGTTCGTTTATCACTTCTAAAGTTGTTGAAAAAGTTGCCAATGGCTGGCGGATTGTGGTAGCTGGCAACAATGGCTGGTAGCGGTAAGGTGGGGCAAATAGGTGACACGTGTATAAGTAGGTGATATTTGGACAAATAATTAGAAAAGTACATGACAAGTGTACAGATAAATAACATTTGAACATATAGATAAATTTTTGGACAGATAAAGGCTTGGCTCCATTGGCCCAATAATTTTAAAAGTGGAATTCTAACCTGAGTATTTTGGGGTTTTTTTTTTTTAGGAATTTTTTCATAATTAAGCCATAGTTGCTGTCATTTTTTTTTTTTTTTTTTTTTTTATATTCGAGGGTATAACCCCCTTTTTGCTTTCTATTGATGTTTTTATTTTCACTACCATTTTCATTTATATTAAAAAAAAGTAATTTGCTTGGTATAAACCACGTTTTATTTTATATGCATTATAAAGAAGTACAAATTCTGGGAAGAACCAAAGTTTCAGATTTGATGTAGGACGAATTAGTATTTCTTCATTCATTCCCATCCAATCAAAAAAGATTTTTTTTTTTATTATTGGGTGAATTGATTTCTTGATCTTGAGGAATCATAAGATAAAAAAGATCTTTTTTTTTTATTTATTTATCAATTTTGTCAATTATTTGATAATTATTAGTCCTGGTTTTTGATAGGGATATGCGATATTGATTGATTCTATTTTTCCATTTTTCTGCTATTAATCTAGACCATATATTCTGAGATAAATGGTATTGATAATGACCTCTTAACCAGTTTTTCCATTGATTTAGTCCAGAATTCCGAAGCTTCCTATGTCTTAATTCATAACGAATTATTCCTTGTTTTCCAAAATAATCTTTTATTGAAGTCTTAAGAAAAAAAGACGTTCCGTGATATTGAAGAATAGATCTTAACTTATACAAGTTAAGAACTTGTGTTTGTGATATTTTGTAAAATACATATGCTTGTGACAAGGAGGATAAGTCAAAAAAATTCTGTGAATTCTTATTACTAATATTATATAGAGTCGAAATAAAATTCATTTTATTTTGATTTGTTTTATTAATTCTTTGCTATAAAGTTATAAAGTTATAAGTTTTACTAATTATTTGCTATAAGTTGGACAGTGTATAAAGTTATACTTGCGGGTGTGTTTTAGAGCAATCCAAATACCTAAAAATAACCCAAGTCAATTAACAAAAATACCAAAGAACCCAAATGAATTGCCTTAATGAGTCTCCATATATTTTTATTTATTTGCTTTTTCCTTTTCTTTGTTTCTATTTTATTCTTTTCGTATTGTTTTTCATGTAGTTATCATGGATCCTTTTGGATGTACTAAATTTGAGCGTAAGCTTGAAGATGACGAAGTTTGTGGGAATAAAGAAGAATTAGGTTCCCATGCAAATGACCCTATTCAAAATTTAACCAAGAATGATGTTCTTGAAATGCAATTCAATTTGGAAGAGGATGCCAATGATTTCTATAATCAATATGCTAAAGTTGTGGGATTTAGCATTAGGAAAGACACGCGAACAATGCAGGCAACAAAGGTTCTTAGTAGAAAATGGGTATGCTCAAGGCAAGGCCAAAGAACAAAGCAACACTTGGCCCGTATTGATCGAAAAAGAGCAGCCAGGGCATTGATGCTCATTTCCGCATAAGGTACAATCTGGATGTAGGCAAATACATTGTCACTCACTTTAACATGGAACATAACCATCCATTGGCAACATCACCATGTGTGCCATTTCTTTGGTCGCATAGGTTTGTAAAGATCCCTGACAAAGCTCAAGTAAAGACTTTGCACGATATCGGTGTCAAGACAAGCCAGATAATGGATTTGTTGGTGCAACAATCTGGGTCTTTCGCAAATGTGGGCTTTATTCTCAAGGATTTGCACAATTATATTCAAGCCGAGCGCAAAGTAGAAATGAAGGATGGTGACGCGGAGTGTGCTTTGGCTTACTTATGTGCAAAAGCTGATGCTGACCCTTACTTCTTTTACAAGTATGACAAGGATCAAGAGAATCGGCTTGACAAATTGTTTTGGGCAGATTCAAGGTCTCGCCTAGACTATGCTGCATTTGGTGACGTGTTGGTCTTTGATACAACTTATAAAACGAATGCATATAACAAACCTTTTGTTATTTTCGCTGGGGTTAATAACCATTTTGAAACCACCATATTTGCATGCAGCTTGCTTGTTGATGAGACAATTGCTACATACACATGAGTTTTGCAGAAGTTGTTAGAGGCCATGGATAACAAAAGACCAGTGTCAGTGTTGACAGATGGGGATATGGCCATGCGTGAGGCAATACAAAAAGTCTTTCCGAATGCCAAGCATTGTCTATGTAATTGGCATATGCACAGAAATGCCAAGCGAAATGTTTGAGTCGATGGATTTGAGGGACATTTCAAGCATCTCATGGATCTTGATGCGAATGAGGTTGTATTTGAGGAAGCTTGGGGTAAGATGGTCAGAAAATATGGCCTTCAAAATAACAAGTGGGTATCAGACACCTACAACAACAAAGGCATGTGGGCTCAGTCATATTTGCGTGGTCATTTTTTCGCTGGGATGAAGAGCAGTCAGCGTTGTGAGGGTATGCATGCTTTTTTCAATGAGCGCCTCAAACGAAAACTGAAACTATTCGAATTTGATAGATGTTTTGACATGGCCCTTTATCGATTACGGAACAAAGAAGCGGATGCTGAGGCAAAAACTGACAACAGTGATCCTTGTCTTACCACAGCACTTCAGCCTCTAGAGAAACATGCAGCAACCATCTTTACCAGACGTTTGTTCTTAATGTTCCGTAATGAAATAATTGAGGAAGCATTGTTGATTTTTGATGGAAGGAAAGAGGAGTTCGATCATCGCATATACAAATTTTCAAAGTACACTGAATTTGGTTCCACATGGAAAGTGTCATACCATCCCGCAACTAGCATAATGAAATGTAGTTGCAAAAAGTTTGAGTTCTTTGGACTTCCTTGCAGCCACATGATTTTTGTGATGAAATGCGAACACATGACTGAAATTCCCCAAGTTGTGTGATGCATCGTTGGACAAAGCAAGCAAGAAAGGTTGGTGAACAACATTGCCAAGCCCAATTCTCTAGCACTCTCACATAGGAGACACGTTTTGGGGTACTTTGCTCTTCTTTTACTGAAATGTGTTACTATGACTCACAAACGTTTGAAGGATTTGAAGAGGCTAGGAATGCATTTTTCACTATGACATGTCGGATGAAGCAGCTTTGCATGGCCAAGGGAACTAATGTTGATGAAGGAAAAAGTTCACTGCCGCCATTTGGGGTTGGGGATCCGAAAGTAGTGAACACGAAGGGGAATACTGGGGGATCCTACATGGCTAAACCTCGAAAGCCAAGGCGATGCCAGTGTTGCAGGTATACATTATATTGTGCTTTGTGTTTTAATTTTGTTATTGTGAGGTAGTGTTGGCATTTTTGTTCTCTTTAATGATTGGTGATTTACTTGACAATGTAGGGTCGTCGGCCACACAAGGAGAACTTGCCCCCAAAACGATCATAAAATGGGACAAGTGGGTAGCAATTTGTTTGAGGAATATGATGATTATGATCCAATTGGTACTCCCACCCCTTTTACACCGAAGCGTCCCAGGAATAATATGAGGCCATGTAAGACCCACCCTGTGAAGAGATGACTTTTTGTCACTAATGTGGATACATCTCCAGTGCAGTTGAGCAAGGATGTTAATAACTTGCGTAGTTGCGATGCACAAGACGTCCAAAATTCAGCGTTCACTGATGCGGATACGTCTCTAGGTGATTACTTTTATGGCATCTTTTCAGTTCAAATTATGTTCATTTTGCTTACATTTGCTTTGCAAATTTTATGTGTGGCTGCTTAATTCTAATTTCTTGATATGCCAAGATAGATTTTAGCTAGAACATTTAGATGTCATAACTAATTATGATGTTTACAACTTGATTATGAAAATAAATAATTTACAAAAACAAAATGACAAAAAAGAGTGTGTAATGACCAATATATCAAAATTCAATTTGTTATGATTTGAGTCATAAATTTCAAGTGAACAAACCTTAACGACAATTTAATTTGTTTTTGCAGGTGTTGCTGTGGGTAATAGTTGCTATGATCGAGCGGGTGATATCGGGAGCTAAACTAAGATTTTTTTATTTTTATTTTTTGAGGACTTAAATCTGTTAGTATTTTGTATAAATATTCTTAAACGATGGTTGATGGATATTTGTTTTGCTGTATGGACTTAATTGGCAACATGCCTTGGATACTAAGCTCCTTTTTTTTTTTTTTGTGGAAGTCATTATATAGGAAAGTTTCATTGACAAGTATGAGTGTATGAGCTTCTATATAAACACTGCAGCATTGCAATTGTGATTTTTTTTTTTTCATACAGACATTCATCAATAAACAGTAATAAGCTTTACAGCCCCTTTTATAACATATTTGGGGATTCTTTGTTATATTTCCAAAATGGAATCTTAGTTAGCAAAAATAGCCTTGACTGCTCAAGTCAATGTGAGATGTGTGTTTCAAAAAACCTTAATCGGTCATCTATTCAGATTAGTAATTAGCATTTTTTTTATAAAATTTTTCTATCATTGAATTGCTTATTATTATTAATATTTTAGTTTGGTGGTACTACTCTCTTCTGATAGATTGGTAAAAGAACTCATTCAAAGGGGTGTTATTTAAAAACAACATTGGCAAACTGGAAAATTATGAGTAAGTGGGACAGTTAGGAGAGAAAATTTTGAAAACAATGTCGACTGCATGATCTTGTGATGTTTAGTCTAGGACTAAACAACACCTCAGGTTTTATGGACAACCCCATTCATGTGAATTCATGACATAGGAAAAAACCAAAATGTAGTTTTCAACGATGTTTATCTACCCTGCAGAAGTCAGACTGAGGAAGTTGCAAATTAGGTAGTTTTCAATGGAAAATTTTCTTTTTTGCTCCTATTAAGAAAAATTTTAGCAATATACACAACCTGCAAATTGGATTTAGGCAGCAAAATCCAGAATCCAGGATCCTGATCATCTCCTTTTTCATGGATCGAATTGAGATCTCCAATTTATGATTGACGAAGTAGCGCAATGCAATGTTGTGAATTGAAATCGAGATCTCCACTTTATCTAGGAAATAGATAGGATCAAAATCCTAAAGTTGAACCCCTTGTCAACTCCTGAAAACCACAGACTCTCTGGAGTTAAGTTCAGACCCTAAATAATTTCCCCAGCAAAATTTAATTTCTCTGCATTTTTTTTCTTTTCTTTCCCTTGTGTAGTTAACAAAAAGGGAAAAAAAATTTATTGCTTTTTTTAAATAAAAAGAAAAAGAAAACATCTTGGGACAATCATCCGTTTGAAAATATTTTTGCCATTTCAAGAAACAAGAACCTACTGTGACTGCAAGAGGTAACTGCTGAGAAAGCTATAAATTCATACTTGTCAACTATATAGTAACCACTTCCACTGAATAACCTTCTCTCTCTCTCTCTCTCCAAGTAGAATCAGCCAAGTACCCACCACCATATTCAAGAAAGATCAAGAAAATGTTTGAAAGCAGTGACCAAGAAGGGAAAACGATGAAGAATTCAGATATTGAGGAAGAAGAAGAAAAAGATGAATAGAAGGCAGACGATGTTTCAGAGGAAAAAAACCCATCAGCGGTTGCTGCTACTGGTACAGAGGTCTCTGATAAGTTGGCTGTGTTCTCTTCTAAAAAAGAAAATGTTGATCCACCATTAAAGAAACAAAAACCCGGGCATACACAAAAAAAGAAAAAGAAAGGCAAAGGATGTTTCAGAAGAACAAAACCCATTAGTGATTTCTACTGCTGATACAGAGTCCTCTGAAAAATTGATTTCACAAAAGCCCAAATTGATCTTAATATTCCAGCATCAGAAACAGAATCAGAATGCAGGTAATTGCTGATTCAGAATCAGAATGCTGCTAATATAGACCTTTATGATGTTTTTCTTTTTCTTTTATTTTTTTCCCTCCCTATACCTTTTCTTGTTCTTGGACAAAAATGGCTGAACTAAACACAAGTTTCTTCATCTCACTAGGCTCAATCTGGAAAGTGATTGCAAGGAGGTTCAAGCATCAACACCAACTTTGGTCCACTTTATATAGAATATTTTTGGAATAAATAAAAAAAACCTTAATCAATCAATCACAATTTTTTGCCTCCAATAAAAAGTCAGCGACATAATAATTGCAAAATATCATCCAAATAATGAAGTAGGTTGATAGACCCAGACATGAATAGTAGTATGTTTCCATTATGAAGCAAAGCCAAATCAATATGTATCATATGACAAAGGTACACAGAAACCTTGAAAAGCAAAAATCAAAACATAATAGTATTAATCAGGCGGAATTGACGTGCTTGGCAATGGTAGCAACTTGCCTTTGTTCACTCCCACAACCTTATCCACTATCTTTCCTTCTTTCAAGATCACGAAAGTCGTATAGCCTCTACTTCCATTTCAATTCACCCCTAGCTCTAAGTTCTGCACAAGATAGCACACTTGAGAATATAATTTTATAACAAAGGTTGAGTTATAAACTCAAAGTTCACGAGTTTAAGAAATGCGATAATGTCATTGATTGTACGAACTTATGAAAAATAAAAAAGAATAGACATCACCAGCTTTATATTGCGCGATATCAGCAACAATATCAGCTGAATTATGCTTGTATATCACAAGATCAAGTAACAAGCGAGCCCTATGCAAATAGTCAAACTACATGCCAAAAGTAGTGAGTACGTAAAAACATCACACATTATAAAATTAGTCTTCATAAAACATAAGATACTGATAAGTGGACAGTTGGGTATAAACGTAAGTACCTTGATTACACCCGAAGGCAAAGGTTTCCCTTGCATAAATTTGATGACGAAAAGACCACAATCGTAGCTATAGGAATGAGTGTAGTTGTAACAATAGAGTCAACGAACTTAGAGATTATAACATTAATGCTTATTTAAAAATTAAGAACGATAATGTAGTGTATTACCTGTTGTCTTGGCGTGGCATGTCTTCCAACCATTAAAATGCAAACGAACTAACGTCTTGAACATAATCTTCTCTATGCGCATATTGAAGCAGCTTATGCAATGATTGTAGTTGTTGGTGGTAGGTAGTAAGGTACATAGATCAAGAAACAAAAAAGTGGATACAATTGGTATCATAATGGTTATTCTATTGCCAATAATCTAGCTTGATTTTTTTTGATCCTCATCGGTGTCAATACATCTGCTGGAGTCGAATAGATAGGCAACACGTTTTTCCATGTTTACGTTCAAGCACAACCAGTGATTTTCCCCATGGTTGAAGGGCATGTAAATCTAAAAATATAACGTCGAATGTATATGAAAAAAATAAATAAATACATAACATGGATCAAATGTTATTGTGCATGGTAAATTTGGAAATTGGGTAATAGTAGTATTTTATCATGTTACCTCCTTATAAGCATGAAGGGGCCTAGTGTATTTGTAAATTCCAAAATAATCTTCTACTATGTCTTTCATTGTGTCATTAGAAAGTTGACACAAAATCTTTTGTTGCATATTCAATTTTAACATATAAATAACTTGTGCCTATATGAAAAAAAGTCTTTAGGTATGGCTAATATTTACCGATACATGGGTCAGAAAGTACCAAACCATGTGATCCTTATTTGGAAACTTTTTCCTTTGTTTATTTGTCAATTTCACAACAATGAGATTTATAACCTGCAGTGCAAAATATATGAAATTTATGAATAGACAAAGTAAAGTAACTTGGATGATGGAATGGTAGCAAATAAAATAGGAGAAGGAGAAAATTCTTACACATGAGGATATCCATTGATATGATTTCAAGGATCACAATTCCTTGCGAGTTGCAGATTGTGCTTCCACGTAGTGCAGTTTCATCCTTACAAGATATTCCCTTGCACATGGATAACTATGTGAGTTAGAAGGTACAGTACTTTATACATAACAAGTTAAAGGTAGTCAAATTGTACCCTTCTGGAAGAGATTCATCAAATGCATATTGTAGAACGAGACTACCATAGTCATTTAATGGGTCTGGTAAAGGCACGGATGACTTGTAAAGGTATTGAGAAGAGTAGTGCATAAAACAAATCAAGCTTGGTTAGTGTATGTTCATGAAGATGGAGTTAGTGCAAAATAACCACTTATACAAAAGATACTATAATAGTTAGTTCCAAACCTTTGGCGTTTCAGGACCAACATTACCCCCAAGTTGATCAAGTAAATTATCAAATAGCTGACACAAGTAAAGAAAAGTAAGAAACAAACACTATTTGTTACACACAAATCAAATATGTTTTTGAGACACAATCATTTAGTTTACTTGATCAAGATTGTCATGAATATTATTGTCAACATTGTTGTTGTTTGACGATGGCTTCAACTTCGGTCTTGTCTTCATTACATCGAATTTCACAAAAGGTGTACGCAACCACTGACTGGCTCTGCAATTCTGGGTCCCTCGAGTCTGAGGACCATGAACAACACTACATGATGATAACATTGTTACAGCATTCACTTCAACTGCCTTTGTATTGCTCTTATTCGCGCGTGATCGCCCCTTTTGTGGAATAGAAAGTCGTTCATTATTTAATGCTTTCCCACCAACCAATTTGGCTCGTTTCTTTGCAACTACCTTTGCATTTGGTGGTGTGAGGATTAAATTTGTTTTTCTCAAACGCGAAGTTTCCATTGGTTCTTTGTCATTCATATTCTTTATCTCATCCTCATCTACAAACTTTAGGGAATTGGCTGCAACCTTTTCGATACCACTAACATCGAGATCAACCATTTCAATGTCAATTCGATGCTCCTTATGTAGTTTGCTAGGTGGTGTTTTAACATGTCCACCATCAAATGGAATGCGTCGTTCTAACAACTCAAGAATTTGACCAACTTGGTTCTCCATTTTGACCAGTCGCTGCTCCGCAAGTAGTTTGCTTGGTGGTGTTTTAACTTGTTCTCCATCAACTGGCATGCATTTTTCTAACAACTCAAGAATTTTTCCAACTTGATTCTCCAATTTGGTTAGACGTTTCTCATCCTCATCTTGCCTTGTGTCCTTGTGGCCTTGGACCAAAAGGGCATGAATTTTAATGACTTGTTTCTCAACTTTAGCCAATCGGGAGTCATTATCGTTGTAAATTCTTCCCTGGCTAAGAGTTACTGCATTTGACTTTTCAACAATGTTAGGCAAAACTACCTATTCACACATATACAATAACTTGTTAATGTCACAGGTGTAATGTAAATTGAGTTATAATTATAAAAAGTCATGTGTTGTAAATATTTACCTCAACATTTAAATATCCTCCCAAAGCTTTAATTTCATTCAAACCCTGCTTAATTTCTGAATTACCCCAATAGGATAAGCGAGGGATGGGGTTGGAAGTAGCCACCAACTCCCTTTTGCGAGCAAATTGTTCTAAGTAAAATAACTACATGGAAAAAAAAAAAGAAAAAGTCATTTTAATGTGTGTTAGACAATATGCAATAAAAAATAATAGATGAAATAATTACACATCAAGGGGAGGTACCATTAGAAGAAGCAAACTGCCGCACATAGCGGACCGCTCTTTGACGTTGACAATAGCAATGCGGTCAACAAGAAAATCAAGTGTGTGCTTTGCCCAATTGAATTGACTGATGGACTCAACATTCTTAACCATTTGAATGAATGATTGGTGTACGCCTGCCTTTGTGGTGGGGCACAAGAGGGCTCCAATGATGTATAAGACAAATTTCCTTCTAAATTCAGTTCCAGCATCTTTTGTTTCAATCAGATAAGATTTTAGAGATGTGAACGGAACAAATTTATTCTTCACCGCAAGTTCATCACATAGGTTTGTAATTTCATCTACGGACTCTGTTAACTTCACAGGTAGACCATTGGAAGGTAATCCCATCAACTCATGAACATCTTCTACGGTGAGAAGCATTTGAAGACTGTGGACATTCAATGAATGAGTTGAAGGATCAAAGTTCTGAACTAACCAATGGCACAAGTTATGATCTATGTGCGTGCACCTAAGGCTTAGGATGCCATGAAACTCATATTAGTCACTGCTTGTTGTTGTGCTTTGTCCAGCCTTCTAATAATCTTACAAATCGATGTAAGCTCAATCCGGGTTTGAATTTTTACTTTTGGAGGCTTCTGTTGGACCACAGTTTTTAATTGGGCATATCGTTCAGATTGCAGCTTTCCCATTTGTATATACTTATTTTTTTCTTCTTCGGGAAGTTCATTCCATTTGTCCCCAATATCCTACATTGCATGCATAAAATCATATGAACAATTACTTACAAGCTTACAAGTACAAGAGGAATACTACAAACAAGAAGAATACGTTGCACTTACCTTCATGTCTACTTTCATTTGGGTTTTTTTTTTTTAACTCCATTGATTGTTCTTGGCTATAAACATATGAAAATGAATATAAGAATTCGTATAATGGAAAATATATAACTACATACAAATAGATATTAACGAAATACCAAAAGAAAATGAATGGAGTGATCAGGCGCTTTGGAGGATCAGTCGGTTTATCCATCAGGCTTCAATCAGAATTCCTTGTGAAGAAAGACAAGAAAAATAAACTCATAATATCTTCGATTAGGAAAAAAAACAAACAAACAAAAATCTTAAAGGTTATAGTACATTCATCAAAAGCATAACATGCACACATGAATGGATTTGTTTTATAATAATGTAGTTAACAAAGACTATGTTTCCAATGTAAAAAGGAAAGACACTAAAAAAATTCTAATCATAAACAAAAATGATACCCCAGTAGCTTAGGTCACATTACTGTAATAAACAGACTAAAGAAGTTAATTTTTTTAGATGAAATTTGTAATTTGGTAAGGAAATTTTTTTGTTGCAAAAAGGAGCCAAATATTTTGGCACCATACGAATTGATAATAAAAACAACATTGTTTTTTATTTTATTTTTGGGACTATTGTAGAAAAAAAATAAAAAAACAATGTCATGGTTATGTATAGCTCCTTTGCTACTTCAAGTCTCATTTTAGGTGTACAGTCAGAAGGTTGAATATCTTTATTAATTGGTTTTACTTGCTTTGGTTTTAGCTATGTTGTCGTTCACTTTTCCATATTTTATCTTGCTAATTTTTTTTTATTCTCTGCATGGGTTTGGGGATGGCCTGAACCACATAAAGCACTTGAAAACTCTAAATGTTTAGGGAGACAATTTGTTTTTTAGAATACAAAATACAAGAAATTAGAAAATGGGAGAATGATTTCATACAGTTGTATTCAGTAATATACATACACTAACTAAAGATTTGATGCACTAAGGACCCTTGGTTACTACTATAACCCACTGCCACTCACAATTAAATATTGGGCTGTGAATAGAGCTTCTCTTGTATTAATGTTATGCTTATTATTTACATTTATTCTATCATTGATACTTTAGATTCATAATAAATAATACTAATATATGAGCACTACTACAAAATTGTTTAAAAGTCACAATTTTTAACTTTGACCTTAAACTTTTAATCTTAGTTTTTTTTTTTTTAATACAAAAACTGTGATGAATGAGGGTGTGACTGTACAAGTTATATCATAAATATTTTGCTTTTTAATTTGGCCATCACGCATACCATATAATTTAAATATACTGAAGCTTAGAGGACCTTGTAGGACAAAATATGTACCTGTCCAAGAAGTAGTTTAGCAACAATACAACCAGCAAACCAGACGTCAATAGCTGTAGTGTACTCCGTCGATCGAAATATAAGCACAAATGTAAGAGGTATTGGGCTCTCCTTTTACCTACCAAAAATAAGGAATGAAGCATTTCAACCAAAACACAAAACTACGGGGGAGGGGAAAAAATTAAAAGACATAAAAGAACATGCCAAAACTTTAAAAATTCCAAAATGAAGTTGTTATTTGTAAAAGAGTTAATGAGGTGGTGGGAAAATAGTATATATGAAAGGGCACCATTATTGATGGAAAAATGTGAAATAATTACAATTACACATGAGGGGATATAGAACTCTAATAAGTATATAGCATATTAATTAGGATACATGTTAGAGTGTAAATCCTTTGGAAATTAGGCCAAATGTTATAATTTGCATATGGTACACATCTCAAAAGGGGTGTAGTAGCATGACCATACATACCACACATAAACCCATACAAACTCTAGTTTGGAATGAATCAATAAATCAAACACCCCAAAAACAGGAGAACAATAATTTTTTAAAGGCATTTCTCTGTTTCATGTATTTTCATGCTCTTGTAGAAAAAGCAATAAACAACAAAGAAAAGAGGGGGGGGGGGGGGGGGGGGGAGAAAGAAAGAAAAATAAGAAGTAAATTAACAATTTAGTGTCTTTGAAGTTTGAGGGTTTTGAATGAAAATAGGTTTTTCTTGAATCAAGTAATTTTGATATTTTTTTTTTATTATTTAATGGAAAATCAGGATATGTGTATTTGCTAGTTCAATATGCGGTCAGATGTGTTATTTGACATGAATGTTGGGGGTAATCCTATCATCACTCTATTTCAATCCAGATAATTTTTTATTTTTTATGTTTTCTTTATTAATTTGCTTGTGTTTATCATTGTTACTGTACTAAATTTAACTTACCTTCTATGTCTTGGCCTGTGCTCATTGAAGGTTTTTGTTTATTTCTCATTTTTTGAAAGCTTTTGCATTACATATCCTTTTCATTTTGTTGAGTTTGTAAAAGAGGTCTACAAGTTCCACCTTCAGGTACCATTCCAACAAAATGACATGGCTAACTAGATCATATGGTTGGAGTCCCATCTCAGATAATCACATGGCTAACTAGAGCTTAATGATTCTCCTAAAGAGGGAAAGAAAATTAAATTCTAAGCTTAAGAGTTCAAATTCAACTAAATTGCATAAATTGACAATGGAGATTAGAGTCAACAGTAGTTTACAATCACATTTACAATACATTGTAGTATAAGATTTCAATCGTAGATTTAAGTGGTTACATCTTTGATGGGGCTTGAATATCCAAATAAATTGTAGACTCCAAAAACATAAGTACAATAATTTTTTAAGGGCATTACTCTATTTCAAGTATCTTCATGCTCTTGTAGAAAAAGCAATAAACAACAACAATTAATAAAATTACAGTTGCAAACAACTTTAACACAGAAGAATATTGCCAAATAATATACTTGGTGCCACAATGCGAACTATTTGAGAAAGAATGCATAGAAGCTAAATAGATTAAAAAAAAAAAAAAGAAGAAGTAAGCATTAATTGTGTTCACATGCTATGCCAATGACTGTAGAGTGTAAAATACTAGATTTAGTACGGGGTAGCGATATCATTAGTTAATCGAAAACATAATAGGTAACAATGTAAATATTACTCATTCCAAAATAAAGAACACCTATATTAAGAGTCATACAAATAACATAGTGACTTGTAGCATTACATCAATTGCAAGCTTCAATAGCAAATATTCAGTTGGTAGTACAAAGAAACAGATAAACCAAACGAATATTACCATTTGCACCAAGAATTTAATCTGCATCTGTTACGCAAAATAAATGATTGGTTTTGGGTCTCATGGCGTTTTTTTTTGTAAATCTCTTATACGTTATGGAATCTGCAAAAGCCTTTCTTTTGGATCATCTTTATAGATTAATCTCTCATCAAATAGTGAACAAAAACCAATGGAGCATTTGAGATTATGATTTGAAGCCCCTAAATTTTGAAGCATCCTCCACAACTTTTTAGCATGTTACTCCCTCTTGAGTTTCTTCAATCAAAATTGTCATTAAGAAGTAGCATTTCAGATTATGATTTGAATTCGCAAGTTAGAATTTTCCATTATAAGATTCTCTCCTTAATTTCTTTTGTATGTCAATGAAAATTTTACTAAAAAGCATATAACAAAATGATAATCTAAGATAGGCAGCACTTTGTGATCCTCGTGTCAATAATTACCTTTCTAACACAACCAGAACTATCATATGCCAAAAGTTCCCCTGAGACCACCTGCTCATCCTGGAAGCCATAATTAGCAATGGCTTTTGCAACTTCTTGTTCTTCTTAACTACATGCTTCAAAATAATCAACTAAAGTTCTTAAAGGGCAGTCTCTTTGATAACCAACTAAAGTTTTTGTGTAAAAAAGAAAGAAAAGAAAAAAAGAAAAAAAAAAAGGAATCATTTCTTTGATAACATTTTCAATGAGAATGATGGGGCGGAAGCACCTTTGACCTTGTCTTTTAAATGTCTCCTCCAAATGAGAGATGCCAAAGACAAACAGTGAGCTTTGTTATAAGCTAGTTTCTTCAAGAGTGGAGGTTGCCTACAACCATCCTTAAACATTGAGGGGAGTGGTACCTTCTGTGGGTCGAGTGAAGGTGAGCATCTATTGAGGGTTGAGTGTGGTGAGCTTCTATAGTGAGATGGTTTTGATTGTTCTAGTTAATGTGTCTCTATTTTGCAGGTATAGAATGATGAAGCCCATAAATGAGAGTTGCGAGTTCTCCAAAAGTGGGTTGAGTGATGGCAGCCAGAAATTGAGTGCTAATGTAATTGTTTTTTCTTGTGTGCTATTGCAGGTTTATATAATTGCTGTTACTGGACAGGGGATGTTGTTGGTGAGGGTTGAGTGAAGGGAGCTATAAATTGTTGGAGTGTTGATGTAGTTTTTTTTTTTCTCACTCATTGTACCATGATTTTAACCAAGCCCCTAACACTATTATTCTTTGTTGAGGAGTGTGAATATTGTGGGTTGAGTGATTCAGCCCTCATAAATTGTGAGCTTTGTTATAATCTGTGTTATGGGTGTTGCTTATTTGTTTGTTTCACATGTGTACTATCACTACAAGAAAAAGCACATTTGGCGACTAAATTTTTAGTCGCCAAAAGTCCACTTTTAGTCGCCGAAAGTCGAGTTTTTACTTTCCCCGACTAATTTTTTTAGTCGCCCGTTTTGTCGCGTATAAATGGTCGCCGGAGGTATTGGCGACTAAAATTTTTTTAGTCGGCAAAAAAATAGCTCTTTAGCGACCAACGGTTTAGTCGCCAATAGTGATTTACACTTTTTAAAATCACACATTTAGCGACTAATCTTTTAGTCGCCAATAGTCCATGAATCGCCGACTAAACCATTTAGTCGCCCAAAATAAACACTTTTGGCGACTAAAATTTTTGTCGCCAAAGGTGCTTTTGTGAAAAAAAAAAAAAAAACCAACTTTTTTACTTTTTCTGAGATTCGAACCACCAACCTCTGCCACATTCTAAACCTTTAGCAACACACTCTCTCCACTATGCCACTACAACATCACATGAATATATATGTAATATATATTATTTATATACTATATTGACCCGTATTAATATAAAACTTATATATAAAAATAATTATTTTTATTCAATATAATTTATGTAAAAAATAAATTATTTACTAAAAAAAAAATTAGATCACTTTTGGCGACTAAATCTATTTTTTAGTCGCCAATTGCATAGTTTTGGCTACTAATTACATTTTAGTCGCTAAAAAAATTCATTTCCGCCTAAAAACCTCTACTTTTGGCGACTAAATTGAATTTTAGTAGCCAAAACCTCTACTTTGGGCTACTAAACTGCATTTTAGTCGGCAACTCTTGACTTTTAGCTACTAAATTTTTTTTAGTAGCCAAAAAGCTTCACTTTTGGCTACGAAATTGATTTTTGTCGGTAAAACACGTATAATCGGCGACCAAACTATTTTTAGTTGCCAAAACCTTCACTTTTGGCTACTAAATGTTTTTAGTCGCCAAAAACCTTCACTTTTGGCTACTAAAATTTTTTTAGTCGCTAAAACCCCTATGTTCGGCGACTAAACTGACTTTTAGTCGCTAAAACCCCTACATTTGGCTACTAAACTGTTTTAGTTGCCAATTCTGCTACTTTCAGCGACGAAAAATCTATTTTTAGTCACGAAATCTGCTTTTTCTTGTAGTGTATTGTTACTTCCAGGTTACTCTATTTTGGGAAAGAAGTCTGCACAACAACTTTTTTCTGTGTACTATTTTTCTGTTTCATATGTGTACTTGTTACTTCCAGGTTACTCTGTTTCACATGTGTACTATTTTTCTGTGTTGGGAAAGAAGTCTCATGGACAGCAACTTTATTCTGGCCAACTGGAGGCTTCGGGGAGTGATGGAGACACAAAGGCCAGGCTGCACTGTTGCGGCAGTCTAAGTGGAAAATCTCCAAATGGAAAATACTTTGTCTTTCATTTAAATATTGTAATAGTTCCTTTCTTTTTGATTTGTATTGAGTCTATAGCTGTCTAGTCCTAGAAGATTGTAGCTGTTGGTTTTGATTCCCTATCCCTACAGGTTGTGTAGGGAAATATTATCTTTGGGTGGGGACTATATGCATGTGCTGCTATGGAAAACATAACAAGGATGGGTTTGTTCTTTTTGTGTGCTGCTGAGCATGGTTTATGGAGGCAAGCTTGTTTGCTAGCTAGACATACACTGCTGCTGCTATTGAAGGATGATTGTGGTGCAATGTTTGTACTCTCTTGGGATATGCTGCCCTGGTGCTTGCTGTTTTGGAGTGATATGAGCGAGAAGCTTGATGGCAGCGCTTTATTTTGTGATATGTTGCTGATGTTTGGGGTTTTGAACTTGTTCATTCTCCCTATTTTGGGTTTTAATATGGACATTGAGGCAAGCATGGTCCAACCTCTTTATTTTGTCTCCTAGTTTCCGTTAGTATAGTTTATTCGTAGTTGTTTTGTTTTAGTTGATTTTTTCTGTATAGCTTTGGTAGGGAGTGGGGTATACCCCTCAGAATCTTGTAAATTTTCTTGTTTTATCTTATGACTTATTCACCAAAAAAAAACACTACCAACATCTGAGCATCTCTCGGGGTATAACCTGCACTGGCTAATGTACCATTCTCAACTAATTTATCAAAAGTCATACAAAATGGCTCACAATATGAATATTCAATAAACAAGTGTCTTCTTGACTAATACATGCATTATATGTGCAGTGTGAGTTTGGTTGGTCCATAAAACCTAAACTGAATTGATAGTCTAGATAGCTCTAAGAACCTAACCAATATAAACCCCAATAGGCCTAACCAAGTTAATCAACCCAAGAAACAAATAGATCCAACCCAAAGTGACCAAATCAGGGTAGCCCAATAAAAAGTCACTCTGGACTGAGCCAAGTTGAACTCTCAAATTTATCAATTACATTAAGGTTATTATTGATTTAGACTAATTATTTTCAAGCCCAATCTGATTATTACACAATTGGTTATAAACCAAATAATTTGGTCAAACGAATCATGTTTGGCTAATAGATAAATAAAGATTACCAAATAAGGTAGATAAATGCACCAAATAAGCTTTTTCTGAATTTCAAATTTCGCAACTCCTACAAACCCTTTATTTAAGTGATTAACATATAACCATTCTCATTTGATAAACCAAACTAGTTATTTCAAACCCAAAATTGATTAGAATGTTCTAGTAATGATATCAGTTGACCAAATATAGCCTAAGCTTAGTAGAAACTTAATGGCCAAAGTTGGCAGTTCACTTCAGTACATTTACCATATCAACAATAAATTTATCCAAAATTCTCAAGTATTATGCCCCAAAATATTACCCATATCTTTCTCTTCATTCAAACTTGCGTATAGTTTGCTTTCTTTTCATGTATCGGCATTTGAAACAAGTAAACAAAAAGACAAGAAAACTTTCAAGGACTTCTAAAATAGACATGGTTGCAGCAACCATCAAATCTACCTAAAATATGAAGCGTTAGTTTTACCTCTAATATAAAGATGCATGGAATCATAACATCATAGAGTCAACTTCCATCATCATTCCAACTGGCTAAGAAACTAATGAAGACATTAAATAGACCATGTAAAAGTAGATACTACAAAAGAATGTGCTGTTTTCATAACTTAACTGAAATAATCTGTTGAAGGTATTATAGCATTTAGGAGTTGTTAATAGGCCATCCAAGATTGTTGTTCAATTGTTAATCAAACACTACTAGGGCATTACCTCGCCATTTGGTGTTGGAAACAAAAATACTGCCCCGACTTTTTGTTATCAGGCAAATTCCATCATATGCGTCTCTCGAAGAATGAAGAACTTTCCAAGGGAAGCAACAAGAAAAGAGGTTCAAAGTTAAAGGGGACAGCAGATTCAGATGATTGCAATAGATGCAACAATTTTTTCTAGTTCGGGAGAAGAAGTTTCCGATTATTGATAATAAATGCATAACAAAAGAAATTAGCTAAGATATCAAATGTTGGTAGCTACATGGGCGATTGTAGAGGTAGTTTTGGAGAAGATGGTCTATGGATGCATGTTAATCAAAGAGTGTCTCAAAATCTTTCTTATATTGGTTAGTTTTGAAGAAGATGGTCTATGGATGCATGTTAATCAAGCCAAAGAGTTTGCTATTTACAGAGGGAGTGTAGATAAAAGAATTATCAATTTTATTGGTTTTTTAAAAAATTAAAATGTAAAAAGATAAAAACAAAAAAACAAACAGAGCTAATAAATTCCCAGAAAATAGAGAAAAATGTAGAAAAAAAAGAAACAGAGGATGATTTGGGAATGTGATCAATGACATTGTTGATTATAGATAGAATCAAAGAGAGATAGAGAAAGAGCCAATAGTTGGATTACAAATTTTGAACTTTTTCAAAGGAAAAAACTGATAAAATAAAAATTAATATCAGATATTCATTCTTCACAGTGTTCTGAAATCAAAGTAGCACGGCTATTGGATACAGATGTTTATTTTCATTGAGAACAAAACTTAATATCAGATATTCAATAAGGGTTAGGGTTTTCAAATCAAAAGCCCTAATGTAGATGAAGTTTAGAGTTAGAAACAAACTTGAGGTACATAAAATATCTCTTGAAAATATTCGATTAAAATGGAAGCAATGAGTTCTTGACGTCGAGAGAGTGAGAGATTATGAAGAAAGATGTCAACACTGAGAGAACGGTGGCCTCGACGCCGACGGGGTTGGTGGTCTTCGGCAATGGCTGAAGCTTTGGCTATGGCAGAAGAGAAGAGGGAGGAGAAGAGAAGAGCAAGAACGAGAGAGGAAGGCCAACTGACTTGGGACCTCTCGACTCCTCTGATTTCCTTTGCCCTCTTTTTCGTAACCGACGCCGACGGGGCTGGTGGTCTTCGACAATCGCTGCAGCTTCGGCTATGGTAGAAGAGAGGAGGGAGGAGAAGAGAAGAGCAAGAGCACGAACCAGAGCAAGAGAGGGAGGCAACTGACTTGGGACCGTTGGACTTCTGATTTACTTTGCTCTATGTTTGGCAACCAGTTACACCGGTTGTCAATTCAAAATTAAATTATTAAAATAATTTAGTTATATGATAGTTATGAGATAATATGGTATATATAAATAACTAAATATAACTAAGTTATGAGTTAATATGATAATAGTTATGATTTATATGATATTAGTTACGATATCAAATCACATAATCTCATAACTGATGTATGGTACATCCAAATGTACCATAGCATCACCCTTAAATTAATATCTAATTCTTAAAGGTTAGTGTTTTGCATTATAAAATTACAATGTAGTCTCTCAATATTTTTGAGCTTGTTTGTAACTCACTACCAATAATTTTTTTAAAATATATTTTTTATAAACGTATTTTAGGGGTGACCATTGGTTCAATGGTTAAGACTTAGCTTGATAACTTTAAGGTTATGGGTTCAAATCTTAGAACCACCACGTTGTGCATTATGTCAAAGGTTAGGTTTGTAATCAATCTTATTATGTCAAACGTTAGGTTTGTACTAAATATTTCTCCTCCCAAACATTAAAGGTTAGGTTTGTACTCCATCTTTTTCCTCCCAAACACATATTAATGTGTACTAATTGGGTATTTTTTTTTAAACGTATCTTAGCCATATTTATATCCGTATCCTTCTATTTTAGATTTTGTCTTATTACCGTATCCGTATCTCGTATCCCGTATCCGTGCTTCCTAATACCTATGTTATTTTTGTTTGAATAGGCATATAGAGTGACGCAATTCATTGGTGTTGTGCATAGGGAAAAAGCTCTGATTCTCTCTTTGATAATAGTAGTAATGCAGTATTGATATGTTGTTATAACTATTTATCTATTTGGCTTCTTTTTTCTCTTTTACGGGTGACAGTGCTATAGAGAAGTGAAACCGGGGATGTACGGTACTCTCAGCAAACCTTTAGAAGGTCCTAATCAATGGTACGTAGAATAATGATTTTTATTTTAAATTTCCATCCGAAATGAAAGAAGATTATGTTGACATATCCTTTTTTAGGATGCATCTCTCTCTCTCTCTCATTGTTCACTGTTCACCTAGTTCTTATTGCGTGCGATTTTTTTTGGTTTTCTACTTCCATTGATTGTTTCTTCTCGCAGGCCGATTAATCCTCCAAACCTAAAGCAACTGATGGAGGAGTATATCAGCCTTTGTACAGGTCCATTCCTTACTGAGATTAATATATACTAGTGTAAAAACTTTGGTGATGTATTTTTATAGTTCTACGATACCATAATTTTACAAATGTCAATTACCAAGTGCTGCAGATCTTTCAAGAAAAATTATGCGGGGAATTACTCTAGCATTGGTTGCATCAGCAGATGAGTTTGAAGGTGAAAGAGCCGGAGATCCATTTTGGGTTTTCCGAATAATTGGTTACCTTGTTTTATCCCATGCAAACGGCAAAGACATGACAGAAAATGATATTGGATGGTAATTGAAAATTGCTTAGGTTGGTGCTTTCACTTTTTGTTGTGTTTCGGTTGTTCCAATTTAGTGATGTCTTTCTTTTCTTGTTATTTTGTCTATCTGTCACTCTGTTCAAACAAATCCAGTGGAGCTCACACTGACTATGGTAAATTTCTAGTCTTTACAAGTTTTGATGTGAAACATCCATATGATCTTGTTCGTTGGTCGTAATTTTCTTATGCTGTTGCCTAACAGGTTTGTTGACGTTAGTTAATCAGGATGCTGATATAACCGCACTTTAGGTATGATCATCGACTCTTTCTTTTAATTTTTAATTTTTTTATTTTTATAATTTTGGTTTAAAGAAAGAAATTTCTCACTCTTATCATTTACATACTAACCAATACATTTGTTTACGAAACCTCTAGGGTTAAATTCTGTTGATTTGAAAATGGCGTAATACCAGATTCTCGTTTTTAATTTATTTCTTGTTCCGTTCAATTTGGGGTTTAAAATTTTAATTTATTTTGCTGTTATCTTATTTAATGATTTTTTTTTTTTTTTTATCAAGCCAAAAGTAGTAATTTTAGTAAATTGTTGAAGGTGAGAAACCAATCTGGTGAGTGGATATCAGCTCCTCCCGTCCCCGGCACATTTGTTTGCAACATTGGTGACATGCTAAAGGTACCTAACTTCACACAACTCTCCAATATCTGTTACTGTCTTTCATGAGGCGAAAGCCCTCTTGAAACCTGGAGAAAATTGCAGATTTTAACAAATGGATTGTATGAGTCTACTTTCCACCGAGTCATCAACGAGTCTCCAAAATTTCGAGTTTGCGTGGCCTACTTTTACGAGGTTATCTCTTTGCTTCCACTTGTTCCCTTCTTTTTAAATTTAATATTTGTTTTTCGCTCTTCTTTAAGTGGTCCTTTTTGCATGCTGTTTTTCATGAACAGACAAACTTTGACGCTGCAATAGAACCCTTGGATATTTGTATAAAGCGAACAGGTGGAACTAAGAAGTTTGAAAGAGCAGTTTATGGAGAGCATTTAGTTGGCAAAGTGACAACCAATTTTGTAAAAGAGGATGAATTAGATTCTTGATCTTTTGACCACCTGCTTGTATCTTTACGAACCATAAAATAATTCGAAGTTGTGTAAACGGCATCTCAAATGGAATTGAAACATTGTTCGTTGCTGAGATGTGTGTATTGGTGTTTGTATTCTGTAAGTAGATTAATTTAAGTGTACATGTTTTTTTTGTTTTTCTCGTCTTCTTTACCTAATCATCAAGTTGATTAATCGAGGCATAGTGTGCCTTGTCCTAAAGGAGTGGGGTGGGACGGCAATTGCAACGGGTGGCAAGTTATACAGATATAAGCTAAAGAAACGTTATTAGATCATTTCTAATTGTTACTTAAAACTGTCATCAAATTTAATTTGATGAAAAATAATTTCAAAACTTGCTCTAACGGTTTCATTAAATACGTATCAAATTTAGCATTTTACTTTTATTTCATCAAATTAAAAATAATGTGTCTTTTATCGAATCACTGTTCATTGTCGTTAGATTTTTACCACCGGATGTCTTCTTAGATATCCTCCCGTCGTTTCCCCGGATGATCAACTTAAGGTAAAAATTTGTGAAAAAATTACACTAGATGATTGTCTGCCGCCCAATCGACTAGTAGTTTGATGAAACTCTACAATCCTTTGTTGGAGCACTTGATATCAAAAGAAATTTTTATTTAAATTTGATGAAAAAATTAATGGACAATTGAAAATGCTCTTAGTAAAGTAAACCTTAAATATCTATATCTCTCCCCAGAGAAGAAATTACACTTGTTCACTTCAATTAATAATTAAACTAAATTTCTTATTTATTGCATTGCTGCATACACTTAACTATAAACATATTCGGCAGCATATACGATAGTCTTGTCACCAACAATGGCCGTTGGAGTTTGGATGAACAACACGGGGACTGAACCAACGATTAAGGCAAATCCATCTTACGGTACCTTTCCAGAGCAGCATAAGAAGGCGACGGAGCAGGCACGGGCGGCATTAGTATCTCTCCATCAGACGATGCTTTCCTCGAAGCAAAATCCTCAATATTACAAGGCAAGTAATTCATAGACTTTTCATCCGGGCACGACCTCTCGATTGAGAAAAAAGCGGCACATTCAGCCTTACTTTTCTGAAAAGGTAGGTCCAGAATGCAATTCATCCTAACGTCCAGCACGTTCTTCTTGATCAGCTCTCTGCAATCTGGACCTACCTGTGTGAAGTAGTTGAAACTCAGAGTAAGATTCGACAGGTCATCGAGCTGGCACAGCTCTTCCGGTACCGTCCCATACAACTTGTTAAATGACAAGTTCAGCAGCTGCATCTTCTCCAAACACCCGAAAGAGCGCGGTATGGGACCCGTCAACTGGTTCATGCTGGCATCGAAGACAGTTGCTATCTTCAACAACCCAATTTCATACGGAAGACAACCAGACAGTTTGTTGTTCAAGAGCAACACCTCCAGCAAATTGATTTTAGCTTGGCCGATGCTTTTTGGGATTGGACCGGTGAATTGGTTGTACGCCAAGGTGAGGTAAAGAGCAGAGGTGTTTCCCAGATTGTCCGGTATTTCCCCGGTGAACTGGTTGTTGTTGAGGAAGAGTGCGTCGAGGTTGAGATTGAACACTCGAGGATTAACCGGACCGATGATGGAGTTGAACCGGAGGTCCAAGAAGGTTAGCTGGGTGGCGCCAAGAACGGAGTTTGGGAACGTCCCGGTGAGCTTGTTGTTGCTCAAGTCGAGCTCGAAGAAAAAGGGAAATTTGGAAATTTTGTCGATTTTGGTACCGGTGAAGTTGTTGGAGTTGACGTGGAAGTAGGCGAGGTCCGGTAGTTGATCAAGGAAGCCAACGGGGGTCAGTGGATTGCCTTTGAGGTTGGCCCCGTTCAAGTTGACGCCGGAAACTGTGCGCGTGTTATCAGTGGGGAAGTTGTCGCAGCGGAAGCCCCTGTACTTGCAGACATTCTTGCCATTCCATGTTTTGCTGATGCCAGTGGGGTCGGAGGTTATTGTATTTTTGAATCTTTGGATTACAATATAGGCCCGTTCAAGTCTGCTTGGAGTTCGCGGCTTAGGGGGAGGAGGAGGTGGTGGCGGTCGAGGGGGCGGAGGAGGTGGTGGCGGTGGCGGGGGAGGAGGAGGTGGTGGTGATGGTGGGGGAGGTGGAGGGGGAGATGGAGGTGGTGGTGATGGTGGGGGAGGTGGAGGGGGAGATGGAGGTGGTGGTGATGGTGGAGGAGGGCATTCTACTGGGGGAGGTGGAGGGGGAGGGCATTCGGATTCTGGAGGAGGGGAGAAATAAGGTGGGTAAAAGCCGCCACCGATTATGATTTCGAGTGTTTCTCTGGCGTTTTGGGAAACAGAAACTGAAGTGTTTCCATTTGCTTTTTGGAAGCATGAAGAGAAGATGAAAAGGGTGAGAAACAGAATTGCCATGAAAAGAAAGTTGTTGCCCATCTCTCTCTCTCTCTCAAATTGAAATGATGATGATTCTCTTAAGTAGAGGGAGGGAAGAGGAAATATACAAAAGGAACAATAGTGTACATTACACTACTTGTCCTATAATTTAAGTAAAATGTCATTTTAGTTATGTAGTTCTAATTTGAACATTTTGAATCTTATATTTTTAATTTTGTTATAATATGATTCTTCTGTTACTATTAAAATTTTGAACAAGAAAAAATTACGTGCAAAACTTAGAAGAACCAAAATGAAATTTAAAAAAAACTATAAGAACAATTGATATAATGTTAATCCTTGTAATTTCTTTTAAATTTCATTTTGATTCCTCAAAATTTTGCACGTAATTTTTTTCACACATGATGGGGATTACATTATAACAAATTTTAAAAGGGGAAGTTATAAAAAACAAAATAAAATAAAAAACCTTAAGGTTTGACCTTTATAACAAAATAAACTCTAAATTTTTAATTTCATTAATTTAAACTATAATTTTTTGATTTGTTTTCAATTTAAATAATTTCTTTTATAAAAAAAAGGTGAAAGCAATAGAAAAAAATTTATTTTAGTTATTAAAACCAATGAAAAAATGTATTTTATATATTTTATTTACACCTACATTGAGTTTGATAGTTAAAATATTATTTTTCTGTTAATTTTACTCAACTAAAATATATGAATGATTTAGATTGAAAATAAATTAAAATATTATGATTTAAATTGATAAAATTAATAATTTAAAATTTATTTTGTTAAAAGTGTCAAAATGTGATTTTTTATTTTTGTAATTTCTCTAATAAAAAATATAAAATTTAAATTGAAACTAAAAGGGATAAATTAGAATTATGCTCGGTTTAAAAATGTAATTTATCTGACACAAAATAAAATTTACCAAAAAAAATGAAAGGACACTCGTTCACAACTTGCATGGGAGTGAAGACAAACTATAAAAAAAATAAGCTAGGACAGGGACAGGGACAGGGAAAGCGACAGGGACAGAGACGACTTGATTCAAAGGTAACCTTGGACTTTTATCCACGTGAGGATGATCCTAAAATAATAAAATAATTATTAGAGAAACTCTTTTGTGATGCAATCAGAGTGAAAGGATTTGAATAGAGACCTCGCGCTTGAAAAGAAAAGCATGTAAACTATAGAGACTTGCCTTGAGATATCTTGAATTCAGATATTTTAGCTTCAATTTTTTTATTTTATTCGTTGATATTGTTTTTGGTCTTAATTAACAAACATGGTTAGGGTTAGTCCTGACTTAAAATGGGACTTTTAATATATAATCACAAAAAAATAAATAAGACAAATAAAAAAAATGTGGGTAAATGGAATTATTATTATTATTATTATTTAACTTGTTAATCCCTACAAAGTCTGTTTCGCATAACATCACTTTATATACTAAAATTTATTACATAGATGAAGAGATGAAAAAATCATTATAAAATTTTAAAAAATATTACAATTGGCTTTGTTACATTATAGTTTAGCAAAATTTAGTTTAAATATATATATAAAAAAAAAAATTAAAGTTATAACTATAAGAATATATTGATTTAACTATAATAAAATATCAGATAAATATTGTTTTTCTCACACTTTTAGATGCAACTAATTAAGTCGGCATTAACTATAAGATCCCTTTAACTTGAATGTTGATGTTTGATTGGACCTTAGTTTTAAGTCTACTAATACTAAAAGATTAAAATTATTTAGAAATTACGTAATTTTGTGAAGTTTGGGGGCAAAGTGGTTGCCTTCTTTTCCTTTCATCCAAGCCGGCTAATTACACTTGTAAATTTCATTCTGTTAAAAATGCAAGTTTGTTTTTCTAATTATTAATCTAACTAACTGTTCGTTCGATTTAAGATTTTTCTATAAAAATTTTGGTAACATAACATTACACTTGTGACATATTATTTTGGATTTGTTTGGGTAAACATATTATAAATTAAAGTTGATAATTAGAAAATAAAAGTCAAACATCTCTCTTCTATCTTCTAGGTAATAATTTTTTTTTTCAACTTATTTAAGTTATTTATGTTTACTAAATTGTAAACGAAAATTGTACCTAATAACATAACATTCACTCCTAAGGGAACAAAAAAATTATAAGCACACTATGATTACTTCAGAAGAACCAACAAGAAATTTAAATACATATATATATATATATATATATATATGTATATATGAGTAATGTTACATCTATCGAATTTTAATTTGTGTGAATAGTTTGAATTTATGCATGTCGGTCGTCTGGTCGGTCATTTATAAAAGGGTGACAGGTGTAGTTGATAAGGGTTGCACCGAGTGATCATCTGGACGATCGACCGATATGTACAAATTTAAACAATTCAGACAAATTCAATTCCATGAATAAATTATTTTTGTATATATATATATATAGTAATGAATAAATAAATTTAAAAAACCCCTTACGTCCACTATTCCCAATTATTGGCTTCTCTTTCGCTCAATTATGAAGAATATTGCATAGGAAAATATTCTTTTTGAGAAAAATGAATCTAAAAAGAAAAGAAAAAATATAAGGGCAAATTATACTAATAGTCCCTATAGTTTGGGATTCGTGTCACTTTGGTCCCTGACATTTCAATTGTGACACATTTGATCATGAATTTTGAATCTTGTTTCAAATAAGGACAATTGAAGATATCATTGTTTAATTTCAAGGGCAAAATCGTCAATTTAATAAAATATAAACTAATTTGACAAAAATAAATGTTAAAAAATATTTTAATTTTTTTAAAAATTATTTTTATCCACCAATGATAAAATTATGTAAAATTGATAAAAATTAATTAAAATTACATGATTAATTTTTAAAAATTAATTTTATATGATCATCATTCAAACACATAATAAAAATTAATTTGGTAAAAAAAAAAATGTCTAAAAGATTTATCAATTTTACATAATTTTATTTTTAGTAAGTAGAAATAATTTTTAAAAATTCAAAAATATTTGTTTGACATTTATTTTTGTCAAATTAGTTTATATTTTATCAAATTGACGATTTTACCCTTGAAAAATCAAATAATATCTTTAATTGTCTTTATTTGGAACAAGATTCAAAATTCAGGGTCAAATATGTCACAATTAAAAAGTCAAGAACCAAAGTGACACATGTCCCAAATTATAGAGACTATTAATGTAATTCATCCAAAATATAATTAATTTACTTTCCTATTAATTGTACAGTTTACAAAATGAAATTATATAAAAAAATGATTTAAAAGTTCTTGTGATACATAATCCTTACTTTTTACAAGAAAGTGTTTGAGGGAAAATTTTCCCTTAAAAAGACAAGTGCGCAAAAATAAAATGATTTTTATTTTCCTATTTATCAATTGAAAGCATCGCAAAAGGAGTACTAATTATTTGGAAAAAGTAGGCTCACACACAACATAGATGTAATCAATGTAATGCCTTCCACTATTAATAAGCCACCTACCCTACCCACATCGGATTAAAAAATATGATAAATTTCACTTTCCTTGATGAGTTATTTGACTGATGTATATTTGAGAATGATTCCATAATTATCACGTGATTTATGAATAATAAATTTCACTTTCCCTTCACTTTCCCTTCTGAGTTATTTGACTAACGTGTATTTGAGAATGATCTCATAATCATGACGTGATTTATGAATTAAAATATATTATTAAATTTAATAATAAATGTAATATATTTATATATATAAAGGGATTATATATTCATTTTTAAAATTTAAGAGAATAAATCACATATAAAATAAAATACAGGAATTAAAATGTACTTTATTTTTAAAAAAAAATGACGAAAATCTATGAATATTTTAATATTTTTTTTATTAAATCCTTAACGGATTTAACGGTACACATAAATTACAAAAGATTATTTGATTATTTGATTATTTATAAACGTTATCAAATAAATTGCACATGACTCAAACTCTACTAAGGAAAAAATTTGTCCTAAAAAATATCTCTATAGCATAATCTCCACTATAGTGTTTCAAATCAACCAAAGCAATAGATTTTTGTTACGTTTATATGCAGAGTATAATACATCCGAACTATTGAATAATTTTTCTAAAAAAGAGCCGACCTTTGGCATGAATGCATACTTGAATTTTTAGATATTTTTCCCATTACACCAAAAAATAAATAAATAAAGTCCGTTGCTATTGTCTTTTTGATTATGTTTGAATTTTGAATTTGAGTAGAAATATAAAAAAAAAAAAATTAAAGACAAATATGAATAAAGTATAACTCAAAAATTTTCAAGTTTATTTTCATTTTTCTGCACAAATAACTTCTTAAATATAAAATTCAAATCCAACCTAAATAATTACAACAAATACAGAAGAAAGGGACACAAAGACAGTGCCTGAATGAGAGAAGAAATGTCTCATAGGGGCTGTGTAAAATATCGTCTAATCTGTTAAAATTATACCGATTCACATCAATTCACACCGCTTTATCCGTCAACTACGGTTTAAACTTTAAAATTTATAATGCGTCTTTGAAACCGTTTCGCTCCGCTATAGTTAATACCTATATATTTTTTAATTTCTAATAAAGTATCAAAATAAAAATGAATGTGAGAAATTTAAAATGTAAAATTTATTACAAATTAGTAATTATATATATATATATATATATATATATGAAAAATATTATGTAAAATTAATTTGTCAATTCACCAATTCGTTATTCAATTTATAATTTCTCTCAAATTATCTAAATCATACCACGTACACTCCATGTGAGGGCTACGGGATTATGGCTCTTTTTCCTACCACACCACCCTTATCTCATGTTTCCCTCTCTTCATGTTGCAAAGTGTAGGTCCCTTTGGAGGAGAATCTCAAATTGGAAGTCATTTTGCCTCTAGCTGGCTTCCGATTGCTATCCCTCTCACAAAAGCAAACTCTGATGAAAGATCAATAATTACGTACCGACTCTTCCGGCTAACGAGAAATCACAATATTAAGACTATATTTAAATCAAAAATTTAAAAAGCGAAACAAAAATATATATAAAATATAATTTTTTTTTCCTAATTTCTATTGCTTTTTCCTCTTTCTTTTCAAATCTCTACTCAATTTAAAATTTTAAACGCAGCCTAAATGAATCATTATCCCCTACCTAACTAGCTAACAAAATAAGTCAACATATCCCATCTGTATTTTTTCTCTTTTTTTTGGCATAAATGGAAAAGAAAAGTGAAAGAGCCAACAATGCCCTTGAGTGAAGGGCATTGGGTTGCCTCAGGAGAAAGTCGAGCTAATTTTGGCTATTATAAAGATGAACAATCAGGGTAGTGTAGGTTTGCACGTGGATGTGGGGGCAAGGGAAATTTGTTGAGAGCTTCATGACCACCAAAGCTCTCCCTTATTGATGGGATTTGGATGAAATATCCCAGAACAAACAGCAATGTTAGGTATCATGAAAAACTTTTCATGAAAGTAATTATGAAAATTTTGTGACTTTTGGATTACACTTAGAATAAAACACCACACACTAATCAAGGTAATCTAAAGGTCATAAATTTTTCATGATCATTTTCATGATAAAATTTTCATGATCCCTAACTTTTCTCCAGAACAAATTACTCAGGACAACAGAGCAAAAAGTTCATAGACCCTATCTGTGTTAGGGCAGAAAGAACAACAATTCATTTCCACCACTTGCCAAAGTTACAAATCTATCTGCTTCAATCATCATCAGTCCTACAGATTGGTTGCATGTGAAAAAAATTTCATTCAAAAATCAGATAAATGAAGACTATACCGGCATAAAAGGGCATGGAATCAGATTAATGAAGACTGTACCAACATAAAAAGGGCATGAAATTATCTATCCCCAAAATTCATGTCTTATGTTTCATTTTGACAGAAGATGATCTTCTATTTTCATAATCCATCTCCTCGTACCTTATTGCAATTTTAATTGCACGATCATGCCTCAAAATTTCCACCACTCTGTACAGTTATAGATAGGTACATCAGGGATTGGAAATTTTGGGACAAAGGATTCTGTCCCAACGAAAAAAGAAAAAAAAAAAATATAAATATATATTTTAAAATTCATTTAAAATATAAATTATTTCTTATTATTTGAAAAATTACAAATAATTCCCTTCTCATAGTTTTTTTTCTTTAACAGAATTAACTAAAAAAATAAAATTCCTAACTGCTCTCTTATACAATAATAAATTTATGAAATCATTAAAAATTGTTAATCGACTTTATAATTTATTCATAAAAAGAGCTATATGTTATGAAATTAAAATTTTCAAAAGACATGGTGTAATTTTCAAAATCACAAAAAACAATTTGTATTTTAAAAAAATCTTATAAGCTGTATTTATAATTTATCCATAAAAAAAAATAAAAAAATAAAAAAGAGGAAAATGTTCATCAACTCAGAAAGATAAATCCGTGAATGGATTTGTCCCATTTAACACAAATGGAGGATGGCCGATTAAAAAAAAACCACAAATGGAGGATGAACTAAATTCACTAGAGACGAGAGGGAAAAAAAAAAAAAAAAAACCTTCAAACTGGGGGCAAAAGAAACATTCAAAATACACATCCCATCCCGTTGGTGCGCTTCTCAGTAGCCAAAATGTGTAAAACAAACTATGGCCAACTAGAAGGACGTACCATGACTTCAATATTGAACACTAATAATACAAAACTTCTCAGAGCAATAAACTATTCAGTCTGATAAGAATGTATTTTTACTACTCCATTATAATGGGAACTTATACAAAAAGGATGACCAGATTTAACCGAGATACTACTGCTATGTAAGGAGTAACAATTGGGGGGGAAAATCCCTTCTAATCGGAGCACAAAATCATGTAGGAAAGAAAAATGTTAGTAATTGCCTCAAAAACTGAAGCTCGAAAGAGAGTGACCAGAGCTTCCAAGAATTAATCACCGCAAAGAAAGTGGATAGATCATAGATTTAGGCCTGGTTTGGCATAGACTATATAATCTATCTTTTTATCTTTTTATCTTTTTTTCATCACATCACTTCTTTACTTTTCTGCACATCTTTTCGTAAAAAGACAAAAAGTACACTTTTTAGAACACCCCAAACTAACCCTTAATAAAGTGTCTGTTCTTTTGCTCATACACCCTCTGGCAGCTTCGTTAGATTTGCTCAGTGTCAATTAGTTTGACAAGCAGAGAGTCTGTACTTGTACTGAAAGAATGATGAGCGAGTCAAGTGTAAACCAGAGCTAATTCGTTCAGAACTCAGTTGACTGCAAGCATGTGTTGGATATATCTTATTGGAGTATGAGATCTAATTGATTTATTAAAATATTTAGTTTGATTTGATATTAGTTATAATATATTTTTAATATATTATCCCTAATTTTTTGAGGCCATATTTAATAATTTGTTTGGAAAGAATTAAGGTTTGAATAAAAGTACTAAAATCAACAATATATATATTGCTTATGTTATTCTACGGGGAGGCTGCCGTAGAACAATTGAAATTCCTCTTTGGTGGGTGCTGTGTGTGCTGTGTTCAAACTGATGCTTGGAAGTTTCGTTGGTTTCTAGTTTTGGTTGCTTTGAAGTATTGTTTGTGTGTTTTCGGCTGATGCTTACAAAGTTGATTTGGGTTATTATTTTGGATTTTTTATAATTCTGTTTCGAAAACTTTTATTCGGGTTATTATTTTGGATCTTCTATAACTCTGTTTCGAAAACTTTTATTCGGCTATTTGGTGAGGTCTTTTCTCTTGATTATTTGAAATTCACTTAAGGGTGGTTTTGTAAGACTATTCGTGTCTCGTTTGTCATCGTTTGGAAACTTTTTGATTGATAGTGAAATTGGATTTCGATCCCGTGGATGTACCTCACATTGAGGGAATCACGTAAAATTCTTGTGTCGTTATTGATTTAATTTTTTTGCATTAGTTTTTATTCCTATTGATTGATTTACTTGTGGAAAATTATATATTTTCGCTAACATTTGGTATCAAAGTTTACGGTTTATTTGGATTTATTTATTTGTGTAAATCAATAGAGGGGGTCATATGTCTAGCTTCAATGGAAGCAATTGGGTAACTTGAAAAACTAAAATGGAAGACCTATTATTTTATAAAGATTTGTATGAATCCATTGAGGGTAATAGTGGCAAATCCGAGGATATGAAAGATGATGAATAGAAGAGGCTTAATCGAAAATTCGTTGGTATTATCCGTCGTTGGTCTTATCTGTCAATGGATCAATGATAGTGTGTTTCATCATGTTGCTACTGAAATTTCGGCACATAATTTATGGAAAAAATTAGAAAGCCTTTATGATAAAAAATCAACTACAAATAAAGCTTTTCTGTTTCGTAAATTGGTTAATTTAAAATATAAAGATGGCAACCTCATTCCGGAACATTTGAATAAAATAAAGAGTATTGTTAACCAACTTGCTTTTATGAAAATTCTTTTTGATAATGAGTTGTGGGTTTTGATGCTACTTAGTTCTTTGCCCGAAAGTTGGGAGACTTTGGTTGTGACAGTTAATAATTTGGCGCCCAATGGAGTTGTCATAATGAGCCAAGTCACTAGTAGCTTGTTGAATGAAGAAATTAGAAGAAAATCAGCGGGTTCCTCTCATTCGGAAGCATTTGTTGTGAGAGGCCGAAGCAAAACAAGGGGGGATGAGTAAGACTCCTTATGGTCGTGATCAAAGCCGTGACAAATCAAGAGATGGTTCTTTTTCAAAGAAAGACATTGAGTGCCATTATTACCATGAGAAAGGGCACATGAAGCGGGAATGCTGAAAGCTCAAGAACAAGGAGAAAATGCGTGACAAAAGTGTAGATAAAAAGAAAAAGATGCAACAGTGGTTACTACCGATGATCTCATGATCGTTTGTGAAAATGATTGCATATCTAATTTGTGGGCGAAGAGAGAAATTGGGTGATTGATTCCGGTGCTTCTTTTCATGTGACTTCTCGAGTTGATTTATTCACTACCTACACCAAAGGAGATTATGGTTGTGTTCGAATGGGTAATGAAGGTTTGTCCAAGATTGTTGGCATGTGTGATGTTTGCTTGGAAATAAATTTGGACTGCAAGTTGTTGCTTAAAGATGTGAGGCATGTTCTTGACATTCGCTTCAATTTGATCTCTACCGAGAAGCTATATGATGAAGGCTACAACAACAAATTTGGTGATGGAATATGGAAGCTCACAAAGGGTTCTTTGGTGGTGGCTAAGTGCAAGAAGACTCGTACACTTTATTCGATGTAAGGAAAAATTTGTAAAGGTGTTGTCAATGTACTTGAAGATGATACATCTATCGAATTGTGGCACAAGCTGCTTGGGCACTACAAGTTTTGTTCAAGAAAGTGCTTCTACCTGGTTTGAAAGGTACACATCTTAAAATTTGTGTTCATTGTTTGGTAGGTAAACAATATAGAGTTTTTTTTCATAAAAATGTTGCTTCTAGAAAAGAAAATGTTTTAGAGTTGATTCATTCGTATGTTTGTGGTCTTTTGAAAGTTAGAACACATAGGTGCACTTTATTTTGTTACTTTCATTGATGATTATTCAAGAAAAGTTTGGGCTTTTATACTAAAAACTAAAGATCAAATTCTAGATGTATTTAAGCATTTTCAGGCCATGGTTGAAAGAGAAACAAAACAAAAATTGAAGTGCATCTGATCAGACAATAGTGGTGAATACATTAGGCCATTTGATGAGTATTGTTGCAGCCAAGGTATTCGGCACCAAAAGACAGTTAAGAAAACTCCTCAATAAAATGGCGTTGCCTAGAGGATGAACCACATCATTGTGGAAAAGAATAAGGTGTTTGCTTTCACATGCTAAATTGCCAAGATCTTTTTGAGGTGAGGCAATGAGGACATCGGTTGATGTGATCAATTTGTCTCATTCATATCTTTTGAATGGTGATGTCTCAGAAAGAGTTTAGACCAGCAAAGATGTGTCTTATGAGCACTTGAGAGTGTTTGGTTACCGAGCCTTTGTTCACATTCCAAAAGATGAGAGATCCAAGCTTGATAGCAAGTCAAGACAATGTATTTTTCTTGGCTATGGGCGTGATGAACTTGGTTATAGATTGTGGGATTCGGTCGACAAAAAAGTTATTCGAAGCCGTGATGCTGTGTTTCTTGAAGACCAAAACAATTGAAGACTTTGGCAAAGGTGATCAACCGGAGCCAAAAACTAGTGATCTCATTGACATTGATCAATCTCTTTCATCTTGAGTGGATAATGAAAATGGGGGAGATGTCCAGCCACCTATTGAAGATGTGGAGAATGATAATAATCCTAATGAAATTGAGTCAGAAATTGAGAAAGAGCATCCAACTCAAGAACCGCCACCATAACTTGAGTTGAGAAAATCTACAAGGGATCGGCAACCTTCGAAAAAGTATCCTCCCAATGAATTTGTGTTGATTTCTGTTACCCGAAAGACAACCTAAGAGGGGGGAGGGTGAATTAGGTTTTTACAATTAAAATTAATAATACCCTAATAAAAATTATGACTAGAACAATAGATAAATATAATTAATGAAATAAAAATAATTAAAACAAGTGTCTTAACAACTATGTCAGTTAATGATTTTAGCACAGTAAAAATGTGAAATATAGCTATGGCAATTTAAAATAAAATAAAGAGATAAAGGAGAGAGAGGCAAACAAATTTATAGTGATTCGGCTTCAACTCAACTTACGTCCACTCCTCAAGCTTCACTTGAGATTTTCCACTATCTTCTAGTTTCATAGGGGTGCTAGTAACCTCTTTACAAATGGAGCCATCCTCCACGGATTTTATACAGACTTCACAAGCTCAAACCCTTGCAAATCTTAGGTGAGTCACAATCACTCTCAAGATTTCAAGAACACAGTGTTTGCGACACTTTTACAAGATGAAATGGTATTTTTGCTTTCAAAGAAAGCTTACAATAAATATTTCTCAAAGATAGATATATAAAATGAAGCTTTGATTTTTCTGTAAATCTCACACAGGAAAGATGGGTTTAAAGCTATAAGGCTCAGTGTATAATTTCTAAGAATAGATGTGAGTGATTATAGATCAAAGAATATTTTCAGGTTTTTTTTTTGTAACTTGTTTATATTAGAGGCTTTGGTAAATATAATGAAAATTATAGCCGTTTATAGCCGTTGTATTCATTTGAATTTATAGCCGTTTATAGCCGTTGTAGTCATTTGAATTTATAGCCGTTTATAGCCGTTGTACTTCCATCATTACCAATTTGAATATCTTCCACTCTATCATTACAAATTTGAATATCTTCCACTTGAATCTTTTAAACCTTTTGGCCTTTTGAACTTTTATAGCCGTTTATAGCCGTTGTACTTCCATCATTATTAATTTGAATATCTTCCACTTGAACCTTTTGAACCTTTTGGCCTGCTGCTGTGCTAGGCTGTTTGAACCCTTGTTTTGGGCTGTTTGTGTTGACATGAGCTGTATTATTTTTGATATGTGTATACCCCTATAAGTTGGGCAAGAATCAAGGTGTATAGTTAGGCAAGAATCAAGGTGTGAGCTGTATAGTTTCCAAATGTTAGGAGGATTGTAACACTATAAAGGAACATGTTCTTCTGAATGAGAAATATAGAAAAATATTCCCAAACATATGAATATGAATTTCTACATGGTATCAGAGCAAAAAGTTCGATCCTAAAGCTCTCCTTGAAATCCTAATCTCCTAGGAGTTCCGAAGCCGTAATTCGAATCCACAGCTTCTCCGTAAAACCTCTGCGATTCAATGGGTGATCAATCAATCGTAACAGAAACAGCAGTTGCTGCACCCCAGGTTATTGTCCAACAAGTTTACCAAGACAATTCTCTATTCCCCATTGGAATCACACTGGATGAGACCAATTATTCATTATGGTCTCAACTCATGGCGATGCGTATCGGTGCTCGAAACAAAATCGGATATCTCACTGGAACAACTACAAAACCAGTATATGGAGATGCCAATTATGATACATGGGTTGCTGAAAACAACAGGGTCAAAGGTTGGCTTATTGACTCGATGACCACATCATTGATGCAACGTTTCATTCGACTTCCCACAGCCAAAGAGATATGGGAGGCGGTCTCGAAGACCTTCTATGATGGGTCTGATGAAACCCGCTTATTCGAATTGAACCGAACATCCTTCTCTACCAAACAAAATGGTCGTCTCTTAACCACTTATTACAGTGAACTTATTGCCATTTTTCAGGAAATTGATGACAGGACTGCATCCCAAGCAGATACTGTTGAAGGAGTTACTAGGTTGCACTCAGCAATGGCCAAACTTAGAGTCCACATATTCTTGAGTGGACTAGATTTTGATTTTAACCAGGTCCGTAGTGAAATCTTGCGGAAAGATCCACCACTTGACTTGGAAAGAAGTTATGCATACGTCCGTAAAGATCACCAACAACGTCAGACAATGGAGGAATCACGTATAACTTCTGAGAGTTCGGTTATGATTGCTACTCGAACTCGCCATGGTTCATCACCTGGATTCTTTAATTCCTCGTCAAAGAATGGCAAACCTCAAACTCACGGCAAGAATGGAGGCTTGATGTGCACTCATTGTGGTGAAACGAGACACTTCAAACAACGATGCTACGAGATTATTGGCTATCCTGAGTGGTGGGATTTTACCAAGAAGCCCCGAAAGCAAGTAAGTAAAGCTGCTATGGCCACCACTGAAGCTGATTGTCCTTTACCTACTACTACTGCTAATATAGCCCACTTAGGTAATAATGGTAAGGCCTGTGTTTTTTCTGTAGACTCTAAGAATGGTACATGGATTATTGATACAGGTGCATCTGATCGTATGACAAATAACCCACATCAGTTACAGTCTATCAAGTCATCATCTCAATCCAGTATCTCAACTGCTAATAACAGTGCCTCACCAGTCACTGGAGAGGGCTCTGTTACCTTATCTGATACACTTACCTTGGATACAGTCCTTGTTGTCCCATCTCTCTCATACAATTTGTTATCTGTTAGTCAAATTACCCACACTCTGTCTTGCACTGTGACGTTTTGGCCTATTTTTTGCATTTTTCAGGACATTCTAACTCGACAGATTCTTAGTTATGGTGTTAGACGGGGCAATCTCTACTATTTGGATCTAACAAATGGCGGGGCAAAACAGATGGGACAGGCACAACTTGCTAGTGGGGTGGACGCTGCTACAACTACTGTTTGGCTATGGTATCGGCGATTAGGACATTTATCTTTTAGTTATCTTCGGAAATTAAAACCGCATTTGTTCTCGCGTGTTCATGATTCCGAATTCAAATGTCATATTTGTGAACTGGCTAAGAGCCATCGTATTTCTTATTTACCCAGTTTTAATAAAAGTTTCACCCTTTTTCTCGTTATTCATTCCGACGTTTGGGGACTTGCTAAAATTCCATCTTGGTCTGGTGCTCGTTATTTTGTGACTTTTATTGATGAATGTACCCGAATGACTTAGGTTTCACTTCTTCGGCACAAGAGTGATGTGCGGGCTGTTTTTCAGGAGTTTCATCATATGGTGGCCACTTAATATCAACAGCAAGTCAAGGTTCTTCAATCAGACAATGGTGAGGAATATATAAATGCTGTACTTGGCCAATTCCTTAGTATCCATGGGATTCGCCACCAAACATCTTGTTCTGATACTCCACAACAGAATGGCCTCGCCGAAAGAAAGAACCGTCAGATTATGGAAATTGTTCGTGCCTCTCTGTTTGGTATGAATCTGCCTCGGTCCTATTGGGGCGAAGTTATGCGATCCGCGGCTTACTTCCTTAACTGAACACCTTCACGTGTTATTACTTTTCAGACTCCTCAGCAAAAGCTTTGGTCTCTCTTTTCTGCTCCTTCATTACCCAATCTTGAACCTCGGGTGTGTGGGTGTGTTGCCTATGTTCACATTCCCCGGCATCAACGCAGTAAACTTGATCCTCGCGCAACTAGGTGTGTCATCGTTGGTTATGCGGAATTTCAGAAAGGGTGTCGCTGTTTTGATCCACAAACACATAAATTGTATGTGACCTTGGATGTTTCCTTTCATGAATCAACATCTTATTACTCAAGGGGTGTCTCTGAGCCTCCTCTTCAGGGGGAGAGACAGAATGCAGAGAATGCTCAGAATGCATATGATGCATTTATGGACTTGGAAGCATTGGAAGATAGATTAGAGGTAGAAAACAGTCTTGAGCACTCTTCCAATGAAGTTTCCGATGAGTGTATACAATCAATCCATGATGAGAACAATGGGAACAATGGACCTGCGGTTCTACATGATGTGTTAGACATGTCTGAGGTACCAAATGAAGATAAAGAATTGCAAAATGCATTGTCAAATGAAGAATTGCCCTCTTCTACACCATTTACTAAAGAATCAGCCCCGAATGTTCTTCCTCAGGTAATTCAAAACACTCTACCACATGAACTCAACTCGAATGATTCCGCCGGGAACCTAGAACTTAGATACTCACAAAGGTCAAATAAGGGAGTCCCGAAAAAACAATATGAACCTGATCCCAAAGCCAAATCTAAATATCGGATTAGTAACCATGTGTCCACCCATAGGTTGTCGGAATCATATGCACTTACTATTAATCAATTATCTTCTGTATCTATTCCTAGTAGTGTACAGGATGCACTAGCTGACCCAAAATGGACAAAGGCAATGATTGAAGAAATTGAGGCTCTGTAGAAGAATTCCACATGGGAGCTTGTGCCAATACCTCAAGGGAAAAAAATGGTTGGGTGTAAATGGGTGTTCACAGTTAAACTCAAAGTAGATGGCAACATTGGCAGATACAAAACAAGGCTAGTTGCGAAAGGATATACGTAGAAATACGGGGTGGACTATCAAGAAACGTTTGCACCAGTAGCCAAGATCAACACCATCCGTATTCTTATATCCTTAGCTGCTAATCTAGGATGGCCTCTACAACAATTCGACGTAAAAAATGCATTTCTCAATGGGAATTTAGAGGAAGAGGTATACATGGATCTGCCACCAGGAATGAAATGTAGTGTGTCTGATACAGGCAAGGTTTGCAAGCTAAGAAAGTCACTATCTGGGTTGAAACAGTCATCGAGAGCTTGGTTTGGGAGATTCTCAAAAACAATGAAGGCATTCGGCTATAAACAAAGTAACTCGGATCACACTCTATTTATAAAACACAAAGCAGGAAAGGTAACAGCACTCATTGTGTATGTTGATGACATGGTGGTGGCAGGTGATGATGGAGTTGAAATAAACGAATTACAAAAATACTTGGCTAAAGAATTCGAAATGAAGGATCTTGGCCAGCTAAAGTACTTCTTGGGAATTGAGGTTGCGAGATCAAAGCAAGGAATTTCTTTGTCACAAAGAAAATATGTTTTAGATCTTTTGACTGAAACTGGAATGCTTGACTGCAAACTAGCCGAAACACCTATGGAGATGAATCATAGGCTCGGATAATATCCAAACCATGTTCCAAAGAGTCGTTATCAACGCTTGGTTGGAAGACTAATTTACCTGTCACACACAAGGCCTGATATCGCCTACGCAGTAAACGTTGTAAGCCGATTTATGCATGCACCAAGTGAAGAACATATGAATGCTGTGTATCGAATCTTGAGGTACTTAAAGGCCTCTCCAGGAAAAGGATTATTGTTTGCTAAAAGCAATAGTCTTGATATTGAAGGGTATACGGATGTTGATTGGGTGGGAGATCAAACCACTAGGAGGTCTACATCTGGGTATTTCACATTTGTAGGAGGAAACTTGGTCACATAGAGGAGCAAGAAACAGAAAGTGGTATGAAGATCGAGTGTCGAGGCAGAGTTTCGAGGTATGGCCCATGGTAAATGTAAGTTATTATGGGTAAAACGTGTATTGGAAGAGTTGGGATTTATACATCCAATGCCTATGAATTTACATTGTGATAATAAGGCAGCAATTGAGATTGCACATAACCCAATACAACATGATCGTACTAAGCATGTGGAAGTTGATCGCCATTTTATCAAGGAGAATCTCGACCAAAAGACTATATGGTTTCCATTTGTGAAATTAGAGGATCAATTGGCAGATACTCTCACAAAAGCTGTATCAGGAAGGGTATTTAACAGCTCGATTGACAAGTTGGGCATGATCGATATATATGCTCCAACTTGAGGGGGGAGTGTTGACATGAGCTGTATTATTTTTGATATGTGTATACCCCTATAAGTTAGGCAAGAATCAAGGTGTATAGTTAGGCAAGAATCAAGGTGTGAGCTGTATAGTTTCCTAATGTTAGGAGGATTGTAACACTATAAAGGAACATGTTCTTCTGAATGAGAAATATAGAAAAATATTCCCAAACATATGAATATGAATTTCTACAGTTTGAACTCCTGATTTAATCAAATATTAAATACATTCTAACAACATTTAGGATAAAGGTTTAGGTGAGAAATAATGGGACAAAATAAATTTTGATTCTATTTTTGTCTTTCAAATAAATCATCAAAATAAATTTTGATTCTATTTTTCTCTTTCAAATAAATCAACAAAATAAATTTTGGATTCTATTTTTCTTTTTCAAATAAATTAAAACATAATTAAATAAATCATCAAAATAAATAAGTCTAACAATTTCCGATCAAGGGAGCTCGAGAGCTACCAAGAAGCAATTGAGCATGCAAAGAAAGGTGATTGGAAAAAGGCAATGGAAGAAGAGATGAATTCCTTACTTGAAAATCACACTTATGATTTGGTGAAGTTTCCTAAGGGGAGGAAAATTATAAAAAATAAGTGGGTTTTCAAATTGAAGAATGATGGCAAGAATCTAAGGTATAAAGCACGTCTTGTTGTGAAATGCTTTGGGCAAAAGAAAAGTATTGATTTTGATGAGATTTCCTCACCGGTTATGAAGATGTCTTCTATTCGAGTTGTACTTGGCATGGCTGCAAGTATGAACCTTGAAGTTGAACAACTTGATGTGAAGACCGCATTTCTTCATGGTGATCTTGAAGAAGAAATTTACATGGAGTAACCAGAGGGTTTTGTGGAGAAAGGGAAAAAGAAATTTGTTTACAAATTGAAGAAAAGTTTGTATGGCCTCAAGCAAGCCTTGCGGCAATGGTACAAAAAATTTGACTCTTTCATGATGAATAATGGTTTTTCTAAAACCACTTCGGACCATTGTGTGTTTGTGAAAAATTTTCCAGATGGAAAATTTATTATTCTTTTGCTTTATGTTGATGACATGTTAATTGTGGGTCAATATTACACTATGATTAACAGGTTGAAATTGGAGTTGAGCAAGTCTTTTGATATGAAAGATTTAGGGCTGGCAAAGCAAATACTTGGTATGAAAATTGTTCGTGATTGCAAAAAGGGACTGATTTAGTTGTCTCAAGAAAGCTACATTGAAAAAGTTATTGAGAGGTTCAATATAAATAAAGTAAAGTCAGTTGGTTGTCCACTTGCGGGTCACTTCAAGCTTAGTTCGAATCAATGTCCTACAAGTGAGAAAGACAAGGAAGAGATGCAGAAAATTCCTTATGCTTCAACGGTTGGTTCTTTGATGTACGCCATGGTTTGTATAAGGCCGGATATTGCTCATGTCGTTTGTGTGGTGAGTCAGTTTCTCTCTAATCCGGATCAAGAACATTGGGCAGAAGTGAAGTGGATTCTAAGATATCTTCGAGGGACTTTGAAGGTGTGTTTGTGTTTTGGGAATGGTAAGCCGATGCTTGATGGGTTCATAGATTCTTACATGGCCGGTGATGTTGATTATAGGAAATCTACTTTGGGGTATGTGATGACAATTGCAGGGGGAGCTATGACATGACAATCTAAATTATAAAAATGTGTTGCTCTCTCAACTACCGAAGCTGAATTTATTGCCATTACGGAAGCTTGCAAAGAAGAGTTATGGTTGAATAAATTTTTGCAAGAGTTGGGGTTTGAAGCAAGAAAGGTATGTGCTTTATTGTGATAGTCAAAGTGCTATTTATTTGAGTAAAAATTCTACTTTTCATTCGAGATCGAAACACATTGATGTGATATACCATTGGATTTGTGATGTGTTAGATTCGAAATTGTTGCGACTCGAAAAGGTTTACATGGATGATAATATTTCGGATATGTTGACTAAGACTCTGCCGAGGGAGAAACATCTAAAGTGTCAAACTTGGCCGGGTATGGTGATGTCTCCACCTAAGTCGGTAGGGGGAGAATTGTTGGGTATACCTCCTTATTGGAGTATGAGATCCAATTGGTTTATTAAAATATTTAGTTTAGTTTGGTGTTGGTTATAATATATTTTTAATATATTATATTTAACTTTTGGAGGCCCAATGTGTATTTAATAATTTGTTTAGTAACAGTTAGGGTTTGAATAAAAGTCCTAAAATCAACAATATATATATATATATATATATATTGTTTATGTTCTTCTACGAGGAGGCTGCCGTAGAACAATTGAAATTCCTCTTCGGTAGGTGCTGTGTGTGCTGTGTTCGGACTGATGCTTGGAAGTTTCATTGGTTTCAAGTTTTGGTTGCTTTGAAGCAAGTTTTGGTTGCTTTGAAGCATTGTTTGTGTGTTTTCGGCTGGTGCTTACAAAGCTAATTTGGGTTATTATTTTGGGTTTTCTACAACTCTGTTTCGAAAACTTTTGTTCGTCTATTTGGTGAGGTCTTTCCTCTTGATTATTTGTGATTATTTGGAATTCACCTAAGGTGGTTTTGTGAGACCATTCGTGTCTCGTTTGTAATCGTTTGGAAACTTTTTGGTTGATAGTGGAATCAGATTTTGATCCCGTGGACGTACCTCACATTGAGGGAACCATGTAAAATTCTTGTATTGATATTGATTTAATTTTTTCGCATTAGTTTTTATTCCCATTGATTGATTTACTTGTGGGAAATCATATATTTTCGCTAACAGCATGCAATTCAAGCACCAATCTCATTTGTAGATATTCTTCGTACATGAGAATCTTTCATGTAAAGCGGTATACTTGCACCCTGCTCTCTCAGCCGATTGACCATGCCATAAAGATATTCAAAAGTGAGTTTGGATTGCACATTGAAGTCTTCTCCTATATGAGGATGAATCCGGAACCACTCTCCCCAGCATTTGTACACACACTACACAAAAAAAGGGTTTTTATGGCACCAAATGCACGTCGTGAAAATGATTCTACAACGTGCAAGGTAAAGCCGTGTTATGGCTAGTCATGGAAAGTCATTCACTTCAACGACATGTTGTAATATGCCGTTAAAAACTTTTTAACAGCGGATCTTGTGCGTCGTGTTTGACTTTTCTACAACTTCTTTTGCATGCCGTTAATTCAAGAGACAAGCCACGACGTTCATTACTAGTTGTTGAATATTTAATACAATGACCTATTTTGCCTGCCGTAGATAGCCTAAGTTTCATAGTATTTTTTGCATGTCGTAGAATATGTATATTTAAAAAAAAAAAAAACATTCAGCAGGTTTTATTTCACATGTTCTGTATAATTTAAGAAAAACATTTCAAACAAGCTTCACAAATGTGTGTGTATATATATATATATAAGCACTAATCAAATACCAAAAAATATATATTTTTTTGGGTGAATAAGTCATGAAATAAAATAGGAAAATATACAAGATTCTAAGGGGCATACCCCAGGCCCTACCATAGCTATACAATAAAACCAAACTAACAAAAACTACAACCAAGCTAAAGACCTAAAAGACAGGAAAAAAAAAAAAAAAACAAAGGGGCCAAACAACCTGCTCAACATATATCTAAAAGAAAATAGGGGGGTAGAACAAGAACAAACGGGCCCATATCAGCAAACAGAGAAAACCAGGAAAGCAAAACCCACTAAGTCCAAACAACTGAGCCAAGGCATTACTTCATCACAACCAATAAGCAGTGGTAACACAAAGACCTGTAGACAAACTAAAAAGCCTTCATATGTATGAGTAGCCGCGATAACTTTGTACCAAGACCTTTAGGATCATAACATATATCACTATCTGGTTACAGTAGAATAACAAGCTTCATAAAGACACCATAACCGACAACTACCCAAGGAACAGATCTCCTGCACAGCCCGCAAGAGAAGGGACAATAACACTGATACACAACTGAAATAAAAAGAAAATTTCCAAAATCACAAAGCACTGAGCGGATAAAAGAAAATAAATAGAACAACGGATTGACCCAAGGTACAAAGAACTGGAACTGGCGCAGAGTTGTAGCCTGGCTCCCGTACAGCACCACCACTCTCTGATAAAACCAAGAAAAATTTGCTGAAAATTGACTGGGTTACCTAGATCATACCCAGCCAAACCATCTGCACAACCTGGAATATCCAAACACAGTAAGCAAGATGAAATGAACTAGCAGCAACCACACTTAGTATATACTTAGATCACTCGACCCACGAACTCAGACTCTCAGCAGGAAAATAAATAATAGTGAAACACAAAAAACAAAAATTTATCCTCACAGACACTAGGCTCACAAAACAAAGAATTCCCTAACAATAGCACCAGCAATGGAGAACCTGCAGAACCAACAAAGTTAGGACACAATTTATAACTTACCTTCTCTCAACCCACAATTTACAGCCTACTCCACACCCTAAGTATGTGCTCATAAAACTCAACTCTCTTGCCCTAAATGAAGGCCAACTTTGTAACCTCCATAGCAAACAATTAGGAAAAACATAGTATATACAAAACTCATTTTGAGCTCACAACCACTCAACCCAGAATATGGAATCTCACAACACTCAACCCTCAAAACTCCTATCTTCCACATTTTTTAATTCAACAGCAGCCATACACCAGCACACATGGGTGGGAAAAAACCACCTGCAACAAGGTTACAAAACACAACCAACTCATAAAGTCAAAGCCTCTTTAAGGATAGAGGCTAGAAGTCTCCATTTGGACAAAAACCACTCATCTTTTGAATTTCTCTTCAAGTTTTTGAGAGAAACCTGATCATGTTAATAATATTTACAACAACAATACCTTTAGGAACTTTATTTTTTGTAAAAACTCTATTATTCAAGTATCTTACAAGTGCAAAGAAGAAGAAGAAGAAAAAGAAGAACTGTCTTCCACACTCCTTTCCTTTTTCCCAGAAGTTCACATCTCTTATGTTTACTATTAAACAAAAAGAAATAGACAACAAGGTCCTGGGCCCTACTTATAAGGTGTTTTCTTGCTAGCAAGGGAGTTCATTATTGTCCATCACTAGTGAGCTTTCTTATTTGACCGCTAAATTACTTAAACCATAGTTCTTCTCTATATCATATGAACATTGGCTTGATACTAGTGATGAGATAAAACATAAGAGACAAAAAGAGTCAGTAGCAGCCAGCCCAACATAGATGAATCAGACAATTCAGGAATCACAGAGGAAAAAGGAGAAGAGAACTTATGGCATATGTTGTGCCATTTCTAAATACATTTTTTTCTAGTTTTTAGTCACTTAAAAAAGAAAAAAAAGTAGTTCAAAAATCCATTTTGCTTAGTGTTGCTCAAGCAATTGTTTCACAGACTTAAAATAATAAAAATAATTAAACAACAGCCAACGAAAGGGAGAAGCATACACTCCTTCCAACAAAATAAAAGGGAGAGAGTAGTATTAAAATCATTAATAATCTCTTTCCAATAATATATGATGCTCTCTCTCAACCAATTACTGTCAGTTTTCTATTGAAAATGTTCCTCATTTAATCTCTTCATCACTGGTAAAGCATTTATTAAAACTTGAAAACAGGACACCTAAAGCAGATGACTTGCAATCTGTGGCCAGGTGTGGTCTTTTCAAAGCAAAAGGACCAAAGTTTAACTCCTCATGGATTACTATAATAATGCAATTTTCTTTTTTACTTTCAAAGGATATGGTTTCCCCAACATTTGCAGTAGGAAAAATGTCAAGAGAGTATTTCAGTGATTTTATTAAGAAAAAATCTGTTGCTCAAAATCTATCTTATAGTGACCAATTATATAAACACGACTTACATGCCTGAATAAATGAAGTTATCCATAGCAATCAACAAATGTGGTAACATCTAAGACCGGAACTATTAGCCTGTCAAAACAAGAGACATGTTTCCTTAATGTTCAATATTATAGATGACTGCTCCATACCTTCACTTGTTAAAGAATTGAAAGGAAAATTATATAGGGTTGTTTTTAACCAGTAACAGTTGGCAAGCCTGTTAGCATAGCACTCATTCTTTTGAAAACAAAAACACTACTATAAATTTCTTAGCACAAGTCAAGAATGGGTTTTTGTAGTGCAAGTGCACTATGTTGCTATTTTGGCATGGACAAAATAAGAGGGAAAGGTACAAAACTTATACTATAACTGCTCCACTGTACTAGAAAAATAGGAAAAGTATGGGGAGAAAACGGAAGTAAAGAACTTAGACTATCCCTAGTCCAACGTCCTAGCCCTTGTTGCTTGGCTTGCTCTTCAAGATGTAGCAGTTCTGTTAAGAAAGGACTAGCATCTCCTTTCTGTTGACCCTGCTCCCCAACTTACACCTAGCAGATTCAGCAATTGCCCACCCATAGACAACCAAAATTTGATATTAAAATAAAAAATGTATGCACAAATCAAGAGTAATATACCTTTACCCAGCCATTAGAAACAACCATCAATGCAACATTCTTATCACCAAGGAAAATAGAGCCAAATTCTCGCCCAATAAATGGTACAGTATAATCCACTTTGAATGTGACATCCTATTCAAAAACAAATTGGTTCAGATCTAAAAATATCCTACTCATTCATTAGGAAAATGATAGATTGCAATCATAGCTATAGATAAAGCATTTAAATGAGCACCTTTCCCATACACAGTTTCCTTAAATATTCTCTGCTTTCCAATGCAAATGGCTCATCAACACCATCTTTATGGGCCTAGAAATGTAAATGAGGAAGGGTTAAATAAAGAAACAAATAAGATGAACATAATGTACGAAATATGAAACAAATAATGCAGATTGAATAAACTTACCAATCTTCGAGCAATAAGGGATGATAAAGTGATTGTCTTCTTAGGGGGGATTTTTACCTTGGTGCTCCCCATTATCACCAAACTATCCCCAAAAGGAATGGCTTTCACTTTTCCTCTCAACCATTTTTAACAGATAAAAAAGAGAGAGAGTACAAATTAGGCTAAAAATTGTAATATACAGTCAACTAGAGTAATCAAATGAGAAAAATACTCTGTTTGGTTAGTCAAAAAAGAGAATCAAAGCAAGAGGAAGCTCACCTCACTTGGGACTTTTTTTAAACATGTTGTCTTCAGCAACCAAACACCATATATGCACATGAAATAGAACACATCAATTAGGGATTTGGGGCAAGACCAGTATCAATTCTAACCAACTTAATCAAACATATATGAGTGTGTATACATATATATGCAAAATTCTCGAATGCAAAAAACATTAATCAAATCAAATAGATGAAATAGAACACTTTAGAAAAAAGAATACTAAATAGATGAAATTCAAAGTTTAAAGGATAAAAATGATCAACTAAACTCTAAAAAAAAAACATTAATCAAATCAAATTTTGCTTTAGAAAACAAAAATTTACTTCAAAAATGACAACAAGCAAAATTAGAACTCACAGTTTTGATAGTATTCTCTAAGTTCTGAGCAACACCATGAGCCAAGAAAATCAACAAGAAGGCTCTTGGTTAGGGTTTCAGAATCCGAGTGTTCAGCAACGAGCGGTGTCTCTTCGTCCATGGCTTCTCAGAACTCTAAATTGGGTCAATTTGCCATAATGAGATATATAAACCCTAGAAATTGGTGGTGTGGTGGGGCAGGGCATATAAGACAAAATATTAGAGTGGGGTGAAGAGAGAGAAAGAGAGCACTATTTGAAACCCTTACCGTTCGAAGCCTCCCTATTCTCCCTTTCTTCTCGGTTTTCCTCCTTGAACAGTATTCTATGTTCAGCCATTAGAAGCCAAGGAGTGAATGTTTTGAACAGTATTCGGTGCTCAAACCCTTTTCTTCCCCTATGATTTTGCTTCTTCGAACCGTTTTCTTCTTTTCTCTTCTGTGCCTAACCAGTTCTCTGCTCAAACCCCTCTCTTCCCTTTACTTTTTAAATATGTTTTTTTGATACTTTGGCGCTAGAGTTTTTCATTTTGGTGCCTATTTTTTCTTTTCGGTCATAATATTCACGACATGCATTGTGCATCGTAAAAAGGCAATACTTTTAACGGCAGGCGTTATGTGCGTTGTAAAAAGTGCAATACTTTTAACGACGGGCATTGTGTGTGTTGTGAAAAGTGCAGTACATTTCACAACTGGCGTATGTGCGTCGTGTATAATTGATGTATTAACAGCATGCCATATACATGTCATAGAAAGTTTTATTATTTATGACAAATATTGCAAGCCATAAAAAAATCATCATTACTACCATTCATGGCCTACACAGTAGACACGCCGTGCTTGGAAAATTATTTACGACGTGCAAAAAAAGTAAGTCATAAAAGTAAAAAACCATGTATGTCATTGATGTGATGCTGTAAAAATCCAGTTTTGTTGTAGTGACATAAGAACGGATCATTCCCCAAGGTACGGGATATTCCTCACAAAGCTTCAAATATTGTATCAATAAATCAGTTTGATCTAGTGTTTGATCTTCGTTGCTTTCTTCGGTGCCCAATACCCATTCAGCAATTCAAAAGCTGGCAAAGAGAGCTGGATTTCCGAGAAGAGACTCTGCCGAGAGAACCCCATCATCACCTGTCTCTTTCAAACAGTTCTGGGCATCATCAATGTGTCTTATATTCCCATTGGCAAGGACGGGAATTCTGACGGCGCTTCTGACGTCCTTCATGGCACTCCAGTCGGCTTAGAATTTCTTCCCATCTTTTTCATCTCTTGTACGGCCAGGAACGGCTAAGAGAGAGCAACCTGCATCCTCCAACATCTTGGCATAGTTTATGGTATCTTGTAAATCAGGGAAAATATGAATTTTGCATGATACTGGGACATTAAGGTTGAGAGCCAATTTTTCTACCAGGGACTTAATGAGAGGAAGATTATCCCTTAGGAAAGCTCCATAATTCCCCCTCCAAGCAATATGTTGAGGATACCTGCACATACATTAAACATATTAAGCTATTGAAGTCAGCAGTAGAATGCACTTGAAAGGCAATTAATACAAGCCATTTTTAAAGCACCATGTAAATAAAAAGAAAAGAATGAGTACCCGATGCAAACCATAAGAAGGTCAAGAAAAAGCAATGCTTGTCTCTCTCTCTCTCACACACACATACACACACAAGTTAAGAAAAAGCAAAATTAAAGAAGCGGTTACTTTTAAAAATTGATTGGTTTCAAGCCAAATTCACTTGGGATCAAATGGATCAATGAATAATTAAGTTTTTAGGTTTGGGAGGGTCATATTCAATGGTTAGTTTGTGATCACCCGAAAATTTAAGTTGTCCTTTAAATTTTATGTTAGTATTATTTAATTATATATGAGAAAAATTTTAAATGTTTAATTAAATATTCCGTAAGAGTAAAATAAAATATTAAATGTTACAGGTGTATGAGATAAAGTGTAATTAAATTAGGAATTATTATTTGGGGCCAAATTAATAGAAATATGGAATTATAATACTAGTTGGACCAAATTAAAATTAAGATAGTAAATAAATAAATATAAAAGTAAGAGTAAATAATAATAATAATAATAATAATAATAATAATAATAATAATGGGTGTAGTAGTAAAATAAATAATTAATTTTTTGTTGATATACGATAGAGTGTAATTTAATTAGAGATTAATTTATTTATATAGTTATATTAGAAAATTGGGCCAAAGTGTAATTATCTTAAATATTTATTAAAAATAAATATAAATCTATATAATTTATGAATCAAATCTTTTGAAGGTACGCGGGCCACGTATACTCTTACCTCCCTATAAATAGGGAAGAGGCGATTCACCGGGGTGGAAAGAAAAGGAAAAGAAGAGAGAAAGAAAGGAAAGAAAGGAAAATTAAAGGAAGAAAGGTAAAGAAAATAATGGAAGCTAAGAGGGTCTTTGGTAGTGGAAAGAAATAGTGAGGTATTAATTTTAAGGTGAATTATATTATACCTTGAGTCACCATAATATATTTTACGTATGTTTTGACTTACCATATTTATTTTATACAAGTTATGCTTTATAAATTATTATAAATTATATTAATATTTCAGTTACGTGGATTATTTTTTGAACTCTATTTGTTAAAATGAAATCCATGAATATGTTTGTTTATCTTTTAAAGAATATTTGACTATAACCTTATAAACAATTATGTTTTGTAAGTACCACCACGGGAGTCCTATGCCTTGGGGGACTTAAATAACCATTGGCTTCTGTTTGGTCACATTGTGGCCTTCTGTTGTCATGGATCTATTGATCTCTGTTCTGTGCAGAGCAAAGTGCTGTGCATAGATAAGTGCTACACTATTGTGGAAGCCACCTCTATAATCCGTACGAGCCACCTTTTGAATCCGTACCTCTGTTCTGACTGTTGCTCCTGTAACCTCTGTTCTGTTCTGTTCGGTATCGTGGTTATGGTTATTTATTTACATAATCTCGGTTTTGCTACTTAAATGATTATTTGTTCAGACTAAGTTATCTTAAATATTTTAGTTACATAACTATCTATGGTTATTTTGTATCCCTTATACTCTTGGTATAATATTTCTTACTCTGCTAAGTACTTATAGCTGTTTACTAATTTTCAGGAAACAACGCAATTCAGCAATAGCTTTTGAAAATCTTAGACGTGGGGCTACGGAATAGACACACACAACACTTTTATGATATTTTTTTATGTAAATATCGGCCTTTTTGGTCAATAAATTTTGTAACAAAAATAGAAACTCCGATGATTATTTTGGTACCTTCACTTAAATATTTTTTCCGCTCGCGTTTATTAATTTGTTTAAGAATTGGCTAGAGGTAACCTCAGTTACTGGCCATCACGATGCTTAATCGTTGGGTACGAGGAGTGGGTTGTGACAAATGGTATCAGAACAATGATTTATAAAAAAAAAAAAAAAAATCATCATTGGAGCATAGGACACACGCACATTTAAGAAGTAGGATAGCGGGTAATTAGTACCTAAATATTATATTTTGTTAGTCGATTTAATTATATTATAATTTTATATGATTTTATATATATATATATATATATAATTTTTTTGTGTGCATAATTTGTAAGGGATATTAGATATAATTTATATTTGTTATAGCAAAAGAAGGAAAAGAAATAGAGGGTGTCGGCCTCAAGCACCTACCAAAATTATAATATAATTAAATACATATAATTTCTAGTTCAGTATTAAAAAAAAAAAAATCATTTCGATTTTTTTAAAAAGTGGATTCAAATTTTAAAAATACTAATTTTGAAACTATTTTCCATCAGTGGGAAGTTCACGAATAAAAGAAATGGGAGTTCATCTCAAATTCCTTCAACTCCTGCATATGATTCTGTCATTTCATTTCCAATCGCTTGTTTAATTGTGTTCTCATTTTTTTTTTTCGGGAAATAAAACTAATGAAAAGTTTTTAAAGTCACTGATTGTTTCACATTTTGGTTTAAAATAATTTTTGACAAATAGACAGTGAGTTGTTTTTGGTAAATTTTTTTTTTGAGGTAATATTTTTTTTAATCATCTGATATGTATTTATTAGAGTGCGCAGCGAATAGCTTACACCTATGACAAATTCGAGGACGAAATTCTTAAAAGGAAGGAAGATTGTAACAACCAAAAAATTTAAGTTGTCATTTAAATTTTATATTAGTATTATTTAATTATAAATGAGAAAAACCCTAAATGTTTAATTAAATATTCCGTAAGAGTAAAATAAAATATTAAATGTTACGGGTGTATGAGATAAAGTGTAATTAAATTAGGGATTATTATTTGGGGCCAAATTAATAGAAATATGGAATTATAATACCAGTTGGGCCAAATTAAAGTTAAAGATAGTAAATAAAAAATATAAAAGTAAGAGTAAATAAATAAATAATAATAATAATAATAGTGGGTGTGGTAATAAAATAAATAATTAATTTTCTGTTGGTATACGATAGAATGTAATTTAATTAGGAATTAATTAATTTATATAGTTATATTAGAAAATTGGGCTAAAGTGTAATTATTTTAAATATTTATTAAAGATAAGTATAAATTTATATAATTTATGAATCAAATCTTTTGAAGATACGCGGGCCACATATGCTCTTACCTCCCTATCAGGGAGGAGGTGATTCGACTAGGTGGAAAGAAAAGGAAAAGAAGAGAGAAGGAAAGGTAAAGAAGAGAGGAAGAAAGGAAAGAAAGGAAAACAGAAGGAAGAAAGGGAAATAAAATAATGGAAATCAAGAGGGTCTTTGATAGTGGAAAGAAATAGTAATGTATTAATTTTAAGGTGAGTTATATTATATCTTGAGTCACCATAATATATTTTACGTATGTTTTGACTTACTATATTTATTTTATACAAGTTATGTTTTATAAATTATTATAAATTATATTAATATTTCAGTTACGTGGATTTTTTTTCTGAACTCTATTTGTTAAAATAAAATCTATAGATATGTTTGTTTATCTTTTAAAGAATATTTGACTATAACCTTATAAACAATTATGTTTTGTAAGTACCACCACGGCAGTCCCATGTCTTGGGGGACTTAAATAACTATTGGCCTCTGTTTGGTCACCTTGTGGCCCTCTGTTGTCATGGATCTATTGACCTCTGTTCTGTGCGGAGCAAAGTGCTGTGCGGAGATAAGTGCTACACTATTGTGGGAGCTACCTCTATAATCCGTACGAGCAACCTCTTGAATCCGTACCTCTGTTCTGACTGTCACTCCTGTGACTTTTGTTCTGTTCTGTTCGGTACCGTAGTTATGGTTATTTATTTACATAATTTCAGTTTTGCTACTTAAATGATTATATGTTCAGATTAAGTTATTTTAAATATTTTAGTTACATAACTATCCATGGTTATTTTGTATCCCTTATACTCTTGGTATAATATTTCTCACTCTGCCATGTGCTTATAGCTGTTTACCAATTTTCAGGAAACAACGCAATTCAGAAATAACTTTTGAAAAATCTTAGACGTGGGGCTACGGAATAGACACACACAACACTTTTATGATATTTTTTTATGTAAATATCGGCCTTTTTGGTCAATAAATTTTGTAATAAAAATAGAAACTCCGATTATTATTTTGGTATCCTCACTTAAATATTATTTCCGCTCGCGTTTATTAATTTGTTTAAGAATTGGCCGGAGGTAACCTTAGTTATTGGCCATCATGATACTTGATCCTTAGGTACAGGGAGTGAGTCGTGACGTAGTTGGTTAGTTAGGCTAGGTATTAATCTATTTAGTTTTCGATATGATTTATTAATTTTATAACTTAAGAATATTTTGATAATTTGTAGAATTTCTAGACATGGGCAATAGGCATTGCCCATTGGTTATCATATAAGCTAAGTATGTAATTCACTTTTCATTTTATTTATTTATTTTTTTTTGGTCTTAGGTAGATTTCAAAAGTCAGAAGTTTGATTTCCTATTTAGGAGTCCAAGTCTTAGTTGGTAACTAATAAAGTTTTCAAAGTCAATATAATGCCTTTAATTCAATGAAAAATAGGTCTTAAGAGAATTGTTAGAACTTTTGAAATCTCGAGTGATACAATTCTAACCGCAAGTCCTAGACTTTTTCTTCACTCTTCTTATTCAACAATTTTTTTTTTTTTTTTTTCCTTCTGTCCTTTTAGCTTCTAAACCCACAAAATCAATCACATCTGCATGAGAATGGATCATTCTCTAAGGTACGGGATATTCCTCACAAAGTTTCAAATATTCTATCAATAAATTAGTTTGATCTAGTGTTCGATCTTCGTTGCTTTCTTCGCCGCCTAATACCCATTCAGCAGTTCGAAACCCGGCAAAGAGAGCTGGATTTCCAAGGAGAGACTCTGCCGAGAGTACCCTACCCTATCCGCACCTGTCTCTTTCAAACAGCTTTGGGCATTATCAATGTGTCTTATATTCCCATTGGCAAGGATGAGAATTCTAACGGCGCTTCTAACGGCCCTAATGGCACTCCAGTTGTAACAACCCCGACCTGTGATTAGCTACTAAACCATGATTAAGAATGCCTAATAAATAATTAAGGTGAAATTATGAATTAATTGCATGTGCATTGCATTATTTGTGTTTATATCTGTCTACGGTAAGAATATCTGTTTATGTTTATGTTTTGTACTGCGAATTGAAGGTCTTATCGGCATCCGATCATGAAATTGACTTGGTATATGTGTTAGTTGAAATTTTTAGAACATTGTGGCATGTTTAATTAAAATTCGATTCGGAGCGAAATAATTAGAATAATTAATACTCATTTGATTAGTGGTAAGCTTAATTAATTAATTTTCTTAACCAAGCCTATAAAAGGCTTATACACCACTTTGAGTCACCTTCTACTCATCATTTTGAGCCTATACAATGTGAGAGAGAGGAAGAAAGAGACCAAGAGTGAGAGTTTGATATCAACACTTGAGATTGGGAGGAATTTGCTAGAAATTGAAGGAATTGGACTTAGAAACACAAGAAACAAGCTTCTAGCTATCACATTGACAAGCCTAGGTAAGAATTCAACCCTTAGATTGTACAATTATGATGTGAAGGACATGAACTCTAGAGAATTAAGTTGGATCATACAAGAATTGAGTTAGAATTGATGAAATTGAGCCATATCTTGCATGCATGCATAATTCTCATGATTTTGTAGTTGAATTCAAAGAATTTCCTTACATGTCCTCATTTTGGCCTTGTTCTAAGAATTCAACATGTTTTTGAGTTAGATACCTCATTTGATCATGTTTTGAAAGCTTTGAACTTGCACCTTTACATGCATGATATGTTTTCACAATTTCAAGTTTGAGTTTTGAACAATTGAGGAAGCTTTTGGGCTTAATTTTGTGGCATGATTTTGAATTCACCATGTTTTATCAGTTTACAAGTGTTTTCTCAAGTTTTGGGGCCAAAAAGTTGCATTTTGAGACTTTGAATTTGAGTTTGAAGCTTGGGAGTACAATCTGGAAATTCTAGAATTTTGCATCTCCGCTCAAGCGACAGATTCTGTGCTTGAGTGACCACCTTTATTTTCGCACTTCCGTTCGAGTGACCAAAAGTTGGCTCGAGCATAAAATGCATGCTCCCAGAAGTTCACATGTTTTGCAGACTGCTCGAACGACAAGAGTTGCGCTCGAGCGAGGACCGTTGTCTCACGCTCGAGCGAGCGTCGAGCGGAAAAATCAAGTAACCAGTACTTTTGCAGAGTGACCGAAGTTGCGCTCGAGCGATCACTCACATTTTTGAACCTACGCTTGAGCGAAGGAAGTTGTGCTCGAGCGGGGACCTTATTTTCAACAAATTTGCTTAAGTGTTGAACAACATATTTTGACATCCTCATTGTATTCCAGGCATTCCTAAGCCATGATTAAGATATAATAATGAGAATAAGACGTAGAAACATACTAACAACGAAACGTAATGAGTTAAGTATATTCTGAGCGTGTGTTTCGAATGTGTATCTGTTATGTGTTTGTGTAGGTCACGCGTCGTAAGCCATTTGATTAGTCTACTCTGTCTGTCTGCATCCAGAGCCATTTGTGAGTAAAAACTTAGTAAAGTTATGTTCAACTTTATTTATTTTCTGTATGATGAAATAAGATAACTCCGTCGGGGTTGTTAACAACTCCACTGGTCCCAAGCCCGGGCTAAGGAGGAGGTTTGTCTGTTAGGTAGCCGATAGCCAACACGTAAAAAAATAGCTCGGATCCTTTATAACAATGAATCCTACTTTGAATTGTTTAAATGTTAGGTCGTTCTCCTCAAGTGACGTGTTGCGCCTGCCTCCGGGTGTTTCGAAAAGTGAGCAAGGGGCACCGCATCGATGCCTGGGTGCGATGAAAAATAGGGAAAGGTTCCCACATTTTTCTGGACGAGCGCAGGTAAAGAAGCTAGTCCAAGACTATAGGTTTAGGATTGCCACTTGGAATATAGGAACCTTTACTAGTAAGATGATGGAATTGGTAGATGTTATGATTAGGAGGAGAGTTAGCTTGCGTACAAGAAACTAAGTGGATGGGTGAGAAAGCTAGGGAAATTGAGGATACCGGTTTTAAACTGTATTATAGTGATAAGGATAGACGCATGAATGAGGTAGGAATCATAATTGCCAAGGGTCTTGTGGAGAATGTAGTGGTGGTCATTAGGAAAGAGGATAGGATTATGTTAGTTAAACTAGTTATTGGAAGGAGTATAGTGAATGTTATTAGTGTATACCCTCTCAAGTAGGATTAGATGATCAGACTAAGAGGGATTTTTGAGAGCAAATGGATGAGATCTTACAGGAGATACCCGTAGGAGAGAACATGATTATAGGTGGAGATTTTAATGGCCATGTAGGCATAGATAAACTAGGCTATGAAAGGGTGCATGGTGTATATGGTTTTGGAGACAGAAATGAGGTTGGAGAGAGTATCTTAGATTTTGCGTTAGCTTCTGACCTGGTGGTGGCCAATACTATGTATAAGAAGAGAGAGGAGCATTTGATAACCTTTAAGAGTGGATCAGTTAAGAGCCAAATAGATTACTTCTTAGTGAGAAAAGTGGACCGCCTAAAATGCAATGATTGTAAGGTGATTCCTGGAGAGAGCCGAACCTCTCAACATAGGATTTTGGTACTAGATTTATGTTTTAGAGGGCAATACCAAGCTAGGAAGGATGGTGGGTCTCGATGGCCAATTGTATGAGGAGAATCTCAAGAGAAGTGCTTGGAGAGTCGAAAGGAACGGGACCCAGCTCTAGGGAAACCTGGTGGTGGAAGAAAGAGGTTCAAGTGGTAGTTAAGGCAAAAAAAGAGTACTTTAAAAAGTGGCAGAAGGATAGAATTGAGGAAACCCTTAAGAGCTATAGATTGGCTAATAAGGAGGTCAAGAAAGTAGTGAGAGAGGCTAAGTTGAAAGCTTATGATGACCTATACACTAGACTAGATAGTAAGGAGGAAGAGAAGAGGGTATACAAACTTGCTAAGATATGGGAGAGGAAAATAAGAGATTTTAATCAAGTTAAGCGTATCAAGAGTGAGGATTCTAAAGTATTAGTGAAGGATGAAGAGATTAAGGAAAGATAGAAGAACTATTTTGAGAAACTATTAAATGAGGAACATGGAGGTACGACAATAGGGGAAGAAATAGCCAGTAATATGATAAACCAAGACTATAGATTCTATTACAGGATTAGGAACTTTGAAGTGGAGATTGCACTTAAGAAGATGAAATCAAATAAGGCTTTAGGACCCGATGATATCCCTATTGAAGCTTGGAAGTGTTTGGGTAAAAAGGGAGTTGCTTGGTTGACTAGGTTGTTTAGCAAAACTTTGTTGACTAGGAACATGCCAGATGAGTGGAGGAAGAGTATTTTAGTGCCAATCTATAAGAATAAAGGAGATGTCCAGAATTGCAACAACTATAGAGGAATCAAGTTAATGTGTCATATAATGAAAGTATAGGAGAGGGTGATTGTGAGAACCCGAATATACAAATCTAGTAAATAATTAAATAATAATAATATTACAATCTCAAATATTTTGGTGGTGAATCCTAAAGTGCAAATTAAATATTTGGAAGGTCTTTTAATTAATTTTAAAACCTAAAATAAATTTAAAGTGAAAGTCTTTAATTTAGAGGTAAGATTTATAATAAATAAATAAATAATAGGGGACCAATTAGTTAGTATATTTTGATTTAGTAATACTTGTATTTTATTTAAATTAATGGGATAGAAAATAAAATAATATAAAGAGATAATAAACTAGAGCCTTTTGTTTAGATACATAACCCTAAGTTGCCTAATACAATATATGACAACCCTAGGGTTCCTAATCTACACTATAGCAGCAGCAGGACAGCACGGGGAGAGAGAGAGAGATTGAGAGAAAAGAAGAAAAAAAAAACGGGGTTGCAAACAAGGATGGATTTTCTGGTGTGTACTAGGTCTCTGTCTCTCTTCTTCCTTTTGTTTTTGTTCTTTATCCTTACTCTATGATTATTTAGTTCATTGATGGAGAGGTTGTAGGTTTATGTATTGTGTATATAGATATCCTATTAAGAAACTTGAGGAGCTAAATTTATGTGTAAAGATTGGGTGTAATTCTTAGTTCAAAAATTTTGCACAGAATCGCAAACTTTAAAAATCAAGAAACCATATCAAACGGATGAATTTTGAACTGAAATTTTTACAGTAGATCAATTACATATTGAATTTCATATCTGAATTTTTTTCATAATTTTTGGGAGTCAAAATCCATAAAAACGGATGCGTTCAAATCTGTCCAGGAAACCAGTCCGAAACAGTAAATTCGGGAGTGTTGTTCTCTTTGGGTATATATCCAAAAATTATCAAATTAGTGTCGTTAGAACCGGTTACGAGTCTAGTTTCGTACGTTTTTGGCCTTGCATTGATTGCTCGTGTATATTAAGAGAATCGTCAATTTCTTTAAAGTGCTGCAGAAAACGACATGTTTAGATATAATAAATTGTAGATAATTATTTTGATAAGCAAATCAAGTGAAACCAATTGGGTTTGAAACTTAAGATATATTAGATCATATCTGGAGGTTATTGGAATTTTTCGAATAGCGTGGAGTGGGTTTTGTAATTTTCAAAGTTAGCGAATAGGTTGGGAAGGCTTGTTTGAAATTCTGTTTTATCTTAGAGTCACAATTAATTAAGTTTTGACCGGAACCCATGTCTTGGGTGATTTTAAAACTTGAAGAACATGAACTTAGGTAATATTTAAGAGTAACGGTGAGTTGGGTTGAGCCGTGTTAGTGCGCTCTAGTTGAGGTTACTTAGTTCCTATTTTTTTAGTATTTTTAAATTAGTTGTGACGTGTAGTTTTTATACTTGGTTCAGGGCACTAGTTGGACTTTTACACTCTATTCGATTCAAGGATTATATTATTTCGTTTCAGGTGAGTAGTTCCATACTACGTATTTTTATAAATGTTCCCCTACCTGAACTGTTGGAAAATTAAATTATTGTTTTAGGACTAAACTGTTTTGATAAATTATTTATATTATCAATGGAATCAAATTATTTCTGAAACATGTGTGAACTTGGCATACTGTAAACTATTTGTTTTGGTCTCATGTTTATAATGATGAACTACCATGTTTTGCGAAACTGATGTGTATTGATTATTGGGACCATGTGTATATTTAGTCCAGGGAAATTATTCCACTGTGTGTGGTGACTCTGGCCACTAGGGAACAGATCCGGGTTGGGCCGTGATGACTCTAGTGCTCAACGATTGTAAGGAAAAGACCTTTAAAAACAACTAGGTGACTTTCAATCGGATCGTCTTTGAGAAAAGGCCCAGGTGCCACCCTGAGGATGACTCTTAGTTCGGTATTGGATCCAACGGGGCTTATAGCCTTGAGAACTGTGTGGCATATTATTTGTTTTTCTTGGTACCCAGAAAATTATTGGTGTTCATGTTATAATCTGTTTTAAGTGGAAAATGTCGTTTATCATGTTCTTGCGAGACATGAGTATTTTAAGTGTTGAACTGTGGAACCTTCTTTTTGAAACAGATTGTATTTACCAAACTGTATGCCAATCTAGTTTCTGTGATATATATCTTATTTTGGAATTGAACCATGTTTTCAAAACTGTATTTACTATCCATGTTGCTACTCACTGAGCTATCAGCTGACTTAGTTGTTTACCATTTCCAGGTGTTAGAAGGACTTAGAGTGGACTCATGGCGTAGCGGGGACTCAATTTCATGGACCTCTAGGGCATTTATTTAATTTGTTTTAGGCTGCTTGTCGAGTTTTGTGCATACATTGTGGTTGGGTTTTATTTAGAATTATTTTATTTTGTGGGCGGTTTGTGTCCCATTTAGTATATATATATTTTTAGGAAGTTGGTTATGACTTGTTTTTCACTTGTGGTATGTCACTGGATTGAGTGTTGATTTATTTATTTCTGGGCTATCATCACATTTATTGTTTATGGTTTTGGGTTCATGTTTAGGCTTACGTATGCCTTGGGCTAAGTCCCTGTGGGCCACGGCCGGTCATGCCCGGATTTGGGGTGTGACAGTGATGGAATGCCGATTGCGAGATATAATAGAGGTGTTAGAGAATCAATTTGGGTTTATGCCTGGTAGGTCAACAATAGAAGCGATCTATCTTTTGAGGAGAGTAATAGAAAAATATAGAGAAAAGAAAAGAGACATTCATATGGTGTTTATCGACCTTGAGAAATCATATGATAGAGTGTCCCGGGATATAATATGGTGGATGTTAGAGAGGAAATGGGTGACAAAAGGTTACATTGATGTGATTAGGGACATGTATGAAGGGGTGGTGACTACTATTAGATCGCTTGTTGGAGAGACAAATGAATTTCCCATCACTCTAGGATTACACCAAGGATCTACCTTAAGTCCTTACATTTATGCTTTAGTTATAGATGAGTTGATGAGAAATATTCAGGATGACGTGCCATGGTGTATGCTTTTTGCAGACGATATCGTGCTAGTGGATGAGACTAGAAAAGGAGTAAACACAAAGTTGGAGGTTTGGAGAAAAGCTCTTGAATATAAAGGATTCCGGATAAGCAGAACTAAGATAGAGTATGGCAATGAAAGCAGAGGAAAAGTGAAGATTGAGGATCAAGAACTGCCTAAGAGTGAACATTTTCGTTATTTAGGGTCGATTATCACAACAGCGGGGGAGATTGATGTGGATGTGGCCCATAGGATTAAGGTGGGATGGTATAAGTGGAGAAGTGCGTCTGGGATACTGTGCGATAAACGAATACCCACTAGACTAAAAGGTAAGTTCTATAAAACGGCTATTAGACCAGCGATGTTGTATGGGATGGAGTATTGGGCAACCAAGAAACAACATGTAGATAAGATAAGTGTGGCTGAGATGAGGATGCTAAGGTGGATGTGTGGCAAGACTGGACAAGACAGAATTAGGAATGAGTGTATTTGGGAATGAGTAGGAGTAGTACCGATAGAAGATAAGTTGAGAGAGAATCGATTGAGATGGTTTGGTCATATTCAACGGAGACCAACAGAGCCAGTAGTGAAGAGATGCGATGCTGTAACGGTAGATGGTAGTATTAGGGGACGGAGTAGGCCTAGATTAACGTTAGCTAGCATTGTAAATAGAGATATGGATCTACTTAATTTGACTAACGAAATGGCCGTTGATAGGGCTGCGTGGAAAAGAATGATTCATGTAGCTGACCCCATTTGATGGGACTTAAGGTTTGGTTTGGTTTGGTTTATGATGAAATAAGATCTGTTTTCTGATATGATATGTTCTATACAATGAATGATTGTCTGATTTCTGACATGTATTCGTGGCATCCTTGGCATCATATGATATCTGTTAGCTGTTACCCGGTATCGGAGGTTCCATTATGGAATTTATTATGTCTGCACTCTGTTACCCGTATCGGAGGCTCCATCATGGAGCTCAGCATATCTGTTATCTGTTACCCGGATCCGGAGGTTCCTTTATGGAACTGGTTACTCACAACTACCATATATTTTGCATCTGTTCTATATCTACTTTGTTAGCGCTAATGGATATACTATGTATGATTAAGCAGGAACTCTGATTTCTATATATGATTTGAACAAGAATATGAATATGAATCTATTTCTGATTTTGAATTCTGATTTCTTAATCTAGCATGGACATCATTCATTAAAACCCTTTACTTTGTTATTATTCACTGGGCTCCCACTCACTATTTATATTATGTATGTAGGTGAGCAAGCTCGTGACTAGGCCTAAGGTGCTGCCTGGAGTTTTGGGTCAGCCAACCACCATGCCTCCCAGGGAGGTTCCCTTTTGAGATGCCATGTTTTGTGAACTTTGCTAAAGATGTTCTTGTTTTATTTGTCTATCTGTATAGCGGGCTAAGTCTCCTTTTTGTTCTATATGTAATATATGTGACATGAATTACTATAATTATGACGTCATGCCTATGATGTAAAGTTCAAAATTTCTATCCATGTATATCAACACAGCTCAATGGACTCCATATATTTTGTATATTTGCTTCCGTAGCCCCTAATTATATGATATTCTGTTAAGAGGCCTTTGGTAATCCAAGGATTACTGGCCGGTTACAACGCTAAACCTATAGGGGCGGGTTTGGGTCGAGATAGAGTGGTATCAAAGCACGAGTTATACCGTACACACAAGTCCATATGAGCTATAGGATGTCCTAGAAAATAATTAGGGACATTTCATCTGCATATGTGAGTGTGTGATAATCTTTATAAATGTGAAAACTGAATTTGAACTTGAACAAATAAAATTGAAAGAAATGAACAAAATTATTACTATGTTTATTATTACCTTGTCTCTCTATAGCATCATGGAAAATGCAAGAAGTAATGATACGAGTGAATCCTCGGAGGCTCGCATGAGTCGTATGAAACAAATGCTTGCAGCCCTGACAGAAGCAATGATGCAACAACAGAGGCAACAACCTTTGCCCCCACCGCCTCCACTAGCACAAAATGAGCTAGACAACAATGATATAATCAACTTGACTCAGAAATTCATGAAGATGAAACCGCCGACTTTCCTGGGTGGTATTGAACCATTAAAGGCTGAAACATGGTTATTGGAAATGGATAAATTATTCGAAGTGTTTCCCTGTTTTGAGATTCAGAAAGTTCTTTTGGCCACCTACACTCTGAAAGATGAAGCCCAGAGATAGTTATTTGTAGACTGCCCGAGAACTCCGCTCCGCGCGCGAGGGCACGAATTGTTTGTTCTTAGCTACTACAAGTTCAGACTCATGTCACGGTTCTGAATCTAATCTCACAAAGTGCAATGCGAGACCCATAAATCACCAAAGAGTCCAAATTCGACAAATCGTTTTGGAAAACTGATTTTTATAAACATGGACTGCTTTGCCAGATACAGAGTCGCCACCTAAATATTTTATTTTGGAGAATTTAGGAAACCCTGACTCGTGCCTAAGGCCACGTGTCCGTCATCACCAAAGTTGCCTCGGCTCGGGAACTTGGGTACGAGAGGGGAAGGTCATGCAATGAGCACCCCCGCTCGCCCGATCAAAGATCGGCCTTTACTAACATGATATTTTGTTTTTGAAAACACATGTGTTCTTATTCTGATTCGTTAGTTAGCTTTACTACGTGATGCGCACAACATACAAGTATAGACTAGGTTGCTTAAATTGGAACAAAACATCTCATGTTTGTTTGAAAATGGTTTGAAGGTGCTACTCGCAAGTAGGCTAAGACGTGGATTTTGCCACCCTCAAGTGGGCTTAGAAAACAAGATTTTGCCACTTCGCAAAGTGGGCTTAAAACTCACATTTCGATGAATTGTTCCAATTCAAGCAATCCAACCTTCATCCACAGGCATTCATGCAGTTATATCAGTTAAGCACATAGCCTTATGGCAAGCATGCTATCATAGCAACATTTACACACATGTAAGATGCTAAGGCATAAACACTTACCTAGTACTCCGAGCCAAAAAAAAGAAGAAGCTAGTTAGTAATCAATGCATGATTCTAGCTATGTTAAGAATGCCTAATGCAACACATGCAAAGATGCGACTAAGATAGGCTCAGCTATTCTAAGATGGCATATGAAATGCAACTTGATAACATGCTGTTGAACACGTATTCAAGTAAATGTATTAAAATACAATGCAGTTTGTATGATGCGCCGAGCCCGGTGCGTGCAAGATAGATGGATGAATGCAAACATGCAAACATGCAAACATAAGGATGCTAATCAAAATATGACCTAGAACTAACCATCGTAAGCGGTTAAGTAAAAGGGAGAAAGACGTGGGGTTGGAAGACATTCACACACACACACACACACTTATTACAAAATTCGCCCTCTCGATGGAGGGTCCAAATGAGTACGCTAAGCTAGCTACGCTAACTAATCTAATAATCTAATTAGACTAATTATTACATAATCAAATTGAATAACTAGCTAACACTAAGCTAATTATTACAACACGTTAACTAATTAACAAATTAACTAGTTTAATTCAAAAGCTAACTAACAAGTATAGCTAATTACAAATTACAAAGCCTCAGCTCAGTTCAAAGAGTTCGAAGATACATGCTCGATCGCCTCGCCCGGAAATCCGTTGCCATGCCTCAAGTTGCCTCTGTTTGCACTGTTTTAGACTTCTGAAAATTGTGCCAATCTCCAAAACACTTCTGATTCACCTTATGGACATGCTGAGAGGTCATTGGCCAAGAGGTATGTCCATCGGCCAAAGGAAAAAGGTCATCGACCAATTTTGAAGCTATCGGCCAATTATTGATAGCCGATCGGCACACTAGAGAGCTGATTGACCATATCTTCCTGCAAACTCTTCCTTTTGCTGCAACAGAGCACAAACAGAGGCATGACAATGTATTTGCTAGAAAATGTGTGTGCAACTACATCCCTTATCATGTCTAAGGCTCAAAGGTGTGTAGTGCTCGGCTCTCGAGCCATCAATTACGCATTCCAATGCATGATGGCCAAAGAGGCCGAGTTGCACAAATCAATGCCAAATGAATGCACAAAAACACATAAATGCCTTAACCTCTATCATGCATGATCAAGAGGGTCGGCGACCAAGAATTGAGGCATGTTTCATCACTTCAAGTATGAAACGTCCCTCGTTTCTCATGTTTGGCTTAACACCCAAACCAAACACAATGCAATGCATGCCCAGGATTCTAAACACAATGCGACATACACAATGCGATGTAACTCAAGCATGCTGAATGCAATGCAACCTAAACATGCAAACATGTAATGTAACCCAAGCATGCAGCAACATTGCGAACAACCATGCAACAATGTCATGCAATGCAACTAGCGTGCAACAACATGCAATGTGCCAAGCATGCAACAACATGCAAACCACATACTCAATGGACTTAAACCAAAAGTGGACAGATCTCAATCATGCCCAAATCAGTGGCCAAAAGGATGAAACAATGGCATGAAAAATAAGAAAATATATACACATGCATTGGCCTATCAATTAAGCATAAGAACACAACTCTCGAAGGTGCTCAAAGAGTGACAAATGTGGAAGTGTAATAACACTATAAACTCTGAAATCATGTATGGAAAGATGCAAAATCAACCAACCAATACAAGTATGGCATGCAAGAGGGCTCAAAGCTTGAAGCTAGCCAAGGAACTTGTACCAAGGCCATATGAATCAAGCCCCAAAGGGCCAAGAACAACCAAAACAATCCTAGATCATGTCAAAATGAGACTAAAACATGCATGGACTAAAGCTAAAATATGCTAGCATAAAGTGCATGAGACATGGAATATGCAAGGCCAAAATGGAGTATTACACTACACCTATCAAAACCAAGCATGAGGTGACTTCAACAATAAAAATCAGAGTTATATCATGGCAAAATGAGACCAAATACACACTGATATGGCAGCTCACAAGCTTAGGCAAAGTGGCATACGCAATGGCTCATTCTTAAGGCATAAAGAACCAACCTTCCAAAGCAAGGAAAGAGTGGCAAATGTGAGTATATGGCAATGCTATATGCTCTAAAATATCATGTTGAATGATGCCAAATCATATACATGGCCCAAGCAATGCATGCTAGTGACTTGGAAACTCAAAGCTAACAAGCTAGAATGAACCATGGCTATACAATGTAATGCATGCATGACCAAAACAACACAAATCAGACCTTAAGCATGGTAAAACATGGCCAAAAGCTTCTTGGAGTTAAGCCAAAATATACTAGAATGATGGTTCAAACACATGATGCATGTTAGGCCATCATGCAAAATTGCACTACAAGTATGTGAAGCATGCAAGATGCTGTCAAACCAACCTAAAACAGAGGCATAGCATGGTAAAACAACACAAAAAACAAGCTGAGATATGGTCAACATATGCTAGACAAACATGCTACTTTGATGAGCCACCTATACAAGCATGCAAGACACAAGGAGAGGGGATGACCCTCTCCTATTTGGGACCTTAAAACACCATTTCCACCACTAAAATTCCTCTGAGTTTCAGTGGTGAGAAGGCCAAAACAAGGTGATCCCAATAGCTTAAAAAGATGGCACAAGAACAAGGCCAAGCAAGGCCTAAGAGGGGGTAGACCACCCCCAACACAAAAGTGACCTTAAACAAACATTATAAGCATGCAAAATTAGAACTTTTTTCAGTAGAAAGTCAAGCCTAAATAAGCATGCAAATAGGTCCAAAAGCTTAAGCAAAAACCAAGGTTTAAGGGGTTAAAGGCTCACCCTTGTAGAACCACTTTGAAGCTACAACTCTAGCAACTTTTTTGAGCTCAAACCAAACCAAAAACACCAAAACCAGCTTCTCAGAGCCTCAGCAACAAAAGGATGGTGTTTCACTAGGTGCTTTAGTGCAAAAGTGTGAAGAAAATGCACTTTTGAGCACAAACAAGCACAAATATAGAGAGAGAGAGGAAATATAGAGAGATATACATAACTTCTATCCCAATTTTTCAGAACCTCTGGAAAGGGAGAGAGGTCTCCCTTCTTATAGAAATTCAATTCCTAAGCTTGTTGAGCAAGCTAAGGACTTGAATCAATCCCTCCATACACGTGTATGGAGGATGCAATCTGTGCTCACCAGCTATCACAGCTGGCACAAAAATATCTACAAAAGCAGGTGGAAAGGTCTCGGCCAGAAAATATGGCCGATCGACCAAAAAAGTGCCGATCAACCAAAAAGAGTGCCGATCGGCCACCACAAATGGTCGATGGCAAGAAAACAAGGCCGATGGCACAAGGCCTTAGCCGATGGGTTGTAGGGATGGCCAACAAGCCACCCTCTTCCCTTAGAAGCAAAAACGACAAGTCCTTGGTCTACAACAAGCACAAAACAGACAAGTTAAGAGATCCTAAGGCAAGGTGCGCGGCCGAGACCTTCGGGAACTCAAAATGAACACGAGCATGGATGATCATCGAGTGTTCAAACGATGACGTCCAAGTCTTGAGGACGGTAAAAAATGGGGTGTCTATATTATTGATCCGAAATTGTAATGGGAATATGACATGGGCTCAATTTAATGCGATCTTCTATGACAAGTACTTTTTCTAGTGCTTTCGGGATCGGAAAGTTTCTAAATTCCAAGAACTCAAACAAGTGAGGATGTCAGTGGCCGAATATGAAGCCAAGTTTATTGAATTAGCATGGTTTGCTCCACATACGGTAGATATGGACTACAAGAAAGCTTGAAAATTTGAGGGTGGATTGGATTTGGATATATTTGATCGAGTAGGTGTCCTAAAACTACTTACGTATGTGGATGTGCTTGATAGGGCATTGATGGTAGAAGCCAATCTGGCAGCAAAGAAACAAGTTACAACGCCAATAACATAATGGAAGGGTAAAAGGTCTGGATATGGTTTCAGGAAGGGCTGTTCTTTTGTAAACAAGAAGCAAAACACGGGGTCTACAAGTAGCTCAAGTCAAAGCAGTGGGTCCATACCAGTTTGTCCTGATTGTGGAAGGAAACGTCGGGGTGTATGTTACCGTGCATCTGGTGCTTGTTTCCCATGTGGCAAGACGGGTCATGTAGTGAGAGATTGCCCACTTAGATCTGATAATGCTGACCATCCTACAACAAGTTCAGTCGGATCTGCTTCTACAGCTAGAACAAATACAAGAGCTAACACTGGGAGAGAAACCTTGAGACAAGGCCGAGTTTTTGCACTAGTGCTTGGTGACGTACAAAACACCGAAGCTGTGGTGTCAGGTATACTCCCTATTTGTTCTCAAAATGCATGTGTACTGATAGATTCTGGTTCTACGCATTCTTTCGTATCGCATGCTTTCTCTCAAAAATTAAATAGACCACTATAACCTATGAATTATTTGTTATCTATAACTACACCATCTAGAGGCTCTATGGTATGTGCGTATGTTTATCCGACATGTGACATTGTGATTGGTGGCATGACATTATAAGTTGATTTATTGCCTTTGAGAATTGATCATTTTGACTGCATATTGGGTATGGACTGGTTAATGAAATATTGTGCATCTATTGACTGTGTGAATAAATCTGTTATATTTCGTCCACTTGGGATACCAGAGTTTGTGTTTGCTGGGAATGGGGTAGTTCCTTCCCCATACTTGATTTTTGCTATGAAAGCTGTTAATTGCTTAGGAAGGGATGTAGGGGCTATGTGTGTTGTGTTTTGATTGAGGCTTCTGCTAGTCCTAATGTGGAAACCATTCATATTCTTTGTGAATTTTTCGATGTGTTTTCGGATGAATTGCCAGGGGACTTAATTGATAGAGAAATTGAATTCACCATTGATGTAATACCCACAACACAAACAATTTTTAAAACCCCATACCGAATGTCAACTTCTGAATTGAAAGAATTAAAAGCTCAGCTCCAAGAACTCTTAGACAAGAAATTCATCCCTCGAGCATTTCACCATAGGATTGTCACGACCCAAACCCGCCCCTATGGGTTTAGCACCGTAACCGGCCAGTAATCCGTGATTACCGAAGGCCTGCTTAACAGTAAGACAGTATTACAGAGTATAGGGGCATGGCGGAAGCCAAAACAGTAATTAAACAATGTCCAATGAGCTGTGACAGTCTGTATGCAAAAAGACTTTCATAACATATATACTATCAGTACCAAAACAGTATGTACAGTATTTACAATCATCCAGGTCAGGGACTTAATCTCTATTAAGACAGTACAGTACAGTGCTATCAGTCGATGCAGTATTACAAAACAGATACAGAGACAGATGGGGGAAACAAAAACACCCCAAAGCCGTAGCTTGAACGGGCTCGGAACCTCACAGTGAGGCACAGTGGTTGGCTTTGACAAAAGGGAGTCTAACCCACGCTCCTAGCTCCAGTCTGGTGCCTGGACACCTATATGTATATATAAACAGTGAGCTAAAGCCCAGTGAATAACATAATGCGTAAAGAGGTTAAGAATGAATGTCCTTTCAGTATTGAAAACAGTCAATTGATTCAGTATATCAGTCATTCAGTCATAACAGTCATATGTGGTACATCCATTAGCAGAACAGTACAGTAAACAGTAGGTCTTGAAAGACCGAGCAGTCAATGATGGCCATCATAACAGTAAATAGAAGTTCCAAGATAGGAACTAACAGAGATCTCTGTAACAGTAGTAGTAACAGTAACAGTAGTTGCTATGGATGCCACAATACAGTTCAGAATAGAGGACATACATTCATTCAGTTAACAGTATCAATTCAGAAATAGTACAGTTTAACCATTCAGAAGATATTCATATTTGAACATATCTTTACACAGTTGTTACTCACAGAGTTCTGGCTACAGATAAGCTAGAGTGTCTCCGGATGCCAACCCTACACAGTTACAGGATGAACACACACTAAGTTCACATTCGGGAATCAAAGACTTAGTCCCTACTTAGACTCGGTGTGGTTCTACATCTATATCCTCATTAAGATGTCTTAAACTAGGGCTAAGAATGCCTAGAATGAAATGAGGATGCAAAGATGCACTTTAAAAACATTTTCAGAATTTTCAGAAAAACAGGGTCCCGCTCGAGCGTGGATTTCCCCGCTCGAGCGGATATGCAGACAAAGGTTCCCTGCTCGATCGTCACTTATCCCGCTCGAGCGGACTGCAAAACATGGCAAAAGTACTGGATGTGTGAAAATTATGCTCGGCGGGAGCTCGACCCCCGCTCGAGCGTGTGACACAGGTCCCCGCTCGAGCGTACATTTTCCCGCTCGAGCGTACTGTAAAACAATGCAAAGTGCTGGGAGCACGAATTTCACGCTCGAGCGCCACTTTTCCCGCTCGAGCGTGAGTCCAAATTCTGGAAATTCCAGATTTGAACCTCAAGCTCAAAACCAAGTTTAAATGCATCAAATTCGATCCTTTTGGGCTAATTTTCTGGAAAACACTTCAAAACTCATACTATAACATGATTCAAAGCTCAATTTGTAAAATCAAAGCCCAAAGGTGAGTCAATTAAATACCAATTTCGAACCAACTTTCATGAACATGATGTACATGCAACATGTAAGTGTTCTAATACACTCAAAGCTTCTAATACATGCTCCAAAGGGTCAATTCTTTCCAAAAACAAGATGAATTCATGAACCATGGTCAAAAGATGGACATGCATGAAGCTATTTCATGAAGAACAACTCCAAAACTTCAATATAAGAGCATGCGTGCATGGATTTATGCTACAATTCAACATTATGAACTAACTCTTGGCTAGGATCTCTAATTTCTCATGGATCATGCAAAACAATACACAAATACATCAATGATAGGTTGAATTCTCTACCTTAGGTCTTGTATTCAAGTGTAGAAGCTCAATTTTTGCAATTATCTTTAAATCCTTCAAGTCTCCAAGCCAAAACTCATGAACTCAAGCTTCCTCTCTCTTTCTCTCTCTCTAATTCGGTTTTGGTCTCAAGGAATGGCTGAGGAAATGTTTTGTTTAAGGTGTAATGAAGCTCCAAATGTTCCATGTAATGGGCCACTAAGTGGCAAAATAGTAAATAAGTCCAAGTGGTGCAATTTATCAATATTTGATCTAATTTAATCATACCAAATCACATTTTAATTAAATATGCCATAAAATCACATAAATTCCAATGATCCTAAAACATTGATCAATTTCGGATTCGGCCGCCGACAAGGCCTTCAATTTGCAGTTTAAAGCATAAAACATGGACAGATAATTTAACAGTCAAACAGATAGAAATGCATTTAACCTAGTACATTCAATCAGTCAGTTCAGTATTTCAGTCGATTCAATTACTTATCATAATCAGTCTCAGTTTAGCAGAAATCAGTGGTTAACCAGTAATCAGTGGTGAGGGTTATTACAAGGATGCTCCAGTTTTATTTGCCAAAAAGAAAGATGGATCCTTAAGGCTCTGTATAGACTACTGGGAGTTGAACAAAGTGACTATCAAGAACAAATACCCACTTCCTTGAATAGATGACCTATTTGACCAACTCCAAGGAGCCCAAGTGTTTTCTAAGATTGACCTTAGATCCGGGTATCACCAGTTAAAGGTCAAGGTAGAAGACATAGAGAAAACTGCATTCAGAACTAGATATGGGCACTATGAATTCTTGGTAATGCCATTTGGGGTACCTAATGCACCTGCGGCGTTCATGGATTTAATGAATAGGGTGTTCAAACAATTTCTAGATGAATTTATTGTTGTCTTTATTGATGATATACTGGTTTACTCCAAAAGTAGAGAAGAACATGAAAATCATTTGAGAATTGCCTTACAAATCTTGAGAGAAAAGAAATTGTATGCAAAACTTTCCAAATGTGAATTTTGGCTTGACAGTATAGCATTTTTGGGGCATGTAATCAATAAGGATGGCATATCGGTGGATCTACAGAAAATTGAGGCCATTGTAGACTGGCCAAGGCCAACCAATGTGTTAGAAATCCAAAGCTTTCTGGGACTTGCAGGTTATTATCGGAGATTCGTGAAAGACTTTTTAAAACTTGCTATGCCATTAACACAGTTAACATAGAAAAATGTACCATTTGATTGGATCGATCAGCGGAAATCAGCGTTCCAGGAACTGAACACTAGACTAGTTACTGCACCAATTCTAACATTGCCCAATGGAACCGATGGGTTCCAGATTTATAGTGATGCTTCCTACAAAGGCTTGGGGTGTGTGTTAATGCAGAATGAGAAGGTAATTGCATATGCTTCTCGGCAACTCCGACTGCATGAAAAGAACTATCCAACGCATGACCTTGAATTAACAACTGCGGTGTTTGCTCTAAAAATTTGGCGACACTATCTGTATGGTGTGACTTATGAGGTGTATAACGACCATAAAAGTTTGAAATATTTCTTTACGAAGAAAGAATTGAACATGAGATAGAGACGGTGGCTTGAATTAATAAAAGACTATGATTTGCAAATTTTGTATCATCCGGGGAAAGCCAATACTGTTGCAGATATTTTGAGCCGAAAATCCATTGCCAATTTGTCATGTTTGCTTACCGGTTAGAGAGAGTTGCTATGTGACTTGGAGAAGAATGAGATTGAAATTATACTGCGGGAACAAGGCGAAATCCTAGCCGCCATTTCTGCCCAGCCTGCAATTATTGAAGAGATTAGGGAGAAACAACTGCAAATTGCATTTTTGAAAAAGATTGTGGATGAAAATGACTCAAAACCGAGGCCGAGATTTGTGCTTAATAATAATGTGTTGAAATTTCAGAATAGACTCTGTGTATCGGATTGTCCTGACTTGAGGAAACGTGTTATGACCAAAGCTCATAACTCTAAATTTGCTATGCATCCGGGGAATATGAAGATGTATTATGACTTAAAACAGAATTTTTGGTGGCCAGGAATGAAGAAGAGTATTGTTGACTATGTGGCTAGATATCTACATTGCCAACAAGTAAAGGTTGAACATCAACGACCCACTGGATTACTTCAGCTGCTTACAATACTGGAATGGAAGTAAGAGCATATTACTATGGATTTCATTGTCGGATTGCCTCACTCTTCTCGAGGTATGGATTCTATTTGGGTCATTATTGATCGTTTAACTAAATCTGCTCACTTTTTACCTTTCAAATCTTTGTATAATACGGATAAGTTGGCTAACTTGTATGTCAATGAGATTGTGAAATTACATGGAGTTCCAGTGTCCATAGTATTTGACAGAGATCCCAAGTTTACTTCGAGATTTTGGCAGAGTTTGTAACAAGCTTTAGGGACTGAGTTGAGATTAAGTAGTGCTTATCACCTACAGATAGATGGCCAATCTGAACGGACCATTCAAACATTAGAGGACATGTTACGGATGTGTGTGTTAGACTTTCAAGGCAATTGGGAGACCTATTTACCATTGGCCGAATTTGTGTATAATAATAGCTACTGTTCGAGTATCGGTATGGCCCCTTATGAAGCTTCGTACAGTAGGAAATGTCGTTCTTCTATTTGTTGGGCTGAAGTAGGCGACAGACCTTTGTTGGAATTGTGCAAGAAATAACAGAAAATGTAAAATTGATTCAACAAAGAGTGAAAACTGCACAAAGTCGCCAAAAGAGTTATGCAGATGTTCGAAGAAGAGATAAGGAATATGAAGTCAGAGATCACGTGTTTATCAAAGTAACTCCAATGAAGGGTCAAACATGGTTTGGAGTGAAAGGCAAATTGGCATCAAGATATGTTGGGCCATATGAAATCCTTGAGAAGATCAACCCAGTGACGTATCGGGTAGCCTTACCGCCGGTCATGGAATATATGCATAATGTTTTCCACATCTCCATGCTTCGGGACTATCTACGAGATCCGTTACATGTCATTGAACCAACACATGTACTTTTGAAAGATGACTACACCTATAAGGAGAGGCCAGTTCAAATTGTGAACCGCTATGGACTCGTCTTTTTTCCGCGCCACGCCTTTCGGAAAGGTTTAAAAGAAAAGGCTTCACAGTTCGGACTCCCGCGGTTCTGAATCTAGTCTCACAAGTGCAATGTGAACTGATAAACACCAAAGATTCCAAATCCGGCAAACCTGTTTGGAAAATCAATTTTAAATCAAATAATGCCAAAATTGGACTGCTTTGCTAGATACAGAGTGGCCACCTAAATATTTTATTTTTGAGAAAATTTAGGAAACCCTGACTTGTGCTGAAGGCCACGTGTCCATCATCACCAAAGTTACCTCGGCTCGGGAACTTGGGTACGAGGGGGGGAAGGTCATGAATTGAGCACATTCGCTCGCCCGATCAAAGATCGGCTTCTACTAATCATGATATGATTTTTTATAAACATTATGCATTCTTATTCCGATTATTAAACTAGCTTTACTATGTGATTCGCAAAAGCAAGTATAGGCTAGTTTGCTCAATTTGGAACAATTCAACTCATGTTTGTTTGCGAAAATGGTTTGAATTTGCCACCTCAAGTGGGTTTAAAGATGCGGATTTGTCACCAAACATGGTGGGCTTAAAACATAATTTCCCACTTTAACAAAGTGGGCTTAAAACATACATTTTGTTGAATCGTTCCAATTCAAACAACAAGCCTTCATCCACAGGCATTCAAGCAGTTTAGCATTTAAGCACATAGCCTCATGGCAAACATGCTAAAGATGGTAACATGGCAATCACACTCATGCAAGTATGCTAAAGCGTAAAACTCACAGAGTACTTCAAGCCAAAACAGAAACTAGTTAGAAAGATGCATGATCCTAACTATACAAGATGCCTAATGTAACACATGCAATATGCAATTTAATAGGCTCGGCTACTAATATGGCATATGGATCGATTAGAACAACATGCGATAAACACATATTCAAAGAAGACATTGAAATGACAATGCAGTTTGAATGATGCGCTGAGCCTCGGTGCATGCAATACGAATGAATGGATGTAAGCATACGATATGCTAATTGAAATATGATGCTCCTAAACTAACCATCAAAAGCGATTAAATAAAAAGCAGAAAGACGTGGGGTTGGAAAACATATACACACGCATGCACACTTATTACAACATTATGCCCCCGCGAAGGAGGGTCTGAATGAATAAGTTAACCAACTGGCTACGCTAATTAAGCTAACTAATTATTACAAACCGAATTAATTAACTATTCTAGTTAACTAATTATTACAAACCGAAATTAAATAACTAGTTAATCTAACTAATTATTTAAAACACTTAATTAGCTACAACTAATTAATTGCAACACATATTTAAGCTAGATATTTAATCGTTAAATAAGCTTGAAATGCAAGGGAGGCTCATGCACATGCTCGGTTTCCACCCGAAAAGCTGCTATTTTGCTACTGAAAGCCTCTGCTTGCACATTTGATCACTGAAAATTCTGCCAACTTCCAGAATACCTTTGCTCCACTTTACCAACACACTGTGCAAAAATCATTGATGGTCGACAAGAGGGACAAGGGGCCGGTCGGCTACCAATGGTGGCCGGTCGGCTACCGGTGGTGGTTGTCAGCCACTAATGAGCTTTCTTGCTGCAACAGAGAGCAAAACAGAGCAAAACAGTGTATTCTCACATGTTGTTTGTACTGTTTACCCTCCTTATCATCACACAAGCTCAAAGGAGAGAAACTCTTGGTCCTCAAACCATCAATTAAGCAATTTCCATGCATGATGGCTAAGGGACCAAGTTTGTACAAGTTTAATAAATGCATAAACATGACTAAAATGACCACCACCCTATCATGCATGATCAAGGGCAATGGTGATGTAGGAAGATGACACATTTCATCACTTCGAGTATGAAATGTCCCATTTTCCTTGTGTTCAAATTAACGTCCGATTTGAACACATGCAATGCAACACAAAGAATGCGTATGTTGCACACTTTTACTTGCCAATTTTGTTTACTCATTTTAATTACCAAACCATTCATTAATCAATTTGTCCATTGGTGAGTGTCTTCTAAAGTGAAAGAAGTGTCAACCAAGGGGTGGCTTAAGGCATGAGAGAAGCTTCATGCCGTTGGTAATGAACCCTCAAAGGAGGATGAAACCATTAAGCATGAGCCTCAATCTCAAGCTTAAACAACCTTAAGGTTGAAACAACCCTCAAAACAAATGAAAAAGTGAAGAAATGATGGAGATTGTAGAGATTGTATGTACTGCAATTGAGTGATAAAAACACTAAAACCATGCAACCAACTCACACCAATGATGGTTGAAGCCTTAAAATACTTAACTATTGAAGGAATTAACACTATAACTATGCAAAACAACACTCAAACAAACTAACCAGCCCAAAATAGAGCTAAAACATGTTAAAATAAAGTGTAAAACATGCTTGACTCAAGCTAAGTTAGGCTAGAAAAACATGCTAACATGTGAAGCTAACTAGGCATGCAAACAAGACATGAGGAGGGGAGGCTAACCCCTCCAATTTTGGACTTCAAAATGAGTTTTTGGCCACTGAAAATACTCTGAAATTCAGTGGTTAAAAGGCCTAAAAAAGTTGATTTGAAAGTGATGAATAAAGGCACGAGAGCTTAGCAAACTAGTAAGCAAGAAGGGTGAACCCCCCTAACTAAAAAAAGGCTCAAACCACCACTTTCAAGTCACAAAAACAGAGCTTCTTATGGTTCAAAACCAGGCCAAAAACAATTGAAATAGATGGCAAAACAAGTATGCTAAACAAGTGAACAAAGCAAGTAAACTACCTCTTGAAGCAAAGAGCAACTCTAGGCACAAATCCAAGCTAAAACCACTTACTAGAGCTCAAAACAAGTCTGAAGGAACCTCAGCTCAAAGAAAAGTAACTTTGATCAAGGTAGTGTATGTAAAAGTGTAGAGAAAACTAGTTACAAAGCACAAAATTGTAAGAGAGAGAGAAATCTAGAGAGAGAGAGAGAGAGAGAGAGAGAGAGAGAGAGAGAGAGAATTTTGTTCCAAAATTGCTAACCTCTCAAAATGGGGGAGGAACCCCCATATATATAGAAAAAACACTCCTTGAGCTTAGGAACATCCCACCATACACGTTTAGGCAGATGCAGCTAAATGTGCTAACAGCTGGCACAACTGTCAATAAATATCTAGAAAAAGGCATTGGTGGCCATCGGCCACCATTAGTAGCCCACCGGCCACCACTGGTGGCCGACAACCATTATCTATGGCTGACAGCCTATGGTGGTGGCCGACATGTGACCAAAAGTTCTAGGCAAGAAAAACCAAGGTTTTGGTCCAAAACAAGGCACAAAACAGATAAGGTTTCAAGGCTCAAAGGCAGGGCACTCCGCCGAGGACTTCAAGCACTCAAAACGAACACATGCAATCATAATCATCGAGTACACAAGCGATGACGTCTGAGTCTTGAGGACGGTAAAAAATGGGGTGTCTACAGTTGCCCCTCTTTGACAGAACTCGGAAGTCATGAAATGACGGGAGTGAATGTCAAAACCCAGAGATGACCCATTTTTGACAAGGCGGAAGACTTGGACAAACAAAGAAGCAAGGCAACAATGGTAGCGCCCACCGGCTGCCTACGTATCCCTTTGTAAGGAATCAAACCAGCGTAGTTTTGGGGCAAAATGCAAGCAATATGCACGATGTAGGAACATAACTTATGATCATGCAATGAGGCTGTAACGAAACATTTGAATGCAAATGCAATGAAAGCAAACCGAAACAAGGTACATCAATCACAATCATAAGAATGAGTAAGCAAACACGCCACGCGTGGGAATTACGAACATAACCACATTTCATGCAGAAAGGAAGTAAGAAAATTATGCAAGCTTAACTATGCGACGCGTAGGAAAGGCAAAGAGTGACAGTCGGGCGCACTCGAGGTCTCAACCAAGATCCTAATGTGTTGCACACAGAAGGAAAAGGGGGGTGTGTACACCGGGGTGCACCCGAATGTTTTTAACCGGAGGGCGGTGACTGAAAGAGGGTAATAAACATTAGGACGCACACAAATGTTTTTAACTGAAGGAAGGTAACCGAAGGAGGTGATAAACATTAGGACGAACACAAATGTTTTTAATCGAAGGAAGGTAACCGAAGGAGGTGATAAACATCAAGATGCACACAAATGTTTTTAACCGAAGGAAGTGGTGTAAACACCAGGGCACACCCGAATGCTTTTAACCGAAGGAAGGTAACCGAAGGAGGTGATAAACATCAGGACGCACACAAATGTTTTTAATCGAAGGAAGTGGTGTAAACACCGGGGCACACCCGAATGCTTTTAACCAAAAGGAGTGGTGTAAACAATGGGGCACACCTGGATGCTTTTAACCAAAGGAGTTATCCTAACACGTCGCACGCGAGAGAAAAGAGAACAAAAGGATATGATTCGAAGGGCATGAGTGATTTTACCTGGAACTCCTCTGAATGAACCGTACATACAACATCGTTTGTCTGTGCTGGCTCCACTGAATGAACCGTACATATAATATCGTGCCTGCATAAGAAAGAAACTTGACAGGTACAATACAGTGAGAATGCATATTCTACGCAAGACAAATAACCAAGATACAATGTTAATGGCATGTTTTATGCAAAACATGCGAGAAACAAAACAGAAGCATATTCTATGCGACGAGAGCCGGAGCATGTTCTATGCCACATTGAAATGCATGTTCAATGCAACAGTACAAAATGCATGTTCTATGTACGATCAATAGTACAAAATGCATGTTTAATGCAAGATTAACAGCATGTTCTATGTAACAAAATGCATGATAAGTTGAAAGCATGTTCTATGTAACCGAATGCACATTCTATGCAATAGTACATGTGAAATGCACATTCCATGCAACGACAAAGAGATGCACGTTCTATGCAATGACAAAAGCGTATTTGATAAAACCAACTCAGTCACAACTTCCGATTTCCCTCTCAGAAGAGTTGCAATATGTTTTAAAAGGATACACCTCATTCGTGTTGACTAGCAATGAACATCATGTACTGGAGACACGGTTTGGAGCTTCTGCAGAGGCAATTCGAACTTAAAAGTGAACTTTCCTTGCAGTTCTTGAGAAATGAAGACAAAAAATAACATCAAGACTCAAAGCAGGAGCACTAGGCAGTGGAAGGCCACTAGGGAAGGGCGTCAGCCACCAATGTGGCCTGTCGGCCACCGATGGCAGATCGGGGCCAATGGGGTCATTTCACATCGGGCCTTTAAGTATACGCACCCATACTTCATTTCCACACTTCTCCATGCTCGAAAATCCACCCTCTCCCTCTCTAGACACTTTCCTTTTCTAGATCCGAGCCTTATACGCGTTTTCCAACGCCCCACGCACATTTGATTCGCTAAATCCTCTTTGTATACTCCGTTTTGAGCTGATTGAAATTCGATTTCGGTACTTTTTCTTGGAGTTTCGCCATTTGAGGCTTGTTTCCCTTGAGTTCTTCTTGGGTTCTGTGCCTTTTCCCGGGCTTTGACTTTTTTTCCCTTTTTCTCTCTCCCAAGGTTGACTTAAGTTGACTTTTAGTATTTTCCACCCATTTTCCTCAGTTTCGACCATTTTTCTCATATTCTTTCCAGATGGCGGATGACGTTCCTCATGACGGAGCTTCCCTAGAGATTCCACCCCAGTTTTCCCCAGAGATGGAGGCAGAGCCAGAGCCTGTGCTACTACCACCCAGGGTTCGACCCTTCGACCCGACAACATACGATCCTCAGACGCATGTGCTACCACCTGAGAGTGTCCGGCATTTCAGAGGATTTGAGCAGGGTGCACCAGATGATCTTTTGCTACGAGAGCCAGCCTCCCATTTATCTTACGGCGCCACCGAGGTATATACTGTATTATCATGTTTTCTTCACTGTACCTTGCATTTCTTGCTTAAACCACACTCTTGCACTATATTTCTTACACTGCTTTTCATTTGCTCATTTCAAACATATTCTTGCACTGTATTTCCTACACTGCCTTTCACCTGCTCGTTTCTGATCACAGGAGGATTCCTACTCTATCAGAGGCTATGGGGCCACATCTGCGAGGGAGTGGTGTATGGAGCTCCTTGACAGTGTCCGCCACATTGTTGATGAGGCCGGCTTTGGCTTGTTCTGTATGGGGCTATCGCGCCTCATAGTAAGTCGACCTCTACTTGGAGCATTGGTAGAGAGGTGGTGGGATACCACCAACTCTTTCCACTTCTCTACCGTATGAGAGATGACGATGACTCCCTATAATTTCTCTATGCTCACTGGCATAGAGGGAGGGGGTCGTCCGATCCCTTATGATACAGACATGGGTGAGTGGGAGGCTGCATGGATCTACTTGCTAGGAGCACACCACCTCTCTTTCGACCAGGGATGGTACGGTACAGCTAGTTTGTAGAGTAGTTTTGAGGGAGAGAGCCAAAGACCCCAGAGGAGATCGAGCACTACGCCCGAGGCTTCTTGATGTTCCTCTTCGGCACCACTTTGTTCGTAGACAGAGCGAACACTGTTGGGTTATATCTCCTGAGTGCACTAGTGGACTTGTCTCAAGTCCGTGTTTATGATTGGGGCGGTGCTGGCCATGCCACATTATATGGATATATGAGCTCGACATCCCGCAAGAACGGGAACAGGGTCGGTGGCTACTAGAGAGCCTGGGAGGTATGCTTTACCTTTCTCACTTTTCATTTCTTGCCGTGCTTTCTGCTTTGCACTTGTACTTTCTGTATACTGCACATTCTGCTTTCTACACTCACACTTGTACTTTCTGTACACTGCACACACATTCTGTTTTGTACACTCACACCTGTACTTTCTGTACACTACACACACATTCTGCTTTCTGCATTTCCTGTGTTTTGCTATATACTCAACATGGCCCTTTTCTTTTTGCAGCTTTGGGTATATGCCTACTTCCTGGCCCTTGCCCCAGATCCAGAGGTGGAGATGCCTCCTATCGTGCCATACTCTCACCGGTATGACGGGAGATGCCTGCGGAGGAGACGAGAGACTTTTTCATTCTTCCAAAGGTACTTTGACACTGTGATTGCAGTAGAGGTGACTCAAAATTCAGAGTTATTTTCATTCTACTTCAGTTCTGATTCATATTGTAATATTCTAATGACAACTAACAAGCTGTGCATTCTCTGTTTACAGATCACATGGCAGCCTTGGGCAACGATGCCTGAGGGAGTCGGGACCAATTTGCTGGAGCTCGGGGGCCACTCATTTCTGGCTTCAATTCGAGGGTTCAGTTTGCCGGGCCTGGTTTCCAAGCGAGCATTTCGTATGCCAGGCTTTGGGTTTGCCGCAGCCGATAGTTCCTATGGCGCCCTCACCATCTATGAGAGCTACAGAGCAGCTCACCTTCCAGGAGATGATCTAGTTTACTAGAGGCTTGGATGCCAATTACTTCTTGGGGAAGAGTGATTATGCGACATTCGTCGAGACACACCTCATGACTCCTTTGACCGGTATTCGCGAAGGTGAGGGGATGAGAGCTCCAGCTATGAGAGAGAGAGCCAGAGTCCCAGGGCGACCAAGGCGCATGGTAGATGGGCCACGGAAACGAGGCAGAGGACCGGCTGGCCAGAGCTGCCTACCGCACTCATATGTTGGCGGTATACTGGGGAGGCACACCAGATCCCGATTGAGCCTGCCGCAGCGGGGCACAGATACATTAGAGCTCCTGATGCGCCCCCGGTATGTACCCCATTCTTTAGTTTTCTCATTTCTTTCCTGATATTTGTCCTTCTGGACATTGATCATTTCCAATGCATTTGTAGGCACCTCCTGGATACACCGAGGATCTGCTAGAGCTATTAGCCTCATTCGAGGACATGATATTGAGGAGGGAGGCACTGCTCGGTTTCCACGACATTCAGGTAATTTCTTCAATTTTCTTACATTCCAGTCATCAAATTTCCATTGACATACTGAAATTGACATTTCAACTGAAAATTTCCCCACGCTGCACTGATACACTGCATCTGAATTCATACACTGTACTTGACTTCTGCATTTACTCATTCTGCATACCATACTTGCATCCTTGATACACATACTGTGGCTGATATATAACAACTGTTTTTTCAGGTCCTACCTATACCGACAGCACCAGCGGCAGCAGTACCAGGACCATCAGTACCTCCTCCGGCAGCAGGGAGAGGGAGAGACAGGCTCCAGCACGCAGCCGAGGCCGAGCTAGGAGTGCCCGAGTTGAGACTGGCCCTTCAGAGCCTATTCTGAGCGAGGATGATACTGAGACTAGCGAGGCCGATGAGGCAGCGAGTCAGCATGCTGAGTCATTCAAGAGTGAAGACGATGACGTCGACTCGGGTTCTGCTAGTGGCGATGCTACTGAGCCAGGTTCTGAGGCAGAGAGCAGCGATGACTCCAATTTCGGTTCGGCATCCGATTCAGACAGCGGCATAGATGGAGACAGCTCTAAGTCCTCTCATCCGAGGAAGATGACGAAAAGGGCCTCTAGATCCTGAGATAACTGGCGCTGATTTTCTGTAGTTTTTTTGCTTAGCTTCTTTTTGTTAGTAGCGTTAGCACATTGTACAGCTTCAGACAAGTTTTATTTGATTTAAAAACTTGTACTACACTTTTGTAAAAACAACCATGATCGGAATGAAAACCAAGATTTTTGAAAAAGTGTTGTATTTTGCATCATGAGCACCGCATTGCATGAAAATGAGATTGAATTTGATATTGAAAACTAAATACTTGTATTGTCACAACAGTCTGAATTAGGTAATGAACCGACCAACAACTGAAATAAAGAAAGTAATACAACTCTATAATCAAAATAACAACTTGATAATCAACAGAACAATTCGATATACAACAAAACAACTTGATAAATAACTCGATGAACAAAATAGCTCGATAAACAACTTAAATACAACACAACAAACTTGCTAAAACTAAAAAGATTCAAAACAGGACCTTAACATATACAAAGAGCAGAACAAAACATGGGTTCTCAGCACTCGCAACACAAAGGTGGATAGCAGGTCTGCAAAAAGGGCTGTCGGCCATGAATGGATTTTGTCAGCTACCAGTGGTGGCCGGTCGGCTACCAAGGTGGTCTGTCGGCCATCACTAGTGGTCAGTCGGCCACCATTGTGAGGAACTTCCAGAATGTTGACGCCTAGCTTCCACTTACTGCCTTATCATCTACAAAAGGTTCAGACTTCATGTTTTCTTCATTTCAGCTGCAAACTCTTCACAAATGGAGCCATTCTTTGCCAAAAAAACTCTCGAATTGGATTGTAACTTTAGATGGCTCGAAAAAGCTTGAATTTCCAGGGTTTCGGCATAAATGCACTATTCCCGCTGAGTCGTTCTTCGCTTTGTTTTCTGTTTTTACATGCCGTAGCTAGATGTTGAAATCCAATTACACATGTCTTTAGCTTCGGGGGACAAGAGATATGTCTGACAATTGAAGAATTTCAAGTGCTAATGGAGTCCCAGCGCGATGGGGAAATCTTGCCTCAGTCCCGTTTTGGTCACATCCAAGCTTTGGGAAGGATGTGTGGGCTCACTTTACATGATGCCCGATCCTTGGTTCACAATAGAGAGCTGGATATCCCTAGTTAAATTCATCGATTTTCTGACGCCGGTGACCGAGGAGATCTTCTTTGGCGAGGTTTTCGACAACACGCTCTTTGTTTATGCATGTTAGCACATTTCCTTCTTGTCCCTAGTTTCGACGGGTCTAGCATTCGACTAGTTGAAGTGGCACAGGGCTTGAAAGAGGGCAAGAGCTACATTGGCTTGGCGTTGGTCGAGACTTTGATGGGCTTAGACACCTTTCATCGATGAGAGACAAACAAATTTGTAGGAAGTCCACTACTTTTTCAGGTAATGTTTCCCACCATTTCTTATATGTGTTTCTCATATCACTCGACACTCATGCTCTGTTTTTCTCTCAAAGCCCTTTTCTCACTTTTTTTGTCAACATACACCTCTCTATTCTTTAATCTCTCTTTTCTTTCATCCCTCCCCAGATATGGCACATGGACAAGCTGAAGGTAGTGGACCCTTGCCCTGCATATTCAGCATGAGGCTATTTCTTTCGCCAATGACTAGTGGATTTCCCGAACGAGGGATGGTGGTGCCATTAGATGTGCAACAGGTCTACTGTTGACATTGCTTGGCGTTGTCCCTGGTTTGATCTGCCTGAGATGAGCTACAGTATGGCTCGTCAACCTGGCATTCAACTGATTGGCCTGACACACTGTGTATTCTACTTTTCGTTCCGATTCAGGCGTCAGTTCGGACATGACCAGACTTGTCCAGAAGAGGGGGTAGAGTACCCGGCTTCATTCCCAATCCGAGGTTCATAATTAGCTCAATACCCCAATGCTTGGAGGACAAGAGAACTTCTGGCCCTTGCTCCCAATTTCAGTTGCACCCTTTCTGGCGAATGTCTGGCTTGGCTTGAAGAAAAAACACAGACCGGGCCTACTTTAGCATCAGAAGCTTCCACAAGCGTAAGGAGGGGACGCAGGAACCCCTGATTCATCTATGCCCCCAAGTTTATTTCTTTGATCTAACTTTTCAAGTTTTCCTTTTGAATGTAATAAAAGCAACTTTGATTTGTATCGAGAGTTGGAGAACTTTCTATTGAAATCAATGAAATTGAAGTTGTGAGCACTGAAAATTTTCCTTTTGGTCCAAAAATTGTCTAAGTTGTAAAAAGATTAATTTGAACAAAATCAACTTTTATCAAAACTTTTCAAAACCATTTTCGATAAGGATCACCACCTGATACATATGGAATCTATCCTCGAGATGTACAAACTCTGAATCCAAAAATAGAAAATTGCCCCTAGACTGAATAGCACTGCTCAGCACTGTAATTAGCTCTTCTCTCAGGGTAAGGATCACAACCTATCTTTCAAATAATGAACATACAAGGATGCCTTGATCAAACATATGGACAGAGTTGATTTGAAGGTGTTTACGGCCGGACTTTAGAATGAAGTTGCTTACGTATCCCGAAGATGGGAATCAGGGTCTTACATAGTTCGACTCGGCTTCACTCGGGTATTAACTCTCTCTTTTTGCTCTCTAACTTTTGCCAAGGTCACCATTTCTGGGTTTTCAACTTTGCGAGCTCAGTTTTTCTTTTTTTCAATTTTTGTGCTCTAACTTTTGCCTAGGTTGCCCTTTCGAGTTGTCGGCCTAGCGAGCGTCTCAGGGGCAATATTTCTTCAACTTGTCCATGTTGATTGGTTGGGAAAATTCTAGGCCATCCAGGTCCATAAGAATAACAGCTCTACTCGACCAAATGGTTTTGATAATGTAAGGACTAGTCCAATTGGGTTTGAACTTGCCCCTGGGGTCATGGATGGGAGCTCGGTTGTCTTTCAGCACCAAATCACATTCCTTAAGATTCCGAGACTTAACTTTCTTGTTAAAAGCCTTGGCAATCTTGCGTTGATATCCTTGAACATGGTACAGTGCTTTTAGCCTTCTCTAATCGAATATCATCAGTTCTTCGAACCTGTTCTGCTGCTAATCGGCCTCTGCTATCTAACACTCAGCCATAACCCACAGCGATGGAACCTCTATTTTAATCGGTAGAACAGCTTTCATCCCACAAACAAGAGAGTACGGAGTTGCCCTAGTAGATGTCCGAATTGAAGTTCTGTAGCCCCAGAGAGCAAATAGCAATTTGTCTGGCCAGTCCCTGTAAGTCTTAACCATTTTCTGTAAAATGTGCTTGATGTTCTTGTTGGCGGCCTCAACAGCTCCGTTGGTTTGCGGCCGATATGTAGATGACTATGAAAAGCCACGTTGTATTTCTCCAACAAGTTGATCACTTCCTTCTTGAAATGGGAGCCATTTTCTGAAATGATCTCATTTGGGACTCCATAACGACAAATAATGTTGTTGCGGATGAACTTAGCCAATGCGTTGCTTTCAACACTACATAAGACTGAGCTTCCACCCACTTCGTGAAATAATCAATTGTCACCAGAATATACTCATGCCCATTTGACCTTTTAGGTGTAACTGCCCCAATGACGTCAATTTTCCAAACTGAGAAAGGCCATGGTGAAGTCATGTTGTACAGCTTTGACGGCGGGATATTCATGCGATTTGCATGGATTTGGAATTGGAATTTGTGGCATCGCCGAACAAAACCAATACAATCCTCCTCCATGGTAGACACTTAGTAACCCTGCCTGAGAATCTTCCGGGCTAGCATTACTCCGCTCATGTGCGCTTCACACTCTCCTCTATGGATGGCCTCCATTAGGCGCTTTGACTCTTCTACGTCAACACATAGCTTGTGCATTCCCAGATGACCTCTCTTATACAACTTACCCCCGCAGATAATAAATTGAATGGCCATCCGCTATATTTCCCTCTTATCTTGGGCATTTGCCTCTGGTGGATAAACCTCATTTTTCAAGAAGTTCCAGATATCATAATACCAGGGGTTTTGATCTTGAACTTTATCTATTGCGGTGATAGTCTCATAGGCCGGCGTATATCTCTGTTCAATAATGATCGGACGCATCCGGACTCCAAATGGGATGTCTATCATAGAAGATAGAGTTGATAAGGCATCAGCGAACCTGTTGTTCTCTCTTAGTAGATGCGTGAAGGTTGGCTTCTCAAACCTAGGAATCAGAACATCCAAGGTTTGGTCATAGATTTTCATCTTTTCTTCTTTGACCTTCCAGTATCCTTTTGCTTGAGACACAACTAGGTTCGAGTCCCCAATGACGTCCAACCTTTTTTTCCCTAGTTCCAGGGCGGCTTCCAAACCAGCGATACACGCTTCGTATTCTGCTTCGTTGTTGGATACTTTGAATCGGAGTTTGAAAGCTAAGGGTATATGGGAATTGTCGGGTGCTATTAGCAACACCCCTATCCCATAACCGTACTGGTTAGACGCTCCGTCAAAGTACATTGTCCAAATCTCTTTCTCGACTTGCAGAATAGCTTCATCTGGGAATAGGTATTCTACTGCTTCATTCCCTTCCACTGGGTGATCTGCTAGGAACTCCGCTACTGCTTTTCCCTTGACAGACTTGCGAGTGGCATATTTCAGATCAAATTTGGAGAGCAGAAGCAACCAATGGGCTAGCTTACCCATAAGTGCTGGTTTCTCGAAGAGATATTTGATAGGATCTAATCGCAAAACTAGAATTATGGAGTGAGCTAACAGGTAGTGCCTCAACTTCCTGGTAGCCCATACCAAGGCTAAGCAAGCCTTCTCCAGCGGGGTGTAATGGGTCTCATAATCCAACATCTTCTTACTTAGGTAATAGATGGCTTTCTCCACTCTATCCTCAGATTCCTGAGCAAGCATGCATCCCGTCGTTGTGTCCGTTACTGTCAGGTACAGAATCAACGGCTTCCCCAGCTCTGGCGACGACAACACGGGTGGGTTCTGAAGGTACTGCTTGATCTGCTCGAAAGCAAACTGACATCGGTCATTGTAGACACCCCATTTTGACCGGCCCTAAGACTTGGGCATTTTATTTTGACCACCCTCACCAGAAAAATCAAATTGACATTTTAAAATTCCAAACCTCACCCATTTTGGCCATCACTAATATTTTGGTAATTTGTAGTGTTTTATAATTTTATTTTGTAGTGTTTTATAATTTTATGTGTGTATTAAATTAGGTGTGTACATATCTTTTAAGTGTGTTTTATAAGTGATAATTATTTTTAAAACAAAAAAATAGAAAAATAGAAAATAAAAAGAAAAAGAAAAAAATGTTAAAGAAAACATTGGTGGTGGAGAATGATGAGTGTGTTTTTAGGTGAAGAATAAAACAAAGAAGAGAAAACAAAAAAAAAAGGGAAAAGAAGAAATGGGGCGGTGATAATGTTTGGGTAGTGGAATGTAATGAGGGGTGTGTAGTGGAGGGTGTGGTTTAATATATATTTTTCAAATGAGTGGGTGAGTGGTGTATGATTAAAAGAGGGGACTCAGGCACAAAAGAGAACACTCGGCTTGGAGAGGTGGGGGGGAGAGCAACACTGATACATAAAAGAATAAGAGAGACAGCATTTTGAGGGACGGATTGGGGAGAGAAAGAAGGAGGTTTTGAGAGAAAAAGAAAAAAAATGGGTTGAAGGAGTTTGAGTGTTGAAGGAGGAAGGGGGCTGTTAGGAAGAAAAAACATATACACAAAGAGATTTTTCATCAGGGAGATACACGGGTTGAGGGGAGGCACACCAAGCTTCAAACACACACCTTTCACAACACAAGACCCACACTCTCTCTCTCGGGTCTCTCTCCCCGATCACACACACACACCTCTCTCTCATGACAATCACGTGCATGGAAAGGAGGAGGGACTGATACATTCTTGGCACAAAGACACACCCAGCAGCCATGCACTCACGGCTGGGTCTCTCTCTCTTCACCAACCCAGCCACCCAACACACCACACGGCCACAACACAACCCAGCCACCCAACACACCAACATCCACTGCCATAGCAGTCCATACACGGCCAGTTCTCCCTCTAACACTCCCATGCACAACACAGACAGCACACAACGGCAGACCAGACATCACACACCTCTCTCTCTCTAACATTCCACTCTCTCTCTCGGCTTGGAGAGAGGAGGAGGGAAGCATCACCATACATACACCTCCCATGCACACACGACACCGGGGGCAGCTCACGAAACACACCCACACACATGGCACCTCTCTCTCTTCTCTGATACACACACATGCACGCACAAACACACAACCAAACCCAACTCTCTCTCGACTAATAGACCCAACACACCCATGCATAACCCACCTCTCTCACTCACATGCCCATGAGATACCACACCACCTACCACCTCTAAGACACACCCACGGGAGAGACAACACCACGGCAGGCACACGGCACAACCCAGCACCACTACACAACCCAACTCTCTCTCTCTTCTATCTCTAACACACACCCATACACTCTCACTGAAACACCAAACACACACCAAAACCACACACCCATGCACACGGCTATTCACTAATTCACATGCACACACATATAGGAAACACCAAACCCACGCACCCATGCACACGACACTCTCTCTCTCTAGAGACCCAGCACCACTACACAACCCAACTCTCTCTCTCTTCTCTATCTCCACTCTCAGGAAATTTGCACATCATCCAATAGTGATTTCCCTATAAGCCATGCTAGTCAGATTTCAAATCCGTTCCTTGGTTTGTCGCTTGAATCTAAAAAAATGTGAATCATGTGATGTTGCGGAAACCGGGACATGCGAAAAGGAGTGGAATGTGCCAGTAATGAAGTTGTTTATTTTATTTTTTTTATTTTGAGTGTTGTGAGGTTTTATTTTATTTTATTATTTCTCCCTCCTCCTTTATTCGGATTTGTAATAATTCAAGTATTGTAATAATTCCCCCACCCCGCTTCTTTCTATCCCATTCTTTTATCGCTTTCCCTAACTGTGTGTATGTATATATCTTGACATGTCATGCATATCCCTGCTTTACATCCATGATTCATGCATAAGATTTGGCTAAATTTGCATCTTTATGCTTCAATTGATTATCCCATGATTCTGTGTGCTATCGTATGTTTTGAGATGATTCGCATGCCATATTCTAGAAGCCAAATCTTTAGTGCATCTCATGAGTGAATTGCATTAGGATTTTGTATATAAGATCATGCATATTTTACTAACTTTTGTTTTGTAGTTGTTCGAGGGACGTCGGTCAATCTGTGAGTTTTTATGCTTTAGCATCCCATTTGTGTGTGGCAAATTCACAAATTCTAAGCCCACTTGAGGTGGCAAATTCAAATCCCTTTCAAAAAAACAAACATGAAATTGAATTGTTCCAATTTGAGCAAACTAGTCTATACTTGTATGCTTCACATAGTAAATTTTAGGATTTACTAAAATAATCAGAACATAAACATATAAAGAAAATAAAAGTCATATCATGGTTTAGTAGAGGCCGATCTTTTGATCGGGTGAGTGGGGGTGCTCATTATTGACCTTCCCCTCTCATACCTAAGGTTCCGAGCCAAGCATCCTTGATTACGACGAACAGTGGCCTTTGGCACCGAGTCATGGGTTTCCTAATTTCTCAAAATATTAGGTGGCGACTCTGAGATCTGATGACGCAGTCCATTTTTGACAAAATTGCAATAAAATGGATTTTCAATAAAAGTTGCCAAATCTGGACTCTCATCTATGTTTCACATTGCACTCGTGAAACGTGAGATCAAAGAGATCTCGGGAGTCCGAACTGTTGAACGCGCGCGGGTACCCCCCGGGCATGTTACAGTCATCCCATTGGAATTTCTTTCCTTTCTTCAGGAGACCAAATAGTGGTTCACAAGTCAAGGTTAATTTTGAAATAAACCATCTTATGAATTTCACTTTAGCAAGAAAGCCTCGCACCTTCTTTTCAGTCCTTGGTGGTGGCATTTCTAGGATGACCTTGATTTTGGAAGAATCTACCTCGATGCCCCTCTGTGTGATCAAGAAACCCAGCATTTTCCCTGTTGTTACACCAAAAGTGCACTTCTGTGGATTCAGCCTCAACCGATATTCTCTGATCCGTTGGAAGAATTTCTTCAAGGCGGTGTAGTGGCCCTCTTTTTCCTTGGATTTGATAATCATGTCGTCCACATACACCTCGACCTCTTTGTGGATCAAATCATGTAGAATTGTCGTTGCAACCCGTTGAGAGGTAGCCCCAGTATTCTTTAACCTAAACGGCATCACCCTGTAGCAGTAGGTTCCCCACGGCGTGGTGAAGACAGTTTTCTCTCTATCCTCGGGTGGCATCAAAATCTGGTTATACCTAAAAATCCGTCCATGAATGAGAGCAACGCATAGCCTGTGGTGAAGTCCACCAATTCATCGATGTACGGTAGAGGAAAGTCGTCCTTCGGACTAATCTTATTCAGATCTTTGAAATCCACGCACACCCGAATTCTGTCATCTTTCTTCAGCACCGGAACAATGTTGGCCAACCAAGTCGGATACTCAGATACTAGCAAAAACCCTGCGTCTATCTGCTTGGTGACCTCTTCCTTAATCTTCAAAGCCCAATCCGGGCGTATTTTCCGCAGCTTCTGTTTGATGGGTCGGGCCTCAGGATCAAGAGGGATCCGATGCTGTACAATCTCAGGATCGATTCTAGGCATGTCTTCGTAGGACCACGTGAAAACATCTTTGAAATCTTTTAATAAAGCGACTAAGCACTCGCGTTCCTCCGAAGACAACGTGGAGCCGATCTGGACCAGACGCGGATCCTTTTTAGTACCCATATTAATTGGAATGATTTCATCAACAAGGGGTTTTACAAACCTCTTCTCCTCTCGATCAATCAAATGTTTCAAAACTAGAGGAATTCCTTCCTCGCCGTTTTCACTAAAATTTTGAAAGTCATGACTTAGAGCCAGTGCTATCAGATTCTGGTTCACAATCTGACTCAGAGCTACTGGACAGGAAGCCCTTCTCCAGTTGCGAAATGAGGGACGATGCGTCAGATGCATCCAAGATACCACCGGAAAGGTCCATACCTGATTGGTCTTCGATCATGGAAACGGTTAGGTCATCCCCCAAGCTCTCTGGGTTGATCTGAGGATCTGAAAGAAGACATGCCAGTGCTGCTCCTGCCTCAAGTTCACTACTGTTGGAATCACTTTTTGTGCCCTTTGTAGCCTCAGCAGTTAGTTTAGTCTGTTCCTTTATGTCGCTCTCTTGCAGCTGTAAGTCGAAGAAAATCTCAAAGCCAGGAACTCGCTGCTTCTCAGAGTTAAACTAGAGCTCGGGGAAACCACAGAATGGGAAGTCTTCACCTTCCCGAACAAAATAGCCATTTAGGGTTCCCCAGATTGGTCGGTGCACAAGCTCATAGTGCCTCTCGCTTTGCTTTGCTCTGGCTCTTCCGGCCATTTCTTTCCCTTTCCTCACCCAGTCCTCTTTGGTAGGCGTATAGCCAAGACCAAAGGCATGAGGGCTATGTGGCACGTCGGCCAATGCAGTTATGCCCTTCTGGCCATTTCTGCTTAATCCCATTCTGGGCATGTGCTGTAACTTGTTCATGAGATATACAGATTGGGCACTGACATATAGGCTCTCATCAACAGCTAAGATATTCTACACTACCCGGGCCTCAGCCAAGGTAAACCCCGAAATAAACACATCCTTTTCGCCGTGTATAATCTCCAACACAGGCGTAGTGACCTCTGGCGGAGGATATATAGATGAATTTCCGAAGACTATGGCCACCCCTTTTCCATGGGGGTACTTGAGCATTTGGTGTAGGGTGGAAGAGACATCTCTTACTTGGTGTAGCCAGGGTCGTCCAAGTAGTAGGTTGAAAGTGGCTGTAACATACAAGACATGAAATTCGATATCCTATTATGCGGGGTCCAACCTGTGTTCTGATATGAACTATTCCCATCACTTCTCTGCTTGTATTGTTGTATGCTTGGATCACTTACGCTGTGTTTGGTTGGAGGATTTGAGGAGGGATTTGGAAAGGGAAAGGGAAAAGTTAGGTGAAATGTGAATAAAATATATCTACATTTCACCTAGTTTCACATACCTTTTCCCTTTCCCTTTCCAAATCCGTCTCCAAATCCTCTAACCAAACACAGCATTAGGCTGTAGGCACAAAATCTGCTGATTTCAGGCCAATAGCATAAGCCATGCAGCATGGACAAACATTGATTGCTGACCCGGTGTCGACTAATGCGACCGGCACCCATTTTTCTCGGCACTCTACGGATATGTATAGAAGCTTGTTGTGTGTGGAGCCTTCTGGCGGCAGTTCCTTGTTGAAAAATGTCAAAGTTGGCACAACGCCTCCTGGGAAGACTTATCCCACCAGTTGTTTCGGGGTAGTCTCAATGGATGACTTGGCTTTATCCATCGCCGACAGTACAGCCTGCCTGCGCACTCGCGAAGCCATAAGTAGCCCCCAGATAGATATATCAGCTTGAATCTTCTTCAACTGCTTCAGTACAGCCTCTTCCTCCAACTACTTTTCCTTTTGTTTCTCTACTTCTTCATCCTTTTTGGAGGCTTCGGGTTAGTCTAGATGCGGTGGTTTGAAATTTTGGCCACTTCTTGTCGTGTGGTTGACTTCTTCCATATACTAGGTATTGTCAAGATGGCCTTCACCCCAATCCTCATCGGTATGGGCCAAGTTCAGGTTGTCGTCATCCCACCAGATTCCTTCGGCAGCCGACAAGTAGTAGTCTGGCTCCGTTCGGGTCATCTTTTCATCACAGATTTCCCCCATAGGGTCTTGGGCCTTTCCAGCCTTCTGTTTATTTTGATCCGCTTCTTGCTCAAGGCACCTCAGTACGGCTTCTTGCTCTGTAGGTACAGTACTAACTATGCCCAGTTCCTGAGCTACTTGTTTTGCATCAGTGTTTTCCGGCAGTTTACCCTTTTCATCGGCCATTCCGGCCATAGCAGCAGTTCCCGCTTTTTGTTCTTCCAATTTCAGTTCAGTCCCCTCGTCTATATCGGGTTCATCACTTAGCCACCCCTGAATTGTCGTCGACCCATTTAGATCAAACCAATTAATATGCACGTCTCCTTGATCTTGCTCATCAAAGAACTGCAAATTGTCTATATCCTCCTCTAGGTCGGCTAGATCATCTAATCCCTGGCTTGGTCCATCTTCTCGGACTACACTGACCTCTATCCCGTCGGTAACACGACTTCCGACTTATCTTGGTTGATTGGCACAATATAGGAGCTCGGGTTGTATACCCCATCAGACAAACCCTCAAAGCCCTCGGGCAACGGACTGATCTTTTCCACCAAGGCTGACCTCCCTTTATCTTCCACTGTCACCACCACGGGTTCGGGTTAGAGTGAGGACGCGTTCATCATGCACAAGTCTGTGCTTTCTGGGATGAACAACGTCGGCTTAGGTAGGTGGGAGGGGGTGATGTATACACTTGGGCAGTGTGTGGATGAGGTTTATTTGCCGAGGTGGAGGGGCTTGGTTATGTGGTAAAAGAGGATTTGTAATGACGTTGGGTTTTTCGGGAGGTGCTATCACCTTATTGTCAATGAGATCTTGAATCTCATGGCGCAATCTGAAGCACTGATCAGTATCATGACCATGCTGTTGGTGGAAAACACAATATTTGGTCGGGTTGTGTTTCGAAGGGAGAGGATCGGGTAGTGGGCGTTGTTCCAACGGCTTAAGATGCCCCTTTTTGATTAGGACCCTCAGGGCTGCAGATAAGGACATATAAAGCGGGGTGAAGACCCATTGGCCTCGGGCCTGATGGCTTGAGGTTTGTGAAGTTGTGTTGGATGTACCTGTAGACTCGACTTTCTTCGCGCGCCCCCTTTCGGAGAGGCTCGAATTGGTCCTACAATTCGAACTCCTGTTACAGTTCTGAATCTAATCTCATAAAGTGCAATGTGAGACTGATAAACACTAAAGAGTCCAAATCCGGCAAATCGTTTTGGAAAATCGATTTTGAATAAAAAAAACGCCAAACATGGAGTGCTTTGCTAGATTACAAAGTCGCCACCTAAATATTTTATTTTTGGGAAATTTAGGAAACCCTGACTCGTGTCAAAGGCCACAAGTCCGTCATCACCAAAGTTACCTCGGCTCGGGAACTTAGGTACGAGAGGGGAAGGTCCTGAAATGAGCACCCCCGCTCGCCCGATCAAAGATCGGCCTCTACTATCATGATATGTTGTTTTATAAATCTCATGTGTTCTTATCCGGTTATTAGCTAACTTTACTATGTGGCACACACATACAAGTATAGACTAAGTTGCGAGAATGGGAACAAAACAATTCATGTTTGTTTTCGAAAATGGTTTGAAAGTTCCACTTGCAAGTAGGCTAAAGCACGGATTTGCCACCCTCAAGTGGGCATAAAACATGATTTGCCACTTCGCAAAGTGGGCTTAAAACTCGCATTTATCGAATTGTCCCAATTCAGGTAACAAAACCTTCACCCACAAGCATTCATGCAGTTTAGCAAGTAAGCACATAGCCTCATGGCAAGCATGCTATTATGGCAGCACTCACACTCATGCAAGTATGCTAAAACGTAAAACTTACAGTGTGCTCCGAACCAAAACAAAAGCTAGTTAGAAACAATGCATGATCCTAACTATACAAAATGCCTAATGCAACACATGCAATAATGCAACTAAATAGGCTCGGTTATCTAAGATGGCATATGAATGCGACAATTGATACACGTATTCAAATAGGTATTGAAATTCGATGCAATTTGAATGATGCGCCGAGCCCGGTGCATGCAAGACAAATGAATGATGCAAACATGCAAGCATAAAGTATGTTAATTGAAACGTGCCCTAAAACTAACCATCGAAAGCGGTTAAATAAAAGGGAGAAATACGTTGGGTTGGAAGGCATGCACACACACACGCACGTTTATTATAACAATGCGCCCTCGCGAGGGAGGATCCGAATGAATAAGCTAAGCTATATTAAGCTGAGCTAATTATCACAAAACAAAACTAATTAACTATTCTAGCTAATTAATTACAAACCAAATTGAAACAAACGGCTATGCTAAGCTAATTAAAATATTACAACACAAATTGAATAATCAGCTACACTAAGCTAATTAAAGCAATAAAATGGCCTCGTGGGCGAGGGAGACATACATGCTCGGTTGGCGTCATCTCGGAAATCCATCACCTTACCGTTGGTTGTCTCTGTTTGCACTTGCCTCTATTTTCTGAGCATTGTACCAACTTCAGACTGCCTTTGCCTCAAAACAGGAACATTTTTGCACCAAAATGGACTGGTGGTTGCCGGCCACTTCAACTGGCCAGTCGGCTACTACCACTGGCCGGTCAGCTACCTCCTTTCCCAAAATGTTGGTTTTGCTGCAACAGAGAACAACAGAGCCAGGACAATGTATTTGCAAGGAAATGTGTGTACTGCCACTCTCCTCATCATGCCTTAAGCTCAAAGGAGTGTGGTACTTGGCTCTCAAGCCACCAACCAAGCATCTCAATGCATGATGGCCCAAAAACCAAGCTTGTACAAGCTTAGTAAATGCACAAACAATACACAAAGAGCCTCCACCCCATCATGCATGATCAAGGGTGTTGGCGACTAAGAAATGTGACACGTTTCATTACTTCGAGTATGAAACGTCCCACATTTCTTGTGTTTGGATTAACGTTCGATCCAAACACATGCAATGTAACACAAATGCTTATCTTGTACATATTTTACTTGATTCAATTTTGTTTACTCATTTTAGCTTACCAAGTAGTTCTTTAATTGATTTGGTTCAAAGTGATTGTCCTCTAATGAAAGAGGGGTCAACCAAAGGATGGTTTAAAACATGAAAGAGATCATGCCTTTGACTAGGAGGAACCCTCAAAAGAGGGTTAAAGCCATTTGAGCACAAACTCTAACTCATGCTTAAACACAACCCAAGGCCAACCAACCCTCAAAATAAATCAAAAGTGAAGAAATGAGGGAGATGGCAGATATTTCAGTGCTAAAGTGGCATGACAAATAATGCTAAAACATGCAATCAACATATGCACAACATGTTAAGGGCCAAGAGCATAAAACTAGTGAAGATCATTACACTAGAGGCATGCATTACAATGCTCAAAAGGGACCAACAGTCCAAAACAATCCTAAGACACCCTAAATAGAGTTCTAAAACATGCTTGAAATAAGCTAAGAATAGCTATATTAAGAGGCCAAAACAATAGCACATGCTAGGCAATTTAGGACAATTGCACTACAAGCATATAAAGCAAAGCTCATGTGATCAAACTAGCTCAAAACAGAGCTTAATCATGCCAAATTAGTGACCTAAATATGCTGAAACTTAGGCACAAAAGGCAAGAAAAACATGCTTGCATGTTGGCTCACAAACAAGACACAAAACACGACTCTCAAAAGCAATGAAAGAGTGGGATATGTGAGGGTGTGACAGTAATATATGCTTTGAAATCACATGCAAAATGATGCTATAACATGCAATCATCTCATGCAAAACACATTAGAGGCCTCAAAACAATGAGCTAATGAAGGCATTTGCACTATAGCTATACAATACAAGGCTCATAAGGGACAAACAGCCCAAAATAGTCCTAAAACAACTTAAATAAAGTTCTAAAACATGCTTGAAGTAGGCTGGAAAGAGCTAGAATGAGAGGCTAACACATAGCACAAACTAGACCCTTAAGCACAATTGCACAACAAGCATACAAAGCAAGACTCAAAGGACCAAACTAGCTCAAAACAGTCCTAAAACATGCCAAATCAGAGGCAAAAATATGCTAGAAAGAAGCTAGGTTAAGCCATAAAAACATGCTGCCATGTGATGCTAACTAAGCATGGAAACAAGACACAAGGAGGGGAGGCCAACCCCTCCATTTTTGGACTTCAAAACATACTTTCCACCACTAAAATACCTCTGAATTTCTTGTGGTTTAAAGGCCCAAAAAGTTTGACTTTAATATGCTAGAAGATGATGCAAAGGCTTATGCAAATAAGCAATAAGAAGGGGAGACAACCCCTTAACACAAAATGACCTTAAACCACCATTTTTAGGACTGAAAAATCGAGGTTTTTGTAGTTGAAAACCAGGCCAAAAACAGTTTGAAAAGGAGGCAAAACAAGCATGCAAAACAAGTTTAAATAGGTGAGTCTTATACCTTTGAAGCAAAGCACCACTTAGGCACAAAATGGGCAACAAACCAAGCTCAATCCTCCTTCTAGCTTCTAACCTCTCAATATATGAGATATGGCTTCAATATATAGCAAAAATACAAGCCTTGGTCGAAATATCTGATTTAGAGACAGCTGGAGCATTTGGAAGACAACTGGAGCAAAAGATCTGCAAATTTTGAGCTTTCTGGACATGGGTAACCGACCGGCTACTTGTGGTGGCCGATCAGCTACTTTTGTGGATGACAAGAAACTCTTCTGGTCAACATATGGCCGACAAATGCCATTTGTGGCCGACACATGGTCGACATGCTTCACTGGTGGGCAAAAATTGGTTTCTGACCCCAACTTCAATTAGGCATATCTCCTTCGTCTGGACTTCTTTTTAGGTCATTCTTGAGCCAAAATTGAATCCCCAGAAGTAAGCTTTCCAATGGTGGAAACCTCACATCAAAATTCCATGTGTGCTAAGAGATATCCATCTTTTAGTAAAGACTACTCAGTTTTGGTCTAACCAGATTGATGTCTAACTTCAACCAACCGTATCTCCCTCATCTGGCATCGGCTTGAGGAGATTCTTGAGTGAAAAATGAAGCCCCATAAGTCTTCTTTCCAACGGTGGTGGCCTCATAGCTGAAAGCCAAGTATACAACTGGATAGGCCTGATTTAGGAAGGGCCGCTCGACTCTCTCTTAATGATTCATGCCCATCTTCTTCCCTAACTTGGTTTCCTTCCCTCTCCTCCCATTTTCTTCAACCCCAAACCTCTAAACAAGATGTTTTGAAAGATTTTTCAAAAAGTTCACCTCTCTTTCATTCATTTCCACTTTGTCCTTGCTTGGTTTACCGAAAAGCACAACATTTAACGAAACGCGAGCCTCATAACATCGTAGAAACCTTTTTTTCAAAAATGTTTTGAAAGAGAGGGTTTTATGGTCTAAAATCTTTAGTCAAAATAGTTTTAGTCCAAAAATGGGGTGTAAGGTTGGGATTTGACTCTCTCCTTGCCAAAGAAATCGAACCTTTGCACAAGATAGCCTGCACCATCAAGTAAACAATCAGTGGTGCACAAGTCTTGCGGGCAGTCAAAAATGGGGTGTCTATAGTACCAGCAAAGGGCTTGGTAGTCTTGGGTGTGGTGGTGACCATGCTCACATCCGAAGGCCGTGCAGATGTGCTACCAGTCGTGGCTGCATTGGAGCTGCGTGTAAAGGGCCTCTTGGGTTGTTCCTTCTCATGGTCTATCAGACCCTGCTTCATTGCATCCTCAATTTGCACCCCTATTTCATGGAGGTCAGAAAATGTAAATAAAGACAAGACTATCATTTTCTGTAATAGTCTTCCTTGCAAGTTGCGGACCACCATTCTGATCTGGTCCTTCTCGGATGGCCGAATAGTCATCGTGGAGGCCTTAGCCCTCCACTGGGTCACAAAATCTGAGAAACCCTCTTTCGGCTCCTGGCGTGTCGCTTCGAGATCACGAGTAGTGACCTCGATCTGGGTATTGTAGGAGTACTGTGCTATGAATGCCCTGGCCATTTCCTCCCAGTTTCTCTTCACAGAGTCTTCAAGCTTGGCATACTAGATGGTTACTATACCCGACACGGTCCGGCCAAAAAGCGACAACTTTTGTAGTCGGGATAGACCTATTGGTCGTAGGATATCTGAAAATAGCCGCAGATAGACCATGGGATCCCCGGAGCCGTCAAACTGGTCTATGTGCAGCATTTTGAATTTATCCAGTAGAGTTACTGCCGAGTCTGTGTATCCATCCTCAATGTCAGGGATCGAATTCACGCCCTGAGCCTGTTTGAAGAGCTTTTCTAGCTTGTTGACCTTTAGTGCAGTGGGGTCAATCTCGAATTCAAACGGCGCCTCCATTTGGTAAACTGGTGCCTTGGAGGTCTGAGGTGGGATCAGATCTGCCTGAATGCCCGCATTTTCTTGGACATTAATTGTGACCCCGGGTGTCAGAATTCCTGCTAGGGGTACATGAGATACTGAGGCTACTGCTGGCTGTGGCTGCTGTTGCTGAAGCCTTTTTATCACTTCTGCTTGGCGGGCTACGACCTCGGCTTGGCGGGCAGCATCTACCTGCATAGTCTTAATGGTCTGTTGGAGTTGGCGAAGCATATCTTCCATGCTGACTGGAGGACTTTGAGCTACCGGAACTAGCGAATACTCTCTGTCTAGAGTAGAAGTAAAAGATTGAGTCTGACTGGGCACAGACGAAGCAAAATGTGATTGCTGAATTGGTGAATTCTACCTAATTCTCTTTCGTCTGGTAACTGGTGGGAGTGAAACAAACACTGGCTGTCCCCTGACTAGATCCCCAGATCTGCAAATCCTTCTAACTAAGGTCCAGAGTGCTTGGGGGGTAGCAGAATCGTCTGAAGCAATGGTGAAAAACTACCTTGCAAAAAGAAAATAAAGCAAAAAAAGAAACAAAAATTAGAAACCGCACAGCACCTCAGCTCAGACAGAACCAATACGCAGTTGCAATCATAAGCTAGAGAACTGTACTTAACACTGATTTCTGCCTCAAAACTGATACCCATACTTGCAACTGATACATACATTCCTGCAGAGTTTCACTCTAAAAGCACATATCAAGCAAGTGAGAGCCAAAACACCCCTATGATGGAGGTAGGGTTACCCTGTCCTAGTTTCGTCAAGAGCTAGGGTTCACTATTCAAAACAAGCAGTTTCACACAATTCCTGCATTCAGGTGAGCAACCTGTCCTAGTTTAGAACAGTCTCTATGGTTTCTGATATACAACTAGGTCGATTGGTCAAAAGGGATACCTCAGCAAGACTACCTAATATACTTCTCACATCTAACACCGAGAAGTGAAAGGAGGATCAAACGATATAGCAGTAGTCCAGATCCAAGGGTTGTGTTCCCATCGTGGCAAAGCCCACAACCGGTCAGCCTTTTGGTAAGCTTTTCCAAGCAAGCCTCCAGCAAACCGCTCAGGAATAGCAGATGGCAAACACTGTGACTTAGGCGCATCGATGCAAATGCAAATGCAAAAAAACATGTAAGTGTAGATAAAATATATCAAGTTCTCTAAGAAAAGGCCTCACATGTGCAATGTGAAACTGATAAACACCAAAGAGTCCAAATCCGGCAAACCTTTTTGAAAAATTGATTTTAAATCAAATAATGCCAAAATTGGACTGCTTTGCCAGATACAGAGTCGCCACCTAAATATTTTATTTTTGGAGAAATTTAGGAAACCCTGACTCGTGCCGAAGGCCATGTGTCCGTCATCACCAAAGTTGCCTCGCTCGGGAACTTGGGTAAGAGGGGGAAGGTCATGAATTGAGCACCCCCGCTTGCCCGATCAAAGATTGGCATCTACTAATCATGATATGATTTTTTATAAACATTATGCATTCTTATTCCGGTTATTAAACTAGCTTTACTATGTGATGCGCACAAGCAAGTATAGACAAGTTTGCTCAATTTGGAACAATTCAACTCATGTTTGTTTGCGAAAATGATTTGAATTTGCCACCTAAAGTGGGCTTAAAGATGCAGATTTGCCACCAAACACGGTGGGCTTAAAACATGATCTGCCACTTTAACAAAGTGGGCTTAAAACATACATTTGTTGAATCGTTCCAATTCAAACAATAAGCCTTCATCCACAGGTATTCAAGCAGTTTGGCATTTAAGCACATAGCTTCATGGCAAGCATGCTAAAGATTGCAACATGGCAATCACACTCATGCGAGTATGCTAAAGCGTAAAACTCGCTGAGTACTCCATGCCAAAATAGAAACTAGGTAGAAAGATACATGATCCTAACTATACAAGATGCCTAATGTAACACATGCAATATGCAATTTAATATGCTCGGCTATTAATATGGCATTTGGATCGATTTGAACAACATGCGATAAACACGTATTCAAAGAAGATATTGAAATGACAATGCAGTTTGAATGATGCGCCGAGCCTCGGTGCATGTAATACGAATGAATGGATGCAAGCATGCGATATGCTAATTGAAATATGATGCTCCTAAACTAACCATCAAAAGCGGTTAAATAAAAGGGAGAAAGACGTGGGGTTGGAAAACATATACACACGCACACACACTTATTACAACATTATGCTTCCGCAAAGGAGAGTCCGAATGAATAAGCTAACCAACTAGCTATGCTAATTAAGCTAACAAATTATTACAAACTGAATTAATTAACTATTCTAGTTAACTAATTATTACAAACCGAAATTGAATAACTAGTTAATCTAACTAATTATTTAAAACACTTAATTAGCTACAACTAATTAATTACAACACATATTTAAGCGTTAAATAAGTGCAAGGGAGGCTGAGGCTCATGCACATGCTCGGTTTCCACATGAAAAGGCGCTGTTTTGCTGCTGAAAGCCTCTGTTTGCACATTTGATCACTGAAAATTTTACTAGCTTCCAGAACACCTCTGCTCCACCTTACCAACACACTGTGCAAAAATCACTGATGGCCGACAAGAGGGACAAGGGCTGGTCGGCTACCAATGGTGGTCGGTCGGCTACCATTGGTGGCTGGTCGGCCACTAATGAGCTGAACTTCCTTGCTACAACAGAGAGCAAAACAGAGCAAAACAATGTATTCTCACAGGTTGTTTGTACTGTTTACCCTCCTTATCATCACACAAGCTCAAATAAGAGAAACTCTTGGCCCTCAAACCATCAATCAAGCAATTTTCATGCATGATGGCTAAGGGACCAAGTTTGTACAAGTTTAATAAATGCATAAACATGACTAAAATGACCACCACCCTATCATGCATGATCAAGGGCAATGGTGACCTAGGAAGATGACACATTTCATCACTTTGAGTATGAAATGTCCCATTTTCCTTGTGTTCAAATTAACGTCCGATTTGAACACATGCAATGCAACACAAAGAAAGCTTATCTTGTACACTTTTACTTGCCAATTTTGTTTACTCATTTTAATTACCAAACCATTCATTAATCAATTTGTCCATTGGTGTGTGTCTTCTAAAGTGAAAGAAGTGTCAACCAATGGGTGGCTTAAGGCATGAGAGAAGCTTCATGCCGTTGGTAATGAACCCTCAAAGGAAGATGAAACCATTAAGCATGACCCTCAACCTTAAGCTTAAACAACCATAAGGTTGAAATAACCCTCAAAACAAATGAAAAAGTGAAGAAATGAGAGAGATTGTAGAGATTGTATGTTCTGAAATTGAGTGATAAAAGCACTAAAAACATGTAACCAACTCACACCAATGACCGTTAAAGCCTTAAAACACTTAACTAGTGAAGGAATTAACACTATAACTATGCAAAACAAGACTCAAACAAACTAACAAGCCCAAAACTGAGCTAAAACAGGTTAAAATAAAGTGTAAAACATGCTGGACTCAAGCTAAGTTAGGCTAGAAAAACATGCTAACATGTGAAGCTAACTAGGCATGCAAACAAGACATAAGGAAGGGAGGCTAACCCCTCCAATTTTGGACTTCAAAATGAGTTTTTGGCCACTAAAAATACTCTGAAATTTAGTGGTTAAAAGGCCTAAAAAAGTTCATTTGAAAGTGATGAATAGAGGCACAAGAGCTTAGCAAACTAGTTAGCAAGAAGGGTGAACCCCCCCTAACTAAAAAAAGGCTCAAACCACCACTTTTAAGTCACAAAAATAGAGCTTCTTATGGTTCAAAACCAGGCCAAAAACAATTGAAATAGATGGCGAAACAAGTATACTGAACAAGTGAACAAAGCAAGTAAACTACCTCTTAAAGCAAAGAGCAACTCTAGGCACAAATCCAAGCTAAAACCACTTGCTAGAGCTCAAAACAAGTCTTAAGGAACCTCAACTCAAAGAGAAGTAACTTTGATCAAGGTAGTGTATGCAAAAGTGTAGAGAAAACTAGCTACAAAGCACAAAATTGTAAGAGAAAGAGAGAAATCTAGAGAGAGAGAGAGAGAGAGTTTTGTTCCAAAATTGCTAACCTCTCAAAATGGGAGAGGAACCCCCATATATATAGAAAAAACACTCCTTGAGCTTAGGAACATTCCACCATACACGTGTAGGCAGATGCAGCTCAATGTGCTAACAATTGGCACAATTGTCAACAAATATCTAGAAAAAGGCATTGGTGGCCGACCCGCCACACCCCTTGCCAACAACCATTATCTATGGCCGACAGCCTATGGTGGTGGCCGACAGGTCACCAAAAGTTCCAGGCAAGAAAAACTAAGGTTTTGGTCCAAAACATGACACAAAACAGATAAGGTTTCAAGGCTCAAAGGTAGGGCACTTCGCCAAGGACTTCAAGCACTCAAAACGAACACATGTAATCATAATCATCGAGTACACAAACAATGACGTCCGAGTCTTGAGGACGGTCAAAAATGGGGTGTCTATAACCGCCAAATCAAAAGATTGAGGAACAAAGATATACCATTGGTAAAAGTTGACTGGCAAAACCACGGAGATACCTATGCAACTTGGGAAATGGAGGAAGATATGATGAGGAGATATCCTGAATTGTTTCCTTTGGATCCGGTATTCTTTCAAAATAAAGGTAATTCGAGTTTGGAGGACCAAACTCTTTAAGGGGAGAAGACTGTAACAACCCCAACCTGTGATTAGCCACTAAACCATGATTAAGAATGACTAATAAATAATTAAGGTGAAATTATGAATTAATTGCATGTGCATTGCATTATTTGTGTTTATATCTGTCTGCGGTAGGAATATCTGTTTATGTTTCTGTTTTGTTCTGGGAATTGAAAGCTTTATCAGCATCCGATCACGAAATTAACTTGGTATATGTGTTCGTTGGATTTTTAGAACATTGTGGTAGGTTTAATTGAAATTCGATTTGGAGCGAAATAATTAGAATAATTAATACTTATTTGATTAGTGGTGAGCTTAATTAATTAATTAATTTTCTTAACTAAGCTTATAAAAGGCTTATACACCATTTTGATTCACCTCCTACTCATCATTTTGAGCCTATACAACGTGAGAGAGAGGAAGAAAGAGACCAAGAATGAGAGTTTGATATCAACACTTGAGATTGGGAGAAATTTGTTAGAAATTGAAGGAATTAGACTTAGAAACACAAGAATCAAGCTTCTAGCTCTCACATTGACAAGCTTAGGTAAGAATTCAACCCTTAGATTGTACAGTTATGATGTGTAGGACATGAACTCTAGAGAATTAAGTTGGATCATACAAGAATTGAGTTAGAATTGATGAAATTGAGCCATATCTTGCATGCATACATAATTCTCATGATTTTGTAGTTGAATTCAAAGAATTTCCTCTTGTATGTCCTCATTTTGGCCTTGTTCTAAGAATTCAACATGTTTTTGAGTTAGATAAAAAGCTTTGAACTTGCACCTTTACATGCATGATATGTAATGATATGTTTTTATAATTTCAAGTTTGAGTTTTGAATAATTGACAAAGCTTTTGGGTTTCATTTTGTGGCATGATTTTGAATTCACCATGTTTTATCAGTTTACAAGTGTTTTCTCAAGTTTTGGGGCCAAAAAGTTGCATATTGAGACTTTGAATTTGAGTTTGAAGCTTGGGAGTGCAATATGGAAATTCTAGAATTTTGCACCTCCGCTCGAACGACAGATTCTATGCTCGAGCAACTACCTTTGTTTTCACACTTTCGCTCGAGCGACCAAAAGTTGGCTCGAGCATAAAATGCATGCTCCCAAAAGTTCACATGTTTTGCAGACTGCTCAAGCGACAAGAGTTGCGCTCGAGCGAGGACCATTGTCTTATGCTCGAGCGAGCGTCGAGCGGGAAAATCAAGCAACCAGTACTTTTGTAGAATTTACAGGCCGCTCGAGTGACCGAAGTTGCACACGAGCGACTACTCACATTTTTGAACCTTCGCTCGAGCGAAGGAAGTTGCGCTCGAGCAGGGACCTTATTTTCAGCAAATTTGCTTAAGTATTGAACAACATATTTTGGCATCCTTATTGCATTCCAGGCATTTCTAAGCCATGATTAAGACATATTAATGAGGATAAGACGTAGAAACACACTAAGAACGAAACGTAATGAGTTAAGTATATTCCGAGCGTGTGTTTCAAATGTGTATCTGTTATGTGTTTGTGTAGGTCATGAGCCGTAAGCCATTTGATTAGTCTGCTCTGTCTGTCTGCATCGGAGCCATCTGTGAGTAATAACTTAGTAAAGCTATGGTCAACTTTATTTATTTTCTGTATGATGAAATAAGATATATTTTTTGATATGATATATTCTGTACAATGAATGATTGTCCGATTTCTCACATATATTCGTGGCATCCTTAGCATAATGTGATCTCTGTTAGCTGTTACCCGGTATCGGAGGTTCCATTATGAAACTTATTATGTCTGCACTCGGTTACCCGTATTGGAGGCTCCATCATGGAGCTCAGTATATCTGTTATCTTTTACCTAGATCCAGAGGTTCTTTTATGGAACTGGTTATTCATAACCACCATTTGTTCTGTATCTGCTTTGTTAACGCTAATGGATGTACCAAGTACGATTAAGCAGGAACTCTGATTTCTGTATATGATTTGAACAAGAATATGAATATGAACATGAACATGAATATGAATCTATTTCTGAATCTGAATTCTAATCTCTTAATCTGGTATGGACATCATTCATTAAAACCCTTTACTCTGTTATTATTCACTAGGCTGTCGCTTACTATTTATATTATATATATAGGTGAGCAAGCGCGTGACCAGGCCTAAGCTGCTGCCTGGAGTTTTGGGTCAGTCAACCACTGTGCCTCCAGGGAGGTTCCCTTTTGAGATGTCATGTTTTGTGAACTTTGCTAAAGATGTTCTTGTTTTATTTGTCTATCTGTATAGCGGGCTAAGTCCCATTTTTGTTCTATATGTAATATATGTGACATGAATTACTGTAATTATGACGTCATGCCTATGATATAAAGTTTGAAATTTCTGTCCTATGTATATGAACACAGCTCAATGGATTCCATATATTTTGTATATTTGCTTCCGCAGCCCCTCATTATATGTTATTCTGTTAAGAGGCCTTTGGTAATCCAAGGATTATTGGCCGGTTACAATGCTAAACCTATTGGGGTGGGTTTGGGTCGTGACACCAGTCGGCCCAGAATTTCTTCCCATATTTTTCATCTCTTGTTCAGCCATGAACGGCTAAGAGAGAGCAACCTGCATCCTCCAACATCCTGGCATAGTTTATGGTATATTGTAAATCAGGGAAAATGCGAATTTTGCATGATACTGGGACATTAAGGTTGAGAGCCAATTTTTCTACTAGGGACTTAATGAAAGGGAGATTATCCATTAGGAAAGCTCCATAGTTGCCCCGCCGAGCAATATGTTGAAGACACCTGCTTATACATTAAACATATTAAGCTATTCAAGTCACCAGTAAAATGCTCTTGAAACAACACAAAGCTAATCCTCCTCCACCCCTACATCTAAAAACAAGGCAGCTCAAACCGCCTATACCTTCTAGCCTTCATTTTATTCTTCACATTAGCCTTCCTTCTAACCCTAATCTACACTAGAGACTCCATAGCCACTACCGTCATAGTTGCCGCCACTTCAGTCACCATCACTACCACCAACATACCGCCACTGTTGAAAGTCGTCGTGAAGGCACTCCTCCACTACGCCTCCACCTCCAACACCACCGAAGGCATGTGCTACACCAACATGAAACCCATATCCGACGTCTTTTGCCAGTGCTCCTCCCACTGCAACTTCCTCGTCTTCGGCCTACTCTCCTCTGGAAAGCACTCAACCACCATGGCCGCACTGTCTTCATTCGACGAAAATCGGTAGGGATAGAGAGATGGAAATTTTAATTTTTTTTTCTATATTTTATTTAGGGTAAATTATGCAAATAGTTCTTGTAGTTTACACGTGTAACATGCCCGGGAGGTACCCGCGCGCGTTAAACAGTTCGGACTCTTGAGATCTCTTTGATCTCAATGTCTCACGAGTGCAATGTGAAACATAGATGAGAGTCCCGATTTGGCAACTTTTATTGAAAATCCATTTTATTGCAATTTTGTCAAAAATGGACTGCGTCATCAGATCTCAGAGTCGCCACCTAATATTTTGGGAAACTAGGAAACCCATGACTCGGTGCCAAGGCCACTGTTCGTCGTAACCAAGGATGCTTGGTTCGGAACCTTAGGTATGAGAAGGGAAGGTCAATAATGAGCACCCCCGCTCACCCGATCAAAAGATCGGCCTCTACTAAACCATGATATGACTTTTATTTTCTTTATATGTTTATGTTCTGATTATTTAATAAATCCTAAAATTTACTATGTGAAATATACAAGTATAGACTAGTTTGCTCAAATTGGAACAATTCAACTTCATGTTCGTTTTTTGAAAAGGGTTTGATTTTGCCACCATCAAGTGGGCTTAAAGTTTGTAAATTTGCCACTACAAAGTGGGCTTAAAACGTACATTCATTGAATCATTCCAATTCAGGCAACAAGCCTTCATCTACAGGCATTCAAACAGTTTATCACTTAAGCAAATAGCCTCATGGTAGGATGCTAATACATAGTAAGAAAAACACACACAAAATGAGATGCTAAAGCGTAAAAACTCACAAATTGACCGACGTCCCTCGAACAGCTACAAAACAAAAGTTAGTAAAATATGCATGATCTTATATACAGGATCCTAATGCAATTCACTCATGAGATGCACTAAAGATTCGGCTTCTAGAATATGGCATGTGAATCATTACAATAACATGAGGTAGCGCATAAAATCACAGAAGAATTGATTAAATCCGCACATGTAAATATAGCCGAATCTTAATGCATGAGACATAAATGTAAAGTATGGATATGCATGGCATGTCAGATATATACATACACACAGTTAGGGAAAGCGATAAAAGAATGGGATAGAAAGAAGCGGGGTGGGGGAATTATTACAACACTTTAATTATTACAAATCCGAATGAGGGAGAGAGGAGAGAAAAATAAAATAAAACCTCACAACACTCAAAATAAAAATAAAATAAACAACTTCATCACTGACACATGTCTTCAATCCCTTAGGTCTTCGCTATGTCCGCTACACTCAAAAGAAACCGTGGCCCACTTAACAAAACAACTCGACAGATTGAATAGAAATTAAGAGGTGATCCACGGATGGCCCACTATCCCAATTCACATTGACCATTGACCACAATATTTATGAAGGCCCAGCACCAATATATTTCATAAGAAACCACCTCACTGTCGCAGCAAGCAGGAGGTTCCTCCGGAGCAGCTTCGGGTTCGGGTTTCGTCAGCCATATCTTATCTTGATCAAACCACAGAGAGAGAGAATTGTAGAGAGAGAGAGAGAGAGCCCGTGTGCCTATGAGTCTGGTGTGTCATCGGGAGAGAGAGAGAAAGAGGTGAAGACCATGGCTTAAGAGAGAGATGCAGATGGGTTGGTGATCCGTGAGGGAGGGAGAGTGAAGAGAGAGAGATGGCTGCCCGTGGGTGTGTGTGATGGTGTGTGTTAGAGGGTGTGCTGGGTTGGTGTGGTTCGGTGCAGAGTGGTGTCTGGGTTGGTGTGGTTCGGTGCAGAGTGGTGGGATGGGTTGTGGTTGTGTGTGCATGTGAGAGAGGTGGTGTATGTGTTGGGTTGGTGCCGTGAGAGAGAGAAGAGAGGAGGGCCGTGAGATAGCTGGGTCTGTTTTGTTGGTGGTGTATGAATGGTCGTGAGCGGGTGTGTGGCTGTGATGGTCATGCCTGGTGGTGGTTGTGCTGCTGCCGTGGGTCATGCATGGTGGAGAGAGGCCACGGTGGTGATGGTGTTTGTGCATGGGTGGAGTGGTGAGCTGTGGCTGTCCATGGCTGGGCTTGTGTTGGTGTGTGAGAGTGAGGGTGAGGTGTGTGGTGCCGTGCATGGCTGAAGAGAGAGGAGAGGGTGGTTCGGTAGAGAGAGAGGGATGTTGGTGGTGAGCTTGCATGCGTTGTGGTTGAGGGAGGGTGGTTCGGTAGAGAGAGAGGGATGTTGGGTGATGTCTTGGGTGCTACTGCCGTGTCCCTGGTGTGTTGTGTGCACCGTGTGTGTTTGTGAGGTGGATGGTTTGTGAAGCTGTGTGTGTGAGTTGTGGGTCTCTCATGCATAGAATGGTGGTGCTGTTAGTGTGGGTTGAGGGTGTGTGGATGGGTTTCTGCCGTGAGGGTGATGGGTTGGCCGTGGTGTAGGTGCATGTATGGAGTGGATGGTGTGGGTTGGGTGGTGTGGTGTGCCGTGGTGTAGGCATGGTGGCAATGGAGCCGTGAGTCTCATCTCCCTCTCCTCAACCCAGTTTTGTTTTTTAAAACCTCCTTCTCTCTTCTCTGTGTCTCAACCCATGGGTGTGAAACAAAATCTGTGTGTGTGAGTGCTCTCCCCCTTAATTCCTCCACTAAAACCGTGTATGTCTTATCTCTACATTTCTCCCCCTTCCACTAAACCCGTATGACCTTCTTCTATATTAACACCCAAAACCCACCTAACTTATCTATCTTTTTAAAAATATATCCTTACCTTCAGTGTCCTCTCCACCAAATTATGCACTATCAAAAACAATATGCATCATCCACCGCCCCTCCTTTCTTCTCTTTTGATTTCATTCATCCACCTTTCTTTTTGTTAAACACATTCCACTAAACCAAACCAAACCACTATCTTTCTTTCTTTTTTTTTTATTTTTTTATTTTATTATTTTTTCTTTTGTTTTAAAATGGTTATGCACACACCTAATTTAATACACACACATAAATTATAAAACACTACAAATTAACAAAATATTAGTGATGGTCAAAATGGGTGAGGTTTGGGATTAAAAATGTCAATTTGATTTTTCTAGTGAGGGTGGTCAAAATAAAATGCCCAAGTCTTAGGGCCGGTCAAAATGGGGTGTCTACAGTTGCCCCTCTTTGACAGAGCTCAAAGTCATGAAATGACGTGAGTGAATGTCAAAACCAGAAGACGACCCTTTTGACAAGACCGTAAGACTTGGGCAATCACACAAAATGCAATGTATGTACAAACCAGATGTAATGCAAGTGGTTGAACCCGAAGGTTGCCTACGTATCCCTTTGCAAGGAATCAAACCAGCGTAGTTCAGGGGCAGAATGCAAATGATATACACAAAATGTAGTTTGAAAGTTGGACTTACACGCTTCGCGAAGCCGGTTGTTTTTTAAAAAACTTATGATCATGCAAAAGAGGGATGACCTCAACCAAGAGAAATCAACATCCTAACACGTCTCACGCGAAAGGAGGAAAGATGGTGTAAACAACAGGCGCACCTGAGGTTTTTAACCGAGTGAATCAACAACCTAACGCGTCTCACGCGAGAGGAGAATGGGTGGTGTAGACAGACAGGCGCACCTGACTGTACTTTAACCGGGGTGGTGTAGACAGACAGGCGCACCTGACTGTACTTTAACCGATTTAGATGGTGTAGACAGACAGGCGCACCTGACTGTACTTTAACCGGGGTGGTGTAGATAGACAGGCGCACCTGACTGTACTTTAACCGGGGTGGTGTAGACAGACAGGCGCACCTGACTGTACTTTAACCGGGGTGGTGTAGACAGACAGGCGCACCTGACTGTACTTTAACCGAGTTGCAATCCAAACGCGTTTCACGCGAGAGGAGGAAGGGTGGTGTAGACAGACAGGCGCACCTGACTGTACTTTAACCGGGGTGGTGTAGACAGACAGGCGCACCTGACTGTACTTTAACCGAGTTGCAATCCAAACGCGTTTCACGCGAGAGGAGGAAGGGTGGTGTAGACAGACAGGCGCACCTGACTGTACTTTAACTGGGGTGGTGTAGACAGACAGGCGCACCTGACTGTACTTTAACCGAGAGTTGCAATCCAAACGCGTTTCACGCGAGAGGAGGAAGGGTGGTGTAGACAGACAGGCGCACCTGACTGTACTTTAACCGGGGTGGTGTAGACAGACAGGCGCACCTGACTGTACTTTAACCGAGGGTGGTGTAGACAGACAGGCGCACCTGACTGTACTTTAACCGGGGTGGTGTAGACAGACAGGCGCACCTGACTGTACTTTAACCAAGGGTGGTGTAGACAGACAGGCGCACCTGACTGTACTTTAACCGGGGTGGTGTAGACAGACAGGCGCACCTGACTGTACTTTAACCGGGGTGGTGTAGACAGACAGGCGCACCTGACTGTACTTTAACCGATTTGGATTTGATAATTGGACTTATACGCTACGCGAAGCCGGTTTGAAAATTGGACTTACACGCCTGACGCGAAGCCGGTTTGAAAATTGGTGATTTGTGCAATGCAATGCAATGTCATAGAATGCTGGCTATGTTTGCAACTTTCCCTATTCTCCAACAGGGTGACAGACTAGGTTGGTTCAGTTTCCAGAGTTGAGGCGCATACAAGCTATCTCAACTTATGGGGCTACCATACAGATTTCAAACCGGGGATACACCCCTGGGTATTTAAACCAGGCTTTAGTCTCGGAAATTCCAAACCTTTTGCGTTCTAGGCATCGCCATTCGAACTCTAGTTTCCACCGTCTCAGTTGATCTCCTAGGAACTCATTACAAACATAGTCAATTGAAGTCTTTCGGGCACGACAAACACCAAAGGAATTACACCTTTAGAGGATTTAAGGTCTCCTAGACCCGGAAAGTCGTTTGGGCACGACAAACACCAAAGGACTTGCACCTTTAGAGGATTTAAGGTCTCCTAGACCCGAGTTCATATACAGACAAAAATACACACAGATATATACATACGGTATACATATATACATATACAGACAACATACAGACAGATACGGATATATACAGTATACACACTTATATATATACAGACAAAAAATACACAAATACGAACATACACACAGACATGTACATACGGTATACGCATACAGACTCGGGGAATATTCTATTTGCTACCGTCAGTGGGAAGATGCCGTTACTGAGAAGGCATATTCTGTTTGCTGACGTCAGCACACGCACGCAAAACACGCAAAAAGAAAGGAAAAACACAAAATGCATGGACATGGGACACGGGGTGTCGAACCCCTGACCTCAAGCTCGGCCTCCGAGTCCTTAACCACTGAGCCGTGTCACTCTTGTGACACGATATGCAAACAAATATATATACATACTATACAAGACATATATATACATAAAACCAAAACAAACCAAAAGAAACACTCAATGTGGGGTTCGAACCCCTGACCTCAGGCTCAGCCTCTCACTCTTCAACCACTGGGCCTAACCATTGAACCCAAGCCACTCGGGTGACAGAAACAATTCAAACAAATATATATCTATATATAGGTGGACAAAACATATATATATCAAAACCAAAACAAAAACAAAACAAAGAAAACTCGATGTGGGGTTCGAACCCCTGACCTCGGGCTCAGCCTTTCAATCCTTAACTCACTAGGCCAAACCACTGAACCACATCACTCTTGTGACTAAATATACAAACAAATATATATATATATATATATACTATACAAGACATATATATACATAAAACCAAAACAAACCAAAAAGAAACACTCAATGTGGGTTCGAACCCCTGACCTCAGGCTCAGCCTCTCACTCTTCAACCACTGGGCCTAACCATTGAACCCAACAAGTCAAACAAATATATATATAACAAAACATATATATACCAAAACAAAAACAAAACAAGGAAAACTCGATGTGGGGTTCGAACCCCTGACCTCGGGCTCAGCCTTTCATCCTTAACTCACTAGGCCAAACCACTGAACCACATCACTCTTGTGACTAAATATACAAACAAATATATATATATATACTATACAAGACATATATATACATAAAACCAAAACAAACCAAAAAGAAACACTCAATGTGGGGTTCGAACCCTTGACCTCAGGCTCAGCCTCTCACTCTTCAACCACTGGGCCTAACCATTGAACCCAAGCTATACCTATGACACCAATGTACAAAACAATACCTATATTACATAACTATACAATATATATACATATATGCGTACACAACTCTCCCGCGTCTCTCTCTATTTTGATAGCCACACCTGACACGAGGCCCAGCTTTCGCATCACTGGCCGACAAAGGCAGCCCCCTCGATCGACGCTCACCTCGACCCTCTCCCTCTCTTTGTCTTCTTCTTCTCAGCTTCTTCTTCTCTTCAGTATCTTCTATCTTCTCATCTTCTTCTTAACCATTCTCTTCTTCTTCTCCTTCTCCATTATCGCTCTTCTTTTGCTCACTCTTCCATTTTCATCATTTTTCCGTCTTCCTCCTCCTTCTTCTTTTCCTCTTCTGTTTTCTGCCATTCTTTCTGTACATGGCTGCATCTCGCCCTCTCTCTCTTTTTCCGGATCTTAATGATCCATCGAGCTCCTCTGGGCCACGTGCCCCTGCTCTTACTCAACCTAATCTTCCCACACTATCGGTTGAGCAAGTAATGGCAACTCAAAATGACATTGAGGCCAACCACTACACGTTGAGGTCCTGCATGGAGACAGTGGCGGCAGTCACCAACCTGTCTCACCGTCTGCAGAGCAAGGCGTGTGAGGTATACCAGCTCACTGCCCAACTCTCCCTACTCCAGTGCATGTACAGAGATGCACGGGCAGAAATTTGTGCCCTGAAGGCTGAAAACAAGGAGTTGAAGGCTGAAAACAAGGAGTTGAAGAGGCACTCCACCTCTATGGCCCGATTTGGGCAATCTTCGTACCTCGCCTTTGATGGTCGGCGGGGAGCCGACTCCGTCGGCGGAAACGCAGTGGTCGTTCTTGGTGGAAGTACTGGAGAAGGGCCTTCGAAGAGCGACAAAAAGCGGAAGAGTTCGGCGACGGAAGAGCCGAGTAAGTGAAGTCGGCGAGTCGCCGGCACCGGCGAAGAAGAAGAAGATCAAGCTCTGTTTTTTTATTTGTTTTTTGTTTTTCTTCCTTTTTTTCTGTATTTTCTGTTCTTTTTTTTTTTTTTTTTTTTTTTTTTTTTGAGTCTCTGTAATCGGGGATGTCCACCCCTGACTGTAATAAAAATTTTCAATTTTGTACATCAATGGTGTAACTGGCATATCACTTTGAGTTTGAAAATACTTTTGTTTGATCAATTTTGAGAATGATTGAATTTTGAACTCTGAATTGGCCATCAATCCATACTGACCTGAATAAAAATAAAACTGACTCAACATGAGAAAAAAAAAACGAAGCCAAAATAATCCAAACACGCTTCTATACACGGATTGGTATAAATACACCGACTCAACGTAAGAAAAACGAAGTCAAACTAATCCAAACACACTTCTATACACTGACTGGTATAAATACACCGACTGGTATAAATATACTGACTGGTATGAAAGGAACACACTTATATACACTGATTAGCATGAATACCCTGTCTGGTATAAATACACTAATTAGTATGAAGACACACTGATATACATTGACGAGTTGACTCGAGCGGGGGAGAAGACAGAATCTCCCTAATTCATTGCCTTGATTTTTTTCTTGATTTTTTTGTAAAAATGTTTCGATCAACATGAGAGTTAGATTAGCCTACTTATTCCATTTTCTGTTTCAAATCATGTAAGCTAAGCTGTGAGCACTGAAAATTTTCCCTTTTCCAATCCAAAGAATGGTTCAAGTTTTGCAAAAAAAAAAAAATGGAACAATTTTCGAGAAAAATCAGTCAACTTCATTCAAATTAATCAAAACCTCTTTTTGCAAATGGCCACTATTCAACTAACATGGAATCAACCATCGGGGTGCATAGTCCCAAACCATAACCGAACCGAGCCGATCCAAATCGAATGAAACCGAGCAAAACCGGACCGAACCGAACCGCCGAACCGAACCGAACCGAACTAAACCAAGTTGAATCAAACCAACTGAACTGAGCAGAACGAAGATACACCAATCAAATACGGATAGGACAATCAAGTCGACTAAAGATAAACTAATCAAACACGGGTAGGACAACCGAGTCGACTAAAGATACACCAATCAAACATAGACAAAATGAATGAGTTGAAAAATTTATTAGGGCCGAACTTCGAGATGAAGCTACCTACGTATCCCAAAGATAGGAATCAGACCATCGTAGTTCGGGCTGAGGTTCACTCGGGTATTGACACTCTCCTTTTGTGCTCTAATTTTGCCAAAGCCGCCCTTTCGGGTTTTCAACCTTGCGAGCTTTTCATTTTTCATTTTTTCATTTTCCTTTTCATTTTGATTTTCATTTTGTTCATTTCATTTTTTTTTATTTCTTTGAGTTTCTTTTTTTTTTTTTTTTTCTGCTCTAATTTTTGCCTAGGTCTTCTGAATTTTCAACCCAGCGAGCCTCTCAAGGGTTACTTTCATTTTAACTTGTCCATGTTGATTAGGGAATCTCTAAGCCAACTATAAGAACAACTGCTACACTTGACCGGTAGATATGATGATGTAGGGACTAGGTTAATTGGGTCCGAATTTGCCCCTAGTGTTGCCCCTAGTGTAGTGGATAGGAACTCGACTGTCCTTCAAGAATAAAATTCATTCTCTCAAATTCTGGGTTTTTCCTTTCTAGGCGGTCTTCATTAGGAGATGATTCAGTTTTAACTCTTTGATCACATCCAACTTTTTGCCCCTAGTTCAAGGGCTGCTTCAATTAATCACATCCAACCTTCACATCCAACCTTTTGCCCCTAGTTCAAGGGCTGCTTCAAATTTAAATCACATCCAACCTTCTTGCCCCTAGTTCTAGGGTTGCTTCCAATCTGAATCACAGGCCCTACATAGTTTTGGCTAAGGTTCACTCGAGTATTGACACTCTCCTTTTATGCTCTAACTTTTGCCAAAGCCGCCCTTTCGGGTTTTCAACCTTGCGAGCTTTTCATTTTTATTTATTTTTTTTATTTTTATTTTTTTTGTGCTCTAACTTTTGCCTGGGTCGCCCTTCCGAGTTTTCGGCCCAGCGAGTCTCTCAAGGGTGATACTTTATTGCCCCTAGTTCAAGGGCTACTTCCATTTCAGCTATGCAAGCCTCACACTTTTGCCCCTAGTTCAAGGGCAGTTTCAAATCGAAATCACATTCTCCCTTATTGCCCCTAGTTGAAGGGCTGCCTCCATTTTGAATCACATCATTGCCCCTAGTTCAAGGGCTCTTTCCAATCTAAATCATATTCGACCTTATTGCCCCTAGTTGAAGGGCTGCCTCCATTTGAATCACATCATGGCCCCTAGTTCAAGGGCTATTTCCAATTCGGCTATGCAAGCCTTACACTTTGAATGATCATGGAATACTTCAAATCCAGGTTTGAAAGCTAAGGAGCTAAGGAGGTCGGACCACGAGTCAAGAGGGATCCTATGCTGTATAACTAATTCCAGGCATGTCTTCGTAGCACCACGCAAAAACAGTTTTTGAAATCTTTTCACAAAGTGACTAATCACTCGTACTCTTACGAAGACAAGATAGAACCAATTTGGACCAAGCCAGGATCCTTCTCAGTACCCACATTAACAAACATGATTTTATTCATCAAAGGCTTAGCACACCTCTCTTCCTCTCAGTTGATCAAAATTTGCAAATCCTGAGGAAATTCTTCCTCTTCGTTTTTATCAGAGTTTTGGAAAAGTTTTGAAAAACTTTGGTCAATGCAATGATTTAAAGGCACAGAGAAGTAGGCAGACTCTATGACATTTTTTGTTTTTGTTTATTGAAAAGAGACTATGACTCAGCAATGACAACAGACTCAAAAGAAAATGACAAAGATGACCTAGACATGACAGAAGTGTCTAGGTTAGCACTATCGAAATCAACAGACTCTGACTCACTAGGCTAACTCGAGCCTAACCCTAACTCTACAAACTTGGTGGAGTCAAACTTAGACTCAATACTCAATTCAGAATTCAGAATAAAACCATTCTCAAATTGCCAGTCAAAGTGTGGGCCATCGACAACATTCAAAATAAAGCCCGTGCAATCAACAGGTGATCACTCCCCAATCACAGAGATGGTCGACTTTGTGGGCTATCGACATTTTTTTTTTTTTTTTTTTTTTGATTTTATGTTTTTGTTATTTTTTTTGTTTTTGAAGTAATGGTGCTACAATGAACAACCTGAACCACTCATTCGAATTTGAGAACCCTGTATAGATCCAATACATTGCACATAACACATAGCAGGAAAGAGAACAAACACCCCTATGGAGGGTAGGGTTATCCTGTCCTAGCTTGAAATGATCTAGGGTTTCACTATTCAGACAAGCGGTATCATACATCCTAGCAATGGGAAAGCAACCTGTCCTAATTTGGAAGGTACTATGGCTCACTATATGTACAAGGTTAGCTCTACCCTAGGGGTTAAAGTCAAGGTGACGTTACCAAAGAGTCCTTTGGGTCATAACCAATAAAGATCCCAGGAAATCAGAAGAGTCAAATAGCCTCTCTTCGAAGTCTGAGAACCTTAGATAGCAAAGCTAGATAGCAGGGCTACATAGCAAAGCTACCCTTTTGACAGATCTCAAAGGTTATAACACAAGGTCTCTAAAGTATCGTAAAGATAGGTGTAGTGTCACAAAAGGTGTACCTGTGCTCCCACCAGCATCTGGGCAACACAGGAACTTTAAGTGCACCAATACATGCAATGCAATAAACATATAACTGAAAATAAAAGTCATATCATGGAGTTCGAGTCAAGGTTTCATAAATCCCCAGCAGAGTCGCCAGAAACTGTAACATGCCCGGGAGGTACCCGCGCGCGTTAAACAGTTCGGACTCTTGAGATCTCTTTGATCTCAATGTCTCACGAGTGCAATGTGAAATATAGATGAGAGTCCCGATTTGGCAACTTTTATTGAAAATCCATTTTATTGCAATTTTGTCAAAAATGGACTGCGTCATCAGATCTCAGAGTCGCCACCTAATATTTTGGGAAATTAGGAAACCCATGACTCGGTGCCAAGGCCACTGTTCGTCGTAACCAAGGATGCTTGGTTCGGAACCTTAGGTATGAGAAGGGAAGGTCAATAATGAGCACCCCCGCTCACCCGATCAAAAGATCGGCCTCTACTAAACCATGATATGACTTTTATTTTCTTTATATGTTTATGTTCTGATTATTTAATAAATCCTAAAATTTACTATGTGAAGCATACAAGTATAGACTAGTTTGCTCAAATTGGAACAATTCAACTTCATGTTCGTTTTTTGAAAAGGGTTTGATTTTGCCACCATCAAGTGGGCTTAAAGTTTGTAAATTTGCCACTACAAAGTGGGCTTAAAACGTACATTCATTGAATCATTCCAATTCAGGCAACAAGCCTTCATCTACAGGCATTCAAACAGTTTATCACTTAAGCAAATAGCCTCATGGTAGGATGCTAATACATAGTAAGAAAAACACACACAAAATGAGATGCTAAAGCGTAAAAACTCACAAATTGACCGACGTCCCTCGAACAGCTACAAAACAAAAGTTAGTAAAATATGCATGATCTTATATACAGGATCCTAATGCAATTCACTCATGAGATGCACTAAAGATTCGGCTTCTAGAATATGGCATGTGAATCATTACAATAACATGAGGTAGCGCATAAAATCACAGAAGAATTGATTAAATCCGCACATGTAAATATAGCCGAATCTTAATGCATGAGACATAAATGTAAAGTATGGATATGCATGGCATGTCAGATATATACATACACACAGTTAGGGAAAGCGATAAAAGAATGGGATAGAAAGAAGCGGGGTGGGGGAATTATTACAACACTTTAATTATTACAAATCCGAATGAGGGAGAGAGGAGAGAAATAAAATAAAACCTCACAACACTCAAAATAAAAATAAAATAAACAACTTCATCACTGACACATGTCTTCAATCCCTTAGGTCTTCGCTATGTCCGCTACACTCAAAAGAAACCGTGGCCCACTTAACAAAACAACTCGACAGATTGAATAGAAATTAAGAGGTGATCCACGGATGGCCCACTATCCCAATTCACATTGACCATTGACCACAATATTTATGAAGGCCCAGCACCAATATATTTCATAAGAAACCACCTCACTGTCGCAGCAAGCAGGAGGTTCCTCCGGAGCAGCTTCGGGTTCGGGTTTCGTCAGCCATATCTTATCTTGATCAAACCACAGAGAGAGAGAATTGTAGAGAGAGAGAGAGAGAGAGAGCCCGTGTGCCTATGAGTCTGGTGTGTCATCGGGAGAGAGAGAGAAAGAGGTGAAGACCATGGCTTAAGAGAGAGATGCAGATGGGTTGGTGATCCGTGAGGGAGGGAGAGTGAAGAGAGAGAGATGGCTGCCCGTGGGTGTGTGTGATGGTGTGTGTTAGAGGGTGTGCTGGGTTGGTGTGGTTCGGTGCAGAGTGGTGGGATGGGTTGTGGTTGTGTGTGCATGTGAGAGAGGTGGTGTATGTGTTGGGTTGGTGCCGTGAGAGAGAGAAGAGAGGAGGGCCGTGAGATAGCTGGGTCTGTTTTGTTGGTGGTGTATGAATGGTCGTGAGTGGGTGTGTGGCTGTGATGGTCATGCCTGGTGGTGGTTGTGCTGCTGCCGTGGGTCATGCATGGTGGAGAGAGGCCACGGTGGTGATGGTGTTTTGTGCATGGGTGGAGTGGTGAGCTGTGGCTGTCCATGGCTGGGCTTGTGTTGGTGTGTGAGAGTGAGGGTGAGGTGTGTGGTGCCGTGCATGGCTGAAGAGAGAGGAGAGGGTGGTTCGGTAGAGAGAGAGGGATGTTGGTGGTGAGCTTGCATGCGTTGTGGTTGAGGGAGGGTGGTTCGGTAGAGAGAGAGGGATGTTGGGTGATGTCTTGGGTGCTACTGCCGTGTCCCTGGTGTGTTGTGTGCACCGTGTGTGTTTGTGAGGTGGATGGTTTGTGAAGCTGTGTGTGTGAGTTGTGGGTCTCTCATGCATAGAATGGTGGTGCTGTTAGTGTGGGTTGAGGGTGTGTGGATGGGTTTCTGCCGTGAGGGTGATGGGTTGGCCGTGGTGTAGGTGCATGTATGGAGTGGATGGTGTGGGTTGGGTGGTGTGGTGTGCCGTGGTGTAGGCATGGTGGCAATGGAGCCGTGAGTCTCATCTCCCTCTCCTCAACCCAGTTTTGTTTTTTAAAACCTCCTTCTCTCTTCTCTGTGTCTCAACCCATGGGTGTGAAACAAAATCTGTGTGTGTGAGTGCTCTCCCCCTTAATTCCTCCACTAAAACCGTGTATGTCTTATCTCTACATTTCTCCCCCTTCCACTAAACCCGTATGACCTTCTTCTATATTAACACCCAAAACCCACCTAACTTATCTATCTTTTTAAAAATATATCCTTACCTTCAGTGTCCTCTCCACCAAATTATGCACTATCAAAAACAATATGCATCATCCACCGCCCCTCCTTTCTTCTCTTTTGATTTCATTCATCCACCTTTCTTTTTGTTAAACACATTCCACTAAACCAAACCAAACCACTATCTTTCTTTCTTTCTTTTTTTTTTATTTTTTTATTTTATTATTTTTTCTTTTGTTTTAAAAATGGTTATGCACACACCTAATTTAATACACACACATAAAATTATAAAACACTACAAATTAACAAAATATTAGTGATGGTCAAAATGGGTGAGGTTTGGGATTAAAAATGTCAATTTGATTTTTCTGGTGAGGGTGGTCAAAATAAAATGCCCAAGTCTTAGGACCGGTCAAAATGGGGTGTCTACAACACGACGTGTCAATTTGGTCCCTGTAGTTTCAATGTGCTCGATTTTGCCCCTTAATTTAACGGATTGTGTCATTTTAATCCAATAAATAACGGTTGTTAAGTTAATTTAACGGAAGGTCAAACAATATGTGAATTTGGAGTTATTATTTTCTATATTTTATTTATTTATTTATTTATTTACTTTAATATGTGATTAGAGTTATTATTTAAAGTTAGAATCTTTCGTTTACTTTTTATTTATATTTAAGTTTTTTTATTTTATTTGTTTCCCGTTCTACCATAATTAGATTACTTGCTTTAAAAAATGATTTATATTTTTTAATAAAATAAATTATATTTTTCACTATTATAATTTGGTTTAAATTTTATTTTGCTCTCTATTATTTTAATTTGAACAATTTAATCCCTACATTTTAAATTTAATTATGATTTCGTTCTTCTATCCAAATTTCCTTTAAATTTTTTGTTTGCAACAACTATTCCAAAATTGTTAATTTTATCTTCCAACTTAAACAGAATGACAAATTCAAACTAGGTTTAAAGTATATGGATTAAATTGTTCAATTTGAAACAATAAAGACCAAATTGAAATTTTAATATTTTTATTTTCTTTTAGATCTCAATTATTTTAAGAATTATCTTTAATTATAAAAAAATTATTGTAAACTTAATTTTAAAATTAATACTAATTTTTTTTTTTAAAAAAGAAATCTCTTCACTATAGTTTTAGTAATCTTTTAGCATTTAACTCATTCATAAAATAATGGTACTAATATTCTTGGTACAAAAACAAATTATGTTGTTCACATTTTTTTCATTATATCAGGTACTATGTGGCGTACACGGAGGAAAAGCACCAGGAGATCGAGGCATACGACGTGCAATACACGTCAAAGATGAGTGAAATGAAGGGGCTGATAGCAACAATGAGAGAACAAGTTCGGAATGAGTACAAGCCGGTGCAAAACCTTCTGTTCTCGGACTGCAAGCTCGGCCTAGACGACCTTCCGAACCAGTTATACGAAATAGACTGGGGATGTCATACTACTTGATGGGCCGAGAGGTTACTGGCCAGACGCACCCGGGTGTATGGCGGCAATCTTTACCGCCAGCGTGCTCGCGAGGAGCAAAAAGGGCAGTGGTGGAGCCAAGACACATGTTTTTGTGCATGATTTCAATAGGGAGGTGGATAGGGCTACTAGTGATGAGTTTTTGTGCAAAGAAAATTTGGTGAAGTCATCAAAGGACATGCTTGGGCACTTTGTTGTGGAGAGAATGGATGAGAATAGCTTCCAATTCTATAAAAGCCATACGATCACTACAAGAATTTACATATTTTGCGACCACTTTTGCCGACCAAAAAAATTTTGGTCGCAAAAAAATGACATTTGGCGACCAAATATTAATTAGTCGCGAATAATCATTATTTTTGGCGACCAAATATTATTGGTCGCAGAAGGTTATATTTTGGCGACCAAAAAATGAGTTGGTCGCAGAAAGTGGTATGCTTTTGCCGACCAACTACAAATTTGGTCGCCGAAGGTCACATATTTTTTGGCGACCAAAAATTTGGTCGGCAAAAAGTTATTTTTAGCAACCAAAAAAAATTTGTCGCCAAATTAGTACTTTTAGCGACTAATATTTTAGTCGCCGTTGATTGAGATTTGGCGACTAAAAAAATTTGTCGGCGAATGTACCTGTTCTGCGACTGATGTGGTCTTTTGGTCGGCAAAAGTTTGGGAGGGAAATTTGATTTTTATAGAGGCGGGAATTGAATTTTTTTTGCGACAAAAAAATTTGGTCACCATTTTTAAAACGACGTCGTTTTGTACCACGCATTCACCTTCGCATGCTCTCTCTCTCTCTCTCTCATTTCCTTCTGTTTGCATCGCTCTCCTACTACTGATTATCCCAACCCACTCCATCCACCAGCTCCAGCTATGAAAAAGCATATACATACACTTTCAAAACCCATATCATAAATTTCTAGGGTTTGAATTTTCAAATGCAAATCCATTCTTCTTCTTCTTCTTCTTCATAGATCAGAGAGAGAGAGAGAGTGTGTGATAAATTGAAATTGATAATGCCAAGGCAGAATCGGGTTGTGGAGGGTTTGATTCCCGGATCCTGTAAGATCCAAAAGAGGGGTTGCTCTTCGTCTTCGTCTTCGTCCTCTGTGTTGCAGAATTACCGATTCAAGCGGGCTATTTTGGTAGGTAAGCCTCGGGGATCCAGATCGAGCACTCCGGTTCCGTCTTGGAGGACGACGGCGGCGGCTTTGGATTCTCCCAAGTACGCGCCGTCTCAGAGAGACCAATTTGGGAGGTCGAGGCCGGTGTCTGCGAGGAAGTTGGCGGCGACGCTGTGGGAGATGAATGACGTTCCGTCGCCTAGGGTTGGGGACAATTTGGAAGAGAAGAAAGCGATCAAGAGAGAGATGAGAGTTAGAGAGAGAATGGGAGTGCCGAGATCGGTGCATTCGGGTTCTCTACCTCCGCATTTGTCTGATCTGTGCATTCTTTTAAAATTTTAAAATTCTTATTTATTCACATATTGGGAAATATACGAACTACAGATAAATTTGCAATTTCTTTATGCCTCTGACCCAGTATAGTTGAGATCTCAAATGCAATGAAATGTCTGACTTGCTGAATTTTTGCTACATACTTGAACATTTCCTAGTTGGGTGTTGCTTGAGCACGTAGCATATTTTAATTTTATATTATACATTTTGCTAATGCTTGTTCTAGTTAAATGTGTCTCTTTAAGTAAATTTCTGGCTTCCCATATTTCGTTTTGGGTTATGTGGTGAGCAGACCAGAATGAATTATTAAATTATTATTTGTTTCTATGTTTCTGTTATAGGTTGTGAAGAGCTTCTCATCTGATAAAAGAGAAGGTGGAGATTTTGTAGCAGCTTGTTTATCACCTAAAGGGGAATGGATTTACTGTGTTGGTGAAGATAGGTATGGCGTAAAGGGCATATTGTGCTTGATTATTATATGAACTTTTGCCCTATTTTTTCATGCTTTCATTTAGTAAATCAGCCCTTTTGCTCTTATTGTTATTAAATGCCTATATGGCCAGGAGACAAACCATATTGAGATTTTTGTTTTTTTGGCACTATTGGCTGTTCTACTTCAGGGGGGTGTGCCTAACAACACCACAAGTTAATTACTTGTGAATAAACCTTTTGGATTCATTAAGTCTTCTCAAGATAATTTACTTGTTAATATCATACTAAAATATGGAAGAGGATTGGAGACAGCTAAGGAAATGTGCTAAACAAGGAAACTTAGTCTCAAAATTCTAGCCTGCACTGACCCATTAAAATAAATACGAAGACGACAATTTTAGCCAGCACATCTATGAGATTGTTTCTGTTGCCAGCATCAAGAGAATAATCTTTTATATTTATGAACAAAAACTCATCATAATCAGTATGATCATATTGATGCAGAAAGATTATAAAGATGAAGTATCATATTATCAGTTAAAAAGAGATGCCATAAATCAATCTTCCTTCTCCTGTGCCATGTCTACAGAAAATGGTGAATTTTTGGAATTTTATTTTAGGAAATGAGATGCTACAAATCATCCTCTCCTTGACCATGCTATGTCTATGAAATGCAGTGGATACAGTAACTCATTCCTTTTGTTCTATTGGTTCCCTGTCTTCTTGTTCATCTCTTTAATGTGGTGGCAATGGGTTTTGTTGTTTGGAAGCCTATTTCAATCTTCCAGTTCATCTTTATTGGATTTGATTATAAAATAAGCTTATTGCTTTGGAACAGCTGAGCTGTAAATACTAGCCTATTTCCATATCCTTGAATTGAATGCCTTGATGTCTTACTGAGAACCACATGCTTCTGTGATAACAATTTTTATGCTTAGAATTGCTACATTTATGGGATTCGTTATTAACTCTTAACGATTTATAAATTTTGTGCAGAAATATGTACTGCTTTAGCTACCAGTCTGGTAAACTGGAGCATCTAATGAACGTAATCTTTTATTTTTTCGGAGGCCAAGCAAGTGCCACAATCTCTACATTACAAGAATCGGCAATTATGTTTTGAAGTTTGATTCATTCTTAGTTTTATAAACAGGATGTGGTATTAATTGTTAGTTATATTTATTTACTAATTTGGCTTGCATTATGCAGAAATCCAATATTTCTGGCTTGAAAGTGCTCTTATTATTTCTTAATAATTTGGCAGGTCCATGAGAAGGATGTAATTGGTATCACACATCACTCCCACAGAAACCTTGTCGCGACATATAGCGAAGACTGCACGATGAAATTGTGGAAGCTTCCTTAGTGGTTGGTGTTTCTGCTGTTAGTCTAAAAAGCAATTTAGGTTGCTTTATTTATTTTCATTTTTCTTTTCTTTTTTTGTTTTAAAGGCTAGTTTCCTACTAGTTCTTTTGCCTTGAGAATTCCCACTTCTTTTTTTCTCTTGCTTTATTTGTAATATTTTAAAATTGTTTTCTTTAGGTTGTGTTTGGTTGGTGAGGGAAGAGGATGATGGGTTTATTCATTTAGAAAATGGATAACCCATTTGGATTTGGTGGGTCCAAGGCAAAAGTAGTGCTCATTTTGCCCTTAATGTGCATGATACATTCCTTTTGGGGTCATCTTTTTACTAATTAACTTGGATGTAGGTCAACATTAAAACTGACTCAAAGTTGTGAGGTTTTTTTTTTTGTGTGTTCAAATTATCATTATTGGGACTAGAATAGAATCAGTGAAAATATATATAAATAAATAAACTATATGGATGTATTTATTTATGCCTCAGTATAAATTGGTGGCTTTTGCAGCCTAACAATTAAATTGTTTGACAGCATCAGGACGGTCGCATTCACTATGATTTGTTGTACTACATTTATATATATATATATATATTGAAGGGGAAATTACATGGCGTAAATAATTATCAAAAAAGTAGTAATTTTTGTGGGGGTGTCATTTTTGCTTTGTTTGACAGCGTCAGCCTAACAATTTTTACTGTCTAGTATTTTTAATTAATTTTTTTGTCAAATGCCTGAATATGTAGTTTTATTTGCACGCCGTTGTTCCTATCAGTTAATACCATCTTCTTTTCTTTTCATTTTTAAATTATGATTGTTCTTCAAGTAAGATATCTTTTTGGACAAAATAATAAAATCTAATTTTTCATGATAACCCACACCACTATATATATATGAGTAATGCAATTCATCACTGTCAGTAGGAGTAAATGCTGATAGTGTTTCACAATTGAAGAGTGCTGTATGGAAAGAACGGCTGGAAGGTTATTCTCTCTCCATGTCCAATGTTTATACTTAGTTTTTCTAATTTCTCTTGAACATGTACCATGAGTTTTGGTGATCATGAAGGGAAGAATGAAAGAGCGTCAAAGTTTATAACGCTGGGTTTACCACTGTATGGAACGTCACTTGTGCCATTCCTCGAATTTATGTGCTATGTTATTGCCTATTGGGAAATTGGAAAGTAAGAAAATATTTATTGTGCTGGAGGGCCCACTTCAGGTGAATTGCAAATTTTAGGTCATTTAAAGGGAATGGAGCTTTGATAGTTAACTATGCCTGAATAAGTTCATGTTAGGTCTTCAATTACTCATCATTTGTAAGATATGCTACCTAGAGAAGTAATTAGTGTCTAATATAACTGCTCAACCTCCAATTAGCAATCATTGAATTGTATTTGTGTTGGAGTAGGATTTGACAATGACACATGTTTTTAACTTTTTTGCTTATCTTACTGGCAGGGTTGTTATGGCTGTTAGCTTATTAATCATTGTGTACTGAAATTTACAGGTACAGCAACAGGTACAGTTTTATTATGCCAGCTAGTTGTCTCAATACGATGTACATGTTTATAGGATTTAATTGATTTTTGCAAAGATACGGGTTTGCAATCCAGTGTTGCTGCCACTATCATGCTTCTCTGATAAATTTTCCAATTCTGTTTCTTTATTAGGTGCCTTACATCACTACTACTTTGATGGATGCGAAGCTTGGCACGGAAGGGCGCAAGGATCTTTTTGATTGGCTATCAAGGCAACTTAGTGGATTAAAACTTAAAATATGAATTATGTATTGTGTCAAATAGTTAATGAATTAAAACTTAGTGGATCTTTTTGATTGGCTATCAAGGCAACTTAATGTATTGTGTTGAATATGAATTGAAAACTTAGAATAGTTGTATTGTGTTGAATGTTAATGAATTATGTATTGTGTCGAATGTTAATGATTCAGTTAATTTGAATGATGCTTTAAAATTATAGGTTTATTATGGATTGATTGAATTATAACATCATTACAGGTGTATTGTTTTCCTGCTTTGGCGACTAATTTATTAGTCGCGACATCCAAAATAATTTTTTTTCGCAAAAAATGACAATTGCCGACCAAGAGTTTTGGTCGCAAAAAATACATGTATTGCCGACCAAAACAGCTCTTGGTCGTGGAATCTCACTTTTGCCGACCAAAAGTTTTGGTCGCGAAAAGACACAAATGGCGACCAATTTTTTTGGTCGCGAAATGTGATAATTGGCGACCAAAAAATTTGGTCGCGAAATGTGACAATTGGCGACTAAGAAATTTTCGCGACCAAAGTGTTTTGGTGACAAAATAAATTAGTCGCAGTAATTAAATATTTAGCGACCAAAAATTTAGTCGGCAAAATCCAACTTTTGCCGACCAACCACAATTTTGGTCGCAAATTACTTTTGTCGACCCTCAATTGGCGACCAAAGTAGCGACCAAAAAATTTGGTCGCGGATAACTTTTGCCGACCAAAAATAGACTTTTAGCGATCAATTTTTTTGTTGCCAAAAGTGTTAATTCTTGTAGTGGATGCCGTTGTCATCATGATCATCACCTTCATTAATTATCTTGATCGTTTTGTCTTATTATGTGAGTGTTTGGAAAGTGAGTTTTTTTTGTAGATTTTTTTAGTTGTAGGATATTATTGGAGAATTTTTTTTTTTGTGTTTGGAAAAATAGTTGGATTTTTTTTTTTTTTGTAGTTGGATGTGATATTTGTGAGAGAAAAAATGAAATGATTATAGGATTTGATGTGATATTTTGTTTGGATTCATTTTTTTAATTTTATAACTACTTTGTCTTTTAGTAAAAAAAACAAAAAAAAACCACAAAAAAATCTTTCCAAACACCGCCTATATATATGTTCATATATCATTTGTAATCGGTACTGTGGTCAAATTATACAAAGAGGTAAATTTTATTATTTATCATCAATTTGATTTTTTGTTTTTCTTTTAAGATTGTGGGGTTGAAAATGTAATTATAATGTCTTTGGAAATGGTAAATCTCTCCAATAAGAGGAGAAGAAAGAATTATTCAATTTTCAAAGGAGACATTGACAAGCTTGTGCTCGGGAAGGTGTCATATATTGTCAATCAACCTTGCTACATCCTCCTAAAAAGAGCTCTCCTAATCCTCCTAATTTCCATATCAAGTAAGAAAAAAAAAAAAAAAGGAAACAGTTGCCAAAACAGGAAATTAGGGGGATTAGGGGGCCTCTTTTTAGGGCTCCAAATCATTTTCCATTGTCAATACTATTAATAATTGAAGTAATGCTACATGAAATTTGGGATTAAAAAAAAAAAACTAAAACTAAAACACCCAATCATATTATTTTTTTAATATTTTTTTATATATGTTTTTGTAAAAAATAAAAAAAGTTAATTAAAATAGTCTATTCCAAAAAACAAGCTCAATATATTGGCCTAAATAAGTGATATTTTTTTGAATTACAATTTATAATTTTTTTCAATTTATTTGAAACTCTTAAATAATTATAGACAAATTAGTCCATCTCTTTTACTTTAATTTAACTTTTGAACGCATCATAGATATTTGCACAATTAAAAAAGGGGTTGGCTTCCTTCCAGTCCGATCATGGACGGGAGTGTACTATTAGACTCGTAGGAATCCACCACGGATCTCGTTTCGATAATCTGAATCGTTCAATGTATAGAACTCGCCGAGTACTATATCTCTGTAAAAAAATTACATTGATAAGATATCAATAACTACGTGATCAAATCAGTTTTGTATAAAAAAATAGACAATGAAAAAATAAACGGTTGATAAAATCTGATCCGATGAGATAGCTATTGATATCCGATCAACGTGATTTTCTACAGGTGTATAGTATTCGACGAGTTCTACATATTGACAGTTCGAATTATCGAAATGGGATCCGTGGTGGACCCTTACAGACCTAACAATACCCTCCAGTCTGATCATGAACTGGAGGAAAGGCCAGCCCATTAAAAAATTGTGTGCAAACTTATCTAACCAAATATATTTTATTTTTTTAACAGAATATGAAAAGTTTCACTAAAATGATTTTTAATTTATTTTAAATCTATTAAGCTAATAATCATTAAAACTAACTTATAAATGATTTCAAACATAATAATATACATAATACTTACATGAAATTTTTACTAAAAAATTCAGAATTTAAATGTATATAGATTTAAATTTAGTATTGTATAAACTACACTCTAGTGAATTTGAATTGCATATTTTAATTTTGAGTATTTTTCTAAAATAAAAAAATCTTAAATACGAAGCATTGCTATCAATGTTGGTTCCTAGAGTGTATCGGATGGCATTTATTTAATTGGGCCATGTTACAATTAGATGAGCCAATTAGACTATTGAAGTGTGTTTGTGGTTCATTATCCCAAATCCTCCATAAATAAGGCCTACATAATTAATTAATTATTATATCTATTTATTTATTTTGTTTAGTTTCAAGAATACAAAAACAAAAAATGTTAGAGGTCTTAAAAATTCTACCAAAAGTTTTACCAAATGTCACTCATGTGAGACATTTGGTAAAACTTTTGGTAATATATTTGGGGTCTCTAACATTACTCATACAAAAATATTTTGGAGCTCTAATATGTGAGCTCTAATAACTCTAATGGAGGGGTGGGCTCCACTATGATGTGATGTTTTGGCCTTATTATTATTATTTTTTTTTTAAGATGCTAGCACAGTAAAACTCTATTTAGTGCTCTACTTTTAAAGCTACCAATCACTGCTAGTTGGGCCATAAGTTTGGGTGACGTGATGTGATTCCACCGACCTAAATAAAAATCATATTATAATGCCATGTGGCATGTGAGTTGGGTTATCAGTTTAAAATAGTCATAAAAATATAAAATATGTTAAAAAATTAATAAGATAAAATGTCACATCTAAATTATAATTATAATTTTTTTTTCTCTTACAAAATTGGGAAAAAAAAAAAGACAAAAACTTCATTTTAAACGAGACAGTTTAACCCTAGAAGCAGACTTTTTAGTTTTTTTTACTCTTTTTAAAAAAATGTGTAAAAAATTAGAGATGATATGACTTAAAATAGGTTAAAAGTTGGTTTTTAACTTTAAGCCAAGTTCTCAAATTGAGCCAAAATAGCCAAAAAATTCTAAAAATTAACTCACATTCCAAATGAAACCAAAAAATATATATAATTTTCTCTAAAAAAATATTGTTGGATAAAATAGTAAATTTAATTATATTTTTGTCTCCAAATATAAATAGTGTGAAGTAATATTTCAATATCACCAAATAACTCTCTATTACAAGTGATACCAGTGGGCCACAAGAGGGTTCCGTCCACGACTCAATACCAAGCCCACAGACTTTACTGATGCCGGTGGGCCCGCAAGAGGGTCCAGCCCACGACTCAGGACCCGGCCCACGAAGCCTAGTAACCTTGAGAAACCAATGATGGACCAGGACCAATAGCATTCAAACACCTATCGGGCATAGAATCAGCCATGCAGGTAGACAAAGATCCTGCAAAGTTATTGCACCAACACATCAGCCATTAATGAGGCTCTCGTAGCATTAAATGCGACAACCCCTTCACGCCGGAGGATACAGACTCACCATGAACGATGCAAGCTAGAATATAGACTTTCGACCAACAAGACAGTCTGGGATGGACAAGGAAATCATGAGCAAGGGATATAAGGAAGCTTCCGAGATACGTTAAAGGTCAAGTTCTTCATCTCCCTCTTCTCTCTTTACACAATCAAACTACTCTATCCTAACTCGATCGTCGGAGTCTTCACTAGGGGATTACCTCCCCCCTTGGACCTTTTTGCAGGCACACTCCGTGGACTTCAAGGCCAGCAGACCTGTTAAAAGCGTGGATCAGCCCGACCCATCCTTCGTTGGAACTGCAGCATTATCAATTGGCGCTGTCTGTGGAAAACTCCAACTCTGGTCGACAGTTGTGTTCATTGTCACCGGAGGGAACCCCGTCCTCACCTCTCTCCTACGTCAGGGTGGATGGTAACGACCAACTCCATGGCTTTCCAACACAATGCTGGTGACCCTAAAGCTGAGTCCTGTAACTCGAATAACACACCTCCGTATTTCGCATAACTTACCAACAGCATCAACCATCTGGTCGAACAAAACTAAGCCCTAATCAACGCTTTACTCCAACGCAATTTACCTATTCCTTCCCCACTACCATAAATAGTTCCCCTGCACCCCGACCAAGCCCACAATCACCACTAACTCCCGCCACAGGTGCCCCACAGAACATTTCCACCCTTCGTTCCACACCCTTAACCGTCAAATCTCGATGGTCCGCACCCTCCTCCTTTCTCGGCTCGCAGCTTCGGCAAGAGGCGCCACTGCCTTTCCATAACCACCTCCCACAGCACCAGGCCGCTACTCACAACGGCGAGGCTAGTAGTGTTCAACCCCCGATTCCTTCTTGCAGGAATAACGCCCTTGTCTGGGATGAGGAATTGAGGGCCATAAAGCTGCAGTTGCAAAGGGTCATGCAGGACACGCAGCATAAAACTTCTTCTACCGTCAACTCTCTTTTTACCACTTCCATCAGAGATAAAGCCCTCCCCCCAAGTTCAAAATGCCATTGATCGACACCTTCGATGGTACTACCGATTCGGTCGACCACGTGGAAGCATATCAAACACTCATGATTCTCTATGCTTTCTCTGATGAAATCATGTGTGTCGCCTTCCCTGTCACATTGAAGGGGTCGACACGTCTATGGTTCAGCTAGCTTCCTCTAGACTCTGTCACCTCTTTTCGCCAGCTCAGTGAATCCTTCTTGAGCCATTTCATTGGTGCTCAGCGGCAGCGACATCCAACGACCCAACTGCTAAACATCCAGCAGACGGAAGGGGAGTCACTACGCAACTTTGTCACTCGTTTCAATACCGAAGCCTTCCAAGTGGAGGAAAATGATGACAAGGTCATTCTCACCACTTTCATGGCCGGCTTGCACCCATCAGATTTCCTTTTCTCTCTTTCCAAAAACCCCCCTCGTTCGCCATGGCCGCCCTTCTTGCCAAAGCCCAAAAATATATTAATACCGAGGACTCTCTGGCAGCTCGCCAAGACTCCGCATCTAAAAATACACCACCAAAGGACAAGAAAAAAGAACCTAAGCACAGGTCCTCACAATATACATATTGACCCCCCCAGTATACAAACCGATCGACTCGAGCAGATTGACTGGCACCTACCCGCCCGCCTGGTTAGTTTGAACGATATACCCCTCTCAATTCACCCATGGAGCTTGCACCAAATTCAACGAGACAAAATGGCCTCAACCATCCAAATCTCCCTCAAACCGGCAGGATCAATCTAAGTATTGTCGTTTCCATCAAGACCACGGCCATAACACTGGGGAATGTGTCAACCTTAAAGACCAAGTTGAGGATTTGATCCGCCGAGGGTGTCTCGGCCGATTTATGGCAGCACGTCCCTAGCAAAGGCAAAAGACTGACCCCTCAGGGAACAACCGCCGACACACTCCTCCTCGACAACTTGCACAACCTAGGTGGAACGATGATTGGGTCCCATCACAACCCCGAACACAAGGTGACCCCGCTCCCCCGGTCGGCGAGATCAGAGTCATCACTGGAGGGCTCGCATGCGGTGGACCATCTCAGTCGACACAGCTAGCTGAGCTCAGAAAAATCAGACAAGGCTCTGATAAGAAAGTAACGACCACCCCTACAAACAGCCCAAGCAATGGTCTGAACCGATCACCTTTACGGAGGTAGACTACACAGCTCTTCAGACATCATCTTCCTCAACGCCTACTGCCAATTCAAGGTCGGGGAAGAAAAGTTGTCGCCTCTCCAAACCCCACTAGTCGGGCTTCACTGGAGATCAGGCGATCTCCCTAAGCTCCATCGATCTCCCTATCACCATCGGAGAATATTCACGGTAGTCCACCAAACTACTCACTTTCCTCGTCATCGACTGTCCTTCTGCTTATAACATCATACTCGATCGAACAACTCTCAACGCCATCCAAGATGTCATCTCCACCTACTATCTGGCCAATAAATTTCTGACTAATCAGGGGGTCGGCATAGTGAGGGGTGAATAGACGGTGGCCAAAGAGTGCTATGTCGCCTCGCTAAAAGAAATCAAGATGAAGGAGGCTATGATCATCGAAGGCCTTGATGTTCGAGACAAGGAAGAGCTAGTTAGAGGCGAACTTGTGGAGGAACTGGTCGAAATACCCATTGATCCCATTGATTCAACAAAAACGGCTAAGATTGGCAGCCAACTGTCCTCTCAAGCCAAGGCCGACCTCACGGCCCTTTTAGCCAAGCATAAAGATGTCTTTGCTTGGACACATTCGGATATGCCAGGTATCAACCCTTCTTTTATTACCCATTGCCTCAGTATTGAGCCCCAGTTCAGATCATTCCGCCAAAAGCAACGCATTTTTCATCTAGAATGCAACAACCTCATTGCCACTGAGGTGGACAAGATGTTGAAGGCCCAGTTCATTAGAAATGTAGACTACCCCAAATGGCTATCCAACGTAGTCTTGGTCCGCAAAAGCAACGACAAGTAGAGACTTTGCGTCGATTACTCCGACCTCAACCGAGCCTATCCTAAGGATAGCTACCCACTTTCCCGAATCGATCTACTGGTCGACGCAACGGCCAGCTACCAGATGTTCAGCTTCGTGGATGCTTTTTTCGACTATAATCAGATCTTAATGCATGCAGCTGACCAAGAACATACCTCTTTCATTACTGACAGAGGACCTTATCATTACCGGGTGATGCCATTTGGCCTGAAGAATACAGAAGCCACTTACCAACGTCTGGTTAATGCCATTTTCAAGAATAAGATCGGTCGCAATATGGAGGTCTACGTCGATAACATGCTCGTCAAAAGCAGACTCTCCTCCAATCACCTAACAGACCTGCGGGAGACCTTCCAAACCTTACACAAGTTTAAGACGAAGCTGAACCTAGAGAAGTGCTCCTTTGGCATAAGATCTGGTAAGTTTTTGGGGTTCATGGTCAGCTACAAAGGTATCGAGGCCAATCTGGAGAAGATCAAAGCCCTAATCGAAATATAATCTCCTCGAATGGTAAAGGAGGTCCAGCGGCTCACTGGCAGAGTTGATGCCCTCAACTGATTCATTTCCTGAGCAACTGACAAATGTTTTCCATTCTTCAAAGTTCTCCGGCAGGCTTTTGAATGGAACACCGAGTCCGAGAAGGCCTTCCAACAAATGAAACAGTGCATGGCTAACCCTCTTCTCATCTCTCAAGCATTGCCGGGGGAGACCCTCTCCCTTTACTTAGCCGTTTCCAACACCGTGGTAAGTACTGTCCTCATTAGAGAAGACAGCTCCGTCCAGCGCCTAGTTTACTACATCAGCTGCACACTTCGAGGGGCAGAACAAAACTACCCCTTGTTAGAAAAAATGGCCTTCACCCTGTTCATCACCCGCAGATGCCTCCGACCTTATTTCCAAGCCCACTCTATAGTGGCCCTCACTAACCAACCTTTGAAAAAGGTCATGCAACAACCAGAATCGTCAAGAAGACTCATGCAATGGTCTTTTGAACTAAGCCAATATAAAATCTCTTACCAACCCCGTACAGCTATCAAAGGCCAGGCTGTCATCGATTTTATCTTGGAGTTCACCAATGTCACTCTGAACACACCTCCTCCACTAGCACATGTCACTACTGATACAGAAGAGCCCCACTCCTAGACCCTTAGTGTTGATTGTTCATCCCGCAAAGAGGGTAGTGGAGCTGGTTTAATCCTCATCGCACCGGAGGGCGAGTACTTCAAATGTGCCCTCTGATTCCTGTTTACAGCAAGTAACAACCAGGCCGAATAGGAGGTCCTCATAGCTGGCCTCTGCCTAGCTAGAGACATTGGAGCCAACCATCTCCAAGTGTTCAACAACTCCCAGTTGGTGGTCGGACAGATCACGAGTGAGTTTGATGCAAAGGAGAAAGCAATGCGATCATACAGGGACATCACTCTTTCTCTCACCCGCCTCTTTAATAGTTTTCATATCAAGCATGTCCCTAGGGTAGAAAACTCCCAAGCAAATGAAATGGCATAGTTAGCCTCAGCAAATCAGTCAGACCTTAGCCATGGCGTCTGAATTGAATACCTGACCCATCCAGCAGTTTCACCGGATCAGCAAGCAATTCATCTGCTCCATGACGAGCTTATCCCATGGGCCCAAGACATTATCACATTCTTAGAACAGGGAATACTACCTGCAGACAAACAGGAGACAGCCAAAGTTAGGGCTCAGTCCTCAAATTATGCCCTTGTCAATGACATCTTGTATAAGAGGGGATTTTCACAGCCATACCTGAAATGTCTCAACAATGATCAAGCCATCTATCTCATGAGAGAAATACATGAAGGCATTTGCGGCAACCACACCGGGGGACGATCTTTAGCTCATAAAATCCTTTGCATGGGCTACTGTTGGCCCACACTGAACCAAGATGCCATCAACTTTGTGCTTAAATGTGATAAATGCCAGTGTTTCTCCAATATCCCCCACGTCTCCCCCCACAGAACTGATCACCATCAGCAGTCCTTACCCATTTGCCAAATGGGGCATCGATCTCGTCGACCCCTTGCCGACCGACCGAGGCCAAGTGAAGTTTGTTGTGGTTCCCATTGATTACTTCACCAAGTGGGTCGAAGTAGAGCCCCATGCCAAGATTACCGAGCGAAATACCACCAGGTTCATTTGGCAGTCTATTGCGTGCCGCTTAGGATCTCCTTAAGCCATTGTCTCCGACAATGGCAAACAATTCGACAACGCCAATTTCAGAACATTTTGTGATGAGCTCAACATTACGACTTGTTTTTCTTCCCCTGGCCATCCTCAAGCTAATGACCAGGTAGAAGTTACCAACCATTCTCTATTGAAAATCGTTAAGGCCAAGTTGGAGGCCGCCAAGGAACTTTGGGCAGAGGAGTTGTCGAACGTCCTCTGGGCGTATCGGACGATAGCCAGAACTCTGACTTGGGAGGCCTCTTTTCGCCTAACTTACAGTGCTTGGCAATCATCCCCGTAAAAAAAGACCTACTGACGCCCAGGGTCATCAATCCCGATCCCCAACTAAACGACGAATTTCGGAGGGTTGAGCTGGACCTCATCGAAGAACTGCTAGAAACAGCCGCCGTTCGACTGGCCTCATACCAACAAAAAGTGAGGCAGCACTATAATCGCAGAGTCCGACCTAGGGAATTCATAGTGGGAGACCTCGTCCTTCGAGAAGCAACCCTCGTCACTAAAAACCCAACCGATGGGAAGCTCGCAGCTAAGTGGAAAGGACCTTACATCATTAAAGCTAGACTCCGCCCAGGCACTTACCGTCTCCAAGACATGGAAGGCAGAGACCTCCCCCACCCTTGGAATGCCAAGCACTTGAAATGCTATTTCTAGTAAAACGGTGTCTTTTGTTTTTGCAGAAATTCAATTATTGTATGTTTCATTTTGCTGTTCGGAACGCTTGTTCGTTTTTGTGTTGGCCATACAATGCATCAGCTTATGCAGGACTGTACCTTAATGCCCACTATTTGAATTCCCCATCTTTTGTGTTGTGCCTTAATGAACAAATATTCACCAAGCACTCAGGCAGAATGAACATAAAGCGCCCAGCTAGACTAAGCCCCCCAACGCCTCAGCCAGACTGAGTACGAAGCACTCAACCAGACTGAGCATGAAGCAGTCAGCCAGACTGAGCCCTCCAGAATGAGCATGAAGCACCCAGCCAGACTGAACCCCACATCGCCTCAGCCAGACTGAGCACGAAGCGCTGAGCCAGATTGAGCCCTCCAAAGCCTCAGGCAGACTGACCATGAAACGCTCAGCCAAACTAAGCACAAAGCCTCAACCAGACTGAGCACGAAATGCTCAGCCAGAATGAGCATGAAGCGCTCAGCCAGACTGAGCCCTCCAAGCCTTAGCCAGACTAAGTTGTTCTTTGAAACACAACACCATGTGCAACGCTAGTTCATTATACCGCAGTCCAAAAAGCAAAACACACAACAATTTATCACTTAATTTTATTACAAACCATAACAACACGCAGTCTTTTCAAATTGTGGGCAGCTGGTTACATGATTAATTTAGTTCACTTTTAAGTCTCCTCAGCCACATTACTTTACAAACCACTTCATTACCCACCACTTAAATCTTTCCATGCACAGGTTTATTATATACCAAGTACAAAAAAAAAAAGAAAGAGAAAACTCATCATTGAGGCAGATAAAAACCAAACTTCACAAACCATCCTCAAAATTTAAATTCTTTACAAATGTCAAACATTATTTACAAGGAACTATGTCAATTCAAAAAAAAAAAAAAAAAAAAAAACAACAACAACAACAACAAAAACAGAATAGCCTAAGTATAATTTTCACACTGCCCCACCTTCACCCCCACTTTCCTCGCTGGATACCAACTCCTCCTCAACCCCCTCATCTAGTGGGGTCTGGGCTATATCCCTCTCTCCTAGCCTCACAACATTAAAGTCTATGTCAGGGAAGAGCTCTTACGCCCTGTACTTGAAGTTTGTCCAGCCGCTAACCCAATACTAGCTCATCTCATGTTTGTAGTAGTCTGATTGCTGAAAACTCTGGATTATTTCTTTTTCGGTTCACCCAGCAGCAGCTACCTCTGACTACCTAGCACCACCTTCCCTCTCTCTGACCAAGTCCCTCACCACAGCCATGTCAATGGCCATCAAAAACTCAGGGGATGACTTAAACTGTTCTATCGCCGTGATGCACAAGTCCAGATAGGCAGCCCTCTCAGATGCTATCATCCTGGCTAACTTTGCAGTCTTGGCCCTTTCTTCTCCCAAGGCCCTCTCTAAGTCAGTGACACGCGCATCTGCCTCTTTCTTGTCTTTCAAGGCTTGATCGCGTAGCTCTTCATTATTTATGAGGGCCTCTTCCAATCTCTCTTTGGCGGTGTCGCAGGCTTCTAGGACCTCGCCCATCTTCTTCCGCTCGCTCGCTCGCCAGCTCAAACTCTAGTGATACCGTTTTGTGGCGCACCACTTCAAGTTCAGACTTGGTGACTGACAGCTCGGAGGTGACCTCAGCCTGGCCTACCCTGGTGCGCTTAGTCAAGTAACCCTGCACCATCGCCAATACCTCTATCTTTTTTTCCCTCTGAGCATAGGCTAGGCCCTTTGCACAGGCGCTTCGCGTTACCTTTCTCTAGCCAGCCGTCTCCGCCTTTAAGTTCTGCAATTGCACTCGCACCCCTTCCAACTGGTCCTTCAATGGCTCTGCTTCCACTTTCGCCCCCACTGCCTTGCCTAGTAGGGCCGTTGCCAGGGTTGTTGCTTCCATCTGCCCTAAGCAGAACCCTCTCATGAGGTTGATCTCCATAAATTGTGCCATACTCCACACGGCCGCGTCCTCAACAACCCCCAACAGACGGTCTGCAGCGACCCTGGTTTCATCCCCATCACCCACCAAGTAACTGACCACCGCACGAATGTGATGCGTGGCGATCCTCAGCATGGCGCTCGTCTCTGCTTCGCTCGCCCGCTCTCTCCCTACCTCCTAACTTGGGGGCACATCTTGTAAGGGCACGTCCTTGGAGGGCAAGTCTGCCGACCGGTCGGTTCCTACCAACCCTTGTTGCTCGTCTGCTTCATTCACCACTTGGGAACTTGGCCAAACCTTCCTCCACACCACACCAACCCTGGTCTCCCCCTCCTCTACTTTTGGGGATAACTCCACCGCCCCCTCTTTCGCCTTCTTCAACACCGGTCTTCTCTCACTTCCCTCTAAAGCCACCTTCATCTTCTTCTTTTTCTTTAACATTGACTCCATCTCCCTCTTGTTTCTTTCCTTAAGTGGATCCATTGGTGCTTACAAGGGCACAAAGTCGGTCAAGTCCTTCTCTCCTAAGGGCTTGGGGCGTGGTCAGACCGACTTCTTCACAACTAGCTTAGGTGCTGGGCCTAATTCTTTCTCCTTATACTTATCTACCATTGCAAAAGCTCGCTTGTCCTCTGCCTCCTAAGCTTTCCTCCTCACCTCCATCTCCTCTAGCGATGGATCTCCTTCAGCTAGTTGCGGCCCCAGATTCAGGGCAAACAGAGCTGAGGGCTGGACGAGGTCGTCCCACTTTAGCCCCTAATTTTCCCTCAATTCCTTCACTTGTTCGACCCTCTTCTCCGCCTCAGCGTCTAACTTGGGCTCCTACAACTTGGTGGGGACTTTCCAAATTGTGCGCACTCCTCTTTCGCTACTCGCCGAAATAAAAAAACCACTTTGGCCGCCAGCCCTTCACCGACGAGGGCAATCCCGCCACCAATCCTCTTCATGCTACGGCTTGTAAGGTCACCCATGTCTCCTGTTGTCCTGACGCCTTGTAGCAGGAGAAAAATTCATCCACCGTCATTCTCTCTCGTCCGGTGGCCCGTGGCCACGTAATTGCGCACGCAAATAAAATCTTCCACGTGTTCGGCATTAGTTGTCCTGGGGCCACCTCCAGGCAATTTAGCACATCGACCACCAGCTGAGGGAGGGGCAGCCTCAGACCCCCCCCCCCGGCGCAGTGTTTCTTCGTACAGAGCAAACTCTATTGGCCGTACATCAGAAGCCTTTTCCTTCGCCGTGGGCACTCTCAACTCTCCCTCTGCCGAAATCTGGTATCTGCTTTGCGGCTCCTCAGATCCTCTACCGTTAGTGTCGATTTGTCAGCCTTGGTATGCCAGTGGTCCAGCGCCACCTGGCTAATCAGCTGGACCGCTACCATTATTGTCCCTAGAGAGGGTCACCTTGGCCTCTCCACAACCCTCTCTTCACGCCTCTTTACTCTATATTGCTCCACCAGTGCCACTCCGTCATCATCTCCTAACGCATCCGATGTCATCGCCGGCGCCTTGTCTTGTGCCATCTCCTTCGCGTTTCTATATATCGCCTTGGTTGAGGGGGCGAGGAAATCGGCGATGCGAAAGAGGGGAGAGTCCACCAAGATGTAGTAGCTAAAGTTTGGAATGTGTGGATTCTTCATTATAAGGTAAGTAAATCGCACCAGTCCAAATGCCCAGGGTTTGCTTATGTTCCAAGGATTGAGGTTAAAATTTGCCAGTTTGAAATTCGACAAACAAGTACAAACCCCCGCCTTTTCCACATCCCCACCACCAGCCCCTTCACCTCCTCTCATCGATTCGTACTTCTTATCTGCGACCTAACATCGCGCCACGTGTACGTCTACAATCCCTCACTCTCCCTACTAACTCTCTTTCCTCTCCCTCGTCTATTCTACTTCACATCATTATGTGCCTACTCGATCCTCGAGCCTCATATGCTGTCACTGCCTTTTTGGCCCTCCTTCTAGCGCCATCCCGCTCGGCCACCTTCGCGGTCGGCTCTCCTCCCGGTCGGTCATCCCACTCGGCCACCTTCGTGGTCGGCTTTCCTCATGGTCGGTCATTACGCTCGGGCACCTTCGCGGTCGGCTCTCTTCACGGTCGGTCATTACGCTCGGCCACCTTTGCGGTTGGCCCTTCTCTCGGTCGATCATTATGCTCGGCTACCTTTGCAGTCGGCTCTCCTCTCGGTCAGTCATTACACTCGGCCACCTTCGCAATCGGCCCCCCTTCCGGTCGGCCCTCCTTCCGGTCAGTCATCCCGCTCGGCCACATTTCTTATTACCTTTGTTAGACTAAAGCTACACTTGAGAATGGGGGACTACTAATACCGGTGGGCCCGCAAGAGGGTCTGACCCACGACTCAGGACTAAGACCACGGACTCTACTGATACTGGTGGGCCCGCAAGAGGGTCCACCCCACGACTCAGGACCCAGCCCACGAAACCTAGTAACCTTGAGAAACTAATGATGGACCAGGACCAATAGCTTTCAAACACCTATCAAGTAGGGAATCAGCCATGTAGGCACACAAAGATCTTGCAAAGTTATTGCACCTACACATCAGCCATTAATGAGGCTCTCGTAGCATTAAATGCGGCAACCCCTTCACGCCGGAGGATACAGACTCACCATGAACGATGCAAGCTAGAATATAGACTTTCGGCCAACAAGACAGTCTGGGATGGACAAAGAAATGATGAACAAGGGATATAAGGGAGCTTCCGAGATACGTTAAAGGTTAAGTTCTTTATCTCCCTTTTTTCTCTCTACGTAATCAATCTACTCTACCTAACTCGGTTGTCGGAATGTCCGCTAGGGGATTACCTCCCCCCTTGGACCTTTTTGCAGGCAAGCTCCGTGGACTTCAAGGTCAGCAGACCTATTAGAAGCCTGGATCAGCCCGATCCATCCTTCGTTAGAACTGCAGCATTATCAATAAGAGAAGGAAATTAGGAAAGTGCTATTTACGAAGAAATAGATGCCGAAAAAATGTTTATAATAATAATTAATAAAATTATTAAAACATTGAAATAAATAAATAAAATAAAATGTTAAAGATTTGAGGTCTATAACGAATCAAATCTTATTTTTTCAACTGTGTTAATTTAAATACTAACTTTTTAAAATTATATCAATTATAATAATCCGTTTCTATATTGATAAAAAAAATAAAAATCATTTGTATCTATTAGTTATAATTAAAGGAAATGAGTTAATTTAAATAATTTAATTAATTATTTTTTTCAATTTATTATTGGTGACAATCACTTTTTGTCCTTATCATTGTCCATCATTGGGTGTTTAGTGGAGATTATTTTAAACTACAAGTTAACAATCATAAAGTAGAAATTAAAAGTACCCTTCACTCAATTTTTGAAAAATCAATTTTTTTTCAATTTGTTTAAGCTATTTTTCTACCTAATAAACTATAAGCTGCAACTATACCAAACAATTTGACACAAACTCTAATACTAAAATAAGTTCTATAATTCCCACCAAACACCCTTACTATCTTTGATCTTTCCCAATCTATTGTCATGTGTTATTGTTTCCTAATCTATTGTCATCTGCTATTCTTTCCCTATCCCACCAGGGTGTTTGAAAACATGATTCAGCATTTAAAACTGATAAAATGATAATTAATTAACCCTATTTGATAACTACAATTGATAGCACTTAGAAATTTAAATTATTCTTAAAATGTAAGCTAAAACTTAAGTAAATTTTAAGTCATATCAAACTTACTTAATTCTGATTGAAATTATAAAAACGAAACATAATTATTAATATATATTATTATAAACTCACCACTACCACCACCGTTACCATTACCACCACCACTATGTCACTGCCACCGCTATAACCACCACTACCACTATCATTACCACTCTCACTATCACCACCGCTACCAACAACACCACCACCACCACCACCACTGCCACCACCACAATATAAAAATTAATACATACAATTTGAAAATAATGAATTTCAAATTTAATTTTATATATATCAAATAATTTATTTTTAATTTAGCACTTAGTTTTTTATCAAATAATTTTCATCTTAAAAAATTCAATATTCACTTTTCAATACTTAATTTTTAATCTTTAATTTTCAGTTTTCAACTTTATCAAACACCACCTTCCTCTTTCCTTCCCTAGTCCATGACATTGCTCCCATTCAACACCACCAAAATAATAATAATAATAATAATAATAATAATAATTATTGTGTAAATTATCCATGTTCTATTAGTTATGATTAAGCAGGTGATTATTTCAAATTAATAATAAATCTTATAAATTTTAATGAGATCATATTCATGGACTAGATCGTGCTATTTAGATCCATGAGACCTATCATATGTCCTATTTTGATAATTCGAATAATTTAATATGTAGAATTCGTCGAATATTTTATGTCTAAAAAATAAGTTGATCGAATATCGATAGCTATTTGATCAGATCATATTTTTGTCAATAATTTATTTTGAAAATCATATTTACTGTTGACAGAAATATAATTTGATCAAATAACTATCGAGATGTGATTAAACTTTTTTTACAGGAATGAAATATTCAACGAATCTTATGTATTAAACAATTTGGATTAAAAAAATAGGACTCATAATAAATCTCATGGACCTAATAATATGTTCTAATCTGATTTTAAGATCATAAATTTTTTTATTAATATGTAAATACTTTGGAAAAGTGTCATTGATAGTCCCGAATCTGTGCATCGTTCTGTTTAGACTCTGGAAACACAGAGAGAGAGAGAGAGAGAGAGAGAGAGAGAGAGAGAGATTTTAGGGGTTTGGCATAGAGTGATGATTTTATTACCTATTAAAGGAATGGAGAGAGAGAGGGGCTCAACCCTTGAACGCCATGGCCACCAACTTCAAATCCATTCCTTTAATAGGTAATAAAATCATCACTCTATTCCAAACCCTTAAAATCTCTCTCTCTCTCTCAATTAATTTAGAAAAAAGACTCAAGAAAAAAAGTAAAAGAAAAGTTTTAATCCAAAAAATGAAATTCTTATGGGTTTATTGATAGTCTTTCGTATGAGCTTGCTTTTATAAATGGGGATTTAAAATTCAAAAATATTTAAGAGTACTAAAAGTAGAGTTCTAATGAGAGTTCTGTTTATGTGACAGTGGGCCCCACTCATAAATGATTTGATGTGTTAGGTCCTTTTGTTTTTTCAATCCCACGAACAAACGTAGTTTATTGAGTTGTAAAGTTTTATTGTTTTTGGGTTGCTCACTCGAGCGAAGGAGTCTTGGCTCTAGTGAAGAAGTTGTGCTCCCATAAGTTTTCTATGTCTGCAAATATACTGGGCAGGAAGATTGTGCGCTCAAGCGAAAGAAGTTTGGCTCGGGCGACTCCACTTAAGAAATACACGCGTAATTGGTTCGTCGCTCGAGCGAAAAATCATTCGCTTGAGTGACCGTCGCAACCCTGTTTTCTATATATATGTGTTTAAGTCATTTTTTAGCTTTAATGCTTCCAGATCTGTTTTAAGGGCTCCAGGGTTTTTTTTGGGGCTATTTTACTAGTTTTCCTTTGATGTTTGCTTGAGTATTAAACTCACATGGTTTGACAATTCATATAAAAGGGTTGTTTGAGTAATCATCTTCAAGAGTGTTCTTTTTTGGTGGAATCCAGAGATTCAACCGTGAAGTGTTCGAAGGTGTTCTACGTTGTCCGTAACCGTTGAGTCAACGTGGATATTGTGGAATCAATATCAATCTAATCAATTCTGAGACGAAGGTTGCGGTGAAAGAAATACAAATCATTGAAGACAAATTGACAGAGTTTGGGTATTTTGTATTCTCTCTTTCCTTCATAGTGAATTGATTTGTGGCATTTCTCCCGTGGTTTTTAATCAAAATTGGAGGTGCTCCAATTGTGGTTTTTTCATGTAAAAATCGTTTGTGTCGATTTATTATTTTTTGAAACAACAATCTAAATCACTTTCGTACATGCTTGATGATCTAAATTGTTGGTTTTAATTGTTTGGGAACTGGTACAATTAATCTTGAGCCAAATCACGAATCACTTAAGTTTTTCAATTGGTATCATAGCGGGTCACTCTTTGTTTTTATCAAAACTATAAGAGTGTGATTTTGTGTGATTGGTGATATGGATTCAATTCACGAAGGTAACTCGACCCACAGACCTCCGTTACTTGATGGTACAAATTATTCTTATTAGAAAGCTCATATGGGAGCATTTTTAAAATCTATCGATGAGAAAGTTTGGCACTGTGTGATCTATGGGTGGAGTGAACCTGTTGTCACCATTGATGGTGTTGATATTCCCAAACCTTTTGATAAATGAGACGCATTCGACTATCAAAACTCAAGTTGGAACAGTAAAGCTCTCAATTCCCTCTTTTGCTCCTTCACACTTGAAGAGTTTCGTCGTATTTGCACGTGTGAGGTAGCAAAAGAGGCTTGGGATATTCTTGAAACTACTCACGAGGGTACTACTTCTGTTAAAAGGTCAAAACTTCAATGTCTCACCTCCTCTTTTGAAACTCTTTTTATGTGTGATGATGAGACGTTTGATGATTTTTATGCTAAACTTAGTGACATCGTGAATTCCTATTTCATGCTCGGTAAAAAAATCCTGGAGCTAAGGTTGTTGGAAAAATTTTGAGGTCTTTACCCGAGAGGTTCCAATAAAAAGTTACAGTTATTGAGGAGGCTCAAGATGTTGATACCCTCAAGCTTGATCAGTTGGTTGGAAACTTACAGACTTATGAAGCCCACCAGATTTCTAAGAAAAAACAAAAAGATAGACACTCTATTTTTGACCGCCCTTAAGACTTAGGCGCTTTATTCCAAACACCAAATGGTGAAAGTTACACTGTGCAATCTTTTGAATTCTCAGTAATGAAATTTGGATTCAAGCTCTAATCCCAACCTTATACCCCATTTTTGCCAAACTATTTTAGACCTTAAAACCCTCCTTTCAAAATATTTTTCCAAATGCTTCTATGATGTTTCTGAGGCCCGCATTTCATTTAAAACATTGCACCTTTCGGTAAATCGAGTAAGGACAAAGTGGAAATAGATGAAAGGGAGGTGAACTCTTTGAAAAAATCTTTAAAACATCTTATTTAGAGGTTTGGACTTGAAGAAAATAAGAGTGGAGGAAAGGAAACTAGTTAGGGGAAGAGTTAGGCATCAATCCGTTAGGACAAAACTGGGCAGCCTTCACTAAATTAGGCCTACCTCTTTCTACACTTAGACTTTAGTTATGAGGCCACCACCATTGGAAATTGGACTTTCGGGGCTTCATTTTAGACTCAAGAATCTCCTAAAGTCGAGTCCGGATGAGGGAGATATGGCTGTTTGAAGTTAGGCATCAATCCGATTAAGACAAAACTGAGAAGCCTTCACTAAAATAGGCATATCTCTTTTCACAATTAGAATTGAGATATGAGGCCACCTCCATTGGAAAGTAGACTTCCGGGGATTCAAGTTAGACTCAAGAATGACCTGTAAAGGGTCTGGATGAAGGAGTTATGCCCATTTGAAGTTGGGCCTAAAGTGCAGTCATGGAGACCCGGCCGGGTCTACATAGAACCGGTCGTTCCTCATCGAGGCCCTGCCTGGCTTCAGTGAAAACTTTTCCCGAGTCGCATTTGGGCCGGCCGTGCATTATTGAGGCTCGGCCGATAGCAGACGGGAATCGAACAAATATCTTTGTTTGAAGATATTTTCAACCTTTTTGGCTCAAACTCTATAAATACAGCTCCTTCCTTCAGAATTGAAGGTTAGAAAATTTTCCAAAAGGCTTTGAGAGCTAAAACCATTTTCCTTACTCTTTTGATCTTCAAACCTTCTTTAGCTATACATACACAATACATACACCATTAGAACTGGTTCTTGGAGCTTTTTGTTGAGATTTCAAACTAAATTTCAAAAACTTGAGGGTGTTGAAATCAAGTTTGTTTAACTACAAACATCCTCTCTTTCAAGAGGTATAACTTTTGCATCTTCTTCCTTATTTTTCTTTTACTCTTTTCCTATCTTTTCCTTGATTTATACACTGTTTTGGGGCTATTTTTGGACTATTTTCGGACTATTTTCAGAGGCTAAAATATGGTTTAGAAGTCCTAAAAGTGGAGGGGTTAGCCACCCCGCCTTAGCTTTGCTTACTAACTTAGTATCTCTTTGTTTTTGTCTATCTTTTTGTGCTCTTTAAACACAATTTTAGCCACTGTTTTTAGGCTGTTTTGGGATTGTTCTTGGACTGTTTTGGGGCTGAAACATGTGATTTAAAATTGCAAAGAGTGGAGGGGTACCCCTCCTTAGGCTTTGTTCCATAACTTTTTCTCTTGCTTTTAGCTACTGTTTTTTCACCTATTTGGGGCTGTTTTAGGGCTGTTTTAATTTATTTAAATAGCTTATGCCTTGATTAGTTTGCTTGTTGTCTCAGACGTTCATATACATAGCTCATTGCATGTTTGTTCCAGCTTTTCTTTAAGTAATTTCCTTGTTTAAGGACCTGATTTTAATAATCAACTTGCCATTCATCTCTGTCATTTGAGAGTTGTTTCAATCGGTTGACGGTTATTCAAAACATGAACTAGTGATTTATGCTTAATAGCTTAATCTCTACAGAGGTTCATTGCCAACGGTGTAGTCTCTTTTCATGTTGAGAATTACTTCCCGTTTGACGCTTCTCTCCTTTTAGAGGACTTAATCATCATTTTGGACAAATGGACTAAAGAATGGAAATGACTAAAAGAATTAGTTTAAAAGCAATCAACACGCTTAAAGAAAATGGCTTAAATTGCTTCGGCTTGGCCGGACATTATGCCAAGTTAATTGAGTCAAGAATGATCATACGCTAATTCATGGCATTTTGATGATTCTAGAAGTGTCTCTACCACCCTCTTAGAGTTCACTCCATGACAAGAGGGAGGGGTGGTTATGTTCATTTCATTTATCGATTCTTGTCCAAATTGTATCCGAAATCATCAAGTAATCAATTTGCCCATTGATGGATTTGGAAAAAACTCTACTCTTCTCTCGAGGCTTTCCCATGATAGAGAAGTGTGAGATGGACAAACAGAGTCCAGAACACTCTATCTGCACTATTTTCACTTCAGAGCACCAAATGGACTTATATGGAACAGAGCCACGGTCGGCCTTCTGTAGGCCTGGCCGGATGTCAGTGAGGGTCGGCCGGGCATCAATGTTTGGTAAGGCAGTGTGTTATACAGAAGCACAGGGCAGTGGCTGAAGGTGAAACAGAATAGTCTGGGCAGACAAAGCAGCTTCTGGGCACTGCGCATGCGAGCATTGTGCATCTTCGAATTTGTAGCTTATTCTTCAGTTACTTATTAATTCATTTGGTTTTGTAATAATTAGTTTAATTCGGACTTTCGAACATTGATTCGGACCCTCCTGCGTGAGGATAAATATGTAATAATGTGTATGTCTTCCAACCCTACGTCTTTGTCCCTTCTATTTCCCAGCTTATGATGGTTAGTTTAGGGCATCATGTTTCGTTTAGCGTACTTCATGTTTGTATCCACTTGTATTACATACATTGAGGCTCGATTCATCATTCTAATCGCGTCATTATTTCAATACTTCTTTGAATACGTGTTTAAACCGCATGTTATCAAATTGATCCATATATCATATTAGTAATCGAGCCTAGTAATTGCATATCGCATGTGTTGCATTAGTCATGTTGCATAAGAATCATGTATTTTTCTAACTAGTTTCTCTTTTGGCTTGGAGTACAAGGTAAGCTTTTTTTTGCTTTAGCATGATGCATGAGTGTGATTATTGCTATATCTAGCATGCTTTCCATGAGGCTAACTGCTTAATTGATAAACTGCTTGAATGCCTGTGGATGAAGGCTATTTGCTTGAATTGGAATAATTTGAATAATGTTCATATGCGATCACTTTTTCAAGTGGTACATATTCAAAACACTTTTTCAAAACAAACATGAATCAAGTGTTCTGATACTTGCAAAATTAGTCTATACTTGTATGCATCACATAGTAAAGTTAACCTAATAATTGGAACAAGAGCATATAATATAAATAAGATTCACATCATGATTAGTAGAGGCCGATTTTTGATTGGGCGAGTGGGGTGTTCAATTCATGGCATTCCCCTTTCATACCTAAGTTCCCAAACTGAGACACTTTGGTGATGATGGACTAATGGCCTTTGGCACGAGTCACGGGTTTCCTAAATTTTCCAAAACAAAATATTTAGGTGGTAACTCTGTAAATCTGGCAAAGCAGTTCATTTTTTGCATTTGATTCAAAACATCTATTTTTCAAAAGAATTGTCGAATTTGGACTCTTTTGCGTTTTTATTATTTCACATTGCACTTGTGAAATAAAATTCAAAACCACGAGAGTCTGACACTGTAGGGCTTATTCACCTTCCGAAAGAAGCGCGGAAAAGTCAATCTACAATAATGTGGCTTTTACTAGTGCTCATGAGACTGCTAAGACCACTGAGATTGAATTTGATCTAGAGTCCGAAATGACGGCTATGTTTACTAAATAGTTTTAAAAAAATTTGAAGAAAAAGAAGCGTAATTTCAAGAATCCTAGTTCAAAAGATAAGGGTAATGAAAAACCCAAAACTTTTCCACCAAAAGTTGCTCCAAAAACTAAAAAAAAGACTGTGAATGGACAAGGTGTCAAGTGTTACAAATGTCAAGGGTTTGGTCATATTGCTTTTGAATGTCCATCAAAAAAGAACTGGAAGAAAGTCTATACAGTGACTTGGGATGATGAAAGCGAGTCAGAGCAAGAACCCAAAAAAATCAAATCCGGTGAAGATGGAGATAGTACCTACATGGCATTCTGGTCTACTGTCACTCAATCATCTCCAAAGCTAGTTAAGTTTGCTCGTGGTCAGAATTTGCACCGTGCTCCTACCTTTGATGGGAGTAATTACTTGTTCTGGAAGATCAAAATGAGGATGTTTCTGAGAGCTCATGACCCTGAGGGCTGGCAAGCCATTGAAGAGGATGTTGAAAGCGCTGACAATCCGAGTAATCAAAGAGTTCTGACTACCATCCGTAAAGCAATTTCTGACGAAGAACAACAAGGGATTGCTCACTGCACAAAAGCCAAAGATGCATGGGACATTCTGAGTCAATTTTATGAGACCCCTGAGATTGAATTTGATCTAGAGTCCAAAATGATGGCTGTGTTTGCTAAACAGTTTTAAAAAAAAAAATTAAAGAAAAGGAAGCGTAATTTCAAGGATCCTAGTTCAAAAGATAAGGGTAATGAAAAACCCAAAACTTTTCCACCAAAAGTTGCTCCAAAAACTGAGGGGCAAGGCGTCAGGTGTTACAAATGTCAAGGGTTTGGTCATATTGCTCTTGAATGTCCAACAAAAAAGAACTAGACAAAAGTCTATACAATGACTTGGGATAATAAAAGCGGGTCAAAGCAAGAACCCGAAGAAACCGAATTCGGTGAAGATGGAGATAGTACCTACATGGAATTCTAGTCTACTGTCACTCAATCATCTCCAAAGCCAATTGAGTTTGCTCGTGGTCAGAATTTGCACCGTGCTCCTACCTTTGATGAGAGTAAGTACTTGTTCTGGAAGATCAGAATGAGGATGTTTCTGAGAGCTCATGACCCTGAGGGCTGGCAAGCCATTGAAGAGGATGTTGAAAGTGCTGACAATCTGAGCAATCAAAGAGTTTTGACTACCATTTGTAAAGCAATTTCTGACGAAGAACAACAACGGATTGCTCACTGCACAAAGGCCAAAGATGCATGGGACATTCTGAGTCAATTTTATGAGACCCCAAAGATTGAATTTGATGTAGAGTCCGAAATGACGGCTATGTTTAGTAAACAGTTTTAAAAAAAAAATTTTTAAAAAAAGCGTAATTTCAAGGATCCTAGTTCAAAAGATAAGGGTAATGAAAATCCCAAAACTTTTCCACCAAAAATTGCTCCAAAAACTGAAAAAAAGACTGTGAAAGGGCAAGGTGTCAAGTGTTACGAATGTCAAGAGTTTGGCCATATTGCTCTTGAATGTCCATTAAAAAAGAACTGGAAGAAAGTCTATACAGTGACTTGGGATGATGAAAGCGGGTCAGAGCAAGAACCCGAAAAAACCGAATCCGGTGAATATGAAGATAGTACCTACATGGCATTCTGGTCTACTGTCACTCAATCATCTCCAAAGCCAGTTGAGTTTGCTCGTGATCAGAATTTGCGCCGTGCTTCTACCTTTGATGGAAGTAATTACTTGTTCTGGAAGATCAAAATAAGGATGTTTCTGAGAGCTCACGACCCTGAGGGTTGGCAAGCCATTGAAGAGGATGTTGAAAGTGCTGACAATTCGAGCAATCAAAAAGTTTTGACTACCATCCGTGAAGCAATTTTTGACGAAGAACAGCAACGGATTGCTCACTGCACAAAGGCCAAAGATGCATGGGACATTCTGAGTCAATTTTATGAGAGAGGAGAGTCATCTTCACCACCATCTATCAACTTTCATGCCTTAGTTGTTCGATTGGATGAGGTTCAGGAGAAAGATGAGCAAAAGGAAGATGATGAAACCTCGGAAGACAATGATGAGATTGATGGTGATGACCTACAACAAGCTTATGAAAAGCTTTACGATGAATCTCTAAATTTGTCCAAGATCAATGACAAACTCACTCTCAAGCTCAAAGCATGTGAAAGTGAGAATGTCAAGCTAAAAGGAGAGATTGGAGCTACAAAAAGGGGATGTCATCAAGATCTCAAATGACAGACAAGACCTCTGCAGAAAGCTTCTAGCTTGTGAAACCGAAAGGAGTGAACTTCTGAACATCTATGCCACATATGAATAGAAGATTAGAATCCTTGGAATGTCACAAGCCATGTTAGAAGAGCTGATTGGTTAGAAAGAGGAAGAACTCAAAGTTGCTAGAGCCACAATTGATATGTGGAACAAAGGGTCAAAGACACTTGAAGGCATCATCGGGGTCTCAACAAATGAGTTGTGATAAAAGTGGGATAGGCTATTCTATTACAACATTTCAAAAGGGACAGGTATCTACATCACATGACCTAAAGACTCAAGCAAAGGGAAAGCTCAAGGTGATCTTTCTCTTCATCAACCCAAATGGGGTAAGATCAACAAACTGGAGGTAAAACCTGTGTTTGTTTGTCATCATTGTGGGAGGTATGGACACATTCGTCCTTATTGTTTTGAGTTGTTTGGTAAAGTGTCTAAAAAGCGTAGAAATTCTAATAATTCTCGGGTTAGAAGACAACCTTGCATGTCTAGGCAGAACACCAAGATTCATGAGAGTGTTCACAATGCTAAGACATCTACCAAGATTGTCAATCCTACTTCTACTAAGACCAAAAAGATATGGGTTAGAAAGAGCGACTTAACTTGTTTTGTTGTTCACACTGCGTTACAAGCACGTAACTCACACATGTGGTATCTCGATAGTGGGTGCTCTCATCACATGTCTGGTGACAAATCCTACTTCATTTCTCTTGAAAAATATAAAGAAGGAATTGTTACCTTTGGAGATTGTGGATCTTCTAGAGTCATTGGTAAGGGCTCTATAACTATGGCCGGTCTTCCCAAGCTTGAAAATGCCTTACTTGTGGATGGCCTTAAAGCTAATCTTTTGAGCATTAGTCAAATGTGTGATTCCCATCATGAAGTATTATTTTCAAAAAATAAGTGTGAAATTTTAGATAAAAAGGGAAATATGTCATGCATGGAGTTCGCACATCTGATAACTGCTATGGGATTGTTACCACTAATGATCTCACTTGCCACTCGGCCGTCATAAGTAACCTTAACTTCTGGCATCAAAGATTTGGTCACATGAATTTCAAAGACCTAACCAAGATAGCCAATAAAGAGCTTGTGAGAGGTGAACCCAAAATGGGTAAGGATGTGAACCATGTGTGTGGACCTTGTCAACTTAGGAAGCAAACCCGTGCCCCTCATAAAAAGGTGAACAGTTTCATAACCAAACATCCTCTTGAACTAGTTCATATGGATCTTATAGGACCCACTCGCACCGAAAGCATTGGAGGTAAAAGATACATTTTTTTAACCGTTAATGATTATACTCGTTTTTCATAGGTAAATTTTTTAAGAGAAAAATATGATACGTTTGATGCTTTCCAGGCCTTAGTCCTTAAAATCCAAAATGAACAGGGTGTTACTATTAGGCGTATCATAAGAATCCGAATTGATCATGGTTGTGAGTTTGAAAATAGTTCGTTTTCGAATTTTTGTGATATGTATGGAATTAAGCATGAATTTTCTACACCGATTACTTCACAACAAAATGGAGTTGTTGAGAGGAAGAATAGGGTTGTTCAAGAGATGGCTAAGGTCATGCTCCATAGTAAGAAAGTTTTTCCAAAGTTTTGGGCTAAAACCTTAAATACCGCTGTTTATATTGTGAATCGTTTGTATTTAAGGCCCAACACTTTACAAACTCCATATAAATTATGGAAGGGATTGAAACCTAATGTAAAATACTTCAAACTTTTTGGAGTAAATGTTATATTTTCAAAGATAAAGAGCCTTTGGGCAAATTTGACTCCAGAAGTGATAAAGGTATTTTTCTAGGGTATTCAACCTCTAGTAGAGCTTTTCGTGTCTATAACCTACGTACTTTGTCTTTAATGGAATCGATCAATGTGGTTATAGATGACACAGGTTCTCCTACTTCAGCGATAAATGAGGAAGAAAATGGTGAGTCTCCAATCTTGGCTATTGAACTACAAAGTCAAGGAGGAGCAGAGGTCCAAGCTCAAGAAGGTGAGCCAGCACCAACTTCTAAGGTAAGTCCGAGTCCAAAGAGTGCACAAAGAAACACCACTTTTAATGCTCCTGTCTCCACAAGTCCAGAGTTCAAACCATCAGCAAGGGTAAAACTGAATCATCCGGCTCAACAGGTGATTGGATGTGTCTCAGATCGAATGAAAATCCGAAGACAAATTCGGGAAGAGGTATCTCATATGTGTTATGTTTCATTAATTGAACCTAAGAATATAAAAGAGGCATTACTAGATGATAGTTGGGTCAATTTTATGCATGAAGAGTTAGGTCAATTTGAAAGTAACAATGTTTGGACTCTTGTTCCCAGACCTAGAGACATGAATGTGATAGGTACCAAGTGGATATTTAAAAATAAATCTGATGAGAATGGTACTGTGGTTAGAAATAAAGCTAGGCTGGTTGCTCAAGGCTATACACAAGTAGAGGGTGTTGATTATGATGAAGTGTTTGCCCCGGTTGCACGTCTCGAATCTATTCATATTTTACTTGGTGTTGCATGTTTTCTTAGGTTTAAATTGTTCTAAATGGATGTGAAAAGTGCCTTTCTGAATGGGTACTTGAAAGAATAGGCATATGTTGAGCAACCAAAAGGGTTTGAGGACCCAAAATGTCCTCACCATGTCTACAAGTTAGACAAGGCATTATATGGGTTGAAACAAGCCCCTCAAGCTTGTTATGATAGACTTACTACCTTTCTACTTGATAATGATTTTCAAAGGGGTAGTGTGGAGAAGACCTTATTTGTGAAACATACTAAGTCTCATATACTTGTTGCTCAGATTTATGTTGATGATATTATGTTTGGATCCATTGCTGATTTTCTTGTGAAATATTTCTCGGATTGCATGACACATGAGTTTGAGATGAGCATGATGGGAGAGTTGTCTTATTTCTTGGGTCTTCAAATTAAACAGTCTCCTTCGGGTATGTTTGTCTCTCAGACCAAGTATGCCAAAAATCTTGTGTCTAAGTTCAGTCTCGAGTTGGCTAAACATGCATACACTCCCATGAGCACCAGTCTTCACCTTTCCAAAGATTCCTCTGGTACTAATGTTGATCCTACCCTGTATAGGAGTATGATAGGGAGTCTCCTGTACCTCACAGCCAATCGTCCTGACATTGCATTTAGTGTAGGTGTTTGTTCCCGTTACCAAGCTTGTCCTAAAGAGTCTCACCTTCTTGTAGTCAATCGCATCATTAAGTACGTTAATGGGACATTGGGTTATGGGATTTGGTTCTCGACTGACACTACAGCTGAAATCATTGGTTTTTCTGATATCGACTGGGCAAGGTGTGCTGATGATCGTAAGAGCACATCTGGAGGGTGTTTTTACCTCAGGAATAATTTGGTTGCCTAGCATAGAAAAAAGCAAAATGCCATTTCTCTTTCGACCGCTGAGGCTGAGACATTACTGTAGGGAATTGTTGTGTTCAAATGTTCAAATACTTTATGATTATGGTATAGACCAGAACACTCTCACCCTTTTCTGTGATAATACTAATGCCATCAATATTTCTAAAAATCCTGTCTAACACTCTCGCACCAAACACATTGACATTTGTCATCATTTCATTCGAGAGTTAGTGGAAGAGGGCCTTATTGTTCTTGAACATGTACCCACTAAGCATCAAAAGGCTAATATGTTCACAAAACCCCTTGATCTTCTCAGGTTTGAGTTCTTTAGAAAGACCTTGGGTGTAGTGCTCAATCACTAGGGTGTGACTTGTTACTTGATTGGGTGAGCGTGATTGGCTTTATGTTTACTTGGATGCTATAATCTTATTGTCATTTATGCCTGTCATTTCAACATTTAGACTCATATAAACACCACTCATGCTGCCTACAAGATTTCATTTTTCTTTGTTCATAGCTTATTTTGAATGCCCATACTCATTGACTTCATGATCTCATTCTGTACATATCCTTGAGATAAACTGTTGTAGGGATTTCCGCACAAGTGATCAAAGTTCTCTATGGACAGTGTCTCTTATACATTAACAGAGGAATTGACCTATACTGGCATATCATGGGTGATGCTGAGTCTCTTAACCATCTATTATCGTTTTTCACTTTCATAATTCCTCCCTCAGTTCATTGAAGTTCGGGCATTAGAAAAAGGCTACCTCAGAGACACCAACCAGGCCATCCTTATTGATTTCATGCTTCTCTGGTTTGATCTCCATACTCTTGAGCTTGCATGCCACCAGTGAGTGCCCACAAGCAAGAAAAGTCAAAAATTAAATATAAAAAAAAAAAGGAACTCATTGATTGAGGGGGAGCCTCCGCTTTTACTTAACAAATACCCCTTGATTTCTAGTGGTTTGACTTTTCTAAGTGATGTTTAGTAACTCTTGTTAGAGGTCCAGCCATCCGGTCACTATGAGGATTAACTCTAGCTCCGTGGCCTTTTAAGGATTGCACACACACACATTCATTATGTGAGCTCTCATGTTTGTATTTGAGTTGTTCATTTTCATGTAGCTTATGCTCATTGATCAATATTAATCTGATTTGCTCATGATATTGTGCTTCATATTGTCAATATTGCAAGTTTGCAGGCTTCATGGTTTGTGGATTTTCTTATCTTGGTGTCACATTCGTGCTATTGAGCTCACTTCCTTTTGTTTCAGGTCCCACTTGATAGTGTGAGTGTTTTGTTTTTGCTTAGAAGGGTGTTTTTCAGGTGTTTTGGTTTTACTTCTTCGCTCGAGATAGGGAGTTTGCACTTGAGCGAGAATTACTTCATCTCAGTACTTTTGCAAGTGGCACAGTTTCTGAGAGCTTGGTTTTTGGGCTCGAGCAACAATGCCTTGGCTCAACCGACCCCACACGCGTAAGTGTCTTAGCTCGAGAGAAAATCTTCTTGCTCGAGCAACATGTTAAGGTTTAAATAGTTTCTTCCGCCTCTTCAGTCCCATTTTCCCCCATTTTCTTTGATTGCTCTCTCTCTCTCTCTCTCTCTCTCTCTCTCTCTCCTGGGGCGATTGCGCCTCCATTGTTGTATCTTGAATTTTCCTAGGCAGGGTGTTAATTTCCTTCATCAAGCTTCTCCTTCTCCATTTTCTGGTAAGATTTTTCTTCTATGCTTTTTGTTTTTCTTTGGTTTCCCCTGTTCTCTCTCACTTCCTCGTCTGCTGATTTATGGGTTCTTATTCACCACTAGAGTTGTGTTTGTTTATTCTGTCTCGATTATTTTTCGTCTGTTTGTCCTTGTTTGATTTTTCTTCTGGCATCTTCATATTCCTAAGGTTTTACAAAATTATCATGTGTGTCCTGCTGACTCTGAATGGGTTTTGGATTAATATTGGTTCTCTTTTCTTGCTGTATCCATGTTGTAGTTATTTGGGAATTGCCATGTTATACACTGTTGTCTTTATTGGTTTCTTACTATGAGTGCATTCTATTTTTGTTGGCTTTGAATTCTTATCATACTGCAGATAGTTTCTGGCTTTGTTTTATACCTCTGCTCTAACCCTGTTGCACTAATGGTTTGTGCTTTGTTCTTATATTTGATTTTGGGGTTGTTATTGGGCATTCAGTGTTTCTTGGTTCTGTTTGGTTGGGTTGATTTTGGGTTTATATGGGGGTGTGCTTTGTCTTGGTGGTTTGGGGTTTGTTTTGTGATGGTCTCTCCTTTGTGTTTCTTAGTCATGGCTGAGTCCTCAAAATGCCGTAAAACCACTGTATCCCATCCCACTTTCAATACAGATAAATTTCCATCCCGAGAGAAGTCCAACCTGTATAGGGAGTTTTATGTTTCTCGGAAAGTTCACTTAGAACGTAATGTCCATCCTAGTGCCTTTGAGTCTATTCTGATCCGATCTCTGTTTGATGCTTTAGGAGGTGACCAGGTCCTTCTTTTCTCCGATCCACAAAATCTTAGTTGGGTCCGAGAATTCAATTGCAATATGCACTCCATTCGCAAGGAGACAGGCCCTTCTTTTCACACATGGGTTCGTAACAAAGCCCTGGTCATTGTTGACAAAGTCATTCGGCAGTTTCTTAATCTTCCAGAAGTCCAAGACTATCACTATCTGTTTCTTACCCGTAGCTTTGCTGATTTTGATACGGTCACCATTGAACTTTGTGGCACTCCCCGGACTTGGGTCGCCGGGGCTCTCATTCAGCAAAATGAACTTCTTCCCCCATTTTCGTCTCCTAAATATCATAGTTTGTGCCAACATCCATGTTACCTCTCATTCTTCTCACATTACCCAAGATCAAGGTTATGTGTTGTATTGCATTGACCACCGCCTTCTCATCGACCTGTCTGAAATGATCGTATCCAAAATGATTAGTGTGTTTGAGGGTCGTAAGTCTTTGGGTCTCCCTTATGGGTGTTTCCTCAAATTGGTTTCTTACATCCCTTGGTGTCCTCACCATTGATAATGACGAGTTTGCCTCTCCCATTAAACCCGTCACTAACTGACTGTCTCACAGAGTCAAGCCCATGTCAATGAGGGTTCATCGGGAGTTAGGGTGTCTGTTGCAGGTGATGATCCACTTGCTGAGGAGGCCGAGATTGATGCAGCCACTACTGGTGCACCTGAGATGCGTCCTTGTTCGTTTTGTAGACAACTGCAGCAGTTCGAGCAGTCTGTCACCCATCATCTTGATTAGCTGGATGCTCACTTAGATGCATTTGATGGCCGTCTCGATCAGCAGACCACGATGCTTGCTCAGATCCTTTCTCTGCTCCAGATCCCGCAGCAGCCTCTGTATTCCTCGCAGTGATGTTTTCTCTTCTTTTTGGCAATTTTTTTTTTTTTTTGGTTCTTAGTCTCTTTTTTGTTGCTACTGGTTGTGTTTCCTCTATCCTTTGTCTCTCCCCGATCAAAAAGGGGGAGTAGAGTTTTATAGTTTCATATATTTGGGATCTAATAGATGTGGATATTGGGATAGAGATAGTGTGCAGATATATCGGGCCATTGTTTTGCATATATTTTGGATATTGGTTATTCATACTATATGTTGTTTTGGATAGTTGTTATGCATGGACTAATCAAATTTTAGGATCGATTTTTGAGTTAGTGGACTAGATTCGCATTTTTCATTCGTTTCTCTTGATTATGTCTTGAACTCTATTTGTTTTTTTTTTTTGAAGACTAATTACTCTATCTATTCCAAGTGGTTTGATTTATATATTGTTGCAGGGTATTTCATCCAAACTGTTAGTTTAGATTAGTTGTTTTTTTTTTTAGTTGGTTGTTTAGTATACTGCGTGTATTTGCTTTGAAATTGTGTTAGAATGTTTTGTCTAGGAATTGACAAAGGGGGTGATTGTTACATTTCTTTGTTTTGTCAATCCCATGAATAAACATAGTTTATCGAGTTGTAAAGTTTCATTGTTTTTGGGTTGCTCGCTCGAGCGAAGGAGTCTTAGCTCGAGCAAAGAAGTTGTGCTCCCAGAAGTTCTCTATGCCTGCAAATATACTGGGAAGGAAGATTGTGCGCTCGAGTGAAAGAAGCTTGGCTCGAGCGACTCCACTTAAGAAATACACGCGTAATTGGTTCGTCGCTCGAGCGAGAGATCCTTCGCTCGAGCGACCGTCGCGGCCCTATTTCTATATAAATGTGTTTAAGTCCGTTTTTTGGTTTAATGCTCCCAGATCTGTTTTGAGGGCTCCAGGGTTTTCTTCTGGGGCTATTTTACTAGTTTTCCTTTGATGTTTGCTTGAGTATTAAACTCACATGGTTTGACAATTCACATCAAAGGGTTGTTTGAGTGATCGTCTTCAAGAGTGTTCTTCTTTGGTGGAATCCGGAGATTCAAGCGTGAAGTGTTCGAAGGTGTTCGACGCTGTGCGTAGTCGTTGAGTCGACGTGGATGTTGTGGAATCAACATCAGTCTAATCAATTCAGAGACGAAGGTTGCGGTGGAAGAAATACAAATCGTTAGAGGCAAATTGACAGAATTTGGGTAATTTGTTTTGGTATTTTGTATTCTTTGTTTCCTTCATAGTGGATTGATTTGTGGCGTTTCACCCGTGATTTTTTAATCACAATTGGAGGTGTTCCAATTGTGGTCTTTCCACGTAAAAATCGTTTGTGTCGATTTATTATTTTTTGAAACAACAATCTAAATCACTTTCGTACGTACTTGATGATCTAGATTGTTAGCTTTAATTGTTTGGGAATTGGAACAATTAATCTTGTGCCGAATCACAAATCACTTAGGTTTTTCATGATGTATGTGTCTTACTTTATTTTTTTATTTTTTCTTACTCTATACCACATCATTAATGCCAATATTAGAGTTCCAAATTTAAAGTGAGGAATCATTATTGTTTAAAATTTGCTCAGAACCAAGTTCTTGAGCTTCAAATTATTGTAATTTTGTTTTCTGTTTTAGGGGTTTTCACTCAGATCAGATGTCTCTGTTCATTGTCACATCATCGCAGAAAAAAGAAGAAAAAAGAAGGGAAATTACATCCAGTAGGACAGGGAATTTTTTTTACACAATCATGGAAACTTGCACCCCACAACCTTTCTACCCCACATGTTTTTGTAAATTTTTTTTTTTTTTTTGTCCCACATTGAAATTCCCCCAAGAAAAAATTGGAGGAAATGTGAAGAAAATGAGTTCATTCATATTATTTATTTTATTCTGAAAAGTAAAATTCTTTTGGGTTTATTGATAGTCTTTGTTGTAAACTTGCTCAACATTTGCTTAAGTTCTTCAGAGCTTCAAATTATTGAAGGGAAATTTTACATGGTTATGATTTTTGTGACTTGGTTATATTAGTTATTGTGGGGAAGTGGTTCTGGAAATACTCTTCTTATCCTGGGAGACGCTCTTGATCCTCAGCTAGTCACCTGCAAAGACAAACACTCTGGTTGGGGGTGCCGGGGTTAGCACTCCGACGGGCAAGTCAGTTCTTATACTCAAGAAAGCTTGTTTACTAAGTTTAGTGAAGTGATTCTTACATACCTTTCTAAATCTGAAGCTCTTGTATTTATACTCATTCTCTGGACCTCGGGTCCAGAGCCCACTTTTTACTTATTGTCCTTTTGTTTATTCCAACATACATCTCCCCGTCTATTCGGCGATCTCAATGTATTCGGTATCTTAGTTGATTAGTACGGAGCCGAACAATCTCTGACTTCTGGGATACATCCCTTCCGACTCTTCTATTTATTTGGCTCCCACAATTGCCCCCCAAGCATTCTCCCAACGTCTGTTGGCTGGAGTGCTTGGTTCCGAATTTTGAATACCCAACCAAAATTTTAGTGATTGGGCCCACAAAGCATACGTCTAAGTACACCCCCTTTTGGTTGTCGTACCAACTTCCCGCCTCTTCGTATATACCTATTCATTGCGTTTTTAAAGATTGGCGTCCCTTCGAATTCGCATTCCATGATACTGGTCGCTGGGTTGCCTTTTGGATCGTTCTTGCAATTTTGTCTCCTCCAATATCTTCTTCACCCTCTGTAAGTTTTCCACTTCTTTGCTTCGAGAACTATTCCCATTTTATTCTTTGGCATATATGTGTCAACTGTAGAGTATGGCGAAACATTTGAAAGACCTCCTCTCATCAGATCGAATTGCTGGTTTTAGACGCCATTTCTCTATTCCTGATGACGTCCATCTGTCACTTTTGGCAGACGGCACCCTTGACATGGAGAGGGAGGACGAAACCACAATCGTCTTTCCTCTCTTGTCAATCGCAGAGGGTGGAGTCCGCTTCCCTCTACACCTATTTCTAAGGGCTGTGCTTCGCCATTGGGATTTAATCCCTTCTCAACCTAACGTGAATTTCTTTAGAATTATAATGGGGATTGTAGCGTTGAATCGTCGCCTTGGAATTAACCTTGGCATTCCGGCTATCCGGCACTGCTATGCCTTGGCTAAGTCCTCCGATCGGCAAGGGCGTTATTTCCTTAGAGCTAAGGACACCGACCATCAACTAATCACTATGCTTTCCAGCTCTGGGAAACGAGTTGATGATGTTATGGTTGTTGTCCAGGGTAACTGGGAATTTGGCGAAGGGAAGGATCGTGTTGACCCTATTCCTAGACGGAGGGGCGAGCCAGGTCGCCGAGTATCTCCTTGTTTTTGTCATGTGTTCATTTTTATTGTAAAACCTATTCCATTGAAATCTTACGGCTTCGTCTCGTGCAGGGAGGGGTTTGAAAAAGGTACTATCTTCAACCCACGACGCCGTTCTTTCAGATATTAGGGTTGCTCTTAGGTATTTCGGCCGTCGAAGTCTTCAGAAACAGGGGAGGGCGGCTCACATTCTACTTTGTTACGAGCCGACATACACAACCTTCTCGGTGGCGGAAAACATACCGATTCCGAAGGGTGAAGATTTCCTTACTGCTCTTATTCTGTCTGACTTCAAAAACTTGAGGTAGGTAGGCTTTGAAGGGTCCGATTCGGAGCGAAATAAGGTAGCTGATATCGCCGAATCAGATCAATCCGAGACCAAGTCTGAGGAGGTATTGGATCCGCCGATCCTCCATTTACATCGGGACCAGGGATCTTCCTTCTGCCGACGTTTTTCAACGCTTAGGGATCTTCCCGTCATAGACTCCGCGGATATGGCCGGATTGAGTCTGACAAAGCTTGCCAAAAAGGCGAATGCGGAGAGGTTAGCCGCACGGCGAAGAGCGGAGGGCCTTTCGTCTGAAATACCGCCCGCCACCGAATCTCGACTCCCCCTCCCTGTTGCCGAATCAGAGTCCTTGGGGGTTGTAGAGGAGACGAAAAAAGGTCAGAATGCCGAATCTCCGTTGGTCGGGGAAGTCGGCCAAAAAGTTGAGGAAAAGGCAGAGAAACGCTCTGCTGACCTCAAGGCCGGTTCAGACGAACAAGGTGGTAAGCGTCCTCGATTGGAGGGATCTAATGAGGTTGTTCCTTTTGTCATTCGTCCAATGGTAAAGGACATGCCGGTTCCCTCTAACGCTTCGGCGCTTAAAGATCCAAAGTCGCATTCGGTGTGGCTACGTCCGTGTCGTTGCCGTCTGATATGGAGGCTTTCCGGGTGGAACCAGATCTGAATGCGACAGCACTAACCGCGCAATCGGCACTTCTGGTATGTATTCTGACTTTTCTTCACTTTATCCAAGTACTATTGAGGTTATGTTTTTGGGTTTTTCCTTTGCAGACCGTCGGAAGGATAGCCGACATGGGACGTCGGCATCTCGACGCCGTCAAACAGATTGACCGCTTACGAAAGCAAGTAGAGGGCCATAGGAAGAGGGCCGAGGATGCAGTTTTGAGAGCGAACAAGGAAGCTTCTCGAGCCGAGGCCGAAGTAGAAAAGGCTCGCATTGCAGATCAATCCCAAGCGGACGCCGAGAAGAAGGCGGACGCGAGCGAAACGGCATTGAGATTATCCCAGAAGGCGGTTGCCAGCCTAGAGGCTGAGTTGGCTGACATGAAGGCGGCTACTTCCAAAGTATTCGAAGCCGGGAAAGATGCTGGGCTCGCCGAATATGTGGACCAGGTCCCGCGGTTCGAAAACAGGGGGTTCAAGCATGGCTGGCACAAAGCCCTTGCTGCAGCTGGAGTTTCACTGACTATGCCAGTGCCGTATGAGCAAGTGGATGTCGAGCCGTTGGAGACTGATTTCGAAGGCTGAGCTGGGCAATTGACTGTTAGGATTTCACAAATGTATTAGGATTTCACAGATGTATTGTTACAATTGTTTTGTCAAACATTTTTGTGCGGGCTTATAGCTTATTTATTTTGCATATATAAAATGTCATGAGTTGTGCTCAATTTTGCTGATGAAGAATGATATTACTTAATTTTGAGCTCGGACGATCGGACTAAGGAATCTGCCCTTGCCTTAGCCAGGGCGCGGGCTCGCGAAGCCGAATGAGCCGATGGCTTTGAATCGTGGGCTGGCTCAGGCATAAGTTACTCGGTGATCTCTTGAAAAGATAGCCGGCTAGATTAATGAATCTGCCCTTGCCTTAGCCAGGGCGCGAGCTCTGGTTGAGGCATAAATTACTCAGCGTTATCATTTGAAAATATAGCCGGCTAGATCAATGAATCCACCCTTGCCCCAGCGATCTTAGGTTAACCGGCGATAGCGCTTGAAATATAGCCGACTAGATTAATGAATCTGCCCTTGCCTTGGCCAGGGCGCGAGCCTGAGGAACCGAATGAGCCGATGGCTCTGAAGCGAGGGCTGGCTGAGGCATAAATTACTCGGCGTTATCATTTGAAAATATAGCCGGCTAGATCAATGAATCCGCCCTTGCCCCAGCGATCTTAGGTTAACCAGCAATAGTGCTTGAAATATAGCCGACTAGATTAATGAATCTGCCCTTGCCTTGGCCAGGGCGCGAGCCTGAGGAACCGAATGAGCCGATGGCTCTGAAGCGAAGGCTGGCTGAGGGGCATACGACGTTTGGCGCTCAGTCTTTCTGACGTTTTCTCGGGGGAGCTGCATGTACCCCAGAATAAATGGGCGCTCAGTCTTTCTGAATCGCAGAAGCGAGCCTATTCACACGGGAAGAAAAGCATCCATGGATCGGGAAAAAGAGAGGCCCCCTAGTCGTCGAAGCAGATCACCCCGAAAGGACGGACAATGGGGAGATTCCCCGCGCCCACGACCGCAAGTTGAGCCTGACGCGGCGCCACGACCGTTGAGTTTTGCGGTTCTCGTGAAGAATAGACCAATGACGGAGGCGGATTCTATAATTAAAGACCCAGATGTGGCAGTCGAGTTCGCTCGGTAGATTTTTTCGCCGGAGGTCCAACAATCAATAGTCGGACGTCGAGATTTCGAAGTATTTCGGGATGGCATACATGGGGCTGTCAAAGGACTGTATAGCGCTTATGAAGTCGGGATGCGTCTGCGCGAAGCCCGACGCGAGAGTGAGAAAACAACGAAAGGAATCGTAGTCTGGAGGCTCGCGCGAAAAAGGCTGAGAGTGAGCTTCGGGAGCTAAAGAGTGTTCGAGCGGCCGAGTCGGTGGTGAACAATCAAGCGAAAAGCATGGGGGAGAGGGCGAACCGAGAGGCCTCGGGTTATGAGAGAGGATATCAGGACGGCTTGAAGGCCGGGATCAAGAAGACCAAAACAGACCTAGCTGAGGAAGTCTGCCGATGCGAAAATCGTGGTTTCAAGCATGGCTGGATCAAGGCCCTTCAAACCGTGGAAGCTCTTGGGTCCGTGGGCATAAATTCGGCTTCGCCCCTATATCATCGGCATTACCTTCCGTATCCCGAGTTCGAAATTGAGAAAAGCGATGACGAAGACGCCGACTTAGTGGGCCATAATGTTGAATAAATAGAATTACTTTATCAAATGCTTGAAATGTTTGGCGGCTTTTGAATAAATAGAATTTCTTTATTAGCAGCTTTTGAAATGTTTTGCGCGTAATTAAACGCCCTATCTCAATTTATTGTCAGCTTTTGTATTGCGTGATGTAAACGTTCGAACATGCATCGATCGGCTCCAATTAGGAACCATGTAGTTGGTCAGTTAAATCGTGATCCCCACGAAGGGTGCTCCGAATCCGGAGACTTATTCGGCCCTTAGATGTCATGCACCCAAAGGGGCTCCGAATCCGGAGACTTGTTTGGCCAATCGTGGTATCCACGAAGGGCGCTCCGAATCCGGAGACTTATTCAGCCAATCGTGGAATCCACGAAGGGCGCTCCGAATCCGGAGACTTATTCGGCCCTTAGATGTCATGCACCCAAAGGGGCTCCGAATCCGGAGACTTGTTTGGCCAATCGTGGTATCCACGAAGGGCGCTCCGAATCCGGAGACTTGTTGGGCCAATCGTGGTATCCACGAAGGGTGCTCCGAATCCAGAGACTTATTCAGCCCTTAGATGTCATGCACCCAAAGGGGCTCCGAATCCGGAGACTTGTTTGGCCAATCGTGGTATCCACGAAGGGCGCTCCGAATCCGGAGATTAATTCGGCCAATCGTGGTATCCACGAAGGGCGCTCCGAATCCGGAGACTTGTTGGGCCAATCGTGGTATCCACGAAGGGCACTCCGAATCCGGAGACTAATTCGGCCAATCGTGGTATCCACGAAGGGTGCTCCGAATCCGAAGACTTATTCGGCCAATCGTGGTATCCACGAAGGGCGCTCCGAATTCGGAGACTTATTCGGCCATCAAGAAGCGTATGAGCTGAGGCATAAAAACGAGAAACTTTTGCATTACAGCAGAGTATGTACAAGTACCAAGCCCACAAATCGGGTCATTGGTAAAATTTTCGTAGATGCGTTGAATTCCAAGGCCGTGGCAGGCTTCTTCCTGACATGTCCGAGAGCCGATATGCCCCTGTTCCTGCAATGGAGTCTACTTGAAAGGGGTCGTCCCAGTTCGGACCCAGCTTTCCGTCGGCCGGTCTCCAGTCGGCTGGAAGTACTTTCTTTAGGACCAGCTCTCCTGGGGTGTAACGGCGCAACTGAACTCGTTGATTGTACGACTTAGCGAGCTGCTACTGATACCGTGCCATGGGGGCCAGGGCGCGGTCTCTTCGTTCCTCGATTAGATCCAGGTCCAGGGCAAGCATCATGTCATTTCGGCCCGTATCAAAGGCTTCTGATTTCAAGTTCGGGAGGCCGATTTCCAGGGGTAAGATTGCTTGGGTTCCGAAGCATAGAGCGAACGGCGTTTCTCCGTGGACCTCCTCGGCGTTGTGCGATGCGCCCACAATACACTCGGCAATTCTTCGACCCATTTGCCTTTAGCTCTTTCCAGCCTCTTTTTGATGCCGTCCAAGATGGTTTTGTTAGAGGCTTCGGCTTGACCGTTACTCTGGGGGTACGCGGGCGTAGAGAAGTAAGGCACGATACCGTATTTGCTGCACAGTTCTCGTATACACGCCACAATCGAACTGGGTGCCATTGTCTGAGATGAGAGCTCTTGGAATGCCGAATCGCGTAATGATGTTTCTCCATACAAATCGCTTTATGTCGGCATCTCGTATATGTGTTAGAGCCTCCGCTTCGACCCATTTTGTAAAGTAATCTGTTGCTACGATTAAGAATCGCTTGTTTCCTGGGGCCCTTGGCAACGGTCCTACGATATCAAGCCCCCATTGAGCAAACGGCCAGGGACTGGTGATAGAGTTCAACCCTTCGGCGGGCAAATGGGTTAGTGGGGAGAACTTTTGGCATTGTTCGCATCTTTTAACATAATTTTCTGCGTCGGCTCTCATTGTCGGCCAATAATACCCCTGTGTTATAGCTCGATGGGCCAGGGAGCGTCCGCCAGAGTGGGCACCACAACTGCCCTCATGTATCTCAGTTAGAAGCTCCTCCACTTTATCCGGGTGTACGCATTCCAAATAGGGACCGGAGAGGGACTTTTTATAAAGCCCTCCTTGTGGATCCAGATAGTATCGCAGGGCCTTATTGCGTAGCTTGTGTGCTTCTTTTTTGTCCTCTGGGAGTTGTTCAGAAGAGAGGAATCCGGCAATGGGGTCCATCCAGCTTGATGCGGATTCTATAACGTTGACGTGGGTTTCCTCCGAAGGGCCAATACTCGGCTCCGGGATGAAACCTACTTCAATGGTCCGTTTGAGCTCAGAATTGATGGCGGAGGCTAGGCATGCCAGGGCATCTGCGTGTGTGTTCTGATCACGTGTTATTTGGTTCAGTTCGTGATGGTCAAACTTCGTTAGCAAAGAGTTGGCCGTTTTCATATAGGCCGCCATACGGTCGTTTTTTGCAGCGTACTCCCCCTTTAGCTGGTTGATGACCAATTTTGAGTCACAAAACACTAGCAAACGCCGAGCGCCGAGAATATGTGCATTTTCGTAGACCGGCTAAGAGGGCTTCATACTCGGCCTCGTTATTTGATGCTTCGAAGCCAAGCTTGACGGCCTGCTCTATTACTGCGCCGTCGGGAGACATGATTACTACGCCGGCGCCGCAGCCCCGTTGGTTAGACGATCCATCACAGTATAGCTGCCAAATATCCCCGACATAAATTCTCCAGTTCGGCTTTGATCGAACTTCAGCCTTTGGAAGAACGTCGGCAGGTTTAAGGTCGGAAAGCCCGCCTGTGAATTCGGCAACAAAGTCGGCCAGCACCTGTCCCTTGATTGCGGTTTTGGGTAAAAACTGAATGTCATATTGGCCGAGTTCAAGAGCCCATTTTGAAACACGTCCTAATGCTTCTGCACTCCGTAGTACTGATCGGAGGGGATAATCTGTTATCACCCCAATGCTATGCCCCTGGAAGTAATGCATCAGTTTTCTTGCTGCCATGACCAAAGCTAGGATAAGTTTTTCCAGCGAAAGATAACGTGTCTCGGCATCGACCATTGCCTTGCTCACATAATACACTGGTCGTTGCTGCCCTTCCTCTTCTTTTAATAGTACGACGCTGACGGCCCTATCGGAGATTACCAGATACAATTGCCTGCAGCGGTCCATTCAAAAGCTTTGCCTTGACGTAGCGTCTGGAAGAATTGTCTGCAGCGATCTGTTGACCGACTGATGAATCTATTGAGTGCAGCGGCCATCCCCATCAACTTTTGGACTTCTTTCACTGATCGGGGGGAACCGAGTTCCAAGATTGCTGTGACTTGCCTCGGGTTGGCTTCGATTCCACGGTGGTTGACGATATAACCAGGAATTTGCCGGAGCCGATTCCAAACGCGCACTTGGAGGCGTTCAGTTTCATTCTGTATTTGCGCAAGATGCCGAATGTCTTCTCTAGATCGGCTATGTGATCCTGTTCTTCTTTGGACTTGACCACCATATCGTCGATGTAGACTTCCATAGTGTGGCCGAGTTGTTCTTTGAACATAGCGGTGACCAGTCTTTGGTAAGTTGCCCCTGCATTCTTCAGCCCAAAAGGCATAACTTTGTAGCAGTAGGTTCCTCTTGGGGTGAGGAATGCAGTTTTGTCCTGGTCATCCGGATGCATGGCGATCTGATGGTAGCCTCTGTAAGCATCGAGGAAACTCATGCGTTGGTGGCGCGCCGTTGCATCGACGAGTTGGTCGATTCTAGGTAAGGGAAAGCAGTCCTTGGGGCAAGCTTTGTTCAGATCCGTGAAGTCGACGCACACTCGCCAAGTTCCATTTTTCTTCTTCACCACCACTGTGTTGGAGAGCCACGTGGGGTAGGTGACTTCTCTAATTGCCCCGGCGTCAAGCAGTCTGTCGACTTCTTCTATGACGGCAGCAGTGTGCTCTGCGGCAGACCGACGGCCTTTCTGAATGATGGGCTTGCATGTGGGGTCGACGTTCAGGTGGTGCTGTGAAACTGATGGGTCTATACCCGGCATCTCGTACGGAGTCCACGCAAAGACGTCGAGGTTGGCGAGTAGAAAGGAGATCAGCTGCTGTCTATCGGCTTGGTTTAAAGAGGTGCCGATCATGAAGAACTTTTCCGGGCTTCCATCGATGTCAACTCGGTCTAAACCTTCTGTGGCCTTTTCGCTTGGGCTGCGCCCGACGTCATCCAGGATTTCCCGATTGGGTACCTCAATGGAGTTTACCTGCAATTCCTTTGGCATTTTGGCGGCCAGGAGGTAACATGCTTGTGCCGATTTTTGGGAGCCGCGGATCTGCTCAATGCCGTGTTCTGTTGGGAAACGTAACAATTGATGGTAGGTGCTTGGGACGGCCTGTAAGGTATGCAACCACGATCGCCCCATGATGAGATTGTACGGCGATGGCAGCCGGACGACCAGGAATTCTACATCCACCGTTCTGGAACCCGCTCGAACGGGTAGGTTGATCTTTCCCAGTGGGTATTCGGGGTTGGCATTGAAGCCGAATAGTGGATAAGGGGCCGGAGTCAGGTCCGATTCGGTGAACCCGAGTTTGATGAAGGTTTTATAATACATGACCTCCGAAGTGCTGCCCTGGTCTATAAGAACGCGTTCGACGGTGAACCGGTTTACGCGTAGCGCGACAACCAATGGATCGATGTGAGGGAGTGTTACGCCGATCAAATCAGAGTCGTCGAAGGTGATGCTTGGCGATTCTCGGGGTCGCTTTGCTGGCGTGAGTTGCTGCTGAGGGCCTGGGAGGGACTGGATTGCATGTACGGCCGGGGCTTTCGGCAGGCTGTATATCATATGGATGTTATCATGCGGAACACTTCGCTGGAGACGTTCGTCTTTTGTCAACTCCTCAAAGTAATCGGCTGAAGCACAACGAGCGTCGGTGTTTTGCTGTCGGGCCCGAGACCGTAGATCGCCTGCCCTTGGGGGTCGCTTAGAAACCTGGCGCACTGTTTGTTTGGACTTTGCTATTTCCAAGGCCAGATCGCGGCGAAGGCGCTCGTTCTCAGCGATGGTGTTGTCTAAACTGTGTTTGGTCTTTTTGGCTCGTTCCATGATGGCTAGCATCGTCTCCTGTGCTGAAGTCGTTTGTGAATCGACATTCAAGGCACGTCTTGCAGCGATGATTTCCTTCTCGAGCATATTTGCCGGAGTGAGGTCGACTCTCTGTGTGATCGCGTCGGTGGCTATCGGAGAATCTTGAGTCACGCCTTCCATGGATGTACTTGAGTATTCCCACAGACGGCGCCATTGTGGGGAAGTGGTTTTGGAAATACTCTTCAGATCCTGGGAGACGCTCTTGATCCTCAGCTAGTCACCTGCAAGGACAAACACTCCGGTCGGGGGTGCCGGGTTAGCACTCCGACGGGCAAGTCAGTTCTTATACTCAAGAAAGCTTGTTTACTAAGTTTAGTGAAGTGATTCTTACATACCTTTCTAAATCTGAAGCTCTTGTATTTATACTCATTCTCTGGACCTCGGGTCCAGAGCCCACTTTTTACTTATTATCCTTTTGTTTATTCCAACATACATCTCCCCGTCTATTCGGCGATCTCAATGTATTCGGTATCTTAGTTGATTAGTACGGAGCCGAACAGTCTCTGACTTCTGGGATACATCCCTTCCAACTCTTCTATTTATTCGGCTCCCACAGTATTAGTTTATGACA